>CM070073.1:36530672-37188172 GCA_036320875.1 Cotoneaster glaucophyllus
TTGATTCAAAGAGATGGCAAGAGGCCATGAAATCCGAGATGGATTCCATGTATCACAATCAGGTCTGGACTCTTGTAGACCCTCCAGAAGGTATAGTACCTGTTGGAAACAAATGGGTCTTTAAGGGAAAGATAGGCGCTGATGGGAACGTGGAGACTTATAAGGCTAGACTAGTAGCCAAGGGTTACAGGCAACGAGAAGGGATTGACTATGAAGAAACCTTCTCTCCTGTAGCCATGATTAAGTCTATTCGGATTTTGCTTGCTATAGCTGCGTACCATGACTATGAGATATGGCAAATGGACGTGAAGACGGCCTTTCTGAACGGCTACCTAGAGGAAGAGCTCTATATGACTCAACCCGAAGGTTTCGTGTCCAAGTCTGAAAAGACTAAGGTATGCAAGCTTCAGAGGTCCATTTATGGACTTAAGCAAGCCTCCAGGAGCTGGAACATTCGTTTTGACACTGAAATCAAATCGTTTGGTTTCACTCAAAACGAAGACGACAATTGTGTTTATCAAAAGGTCGTTGGGGATGCAGTTGTATTCCTAGTGTTATATGTAGATGACATATTACTATTCGGGAATGACACTGCAGTACTTTCTTCTGTAAAAGTGTGGTTGTCCAAAACCTTCCACATGAAAGATTTGGGAGATGCATCTTATGTGCTTGGGATAAAGCTCTATCGTGATAGATCCAGAAAATTAATTGGATTATCCCAATCTATGTACATAGATAAGGTGCTAAGTAGGTTCCAAATGGAACAATCAAAGAAAGGTCTTCTTCCTGTGAGACATGGAATTCACCTTTCTAAATCCATGGGACCGAAAAATCCTGAAGAAATACGGCAAATGAGTAGGATTCCTTATGCTTCCGCCATAGGAAGTCTCATGTATGCCATGATATGCACAAGGCCTGATATCGCATATGCTGTGAGCATCACTAGTCGATATCAATCTAACCCAAGATCAGAACACTGGGCAGCTGTCAAGACGGTCCTTAAGTACTTAAGAAGAACTAAGGACATGTTCCTCGTTTATGGAGGAGCGACAGAGTTGCGAGTGGAAACCTATACAGACGCAGATTTCCAATCTAACGTCGATGATAGAAGTTCCAACTCCGGATATGTATTCACTCTGAATGGTGGGGCTGTTAGCTGGAAAAGCAAGAAACAAGATGTAATTGCTGATTCCACGACGGAGGCTGAATATGTCGTTGCAGCTGAAGCCGGCAAAGAAGCGTTCTGGATGAAGAAGTTCATTACTGAACTTGGAGTGGTTCCAACCATTACATCACCAGTAACTTTGTACTGTGATAATAGTGGGGCGATAGCTCAAGCCAAGGAACCCAGGGCTCATCAAAAGAACAAGCATTTTGACAGACGCTTTAATATCATTAGAAGATATGCCGCCGAGGGGAAAGTCAACATCCTCAAGGTTGCCTCAGCCGATAACGTAGCAGATCCACTGACGAAGCCAATGTCTCAAATCCAACTTGACCGCCACATAGAAAAGATGGGTATTAGATACATGGGAAGGTGGCTTTGAGTGCAAGTGGGAGATTGTTGGAAGTATGCCCACAAAGCCACTCAGTTGATGTAATAGCTTTTGGAATACTTATTGTGTTAAACTATTGTATTGTTTAATGAAGGGCAAAGCTTATTGTTAATCATTATTTATTGGATTATATGTTTAAGCAATAAGGGAATCCAAGGAATGTATTTAGTCTAAGAGAGAAGTGATCTAAGTAAGTTAGATTAACGAGACCTTTCTCTTATGTTCATTCCTAAAACGTTCCTAGCCATAGGATTGCCAATTGGGCATTGACAATCCGCTAAGGTTAGTATGTGTTATGTTAACTCAAGCGTGAGTATGACTAGTCTCAAGTCATTTAGTGTTGGACACTGAGACAAACACATAGGTGCTCGAAAGGTAATCGAGTACACTGAACAACGATCAAAAGAGAGTTCGAACATACATGTCATGTAAGAACTCGTAAGTTGCAATATGCAAAGTAGTCCTTTGACCTGAGGCATCATAGATGTCTAATGGTTAGGTCCTTGATCTTTGATCATGTCAAAGGCATTCCATCGAGAGTGTCCACGACATTGTTGGGGTCAAGCTATCTAGTCATGTAGGCATATGAATGCACAACAAGGGATCTCTAACCTTCCATGGTGGAAGGAGAATACTCTGAGATATGATTCAGGAGTCTTTGGCCAAAGCATACGAATATGACTTAGGAAATATGTTTCAAGTCATATTCAAATGAATCATATAGAGAAGTATCACATTGGATAGTGGACATGAAATAAACTATCACTTAAACAATGTGATCAAGAGTATTGTATTAGAGAAGGACCGTATTGCATTGTAATTGTAACTGGATAGGTTCTCCAACCACTTCTACTTAGCTTGGGTAGCCATGACATACTGCTAGGTGTCACTCATGGTTTGTGGAAGCCCTGAGGATTAGCTAACACTAATCTTCATCAAAGGGAGAATTGAAATGTAGTTTCAATTCGCAATCGATCGTTAAGAGTTACAATCGCCCACTGCCTCGCTAATTGGAACCTAATGGATCGTACACCGAGTAAGGATGAAAGTGAAGAAATATAAATGAGATGGATAAGCAATTAAATAGTTTAATTGAGAATGGTCAAGATTAATTAATTAGTTAATTAATCTTACGAAAGGTTCGTATTGGGCTTTTAAGTTGGTTTTGGGTTTCGGGGCCCAAAAGGGTTTTTGGTCCACAAGGCCCATTGAGTTTAGGTTGTGTGACAACTAAAACTAAATGGAAATTAACCCAAAAACAAAGTCAAAACCGGCCTAGGGTGAGTGGTACCCAACTTGGGTTAATTGCAAGTGTGCCACTCACATGTGAGGTGGTATAAAGGCAACTTTATAGCCATAACCTCATTAGGGTTTTCTAGAGAGAAAAAAGAGAAACATTTTCTCTCCTTTTTCACAAAAGAGGCCGGCCACTTAGAGAGGGTTTCACTAGCATCAAAATCTCTCTAAGTCATCCATCTTCTCTTCACACTACATCCTTGGTGTGGAGACTTAGAGACACTAAATCTTTAGTGTTCTTGGAGATCATTTCCTTACATCTTCAAGGAGCAAGAGGAGCATTCAAAAGGAAGAAAATCACAAGGAAGATTCAAGGAGCTAGGAGGTGACTTGAAGGCCCTCCACTTGGGTGAATCCCTTGTGTAAACAAGGATGAGCTTCAAGGGTAATGAATCTCAAAAACCTTCCTTCTCTTTAATGTTGTTAGAGAGTCTCTTGGTTCACCATTCACTAGGCTTTGAAAGTCATGGGTTTTAGAATTGTTTTTGAATGCATGCCTACTTTAAAGTGTTATTAGTTTGCATATGTGTTCAAATGTTCTCACATGTTCTTAGCTAGGACAAAATTTTTCCTTCAGGTGGGGTGAAAGACTCATCAGTAGGAGGAGGCAGATCTGGAAGACGCTGGGCCGTCCCCCGCTGCGGATCTGAAGTGGAGCCGCCGCCACCACCAGTAGCCAATTCACGGCGAAATTGCTCAAAGCTCATAAGCAATTTAGCATCCACAGCTGCAGTATGGTCCTGGAAAGCCTCGGATTGGGCTCGTAAAGTCGCCATCAGAGTAGCTTCAAGGGCGGAAAAGCGAGCATCGAAAGAGGATTCGAGAGCATCAAAGCGGGCATCCATGGCAGCAGTGCGGGCAGCGTTCGAAGGGCATGGCATACAAGAAAGGAGACCAGAACCGAGAGGATGATACCAATTGTTAAGACCAAATCTCAGATCCTTACTCAACCTGCAAGTATGAGAGGCTATGGAGGAGACACGGAAGATGAAAGGGAGCAATGCTCCAGAGTTATTTTTTTGGGGATAATATTTTCTTCTAAAATGATTCACAATAACCACAAGTTGACTGATGGCCTATATAGCCTTACATTTCAATGCCAGCTGGCAGAATGACTCACCACAGACAGAAGTAAAACAGCTAATTCGTAAAAACAATTATAGATCATAACACTTATGGCTCAACCTTTATTTTCTGTCATCGAGGTGTTACTCTTACAGTGCCAATATTACACTGAACTAAGATTCAGTTGATGATGCAGCATCATCTTTGTGCTTAACCATACCAGAATCCACAAGAACGGGAATCTCTGCTGCAAGCCATGGTGCAAGACCCAAACAAAGTGCATGTGCTATACCAAATCTTGGACAGTTCTTGGCCCAAAGCGGCTTGAAATGCACCGTTAAGCAGATCTTCCCCCCTCTATACATCTTTTGGGTCTTGCCTTCTAGCTGAGGGAGCTCGAGTTCCGGTGTGGTGGCGGGGTAGGTGATGGGGATATCGAACTAGAGATCGAACTCGTACTTGAGGAGGTTGTAGACGTACCAGCACTTGCCAGTCCACCGTGTACCCTCGGGATTGGCGGCGGAGATTTGGAACCAATCGTTGTCGTTGGACTTGTTCAACTGGGTGTATGCGATCAGCGCCTTGTACTCCTCCTTCAGCCGCTGCGTCCACGCCGCCCCATCTCTGGGACCGGCCTTCCTCGTTAAGAGTGGGATCTGGGTCAGCGTCGACTTGGTGTTCGGGTCCCAACCCTTCATTTTCGATCTTCCACAGAGTAAAACCCTAACCCCCAATTTAATTCGATTCGCTCCGTCTCTGTCCCCGATGAAAAATTGTGGGCTTCCTTATTATTCAGGGAAAAAGGCTTCAGTTATTCGCCAATCAAATCCATCCCACTTCACTTTCACGAATAATGCCTCATCTAAAGTCTTTTTACCCCAGACACAGAGAACCTACGAACGAGATGGTTCCTTCCTTGGTCCACAATCACATTGAAAGAAGTCAAATCGAAGCACAACCAAAATCACCAACTCACATCTTTACTCATTCGGCCTTAGGCCGCAAGTTGGCATGCCAGCATGTAATAAGAAGGACCAAGAGATCTCTTCATAACCTTAAATGAGAGAAACTAAGGACAATTGATTTGTGTCATTGGATCACATAGAGGTTTGGACATATGTGCGATCTCTCCGCATAGTTCCTTTAGTGTGTAAACTAGCCCTATATATAAACCAGCCATTTAGATACTACTAGAACTTTAGCCCGCGCGATGCTGCGGGAATGTCAACTTGATGATAAGCGTATGTGTTACAATGAGGAACTAAATGTGTTGTAACCATTGTGTGTAAATATGTAAAAAGTACTTATACAAAATATGTACAAAGTATTTATAAAATGTATATAATAGTTATTGACAACTCTACATATATATAAATAGTTGTTCAAAATCTAGCTGCTCCTATTTCATCGATGTACAAATTGATGTTAGCACGAAACTTGTAAGGAAAAAAAATGGAGGGAGGGAAAGAGGAAGAGGGAGCTTTACAGGTGTACAAACCTGTTGTAAGCTTGGCGTGGCTCGTTGGAGTCGTGCAGATAGCTGCAAGCTTGCAATACTATAGCAAATAAATTGATAATGCTTGTGCTCTGCTTTGTTCTGTTCTTTCCCAGGTTGATCCTACAAACAAAAGCAGAGACAAAACTTAAAACCCGATGCCAATCAATGAAAGCTAAATAATCCCCATGCTGAATCTTTTATAAAACAAAGCACCAAGAAAATTTGAACAATAAATATTTTTTCACACAAAAAAACGAAACAATGAAATAAATTTCAACATTAGGCTTATTTCAGACATTTAACATCTTACTTTGAAATTTCTCCCACAGAATGAGACTACAGTGTTTGTTGATGACCATTGTAAACATAAGGTGGACAACTTTTTGACCATGTCATTAGACAATTACAAAAGCTTATTTTCCATCAGCTTGTAACTTACAAATTCCAAACTTAATGTATCATTTGTGTGTCCTCAGCTTTACGATTGAAACATTAACCAAATGCAAAAAAAAATAAAAATGTGACTCTCTACGGCTTTCTTATAACAGAAAAATATCCCTAATTAGAGCATGCCACACACCAACACATTGCTATTATATGAAGTATTTTTCTCAATGGCAAGTATTATACTCTCCTTTGGCCAAGAGGATATGAAATTGGTTGAGTATACTATTCTAGCCAATTGGATCAATAAGCTAAAGTTTGCACTGTACAAAGCCATAAGTACTCAAGACATGAAATCCAATCTTGCAGTTTACAAACCACATATGGGCAAAATAATAGCTCTAAAGAAACTGAAAGAAGTAGAAGGCTTTAGAACACAAATATACCTGAGGTGCCGAAATATGGTGCTGAGAAAGTGTTTTCTTCTTATTTTGAGGGAAGAAGAACGCAGCTCTGAATTTGGACCCATTTTCTTAACCCATGGTTCCTATAATCCATAAATAATTTTAGTCTCGTTCAAAATAACAAATACACTAGATGAATTGAAAACCTGCAGAGATTAGTTTCACGAATATATAAGGAAGCCGAAAGCCATAGTTAATCTAAACAGAGGGTTTATTTAATCTAAAAAGAGGTTACGACATACATACCAATCCTCTGAATGTTCTCCGCACGATGTTCTGCTTCAAGAATGTACGACAGCTTCTCCTACGGTATAAACTCCCACCCAAAGCACATGCCACCATGCTCTTCCCTGAACAAACAAAATAAATTATACGCAAGTAATGAGCAACTTTTTTTACGGCATATAGTCTAAGTTCATAATTAATCTTTAGTGTCGTTCAATAATATACCACGACGATGTTGACACATGTATGATTCTAAATTACATTTGTTCTTATGAAAAAAAAAGTTTATATACATAAATTTCAGTATGTCTGCTTACAATTTTTAAATGGATTAGTGGGGATAAGATTAGGGATACACTTTAGACATCAACGCCTTATGGATAGCACTTCTTAATCCTTCAAGTGTAGTCTGGTCCTTCATATTAAGCATGGGCTAAATGCTGTAACAATCCAAGATAACTTGTATGGAAATGAACTGACAATGAAGGTGGGTTTTTGTCTTTTGGGTGATCTCATGATGGAAACATATACTGGAGGATAGATAATTTGTACACGCTCGTTGTTGCGGGATTGAAAACTATATGAAAGATTATACAATTTCAATTTTCATAAATAATGTTTGAATGAAAAACTGAGTTACCAATGTGAATGCAAATTATACACAATTTCATCATGAATGAAACAAATTTAAATATCAAAAGAGAAACCTATTTTGTCTATTAAAAATATTATGAAGTTCTTTGGATACGAAAAAACACAAATTGTTTTCTGTTCAAGAACATTAACGGGAAATGTTGTTTAGTGCAATACTAAAAGTTGTTCTCTGCTATGTTGGTCATTAAGGAAGCATCTCTGGCAAGGAAAAAAAAATTGAAATAAATTTATAGACAGTAGAATTATATCATGAACAAAATAAGGTAATGCGTGTTTACCTACTGTTTTTGTGTGTAGAAAGAAGTCTGATTTTGCATGAAATGAAGATAACCTTCTCTGGTAATTCTACAGGATGCGGTCAAACTTTTGTGCATTTCCAACTTGCCTTAGAACCAAGTTTCTACAAAAATAGATGGAATTCAAGAAAGTAATTAGATCAAGGCATAAGAGATTATAAGAAAAAGTACAGAAAATATAAACCACATATACCAGTCATTATAGTACTTTTTATTGTGAATACACCTAAAAATATATCATTTTGTAGTGAATGGTTTGGTTCGAATTAATTCAACTTTAGTTTCTTTCAAACCCTTCAACTTATCCTTGATTTTTTTTAACGGCATCATAATTAAGAGTTAGCTAATAATAAATATATAAATCTGTTAAGTTTTAGTTGACCCCCGACATGTGTTCCGAAATGGGCTCTTCCAACATGATGATATCATTTCAAGAGTTAAAAAGGAGCAAGAAAAAACTAATGTAAGAGCTCTGTAAAATTGAGGCAGAGCATGTTAAGGGAATCATCTGAAAAATGATATTCTAAGAAACTAAATGCTTGAAGAACCTAAGAAAGAAGATAATATATAACAACATGATGAATCAACTGAAAAAGTCACATGGATAGGCACAAACATGTAAAAATGATAGTCGATAATAATCCATAGTTGGTAATAGAAACATATTCTCATGTTGCTTAAGCAACAAAAAGCACAAATTCATTAAATCATAACAAAAAGCACTAATATACACAAATGTGGGAAAAAATTATACCTTTTATTGACCAGAAAGGTTCATTTCACAGTATCGAGCTTGTAGAAAAGTTGGAACTGCATGAGTACAGGCTACATGGGAGAAAATTGGGGAAAACAAAAGCACAAAAGAATGTGAATATATTGAGTGAACTTAATTAAAAATTTAGAATTTAACAACTACATAGAATCACAAACCGCAATCATGAAAGTTCCACAATCTCCTTTTCTTTCACAATCTTCATCAGATACCCAAAACAATCTGATACTAAAATTAGTTAAAAAATATATTCAACTAATTGTAATATTATACAATAGTGAAGTTCACAGACTAATTGGAACACATCTTTGCAAGTCATTAAGATTATGGAAACCTAATTGCTGGTACGTTATTAAAAAATATGCAGAGTGCTGGAACAAACAAAAGTAGTCACTTGCAAAAAATACTCAAATTTTATCAAAATCTTGCTTCAAATACAAAGGATCCATACAATATAGACCACACACAACCAACCTCCAATCAAACAGAATTCAATCTTCCCCTCTTAGATGGCGAACACCCATACATGAAACCTGGTTCTTTTCCTAGATGACTAAACAATAGAAAAAAAATCCACACGGAACAGAATCGAAATCCCAGACCCAAAAACTGACGACAACAACAAAAGCCCAAAATTTTGAAAACACATTTCTCAATAAGAAACCCACTGGTAAAATCTAAAATCAGACAAAATAAAACCAAACACCTGCAGTAAAAAAACCAAAAAAACTCACCAGGAGAAATTACATTCACCAAGCTGAAGATTCGTACAACCCAACCCACCAAGCTAAATAATCTTCACCGGCCGATGAATTTTTCCCTTGCAAAATGGCTCCACACCTGCAAACACAAAGATTAAGAAGCCACCAAGGGTTAAAAAATGGCAGAACACGATAGCGAAGAACAATCCAAACAACGCGAAAGCAGAGAAGAAGAGACGCTTGGAGCGCCAGTGAGGAAGACTATCGAAAAATGGGGCACTGGAGTAGGACGAAGAGGCGGAACAAAAGAAGAAGAGAGAAACGAAAGATGCTCCAGCACCTTCCCCCGAAAACAATGAAAGAGCAGTTCGAGACAAAATAATGAAAAGCAATAGAACCATGTAGAGGATGCAGCGATGGCTAACACCTGGAGAGCAAGGGTATAAGCGTCGTTTCCGTGTAGAAAAGCTGAAACAAACCGCAAAGAGGAAAAAATTTGGTGGACGGGCAAATCGTCCCATCACTGGTCATCCACAGTAACACCCTGATTGGGTTTTAGTATATAAAGATATGCATTGCCTAATGACAATCATATTTGATGCTCGTTTCCCTTTCTTTTCTTGAGAAAAGCTAATAAGTTAAACGGCCCAATATTACATGTGCTAGTTTTTGTTGTGTCAGATAGCACCAAATCAATTGGAAACAAACATAAGCTAACATATATGAATATATCAAAGTAAATGCAAGAACAAAAAAATAACAAAAACACCAAAAAAATTTCATGAAGTTTGTGGAGCCAAAAATAATTCCAAAAATTCAGAAGACGATACGTGGATTTTTTTCTCAAAAAAGACACATGGGAATGTGGCTTTGAGTGCAAGTGGGAGATTGTTGGAAATATGCCCATAAAGCCATCATTTGATGTAATAGCTTTTGGAAACTCTTATTTGTTTAATGGAAGGGGAAAGCTTAATGTTAATCATTATTTATTGTATGAGCAACAAGGGAATCCAAGGAATATATTCGATCTAAAAGAGAAGTGATCTAAGTTAGATTAACGAGACCTTTCTCTTATGTTCATTCTTAAAACTTTCCTAACCATAGGATTGCCAATAGGACATTGACAAACCCTTAGGTTAGTATGTGTTATGTTGACCCATGCGGGAGCATGACTAGTCTTAAGTCATTTAGTGTTGGACACTAAGAAAAACACATAGGTGCTTGAACGGGTAATCAAATACACTGAACAATGATCAAAAGTGAGTTCTAACATACATATCGTGTAAGAACTCATAAGTTGCAATATGCAAAGTAGTCCTTTGACCTGAAGCCTCATAGTTATCTAATGGTTAGGTCCTTGATCTTTGACTATGTCAAAGGCATTCGATTGAGAGTGTCCACGACATTGTTGATGTCAAGCTATCTAATCAGGTAGGTATGTGAATGCACAACAAGGGATCTCTAACCTTACATGGTGGAAGGAGAATACTCCGAGATATTATTCGGGAGTTTTTTTGGCCAAAGCATATGAATATGACTTAGGAAGAATGTTCTAAACGATATTCAAATGAATCATAATGAAAAGTATCACATTGAATACTAGACATGAAACAAACTATCAATTAAACAATGTGATTAAGAGTATTGAATTAAAGGAGGACTATATTGCATAGTAGTAATAAATGATTGGTTCTCCAACCACTTCTATTTAACTTGGGTAGCCATTACATACGGCTAGACACTCATGGTTTGTGGAAGCTTTGAAGATTATCAATCACTAATTTTCATCAAAGGGAGAATTGAAATGTGGTTCCAATTCACAATCGATTGTTAAGAATAACAACAATCGCCTACTGCCTCGCTAATTGCAACCTAATGGATCGTACACCGAGTAATGATGAATGTAAAGAAATATAAATGAGATGGATAAGCAATTAAATAGTTTAATTTAGCATGGTTAAGATTAATTAATTAGTTTATTAATCATACGAAAGGTTCGTAGTGGGCTTTTAAGTTAGCTTCGTGTTTCAGGGCCCAAAATTGTTTTGGACCACATGGCTTATTAGTTTTAAGTTGTGGAACAACTAAACAAAATGGGCATCTCAAACTCGGTCTTCTCTTTAATTTGTTAAAGAGGCTATTGGTTCACCACTCACTAAGCTTTGAAAGTCGTGGGTTTATATAATTGTTTTGAGTGCATGCTTACTTCAAAGTGTTATATGTATACTTGTATACTCAAATATTCTTGTATATTCTAAGCTAGGACAAAAATTTTCCTTCATGAAGCTAGAGTTACTTTCCTCAATCAAACATTTACAGATTGAAGAAATAAGACAAGAATCTTTTCCTAAAGTTATATATACAGCAACTAGGAACAAAAATAGCTAACATAGTGAGCAGATGGTTAACAAGGATAGAACATGAATAAAGGAATGAATGTTGACTCATTCAAAACCATAATAGGGTCACATGAAAAATTATAAAAAGCATGTGCCCAAACTTGTCCAGCCAAAAATCATTTGCAGATGCGTTAACAAACCTGCCAATGAATGGATAGACTTCAGTTTTTCAACCTTTAGCTTCATCAAATGACCTATCATTAACCTAGAACCTACATTGAGCTTGGTGTGAAAGGAAAAATTCATACCAAATTACATTTTGGACTCGAAAAGCAAAATTTCACTGAGTCCTAGACTTCAAAAAAAACATATCTAACTTTTGAACTTCAACGTTCACACATATAAGGGTTTTTATCACAAATGGTCCCTGACATTGATCAAACGCATCATTTTGGTCCCTGACATTGAAAATCAAGAGAAATGGTCCCTGAGATTGATCAAACACATCACAAATGGTCCTTCTGTTAAAAACTCTTTGGGCAATTTTCAAAGCTTCGTAACTCAATCGTTTCTTAACAACATTCGACCCATAATATATCAAAATGAAGATAGGAAAGTGTAGAACAAGATTATACCTATTTGGAAGCCCAATGGTTGCCGGAGATGGCCGGAAAATAGCTCAAATGTGACTGGTCCGCGGAAAAACTGGAAATCTCGTCGGAAACTAGGTAAACTTTAAATGTTCATAACTTCTTCAATACTCAACGAAATTGAGTGATTCAAAAATGAAAATCATACTTCTCGATGAGACAAAGATAATGGTACCTTTATTGACTGCTAATTCACCGTGGTTTGGCTGGAAAACGGCTCGAAATTGGATAACCATTTTCGAGTTAGCCAATTTTGAGCCGTTTTCTGGCCAAACTACGGCGATTAAGCCATCAAGAAAGATACCATTCTCTTTGTCTCATCGAGAAGTATGATTTTCGTTTTGAATCACTGGATTTCGTTGATTATTGAAGAAGTTATGAACGTTTAAATTTTACCCTGTTTCCGGCGAGTTTTCCAGTTTTTCTGTGGACCAGTCACATTTGAGGCTATTTTCCGGCCATCTCCGGCAACCATTGGGCTTCAAAATAGGTATAATCTTGTTCTACACTTTCCTATCTTTATTTTGATATATTATGAGTCGAATTTGGTTAAGAAAAGATTGAGTTACGAAGCTTTGAAAATTGCCCAAAGAGTTTTTAACAGAAGGACCATTTGTGATGTTTTTGATCAATCTCAGGGACCATTTCTATTGATTTTCAATGTCAAGGACCAAAATGATGTATTTGATCAATGTCAGGGACCATTTGTGATAAAAACCCCACATATAAAGTGAAGGCCCAATAAAAATTAAGCCATGTACTCAACAATCTCCACCTTCCCGCGATTTCTAAAGCATAATGATTAGCTAAACCATCAATTAACAATCACTATAAACACTCCAAAAAACTTGCAAGAAAATAAGTCATGCCAAACCGTTCGCTCTAACTCCTTTTGTTCAACTTCTTAATCAACATATCAACAAGAGAATCTTTTGAAGAATGGTCTCTCCATCAAAAACCACCTTGTGAACAAAGTTATAACACACATCTATGTGCTTACTTCTTGCATGATGAGCTTGATACTTAACCAAATAAATAATACTCTGACTATCACAATATACATCCACTGCTTTGGTTCAACCTCAAAATCTCTAATAAGTCCATGTATCCAAATGCCCTCCTTTATAGCTCCAACAACAATTATATATTCAACTTACGTGGTAACAAAGCGATAGACGACTACAAACAAATTGTCCTTTTATCCATAGCAAACACATAACATGTAGTAGACTTCCTTTTATCCATGCATAATATGAATCAACATAACCAAATGTGAAGTTGCCAATATCATAATCTTCTCTCTCAAAGCACAAACTAACATTCTTGAACTATGGAGATACCCCAATATCTATTTAGTTGCATGCTAATGCTACTTACCTACATTATGCATATAGTGATTCACTATACCAACTGTATGAGAAATATCCGATGTAGAGCAGACCATTGTGTACATCAAATTAGCAACCAAATTAGCAAACGGGAATTTTTTTTTATTGGCGACTTCTATTTATCAATTTTAAGACATTGTATACAATCTATTTAAAATGAGTAGCCAAAGAGGTATTAACCGGTTTGGTTGAATCATTCACTCCAAATTTCTGAAGCAACTTGTCTGAGTCATTCACTACAGTCCTTCATCTCAAACTCATTCTTCATTTTGTAGTTTCAATTACTCAATCTCTTTGACATTCTTTGAGGCAACCAACATTGAAGAAAAACTTCATAGGTTCTCCAATGCCGATGCATCGGAGGTGAATGAGAAAACTGTGGGATTTAAAATTTTGCCCCATAATCAACACGCAAGGATTGATACTTCTCCAAAATTTGCATACATGCTGATTTTGGCTAGTGGAAGAAGAGAAACAAAACTTTAAAATCTCAAACCTAGAATCTTTATAATAGAGATTTACATACATGCATGTATAAATAAATAAAACTAAGATCATAAGGAGTCATAGCTTTGCAGCCATAGTAAGGATTTTTCTAAGGATGTTCACCCAAGTGTGCGCCTTCAAACCTACACCCTTGTCGATTTCTTTAGGTTGTATCCTTCCTTGGATTGCCTACGTATCTCATCTCCTATGGGAATCAAACCTTCATAATTCATGGAGATGGCGTAGGCTATGGTGGCAGTGTAAGTGTTTGTATTTTTATTCTATACTTAAATATGCAAGATGGTTATTTTCAACTCAGGAAATCTATCTTGCCTCCTTTGCCTCTAAGTATGATTGCTCCTCCCTGTAGAGAAGAGTGTCCTTCATACAATTATAGGGTTGACTTCTTCTACATTTGGTGGGTTGCTTTTAATTTAAAAATAAATAAAAGTTTTTTTTAAGAAGACAAATAATTGTGTCCATAAAGTCAATATGGACACAAATGAGCTTTTGTGCCAATCTTATTTCTGAAAACAAGCCAATTTTCACAACCTCGTTATGAATTTGAGTGGTTGCTTGTATATCTATTGCTTGTATATCTAACTTTATTCTTTAGTAACCCACTATACCGTACAAACTATTCAATTTAGGCGTTCGGCTTGGACAAAATGGAGGTTCGTGTACTTTCAAAATGTTAATGGAATTTGGGAAAAAGGAAGAGATTTTACGCAAAGATTCATATGCATCTAGGTTGATTACAAGAAAACAGGGCTTAGGTGACGGAATTCTTTGTGACGCAAAGAAATTCATCACATTTTGTTAAAATAAGTGACGAATTTTAAGAAAGCGTCGCATAAAATGTTGGGTGGGATACAGATTTTTTTTTTCTTCTAATTATGTTCGTCACATAAACATTTTAATTCCTCACAAACTATTGTGCGGGAAAACTTACCGCCCAATAAATTTCAATTAAGTGACGAAAATATAATATTTGTCACATAATATAAGCTAAGGCCGCGTACATGCATGTGACGGCAGGAAATGCCTCACCTGTTCTACAAAGGCAGGAAAGAAAGATAAAATGTATTTATCAGAAACCCCCAAATTGTAAAATTCATTTGTTCTGCTCTGACCCCATCTCGTCGTTCCCAGCCGACATCCCATTCAGCTCTCCCACGATTTTGACTACCAGCTCGTGGTGGTTGCCACCGACGGCAACGACCAACTCTCCTTCGTCACCCTTTGTCGCCCATTCTCATACCCTCTGCCGCTCGCTCACTCTCTTCTCTCTGAACTAATACGACGCAGATTGGGGAAATTAGTTCTCCGATTGTTCTCGCATAGTAGGTATTTATTTGTTTCCCTTTTTTATTCTTTTAATTTTTTATTAGGATTTTCTTCTTGGAGCAGTTCAATAAGTAGATTCATGGCTTGTGATTTAATTTCTGGGTGTAAAGGAAATTAATGGCATATATAACTAAATTAGGGTTTATAAGGTGTGAATAATTAGGATGATGGAGAACAATTCAGTGTATGGAAGTGACGAAGAGGCTGAAGTCGGCAGTGATGAAGAACTAAGTGATGATGGCGACAAACAGTTGTATGAAGAAGTATGAGTTGGTTTTGTTAGAAATTTTTCTTAGCTTAGATTTGAACCCTCAGAGGTCTGGTCAATAATTTTGTGATTTGCAGTTGATTTTACAAATTGATTGATGAGTTTGGTTTGCATGTAGAGATTGAAGTTACTATTTTTATTTGTGCCAGTGAGGGAAATCGACCGAAGTTCAAATTGTAACAATATGATTATTTTGGTTATGGTGAGAAATCAGAACCCTTTTTAATCTTTTCCTTTTTCAAAATTAAGAAATTGGGTTGCTTTTCTATACCCTTTTTGTGATGATTCACTGAATTTTTTTTAATTATTTTAATGCATATGAGATCGGGTTTCTGATTTAGGATCCATTTCTGATCTTTAGAGATTGCTTGATTTGGTATTGTCAAATGGTATATGGATTTCCATGTTCACTGTGTCCTGGGTGCATGGCTTGGCACTTTTTGTACTGAAGGGTTTCTATGATCATATTAGTTTAGGAATTATGCACAACTCACCTCCCCCATTTTGGCCTGTTGTCTGTACAAAATTCAAAGCAAAAAATAAATATTTAATTATGTCTATGATCATATTAGTACAAAATTAAGGCTGTATAACTTGCAACTACATCTTCATATATGCAATATTTTATGTTTTTACATGCTTTTGTAATTTGGAGGAAAATAATTAAGTGGCATGCAGACGGGTTAGATTTCATGGTAAGGAACTAGCTAGGGGCTGTGCAAATTTCTTGGATGAATATCCATCTTGGTTTTTCCTACTGCATAATAAAAACACAGCCATAAGGACAAGAGTGGAAGGTCCAGATCTTTTCCTCAATATAATCGCCATTTGAAGTCGAGTGCTTACATACATGTTCATGTGCTGGGTCTTGTTTTCTGTGGAGGATTTTAACTAGATTAGTGATGGATAGATGCTCACCCTTTGTTAAGTTCTTAATCTCGATTGGTAGATTGCTAGTTTGCATGATTAATTACAAATTAATTATACATGCTTGCTTCCTCTGTGTCCTTGTCTTCATCTTGAATGTGCCGTTTCATGTATTTTGTTCAATGTAATCATGTTTTTTCTTTTCATTTGACAGAAATGAATCAGCTTTCAATCTTATCTATTGCATCACATTCAAGCTAATAGACCATCAATGGCTTTCTATGAGTGCATCCTATATGGATTTTAATTTCCCAAATGATGTGAAAATAGTGATATTAACGTGTGGGTAACGAAAAACCTCACCAGTCATCTTGTATCCTGAGTCTGGGGCTGAATTTTATATAGTGGTGTTTAGGTTACAGATTGCATCTTGTACAAGTTAATTTCACACTTGTAAGTTGAGTTTTGGGTCGAGAAAGTCTATTATGCTTCACACGTTTGGGGTTTGATAGTTTTTGTAACATTTTGTCCTTGTGTTCTAAACAGACAGTGATGAAGTCCATACACCGGCAGTCTATGTAATGGTCTGTCACAACTAGTTACATGATCATCAACAACACTGTTATTTCTAACTAGATGGTGTTTGTGCTCGTGAAATTTTCTTGCAGTGAGTCAGCATATTGTCAATGATTCTTGGAAAGGGTTTTGGTTTTTTTAGTTTGTCGAGTTAAGAGGCTGAAACAGGTGTGATGGTCATTGAAGCTGGAACAAGTGTGATGGTCATTGAGTGGCTTTCTTTCTGCAATATTGTTATTGTTTGATAACTGAAAAACGATCATCAGCAGTGGGTGGAGCACTTGAAATCCCCCCAACCCGCCCCACCCCACACTAAGGCTGGAAAAAGAAAGGGCCCTCAACACAACTCTCTCTCTTTTTCTGATCGTTATTGCAACTAGAATACATGTTCTCTTTATTTCTCATTTATCTTTGTAATTGACTTTTCTTGCATTGCTAGTTGAATAATATTGACGAAGTGTCTAGTATGTTTATAAGAGCTCCATAAAAGAAGAACAAAGAGCTGAGAGCACAATGGATTTGCAAAAGGAGAATGAAGATGTTATCGCACAATTGAAGGTCTTTTGGCTGCAAGTCAGGGGTAGATGAATAGCACAGGGTGGACCTTTTTTTGTTAGCACCTCAATGTCTAGAAGTGTTGAATTGCTATTTAAGTTGAAATGAGAGACCATGAATGTATCCTACTAAAACTTTTTAGTTTTGTGGATGCCCATGTAAGATTATTTGAGACGTCACCTGGTGTATGTTTTCGACTTATGTGATTAAATTCTTGATTAATAAAAATGTGATTTACTAAAGTATTACCTTACATTTGTTATGAATTCTAATTTCAAATTATGAAACAAGGAATATGTGGTGATTAGTTCATCACATATTGGAAGCAAATGGGTATCTGACTTTGACATATGTGACGCACCATGCCTCACATATCAAATAAATAGGTGACAATTTTAGCCTCACTGACACATACGATATGTGACGGATTTATACGTCACCCAATTATGTTTTTTTTGTGATGCTTACTTCGTCACATATCTCCTGAATCTAGTATTCGAATCAATTAATAGGTGGCAAAAACGGTGTCACATATACATAAAATACGTGATGAGAGACATTCGTCACATATACTTTTGATGACGCCTCATAGGTGATGCTAATTGTGACGCTGAAAATACGTCACATATTATCAAATGTGAAGCATTTTCTCTTTTTGTGATGAATATATGTCGTCACATAAGCCCTGTTTTCTTGTAGCGGTTTCATTCATCCTTTTTCAGGTATAGAATTTGAAGCTTGTCAAGTTGTTTCAATTTTTCAAAGTAAAGAAATAGAGATTCCACTCCTATAACCACGTACCACTTTCCGAGCTCATTTCCTCAGAAAAATCTGGCATTTAAAAAAGTCACACATCTATACAACTATAGATTTTCTCCGTTTTCAACAAACCTTCAAGACCTTAACACTGCAAATTAATTATGAAAAAAATATGTAATCAGTACAGTACAATGAAAATCATAATACAAAGAAACAAGAAGTAGAAATTTCAGTAGCACAACATAAAAAATTAAATTAAGTTACACAAAAAAATAAAGAAAGAATTTACAATGCAAACGTATGCATAGTTTCCAGTAGAGTTTTGAAGTCTTCGTGTTAGAATTTTTCCAGATATCTAGGATTTGATGAAATGCTTGTTTGGAAGGAAAGAAAGTGTGACATCATGCTGGTTTGTTTTGCCTCTCTGCAGAGCTATAGTCTGTAAGGCAACAAACGAGGATTTCGCAGAGAAAAATTCTTTATGGAATCGATAGGGCATACAATAGTGAAATGTAGACGGGGTGATCGCCACATGGAACTAAAGTGCTTAACTTGCCTGAGTTGAATTTGTTTTGCCTCGATTGGTTGTTTGACTTTTTGTGACATGGAAAGCCCCCGTCGGTCTAGTCCTTGTGGATGCATTGTAGTACCCAAACAATATTCTCGTACAATAATCCGATTTGCCTGGCTCGTAATGAAAAATAAACGAAGAGCAAAAAGAAAAAGTATATGTGCAAGGTTTTAGTTGGAGAAAAATTGTCGTGTATGTTGATTCCATTTGACCAGTGCTAATTTTATGAGAGACCTGGTCTAATCAAATAGCTACTTAATATCTTTTTGTCCATCTGAATTTAACCCTTATTTTATGGCAAAAGACTTTTTTTTTCTTTTTCTTTACCATTGGAGAAAACTAGAAAACCTTGATTATGTATTCAATTGTGTCCATAAAATAAAAAAAGATAAATACAAAATAGCTTTGGTGTTTATGTTGTGTAAAAAAGGGAGGCAGATTGTCTGCCCTCCTGTTTGGATGCCCTCCTATTTTGTGCGGTCTCGGTTAAGTCACGTCAACATTTTATATTGATTTTTTTTATAAAGATAATAAGACAAAAAGCAATAGAAATATAAAATGTTGACTTGGCTTAACCGTGACCGCACAAATAGGAGGGCATGGGGAGGGCACCCAAACAGGATGGCAGACAATCTGCCTCCTTAAAAAAGTTGTCAGACTGAAGGCCACATGTTCCACTTTGTACAGTTTCCGTGACAAATACTTTTCTTGTGTAAATTAAGTTTTACATTGGGCAATGAGGAGACAAAATTAACTGCATACTATAGGAGGAAGACATGTGGACAATATGCTCAATATGATGGTTTTACCTTTGACATCGTGAGTAGACCACAAAATTACCCAAAGGAATAGAGACGTATTTTGCCCTAAGATAATGGGTTGTTATGCCACCAAACGACCATGGACTCTCTCAGTTGCCCATAACATATATTATGGGCTCTTCGAGCCGCCCATAATATGTTTTTCTATCAGGCTATACTGTTTCAATGGTGATAGGGCATCGACGCTCCAGAGTCTCTCATTGGATGTCCAGAGTGACTGCGCTTTTACCAACAAAGACCTTCAAAACTGGTAGCAAGTAGGATTGCAGAGTTTGGCCTACTTCAACTGTGGATTGTCTAGTATGCTCTGCAATGTCCCCTCCTAAATATCTGCTAGGGTTTTTTTCCTATAAATAGGCAGGTCAAACAGAGAAAACAGTAATCCTCACTTGCTACTCACAACTCCTTGTTTTTTTTTCTTTCTAATACTATTCAAACTTAGGCATGAGAAGCCCTTTAGTGGACACCTTTCCCCTTTTTTCAAGGTGTTCACCATTTAAGCTAATGATGCATTTATTGAGAGAAAAATTGAGTTATACTTAACACATGCTTATAGATATGAACGAAGAAAGTAACCCCTAAATTTTTTTTTCGAATGTTCTTCGTTCATCATCCTTGTTCGTATCGAATAAGTAAATAACCATGGTGAACATATGAAAAACCACAAGCAAGAAGAACAACGGCCAATCCTCGCAACAATATGGGATTGCCATGGATTCTTCGAGGCCCCTAAACGTGAATCCAGAATTTTCGTCGATCACGATGCCGGAGGCACCTTTTATTTGAGGTTTGGAGCCACTTCGACGCGAATTGGGATTGTCGCGACTTCGTCAAGACCCCAAATTGCTGCCACAGTTACTTTCGAAATGTAGAATAAAAGGAGTTATGCCCCAATTCTTGTCTTATGAAAGCTAAGATGATTACTACCTCTAATACATCCAAATAGACGTATAAGTCTTCTCTCGGTTGTGCGTTGGAGAGTGGAGGAGGTGAAGTCAAGAAGCCTTTCAAATCATGGAAGGCCTTCTCGCACTCCTCATCTCATTTTTTCTTTAATCCCCTTTCAAAGTCTTGAAGGAATGTATGCACTTTTAGTCAATCTGGATATAAACATATTGAGAGCTGCTGCTCTACATGTTAGGCTATGAATCTATTTCTTCATCGTCGGTGATTTCAGATCTAAGATATCCTTGATTTGGTTATGATAAGCTTTAATTCCTCTGTGGGGAACCAAATATCCTAAGAATCTGCATGAGGAAACACCAAAGTGCACTTGGTGGAGTTTGGTTTCATTTGATACCTCAGTAGAAGTTCAAATGCCTTTATCAAATTTTGAATGTAATCTTCTCTCTTGGGTTCTTTGACCAGTATGTCATCAAAGTAGACCTTCATAGTCTTGCCAATGAGATTCTTGAAAATTCAGTTAACTATGCGTTAGTAGGTCGCACCTGCGTTCTTCAGACCAAATAATAACCTTGTAACAATAAGTTCCCATTTCGATAACAAAAGAGGTTTTTCCTTTGTCTACTTCGTATATCAGGATCT
The DNA here is from genome assembly GCA_036320875.1 of Cotoneaster glaucophyllus. Classification (NCBI taxonomy): domain Eukaryota; kingdom Viridiplantae; phylum Streptophyta; class Magnoliopsida; order Rosales; family Rosaceae; genus Cotoneaster; species Cotoneaster glaucophyllus. Next base: position 36,551,756 of record CM070073.1, read on the forward strand.
GATTATAACCTGAATATGCATCCATGAGGCTAAGTAGTTGGTTGCAAGATGTCGAATCTACCAGAAGTTCGATGCATGGAAATGGAAAGTTATCCTTCGATCAAGCTTTGTTAAGGCCAATGTAATCTACACAAACTTGCCACTTCCCTTCCTCCTTCTTAGTGACCAGCACAACATTTGCAAGCCACTCATAATGAGGGACTACTTGAATGATTCCTGCCACAAGAACTTTGTCGATTTCCGTATCTGCTTTCCAAGAGATTCTTTCTAATGCATATCCTCGACTATGTGTCCTCGTCAATCAATGGTCATAAAGAGAATCGATGGTCGTCGTAGGGAATCTACTTGAAGAAGCAACCATTGAAGGAAAAATGGAGAAATAAAAAAAAGTGAGACTGGAAAAAAAAAAGTAGGAATTCAGGTAAAAGGGTGTAAAAAGTTTTGCGCTTTCTTCTCTAACGAAAAGACTTGGGAATTTTGGAGAAGCCAAAATGAAGAGATCCTAAGATATTTATGGAGGATATTTTAGAATCATCTCACCATTGAATCCGGATCGTGTTGCCTCGAGTTCAGCAAATTTGACGGCTGAAGTTAATTAGGAAAGCAACAAACAATCCATCGTTCTTCGTGCACATGGGTGAATGTTGAACGACTCAAATGCATTGATGGAACGATTTACAAATCATGCCATCAACGTCGTAACGATTTGCAAGGCAACATACGTAAATGCTGAAAGACTCGAATTCTTTGCAGCATTCACAAGATTCAAGATACCACGAAAAACTAGAATGGTACGCGTTCCGACTTACTCCAAAAGGCATGGTTTTTGGATAACCATCCATCCTCAAGGCTAAGAGGTCCTTTCACAATTTTTATGGGCTGGAGTAAGGCGGATCAGTATACAAATACCTCAGAAATCCGGTCATAGACTCCACAGCCTCCGCTACAGAGCTAAATAAATAGAGCAGCGATGCCTCCATCATTCTGATCCGGAGTAAGTGGGTGAAGTCCAACGACTTTGTTGAGATTAACCATACTTGTTCTGCAAGATACGAAAACCTAATATAGCAAGGAATCAGCAAGTTTCCTAAAATCTTGGAGTTTTTACAATTTAATGATTGGCGTGCGTTGCAATTAATCATACTCTTAAGAGGATGCAATATCTATCCTTAAATATCTTATGGGATTCACCCTGTTTAATAACGATTCTACTACCTTAAAATGTCTCATCCTCGATTGGTATAAATACACCATTCTAGGGTTGGTCTCTGGTAACGTAATTATCGTATACTTATTCTCTTGCCCATTGTTTGAGTCATATATTGCTTACTAACTTGACCATCAGAGAGTCTTTAACTGGCACACCCCTCCTCAGGTCTTTAGCTAGCTCACCTTTGTTTGTTTTTTTATAGGTTACTCATATTTGTGCATCTCCACCTCCTGGTTGTACATGAATTTGGTTCCAACAAATGGTAAAAATAAAAATGAAGTCTAAACAAAGAAAGAAATTGAAAACATAGCTCAGTTGGTTAGAGCACCTTTTGGTAAATGGGAGCTCTTGAGACTGCCATTGCTAATCTCATACGCCATATTTTCTGAGACTGACGTTGCTTCACATGTCACAATGCTTCCTTGTAATAAATACCACATCTAGGAGCTTTCATCACAACAAGCACATCATAAGTGACTTTTAATACATTATTATGTGAATGGAATTGAACATCTAGCCTATCAACTTTCAAAGAAATAAGTTTTTTTCGTCAAATTGAGTACATACCAAACACTTGTCAACTCTTAAACCACATCCCCTGTCAACACCACCATGCAACTTAAACAAACTGTACTAGTCCATTTTGTTTAACATATATTGTCATCGTCCGTGATAACAATTCCACCATTAAAATATTTCAAGCTTGAAAACCAATCCCTTTGAAAAGTCATTTGATGAGTACAATTGGTATCCAACAATCTATGTTAAAAAGAAATTTGTTTTTAGAAAATTCATATGATGAAACGGTGAAAGCAAAACTAGAAAACTCGTTCAACCTCAGCATTAGCTTCATAGCCCACTTTGCCTTTGCCTTGGTCTTCAACTTAGGGTAATCTTTCCTCTAATGACCCTGACTATGACACTATGCACATTCATCTATGTCAAAAATAATTCTGTTTTTAGAGCTTCCTCTAAGCTGAGAATGTGACTTTTCCTACTAGGAAAATTCCTTTCCAACGATCTACCTCTTACAAATAAAGACTAGGGGGTTTTTAACTTTATGCCTAATTTCATAGCTTATCAAGCCATTTGAGACATCTCCAAAATTCACAATTTCTTTACCATCCATAGTAGTAACAACATGCTCATAGAAATAAAGAATTTAACAACAATAAGGTTTTATCTTCATCTAAATTTATCACATCAGTAATCAACTTATTAAAAGCCTCAAGGTATCTAATCATCTTTGAACCTTCTATATATGAAAGCAATAGAGCTTTTTCTTCAAGTGTAGTCAGTTCGACGTACTCTTTATTAACTACATTGTAAAGGATGAAGAATTGATACAGAGGAAGAGAAAGAATTGATAGAGAGAAACAAAAGAGAGAGATTGTATTGATTGATTAGAAAATGTATACAAATGAACTTAAGAAAATAATAGCTATACAATTCCTTATATAGCCATATATCCCAATTACAATAATACCCTTCTAACTATATTTCTGTTATATCTGTTATTACTCCCCCCTCAAACGAAACTTGGTGTAGCCAAGTGAAGTTTGAACGAGCTAGAACTCTGAAACTGATCTGGAACTGCAAGACGTTTTGAATGCATGACAAAGGTTGTGGTGAAGCCTGGGATTTGGTAGGAGAACCATGTGACTGAGAGATCCGAGTTTTCCAAGAAGCGAAGAAACCACTTCTTGAAGGCCATATATGCATGCTTTTATCCTTGAGAGCTCAATTGATCAACCCATGAGGCTTGCTGAAATGTATGTTGCTGAAAAATACTCTGCACAATACAGTTTCTAATCCTAATTTGTTGAACTAACTAAAACTTTACAGAGACTGGCACCAAATCAACCAAGGAGAATGACACTCCAAGAAACCAAATTAACCACGGAGAATGACACTCCAAGAAACCAAAATTAACCAAGGAGAATGACACTCCAAGAAACCAAATCAACCAAGAAGAATGACACTCCAAGAAACCAAAATTAACCAAGGAGAATGACACTCCTGATATCTTCCTAAATCTTCCTAGAGACTAACACCAAAATTAACCAAGGAGAATGACACTCCAAGAAATCAGATCAACCAAGGAGAATGACACTCCTGATCCCAGAAACAATATACCCAGAAACAGCAAGAAATTTCATCACAAATCTTCAAGAACTATAGTATCAAACCACCAGTTCACAATTTGCAAACCACAAAACTACCGTAGAACAAAGAAATGATATACAAATCACCTGATCAAGATACAGAATCGCAGAAATCCGCACTTTCCAATCAGCAACGCAGAAGATAAATTCCCAGACGAACAGCAGAAAGCCAAACTCATAACCCCAAGAGTTCTCATCTGAGCGAGAGAGCTCAATCACCCCATTGCCAAATCTCGAACAATCATTCGCTTAGAATACTTTTCAGCCAAATCAAGCTCTCCATTATTCACAAGGCCTCCAAACACCAAGTTCCAAGAAACCACATCCTTCAACGGCATCCCATCAAACACTTGTACGGCTTCACCAATCATCCCATTACGAATATACCCGGAAACCATTGAATTCCAAGTAACAACATCTGTAAAATTCATCCCATCAAAGACTTTCCTTGCAACATCCACATCCCCACATTGCATCAACCCAGCAATCACTGTGTTGTATGAGAAGACATCATGATCAGTCATCCGATTATCTTCTGCGGCAATTCCACAAACACCATATATGCATAAAGAAGATGACAGATACAAGAAAGGACCTGACAGAGTCCAAGATCCCACTTTTCAATCAGCAACGCAGAAGAGAAATCCCAGACGAACAGCAGAAAGAATCACCACCGAATCGAGATTTGCACAGCAGAAAGAAGATGGATCTCGGCACTGTAATCTTTTGACCACCCAAATTTTGACAACCCAGATTTTGACCGACACTCTCTGTTCGTAGCCCAAAAGTTACGAATCGATTGCAGAAGCCATCACCACGAATCGGTGATATAAGCAACACCGACGACTATGACAACACCAGAAGAAAGAAATCACGCAATAAAGAAATCATGGCGGTGACGCAACACGTTTTGGTGACGAGGTACGAACTGTAAGACCGATTAATCAAATCAAACACCCCAAATCTTTAATCTTTCGATTAAAAGATTGAACTTTGAATTCCTACTAGTCAGCAGCAGTTTCACAAAAAATCAACCCAGAAGTAAAAGAACGATCGCGGAAGCACCCATAAACTTATCCAACCATCTAATGAAAATTTGGAAAGAAAACTAAGCTAGAAACAGATGAAAAATAATGGGAAGTGTTACCACCAGAATTCATGGCGTGAGCCTGGTGGCTCTGATACCATATTAACTACATTGTCAAGGATGAAGAATTGATACAGAGGAAGAGAAAGAATTGATAGAGAGAAACAAAAGAGAGAGATTGTATTGATTGATTAGAAAATGTATACAAATGAACTTAAGAAAATAATAGCTATACAATTCCTTATATAGTCATATATCCCAATTACAATAATACCCTTCTAACTATATTTCTGTTATATCTGTTATTACTCTTCGTCGTGTACTTATCTTCTAACTTTTGTCGCAACATTTTAGCCAATATCTTCCGCATCACAACATACTTTGAGTTTTGACAAGGCACAATTGAATTGTAAAGTCAAGTAAAGTCCTCACTCGTGGTGATCATGAAAAATCTATTTGCTAGTTTTAATTTGGATTACATATGCACCACAATTTCTTGATATGACTTGTGGAAGACTTAAATCATTTTTATAATGCAATTTTGTTCGGTCAAAACTTTTAAACTAGTATGTTAAAAGTTCGTGCTCACTATATCAAACCATTAGTCACCCACCGATGATTCCTTTGGTCAATACACAAAGGGGCTTACATCTCAAATTGACAAAGAAAATATGAACAATCCATCTAGAACAAATTCATATACATAAACTATATAAATCATTATCGTCACAGATATAATTTACACCGAGTAGCAACTAAAATTCATGATACACTCCAAAAGTCTTCGAGGGGTGGATATAAGTATAAGGGTCTGTGGATCCGTGAATTCGAACCGTATTACCCGGCCTGATGTAAAACCATCTAGTTCTTACTTTTAATTTTCAAAGAGTTCGAGTTAGACTTGTTTATGTAAAAACGAGTCAAAAACCCAGTTCATATTTATTATATGTAGGTAACCCAATCCGGACCGCTTAAGGGTTGTGTTAGCTTTCTCATTTTATTAGTGGTTCACAATGAAGCCCATGATCCATAAAGCAATAAATTTTATATTTTTCAGGCCGTACATACAAGTGTGAAGCAAAATTCTATGCAGACATTTTACACACACCTGTAAAAAATTGTGGAATATTCCAGGTACATATGGAGGAGGAAGATGAAATTGAAGATGAACACAGAGATCGAACTAAGACATAAACAAACATATATAACTGGCTAGAACTATTATATTGACCACTTCGTTCACTCTCAAGATGCATATGATCAAAACGCAAAATTAACACATGCATGTAGCTAAAATACAACATGACATAATTAAGGAGGTTCCAGAAAATATTTCTGCATAATCTTTCATGGCCCTTTTTGTAACTGTAAGACGGATCAGCAGGAATACCTCAAATCAAAACATCGATCTGTATATCGACCTTATCAATTAATTATTCTTTTGGTTTAGGAATCTTGGCAATGAAATCTTGTGATCAGGTACGATCATTTATGCTATTGTGATGATCGGCACTCACTGGCAACTCAAGGTTACGAGTTTTCTCATCTTTCAACGGCGCGCTTGATGCTAGAGGGTCCTTGCTTTTTCCCCAGACCACAGTGTAGAGGCCGAACACTATGAAAATGGCTCCAATTATACTGAGACAAAGCACAAGGGAGACAAACCAGCGGTATAAGTAAAAAAAAATGATGATTCCTTTGTTTTGTGCATTATTCATGCATGGGCGACTATTAGTTGTTAATAGTACATGCAAGATTCACTATAAAACTTGTATGTATCTATAGTTGACAGTTATTCATGTAAGCTAGTGTGTGTATATTTTTAGAAGAGAAATTGGCTCATGGGTTGTATCATATCTCTAGTAGAGGTGAAAGTCATACATCTCACAAGTTTCTTATTTAATTGGAAAGATAGTACAACATATGATTAGTAGAGACGATCAAATAGTTTTATTCAATTTAGCGAGGAATTTTAGCCTTATACCTTCCGAGGTGGACTTGCTCAGCTAAAACGATAGCCCCTAGAGCGGCGGTGATGATCATGCAGAGGGGACTGAAAGCGGTCACAAAAACGGGGCCTCGTTCCCTAATGACAACTCCTTGCACATAATATGCCATCCCAGAACAAACCACTCCCTAATCATTCACAAGAGTAATATAACTTGTCAAATGATTTTATTATATGTTATACAAAGGCCAGATTGTGAATTATGGGAGTATAGTGTTGTATATTTACTCACAGAGTAAACGGAAGCAAGGAGCCTTGAGTCCCAGCCTATAACCCAGACACTCAATTTGCGTTCCACTGCAAATGTTATTACTCCACCTTCCAACATACCCATCAAGCATATCCAAGCCGTGAGAGAGAGCTCTGCCGGGTACTTCTTCAACGTAAAGGACTGATATATAGTAACACATATAAAAGCTTGGATTAACTTAGTTATCATATAAATTAATATATACGAAATTGTGAGAGGTTAATAGATAGTGTGACATATCTACTTACGTTTTCAAACTATTAATCTCAAGCATTCATCACGTAGAATTCTAATTTGAGTAATCTTATTAAGCCACACAACAAATATCATTGATGATAATTTCTAACACAATTCTATGTGCGTGACTCATCTATATTTGGGAATGTATAGAGTAATACTGTAGTTTTAATACGTGACAATAGTTTGATAAGTACTAAACATGCCAAATAGAGTTTATATGCCAAACTTATATTCACTGACAAAATATTTATGTTATTAGACTATTAATCTAAACAACAAATTCAAACAACAGTTAACCTAACTAATAATCTAGATTCACAATTCCACAAGAGAACATTTTTCGTCTGGTAACAAAATGTTAATTACCTATAGAAGTACGTTAGAAATATTGTGAATATGTACTTTTAGAAATATTGTGAATATGTACTTTTAGAAATATTGTGAATATGTACTCACTTGAAGAATGAAGAAACTTGCCCAACCACCGCAGCTACCTAAGAGCATTAAGGGGCCAGCGATCCAATGCTGTTCGCTGGATTCGGTGGTGCTGCTGTTGTGACTGTGTGAGTGTCCTCGTATGATATCCACTATGGGGCCTTTGTATAATGTCATGATCATTGCTCCTCCCACTGTGATCACTGTTCCAATCACCTTCGCCAGGCTATGTAGCTTCTTAACGTTCACAGTCTCTAGCCTAGTTGTTCAAACATTAATCAGGACAAGACTCCGGTAAACTTTTTAATTAATTTGGACTCTATTCTATTAAAAATGGGATTTTAATTTAGATAAAATATTAATATCAACCGAATGAGATTGTGTTGATGTTTGTAAACATAACAGGATTGTACGTATATGATAGTATCAATGTATTATGCAATGTTTATAAGAACAAATCATATACTATTGATCAAATAACATTTGGACATTGTGTTATTTTGACTAAGTAATTATCTCTAATTCTCTTGGGAAACCTAGCTATTAGTCTTATCATGCTATTCCTCAAAATTAATAAGAGTTCGTGAGATAGGAAATAGAGAGGAATTATTTTTGTGAATAGATATGGACGATAGATACATCAGAAGGAAAGAGAACAATATCTTATATCCCTAATTCTCTTGTAAAATTTATATAGCTTTTTTTGTGTTTTATTCTAGGAACATAAATTGATCCATAGTACTAGTTCTTTATACATCACACTAGCATTGTATTCCACAAGTAGAGATTCCGAACTTGTTGGTTCACTTTTTTTCTATTTACGGAAGTGAGCTAAGAAGTTTATTTTTTTCTTTAAAGAGAAAAAGGAATGTTAGGGGATGCAGAATACAACGTCAAGTTCTCTTACTAATATTAAGAAGAGAAGTATCACTCGCCTATCTACGAGCATCTCAGTACAAAGACTCACTCAAATGTTAGATTTATATTCTTATAGTTGAGTCATTAAGAAAGGTGATGGGTTTGAGTATTTTGAATTTCTTCTCTAATGCAAAGGATTCTTAGTTCTCTATTATTATATTTTGAGTCCTAAGATGTGAGTTTTTGAATTGGAGAAGAAAAGATTGGAGTCTAAACTCAAAATTGTGCATTGAAGATGGACTCAAAACTCAATCTTATTTTTCTTAGTTTAATAAAAAGTTTCCTTGTCGGTTGGGATCCACCTTACACTCAAATCTTACACTAAAATATGACTTTAAGTCTCCAGTGCGTTAGAAGTGATTTGCCTCACATTTGGACTCATATAAGATTTGAGTCATTGATCTGCGATACATGAGATGCTCTGCGTGAAGAGAGATCCAAACTTATGTGTAGATAAAAAATAACACATTATTTTAGTCAATTCAATCATGTCCTCGTGTGCACCAGCAAACTTCCTTAAATTTATTGTCAAAAATTAATTATACTTTAAAATTTTCCTTTAATGAGAGTGCCACGAGTAAGGCTTACGTCATGTCATACATAAATTTCCGTAGTAATCTCCTACAAACTAATGATGAATCTTTTTCTTTCATGTTATGTGAACTATTATAGAGTCATGTCGACCATGATTTGAGCAGAAGTAAGAGGAAGAAAAAAAATAAGGAAATGCACATAAATAACACCTTTAAAATATATTTACTATATCATTATCATATTATTGTTGTGTTGTCGTTATATTTATGTGTGTACTGGTAGAGAGAGAAAAGAGATACATTAACATGCTTCTCTAAAATTAAAAATTTAAGTAAAGGGGTAACCTCGTCTTTTTGTGTCCAAAACTATTCAACATGGTCATTTTCGTAGCTATTACAAGTTAGTGTCATTTTTGTAAGCAAAAATGTTACTCTTATCACATATTTGTACATCATTTGTATCATTTATCTAATAAAAATAAGATTCATATGTGTTAATAAGTCTACCTCTATTAGAGATGTGGTACAAATGAAAATACAAATATTTAAAAAGTGTAGCATTACTCGTTTATAAGAGTTCATTATTGCTCAATTTTCAAGAAAAACCATTCTAGACACATGACGTGGCACAATGTGTTGTCTTCCAAACATACCTTAAACCTTTTTATTTGTTTGCATAAGCGCACTAAAAATGCTAACCATGCATGCTTGTGCAGGAATGATTATTAACTTTTACCTGAAACAAAGTGCCATTATGAAGGTAATGGCCGGAAGGACATTGACAACAGCAGATGCAAATGTCGCTGAGGTGTACTTCATTCCCAAAAAGTATAAGTTTTGATCAAGAACTGGCCTGTATTCAAATGCTAATTATCATATTAATATTTGATGATTGTACATGCAATAATCTACAAGTTATTTGGTTTAAACTAGTGTCAAATTTCACTTGTTTATCGGAAGAAGAAAGAATAAAAGTTAGAGCATTACTCAAGAAAACCAAGCAGAACTATTCGGAGGAATATCGGGAGTGTCATTCTCGGCCTTATTTTCCTGTAAAAAAGAGGCAAAAACAATGTGGTCAAATTATTAGGGCAAAAAATGAAATATGATATGTATACATGTAATAATTTGACCACACAGTTTGGCATATTATTTGTTGTCAAATTAGTAATTAGAAAACTCACACATAAATTTTGTTTAAATATATATTGTATGATTCATATTAACAATCTTACAGATTAACAATAAACTATTTTCGTAACAACATAGGAGATTAAGCATTTTTGTAACAAGTATTTTGAGCGTCAAAAGCCTATGTATATATGCATGCATGTATTTTCGGGATACATAAGGTAATAAATCAGAGAGAGAGAGAGAGATGACCTTTCAAGAACAAAGGCGAAGGGTGCGATGACACAAAAGGCAACAACGTGACGATAAACTGAGAGAACGAAGTGACTCATGCCATGCTTAAACGAGACCATGCTAATGATGTACATGCCTGAATATCCAAACTGAAGAGAGACCATAGCCAAGTAAGGCTTGATCTTGATGAGAAATAAACTCATATTCGACTCTCCCATGTTTAATTCTGTGTGCAGTCGCTAGCTAGTACTAGCTGTAGCGTCGTTCTCTCTACTTCTCTTACACACTCCACTGATTGATTTACTTGTGAGAGGATGCCAACACTAAGATGAGAAGTGTCCCTCTTATAAGCCTCAAAAGCAAAAATAAAGAGACAGCAGCCCGGCCATATTTCAAAATGATACGTGCATGTCCAAACCACTCAACCTCTCTCTCTCTCTCTCTCTCTCTCTCTCTCTCTCTCACCCTGTGTGTATGCGTGTATAATGTGTGGATACTCTTATCCATTAATCAAACACACCCACATAACAAACAACTAGAATCCTCAATTGGGTGAGAATCAAACAAAATTAGAGGGGGGAGGGGGGGCAGATTTAATTAAGTGGATTTGTAAGCATAATGCTTTCCTTTTTTTTTCATACTTAATTTATTAGAAGTGGGGATTTGATTCATTGACACCAAATCGCATTTTGGTTGAGTGCAGCATGATACATTCAAGAGGCTAAACTTACGCGGTGCTTGGGTATAGTAGAAGTGGGTGCTATGAAGAGTGGACACCACTTTAATATATTAATTAAGGTACTTGAGACATGGTCGAGTTACCTCACCATACTTGGGTACTTTTTACGGGATGATCAAATTCAATAAATGGGAGAAAATTTATGTGTGACATGACATGGTGTGTTATTAATTTACAAGTTATCATTTGAGTAAATAATAAATTATTATTTTATGAAAATATGTGTTGTAACATAAATGAATAATAACAATATGTTGTTGTGTGGCAGTTATCATGCTATAAAATTTCTCCCATTAATAAATCTCATTCATCAAGTAATTAATATTAATTAGTGGGATTGACATGGACGGTAAGTTTTGTCAAAGGGTTACGCACTACACGTTCATCATCTTTAATTATGTCTCCTAAAGCAATCCCTAAAACGTGGTTAAGGTACTCAGCCAAATTTCTTATAGAGATAAGCTTTTCATGCTACTTTAATTATATAACTTTGCCAATCAGCAAGACACTAATGATTCTTTATTTTGTATGGCCACAAATTAAGGCTAAAATCGAAAACCTATTCTCCACATTCATGCATGTTGGCTTATAAACAAGCCACTATATTGTTTCTTTCCTTGATTAATTTATTGCAAACTACACAAAATTGTTAATTTAATTACTTCCATCGCTTTTTCTAACTAATTAAGGTTAGAAACTTGTTTCTTTATTCCCGCATTAATATTATTATTATTATTAGTTATTATTATTATTATTTGTTTCTTTTTCTTCTTTTTTTTTGTATACGTGGCCTTGCAAGATATTGATACTTTAGTTAGTAATATATATCTTTATATCCGTACATATATTTTATAAACATTTTCATTTTTCATACACTCAGTGGCATGGTAAAACCACTTTACTTTTTAAAACCAAAGCCCTATATGCAAATTATACATCTATGTACATAATTTTCACGTTAGTACATGTATTTGTCACACTTTTTTAATATTACATGTAAAATTCACATACTATATGTGCATATAATCATTACTGAAAAATTAAAATAAATTAAATTTCAGATAATAAATATTAAAATGTTATATGTGGTTGAACATTTCATCGTATTTTTAGATAATTTCTGAATAATACACATACATATTTTTAATGAAATATCTCTTATTTTATTAACAATGATTAATACACAAAACTATAGATCACATCACCCAAATTGTACATGTGCATGTCCTTTATCATTTTATGCAAATTTGGTGTGTTTACTCTTGTCTTCATATTCATGCAATAACAAGAACATACTAGCCCTTTGATTGGCTTCAATCTAAAGATGCCTTGGGCTAGCTTAACAACCATATCATGTACCACCATGGGAAGAGAAAAAATAATTAATCAAACTATTAGGTGCAATATGCATTTTTAACTTAAATATACAGGTAGGTATATAATATATATATATATATATATATATATATATATAATATGTAGCCCACACAGTATTTCCATTATAATTACTTATATATATATATATATATATATATTCCCCTTCCATTAAGGATCCCTCAATAACTTTATTTGAGGCACATCTTGTGGTGGTCATTCCATAACTTTTATCAACGATCCAAACCGCCTATATTTTAGTACATTATCCAATGATCATCCTTGCAAAAAATTATACAAATTCAAAATCATTAAGACATGCATGCAATTATAGTGAAGAAAATATATGAATACGATTTTTCGAATTTTTTATGACTATCATCATTTAATCCAACGGTCAAATAATTTCAAATTTAGATAATTATTAGTAAAGATGATCTTTGAGGAAAGACTTATATTGGTGAGTTTCAAACAGTGCCCTATATATTCACCCTCACTATTAGGCTAATACCAATGACTCATATATGTAGATATTAAACTCACAGTATTCATTATTTTTCCTGGATGAGTGTAGAACACTTGGGTAGACAAAGTCCAAACATATAAAGATGGTGATTTCGTGTTTGGATTCCACGAAAATTTTAAATCATGTTGGTGGAATCCCACCTTAAAATCTTTGATACTATCTTTGAAAAGAGAATTGAATGTGGTTAATAATTATTGCAAAGAGAAAATAAAACAGAAAACATGTAAAACATGTGTATTTGGTTGCATTACAAGAAATTACATACCATTCACTAGTCGTGCGTCGAGATTTTGCGCGACGAAGAAAATTTTGTCGCACAAGATGTCCTTGCATGACGAAAGAAACTGTAAGATCCCACATCACCCAGGGGTGTGGATCCTGTAAGCCTTATATGTATATTCCCATCTCTACCTAGCATGAGGCCTTTTGGGAGCTCACTGGCTTCAGATTCCATCGGAACTCCGAAGTTAAGCGAGTTCACGCGAGAGCAATCCTATGATGGGTGACCCACTGGGAAGTTCTCGTGTGAGTTCCCAGAAACAAAACCGTGAGGGCGTGGTCGGGGCCCAAAGCGGACAATATCGTGCTACGGTGAAGTCGAGCCCGGGATGTGGTGGGGCCCGGGGAGGGATGTGACAGAAACAGCGCAAAAAAGAGAGGGAAAAAAAATTGCACGACGAAAATATACCTAAAGGTATGATATCTCTCTCATTGTTTTTCGCACTTGATTTTCGTTAAATTTTAGGAATTTTATTGTGATTTGGTGTGGGGTGGGGTGTGGTGAAGGGATGGGCTCCATGTTAGGGAAAAAGGTTGGGTATAGGGTAGACCTGGCATTTTTAACCCGACCCGTTAATATTAGTATTCGGGTGAGTGATAAACGGGTCGGATGGTTAACGGGTCATTTTGGGTGAACCCGTTAACCACCCTTTAACATCCGTTAAGGAGGAACACAAGCCTGACGAACGAAGTTGACCATGATTGCGGTGTCGCTGATGTTTTGGGTAATTTTATTGGTGATGTGGCGGAAGGAAATGGAAGGGTGGGACTCCCACCATGGGAGTAGGAGCTGCGGCGGATGTAGGTGGGGCCCGAGCTCTTTGTTTGCTTTAAAATCCTCAATTCTTTCCCTTTTTCGCTTCTGGGTTTTTGTTTTCCGCATCAGTTTTGCCTCAAATTTTTACATTTACCAGAAAAACAAACATGCAACTCACCTGGGTTCTTAATTTTGTCATTGATGGTATCTTTTTTGTTCCCAAAGATTATGTGTTTTTGACTTATGAATTAAAGATGAAATTTGAAATATTTTATCTGATTGATGATTATAAATATAAAACTTGATTTTTTGTTTTGTATTATCCTATTGAATGTGAAATATGTTAATTTGTTGTTCTGATCATGTATGTATGTCAATGCCATGGTGTTTTATGTTGTGAGACAGTAGTTGGGCAAGCAATCATCAACCATGACGGTGACACCGCAAATTTCGATCAATGATGGGAACCTGGTGGTTCATGGAAGAACCAGTTTGATTGGAGTTCCAGACAACATCGTACTTAAGGGTGTCGAAGAAGTTGTCGTAGGTGTAAAGAATGGTGATGGAGAACTTGTGGGGTCTGTAGCGGTGGATGAGCTTGCCGAGCTCCACCATGGAGATGATGTGACCCATTCCTGGAGCTGCGTACAACATTATTATGTCTCCCATGGTGGTTGCTGCTGCTGATTTGTTTGCATTTGGTGTTTGTTTGTTGTGTCTTCTCTTGAAATTATTTGATTTGATTTGATTTGATTTGATTTGAGAGAAACGAAAAGGAAAAAAAATACTGTTAACAGGTGAAACGGATGACCCGTTAGCTTAACGGGTTGGGTTTGGGTGATCCGTTAAATTAACGGGTCCGGTTGAACCCGACCCAAACTCAGTAAACCCGACCCGTTTACAGGTCTAGTTTAGGGGCGGTAGGGGGGTGGGCTGCAGGTTGGTGGTTGTTGTGTGACGTAGGGTATGGTGTGGGGAAAAAAGGGCTACGAGGTGGGGAAAAGAGTCGAGTTTAGGGGACAATGGGGGTGGGGGGGGGTAGGGAAGGGGGTTGGGCTTCTAAATTGTTTAAATTATATTTGTAGGATTTTTGTGAATTTTGTAGGATCTTTACGAAATTTGTGAAAATTGTAGCAATATTATGCAATTTGTGAAATTTGTGAAAATTGTAGGAATATGTGAAATTTGTCGAAAACTATAGAAAATTGTTGGAAATAATAAAATTTGTAGGATGTAAGAGTAGTAGGAAATTTTGAAATTTGTAGGAAAACAGGGAAGTTTGTAGGAAAATATGTGAAACTTATAGGAAATAGGTAAGAATTTTAGAAATTATTGTGTTTTCTTTCAAAGATGTCGTCGCTGTTGATCACCAATGGCCGTCGCTCTACCTCCGACTCGGATTAAAGTGACTCGACGATAGAGGTACTCAGCAGCATCCACGCGGTCACTTCCCAATCAACAGCTAGCCTCAGTACATTTGTTTAAGCATGTTGAAAGCCCTGATCTACCAAGCGTGTTCACAACCGAAGACAGCAAGATGTTGTGCCAGCCCCAACCCCCTATTAACTCCATGAAGGGAAATGTCAATATGGCGATCGTGGGCTAGGAAGGAGACAGAGAACTCTTAGTCGGGAAAAAGGTCAAGGTGCAGGGGATCTGCAAAGGCTTGTCTTGAACCGGAACACCCGCGTAACGCTAAACAAAACCGTGGTCAATTACAGCCCACAATATAGCGAGCGAACCTGAAATTCAACAACTTGTTGACTCATGACAAGGGTGCCATTATCCGTACCAAGTGCCTCATGCTCCCTCCTTCATGGTATAAGCTCCCTTATCCCCAAGTGGAGGAAGAGATGATGAAGCAGATCTCGATCAGTATGAAAAAATTTAAGCTATTATTTTTATTACGTTTACTTAATTTAATGTATTTTGCAAACTAATAGACTTGTCTTTTTTTTTTTTTTTTTTTTTTTTTTTTTTTTTTTTCAAGTCAACTTCTCCATCAACATGGAGGGCTCGGGTATGTCCGAGTCCATACACCAGATGTGGATTGGACAATACAAGGAGTAAAAGTACGAATTTCTTGTTGAAGCTCTTATCTATCAACCCCTTTTGCAGAGAGGATGACTGAGTGGGAGTGACTGTACAGTTATTTTTAGAGGACCGAATTTTAGGTAATTAAGTGTTTTTTTAATTTAATTCCAATTTATGTTTTTTTCAAATTTTATTTTTTTTGGATTTTTTTTTTTAATTCACAGCAGAAATTGACGTAAAATAAGGCTAACCAGGAAGTGAAGTACATTTATCACCCTGGTTCTTGACCCCTTACTTACAAGATCGAGGAACAGCATGCGAAGGGTTTGCTTTTCCTAGAAGTCGAGGCTTGGGGTGATACGCATGTCAATTATAGAAAACAGGTGGCTAACGTTAAATGTAAGTATTCTGTTAACAAAATTTTAATTTCAAATTTCATTAACTAAAAAAATTAAATTATGTTTTAAAAACTTAATTGGTTTTTTTTTTTTTTGTATGTTTCTATGTCACAGAAGAAGGACGAGTACCTTGCCAACCTCTCCCAGCAACAACCATACAGGCCAATAGAGGAGCTCACACTTGATCTAGAGGTATATTTTCAGTTTCTGATGGACGGGGTTGGGCGACAGAAATGCAAAGAGATACGCGGCTTAGAAGCGGGTCAGGTTCAGGACCTTGGGGAATCTACAAGAACCGTCTTCCAGACTCCAACAGTTGGACATGAGTTAGCGGGGTTGTGACAATAAGCATAAGAAGCTCGGGAAGAACTGCAACGCTTGCAAGATGAAGTAGCGCCACGAGATGAGGAGTTAAAGTGGTACATTGTCGGGATAACCTAAATAATGGAAGCCTCTAGCATTCCCCTCCTTGATCCTCCGAGCGACCTTTAGCTACTATCCCATTAGCCATCCCAGTGGTAGTTAGTTTAGGATATTTTACATATATTTGTACGAATATTTCAGTTTTAATATAATTAAATATATTTTTTCAATAGTGTGATTTTTTTTATTTCAATATAATAAAACTAAATAATTTATTTAAATTATGAATTAAAAAACAAAAAAACAAACTTAAAAACTTAGCCCGGCGAATAATTTTGTCAAGCAAGTATTTATTTTATTTTTTTTGTAAATTAATTGTTCGACGACATAGTTGTCGCCCAAAATATTTTTTAATTTTTTATTTTCAAATGCTAGATAGAATAATCGCTTCGCGGATGTTTGTATCATCAGGCCAAGTTGGTCACCGCACTTCATGAATATTTTCGTCTGGCAAATGCATTTTGCCTGAAGGATTTCTATAATTCTTTGGGTAGAGTTTTTGTCACATCCCGGCCCGGGCTCGACTCCGCCGTAGCACGATATTGTCCGCTTTGGGCCCCGGCCACACCCTCACGATTTTGTTTCTGGGAACTCACACAAGAACTTCCCAGTGGGTCATCCATCATGGGATTGCTCTCGCGCGAACTCGCTTAACTTCGGAGTTCTGATGGAATCCGAAACCAGTGAGCTCACAAAAGGCATCGTGCTAGGTAGAGATGGGAATATACATATAAGGCTTACAAGATTCACACCCCTAGGCGATGTGGGATCTTACAATTCACCCCCCTTAGGGGCCTGACGTCCTTGTCAGCACACTTCCGGCCAGGGATTGGCTCTGATACCAAATTGTCACATCCCGGCCCAGGCTCCCATCACATCCCAGGCTCGACTCCGCCGTAGCACGATATTGTCCACCTTGGGCCCCAGCCACGCCCTCACAGTTTTGTTTCTGGGAACTCACACGAGAACTTTCCAGTGGGTCACCCATCATAGGATTGCTCTCGCGTGAACTCGCTTAACTTCAGAGTTCCGATGGAATCCAAAGCCAATGAGCTCCCAAAAAGCCTCGTGCTAGGTAGAGATGGGAATATACAGATAAGGCTTACAGGATCCACACCCCTAGACGATGTGGGATCTTACAGTTTTGACTGACGAGTTTTACACAACAACCTTTGCCCGACGCCATTTCGTCGAGTAAGTTTACAAGCTACGTAACTATAACTGGCCCAACAAAATTATTTCATCCCGAAAAGGATTTTTTTTTTTTTTTTTTTTTTTTTTTTTTTGTGGTTGGAAAATTCTATGATACCCTTTGGGAATTAATCAAATTATATTATAATCGTCAAAATTTATTATTTAACATTACATTACACTATGAGCCTGGCTATATATATGGTATAGGAGTAAGCTACTAGTGGACGTCATCGAATCACTTATTATTGTTATTCACATTTAGGCTCCATACTTCTATTGAGACTAAATCTCACATTAATGGGAGATTGATTTTGGGCTCATAAGTAGTTGGCTACTCCTCATGTTGCCAATTATGGTGGAATCTCAACTTTCTTCAACATTCACGGTTAATTCTGTTACAACACATGATGTTAAGATTCACTCTCTAAATTACAAGAAATGTAAGATTACACTATAATCGTCAAAATTTATAGTCCAAAGTTACATAATAAACGTAAGGTTATAATTTCACTGTTTTTTTTTTTTTTTGAGAAAATAATTTCACTGTTATTATTATAACGAAGTTGGTTTTCACATTGTAGATGTTATATCACACTATTAAAATAGGATGTTATATGTAGGGCTGGAAAAAAAATACCAAAAATCCCAAACCAAACCGAAAAAATACCAAACCGAAAATCCCAAAAATTTCGGTACCCAATACCGAACCAATCCCGAAATTTCGGTACGGGAATCAGTCTCAAGTTTTTGGGATTTCGGTAATCCCGAACCGAACCGAAATAAAAAAAAATTATATTATATATATTAGGAATTTTAATAGCCGTCGGATTTGGTTAAGATTTAATCTCAACCATTGAATATTATCAAGCCTACAACTTACTGAGAAGAACATAAAACTCGCTCACACTCACAGACTCACCCTCTCTCACCTCAGATTCAAATCTCGCTCATCGTCACCACCCTCCTCGTCGATTCCGGCCACACAAGTGACTCACCTGAGTCATGACTCACCTCTCTCTCGACTATCACCTCTCTGATCTCTCTCACAGTCTCTCTCGACCTCTCATCCCTCACAGACAGTGGAAGAGCCTCTCTCTCTCGACGTCGACTATGCATCGATTCTCTTCTCCCCAAATAAGGTAAATTTTGGAATTAATTTAGGGTTTGAAATTTAATTTAGGATTGGAATTCTAGATTAGGGTTTAGGGGTTGAAATTTAATTTAGGGATTGAAATAATTTAGGGTTTGAAATTTAATTTAGGGTTGGAATTCTAGATTATGGTTTGTGGAATTTAGCACTTGGAAGATACAATATACTGTATACTGAGGGTTTAGGGGTTGAAATTTAATTTAGGTAGCTATCTTAATTTGGGTTTTCATCTTTCAGCACTTGGAAGATACAGTTTACCGATTCTCTCTGCATGTTATTATTATGTTGATCAAACACCAATATTTTATTTGTTTGTTGGATTAAGTAGCTATCTTAATTTGGGGTTTCATTTCATCATTTCAGATGAAATTTTAATAAAATATCATGTGAAATCAACAAATTATGGTACTCTGAATTGTTTCTGCTCGCTTAATTGTGTAATTTGAAAGGGTAACAAGTATTTGGTGGCTTGGTTCTGTGATTTTCCATTTTCTGGTGGCTCAAGTGTTTCCTTTTTGTGTCTTCTGCTTTTTCTTATTATCTGGTATTCAGGTGAGTTTTAGCAGAATTGGATTGATTTTGATGAAGATAAATATAGGTTACTTTGTATTTTTGTTTTAGTTTCTGCAGGAATTTCTGGGACAATGTTGTATATCTCGAGAACTAACAAAGTTAATCGTTATGTTTTTATCGTCTCATTAGAGTGTTTCTTTAAGGTAGAACAAGTTGGGAAGAATTTATTTTTGTATATTGCGATTTGCAATGTTGAAGTTAGTCTGTGCTCTGGTTCCTTGCAAAGACAGACCCGAGGACTAAAGACTCGACTTTCTGTCCATTATAATCTAGTCTTTTACTATAAACATTTTAGTAATGGTTGTTTCTTTGTTCAATGTAAAAGAGTAAAGTAATTGTGATTCAAGTAATGTGAATCCTTTGCCTTGTCTAATGTTTTATTCTGCATGTCTTTGTTCCTTCTTTTCTGCTCAAGTCAAGTGACTCCTTTTGTCATTACATTGTTCATTCATCTTCCGAGTTTCTTTTTCCAGTTCACCCCTTTTGGATGATGGATTGGTTCTTTCAATAGCTTCGGGATTCCCGATTTGTCCCGAAATCCCGAAACTATTTCGAGATTCCCGAAATTTGGGATTCCCGAAAATTTGGTTTGGGATCGGTCTTGAAATTGGGATTCCCGAAAACTTCGGTTTGGGAATCGGGACAAGGGTTTTGGTTCGATATCCCATACCGAACCAGTCCTAGTTATACGTGAACATGATTAAATTACAATAACATCGTTCAATTAAAAAGTACTAATGCTCTTTTTCTAATTTTTTGGTAAACAAGGGAGTTAAAAGGCCGACAAAAGAGAAACTACAAAATAATGTCGCGAGGTTGAGAGACCTCAAAAATGTTAGACAATAATAACTGCTTATAAGAAGATGGAGCTTGTTCAAAATAGACCGTACCCAAGGGATGAGAGAGGCTCAGGTTGGCTAACTCATTAGCAACAAAATTCATTTCACAATAGATATGATGAATAGTACATTCCCAGTCATGCATTAACATTGAATAGCAAGCTTGAATCAATTCACCAATAGGATGATTATTGGTGGCACCATGTGATATCAGTTTGGCTGCAATTGCAAAATCAGACTCCACCAAAAGAAGTCGAACCCCTTTATTCCAAGCAAGTTGTAATCCCAAAAAAAATCCCCAAATTTCAGTGTTGAGAATCTCCCAACGCCCAAGATTAACACAAAACCAGCATCCCAAGCTTCAAAATAGTTCCTAAAAACACTTCATGTTCCAATAAAATTAAGAGAGTCTTTTCTACAACCATCCACGTTAAGTTTAAACGACCCTTCTAGAGGCGATTCCCAATGAAAAAAAGCAAGGGCTCTGGGTGCCTTATGAGAAGTAATAATATTTGCTTGCAGCCATACACGATAACAAGTGAGAATAATGATTTTGGGATCACTGGGGTAGACAAAATCACTTTCAAAAATGCTCTTATTTCGCCAATGCCAAATGAACCAACAGGTGACACAAAACACAAGATGCCAATCAAAATGGTCAAGGAAGAGAGCCTTCGTTGAAAAATTATTATGCAACCATTCCAAGATATCCCTGGGGCTAAAAAAAGAAATTGAAACATTGAAACTTTGCCCTACCTGAACAGCAATAGGACAATCTCTACATACATGCGTAATAGACTCACAGAGGCCCATACATTTGTAGCACGAGGAATCAGCAACTAACCCCCACTTGAATTGTTAACTATTAGTGTTTATCCAATAATAGGAGCCACAAGAAATATTTCACTTTAGGACGTACAGGCCATTGCCAGATAGATTTCCACCTCCAATCCAGACATTCAGACACTTGAATAGAAAGATTATAAGCGGACTTAACAGTGAAGTTTCCATCACTAGTCTCATTCTAAATGCATTTGTCGTGAGCACCCTCCATAATATTAATAGGAGTGTTGACAATTTGATCCACAATTTCTTTTGGAAGCCACTGTAGAAGTTGGTCAATATTCCATCCCCCATTTGAAGAACAGTCAGCCACTGAAATATTTATCATCTCTTGTGATAGTGGCAATAAAGCATGATGTTGGAGAATACCCCATTTAGACCAAGAATCCGTCCAAAAAGCAGTGTTTTCACTAGAGCCAATACGGCAAGCAAGACCCTTTTTCAATAACACAACTCCATCAATAAAGCCCCTCTAAGTACTAGAAGCCCCCTACTAATTAGCATGTTTAAATAAAATAATTATTCCCTCTAGCAAGATACTTGTTACCAAAAACAACAGTCCAAAGTGCATCATCATTTTGTAACATTGGCCTAGCATTTTTTGCCATAAGAGCAGAGTTCATAGCCCTCATATTCTTTAACTCTAAACCGCGTGCACTTTTAGGTAAACACACTTGACTCCATTTAACCAAAGGAATTTTTTATTTGGATTGAATGGAACCCCATAGAAAAAAATTTATTAAGCCTATCAAGTTGACACACTAATGCTCTTTTAAAGAGTACCGTATACAAACCGTAATTTTTATAATTATGGATGACATTGCTCTCTACGTATAAAAAGTGTACAAAAAATTCACTTGTATATGTAAGTGGTTCACCTGTAGAAGAAATGCTATTAGTAAATAGTCTAGAGTATTTAATGGCATCTTTCCAGATCTAATAAAATGCTAAAAAAATTGCCAAAAGAAGAAGAAGAGAACATTGTGCAAGCTAGCTTTATAGTGGCTACGAATAGACCCATGGTATAGATTCTATGTTGTGGCTTGTCGACACCGTTCTTAAGAAATTCTTATCATAATTAAAATTAAAAGGGAATATAATAAAGAGGCATTCATTGATTCTTCATATATTGTATTTGCCGCTTAGTACAACGATCTAGTAATATTCGTCTTTATTTGTAAGTGAGAGGTCTTAGGTTCGATTTTCGCCAAAGGCAAATTTAACCACATTATTGCTAGCCCATTGTGAGACTTAGACAACTCATTCACCCCCTTATTATCTCCAGCCCCTGTTAGCCTATGCTTTGAAGACATTCGACAGAATTCAAACCACACATACAAAGTACTTGATCAGCATTATATTTGGACCGTCTTCAATTGCATTTGCGATGTCTGGTGGTTGCTATTTTTTGTCAAGGGTTGTACTATCCACACACCCCTTCTTACTTCTCACACATCCTCTTAATTTCCGACAGTTAGATCGAATGTATTGAAGAATATCAAATGATAGAAATTAATTAAAGCTGTATAAGAAGTAAAAATTGGTGTCTGGATATCACATCCCTTTTGTCAATCACCAGTTTAACCCCACTGATAGCATTTGCACTAGTAATTGGTAAATCATGAGCTTCATCCTTCATAGTTGTGGATGCAAATTTTCTCCTCTTCGGTCTTGGACGATTTTGCACCTACAAAACAATCAACACCTTAGGTTAAGGCCAAAAGCCTCACGCGCCCACGATGAATGGGGGGGGGGGGGGGCTTTGGCCGAAGAACCTCCGATGCCAAAGTTAGAATTAGAGAGAAAAAGTGTTTAGAGTGTTTTTGCCAAAGGATTGGAATTAGGTTTTGTGAGAAAATGGGGTAGTATTTATAGGAGAGGAGGGGTGGCCGGCCTATCTAGGGTTTTTGTGGGAGATCTAGGTTTAATTAGCCTATTTATTGGCTAATTAAACCAAAAGGGGTATGTATTTGTATTTATGAAAAGGGGTAATAAGGAGTAATTGAATAATTGGCTTAAAAAGGAGGAAAAGGGAAGAAAAATAGGGGAAATAAAAGGGGAGTGGCCGGCCTCTCTTTGGAGAGAGAGGGCCGACCCTTTGAGGTATTTTCTTGGTCTTCAAGGCTCATTTAATTGACAAATCAAGGAAGAATAATCCCATTAATTTGCCAATTATCTTCATTTATGTGGGATAATTGGTAGATTTATGAGATAATTGCCTTAAATGAGGATGGATGAAATAATTCGGAATTGTTTACCTTTTATGGGCGCTTTTGACTTGACCGACGATAATTACCGGCTGCTCGCGCGTAGGAATTCTGATGCACCTCAAGGGCATTTTTGTCTCCTTAATCCGAAAGTCCACGTGTCGCCTTGTGATTATTTTTGGCTCCACAAATGCCCCCACACCTATTGGGCTGCTTGCAGAAAAGGGCAACAGGTGTAGAGACTCTCATGCTTTAGGAAACTTCAAGCTGCTTCTCGTTTTGTTGATTTTCTTCTTGTAATAGGAAGATAAATCCCTTTAGGAAAAGGGAAGTAGACACTCCCTTAAAGTTTATTTAAGTCCACCTTAAGTGGATTATTAAATCAACCTTCAGAGAAGAATTTACTTCACCTTACAAGAGAGAAAGAGAGCTTAGAGGATATTTGTTCCCCCTCCTCTAGCAGTCTTCCACATCTTGCCCGTGTAAAGGATCGCTTTTTGCTGCTTCTAGGTAAGAAAAAATTAATTTTCTTGTCTTCCTTGAGATTTTTGTTGAATGAGGACCCGAGACTTGCGACCGGAGATCCATGAGTACATGGAAAAATACATATGAATATACATATTTTTCCTTTGCTTTTCCTGGGCGCAGGGCGCTGGTGAGAAAGAAACCAGGCCGTGGGGCCTGGCTGGTTGCTGGGTCCTGCGGCAAAAATTTAAAAAATTTTTTTTTTTTTTTTTTTTTTTTTTTGCCAAGAGGCCTGCTGCCCTTTTTTTTTTTTTTTTTTTTTTTTTTTTGCATCCTCCTAACGGATCTTTCTCGTATCTTTCTTTGTAGAATCTTTTCCTCCATGTCTTCTTCGGGCCTCAAGAATGATGACAGCGTGCCGCCGTTGTATCGTCAAGGCGGGTCTTTGAGCAAGGTTGGCTACTTCAAGGCTGCTCACTTCAAGATCAATTCTGATGACTCTTTTAGGGACTTGCTTGAGACCTACTGGCATGCCATTCCATCCGGGGTGCGTGTGAGGCGAGTCAAGGATGGTAGCAGTCATGAGCCATGTGATGAGGTTCGGAGGGCTATCAAGTTCCACCCATACTACTTTGTATTGGGGTTCACCTTTCCCATGCCGCGTTTTTTCCAAGAAGTGCTCTGCTCCATGAGATGTGCGCCTGCTCAATGCTCTCCAAATGCGGTTTGAGTGATGGTGGGGTTCCACAACTTGAGCCAATTCTTTGATTTGGGACTAACCACCAACGAGTTCTGGTACTTCTTCGACATAGGCCGTGTTGATGGAGTTGGGCGGCTGCGGACTCGTCATAGACTCTTTGACAATTCAAGCAAGGGTGACCATGACTGGGCCAAAGAGACCTTGGAGATAAGCGGCGAGTGGGAGTCCGATCACTCCCCCGAGCTGAGGGTGTCAACAGTCTTCATATCCGGTAAGCAGGCTGTTTTAATTTCCTTCTCGGTTGCTTGATTTTGACGTTGAACTGCTCTTCGATTTTCTGATTGCTCTCTGCCATATTCGTAGATTCGGAGTTTGGTTCAACTCCTAAGGTTTCTCCGGACATGAAGAAAGTGCATGTTGCTCTGGGCATTCCTTCCGAGTATCGTGAATGGCGCTGGCTGCTAAGTCCTCTTCGTAGGGAGAAAAATGGATTGCCCCCAAAGGAAGAAGTGAGACGGATCAAGGCAGCTGCATTAGCTGGAGATGGGAGTATCCTCGACGGGGCAGTCGGAAGTGAAGCGCCGGATGGTACCACTGCTGTAGCTGCCGTGGCTGCCGAAGGTGTGACAATGGAGCAGTCGTCGGATGGCCAAGCTGCTGAAGAGTAGTCTTCTAGGTAGCCTTTAGGATTTGTTTTTCCTTGTTGCTTTTGTTTGAACTCCTCCAGTCTTTGTCAGTTGTTTATCAATTTTGCTAGAAAATTTAATAAACTTGTCTCCTTCTTTTCCTTTGTTCATGCCTTAACCTTTAGACTTTATAGGCCAGTAGCAGGCGCGCCACTTTTTTATAAGCAGACAGGCCGCGTAGCCTACACAGTCGTAGGTGTTGGTGTAGAACTTTTCCTTGCAAAGTTGCTAGCCGTAGGGTTGGCAGCCGGACGCCTTACTTACAGAAGCAGACAAATCCGCGTAACCACTGGGCTATTAACCTTTGCCTTCTCCAATTCTGTAGGTTGCGCAGCGAGTGCCACAACACTTTAGGACTTGGTGCAAGTTACCGCAAGGTCGTTGGCCGCAGGATCGTAGCCGGATGCCTTACTCACTGTAGCAGCCACATCCGCGCGATCCCTAGGCTGTTAACCTTGGTTTTTCCCAATTTCGTAGGCTGCGCAGCAAAGTGCCACAACACTTTAGGACTTGGTATAAGTCGTCGCAAAGTCGTTGGCCGCAGGATCGCAGCCGGATGCCTTACTCACTGTAGCAGCCGCATCCGCGCGATCCCTGGGCCGTTAACCTTGGTTTTTTCCAATTCCGTAGGTTGCGCAGCAAGTGTCACAACACTTTAGGATTTTGGACAAGTGAAGCTTATCGACTACGTAGCATGTCGGTAGTGGATAAAACTTCACATATGCTTGCTAGCTTGTTTAACCTTTCACAAGAATGTGCGGTTGTATAAGTCTAGTATGGCTTCACTGCTTGAAGGGCAAGCCGTAGGCAGTCTTCCGGGATCCGTAGGCTACCTTAGTATGCTCAGTAGCAGCTTTAGGGTTTCCAGGGATAATGTGCCCCCCCCCCCCCCCCCCCGTCTCTAAGGCCCGGTTCCCGCGGATTAGGCCAAGAGACCCAAAATCCTTCAATTAGCTAAGCCTTGAAAAAGACCATTGTGGCTACTTCTAGGAATTCTGTCGCAAGCCATCGTGCAGCTAGTTACACTAGGGCCATCAGGCTCATCCACGTCTGCATGTTTGGCGTGAAGAGTTTATCCTCTCGCGTTGGAGAGTAGATTGGTCCCTCGGGGGCCATTGTTCCTGCAGTGAGTCCCTAAGAAGGGCGCGAGCTTCTCTTGAAGCGCAGGAGTTGTCAGTTGTCGCAATGGAATCAAGTTGTAAAAGCGTTCCTTATTGAAAAACAAGTGAACAAATAACTTAATTGTAAAGATTGCGGAACAACTGGTAGTCCTTGTCTTGCAAGGGTTGTGCCCGTCTGAGCTGCTTGAGCCTTCGGGCGTCGGTGGAGATCACACGTGGTATTTCCTCAAATTGTAGGCGTTCCACTATTTTTCGATCTCCTTATCATTCATGGTGGCGAGGGTGTAGCTTCCCTTGCCGCCTACTCTGCTGATCTTGTAAGGTCCTTCCCAAATGGGGTCCATCTTCTTCGATCCCTCCCTTCGATCAGTGATGAAGGCCTTCCTCAGATTTAGGTCTCCGGGTTGAAATTGTCATATTTTGGACCTCTTGTTGTAGCTAGAGAGGATCTGCTGCTGGTAGGATGCGATGCGGGCTATGGTCTGCTTGAGCATTTCTTCCGCCAGGTCTAGGTTTGTGGCCATCTCTTCTCTGTTCTGCTCGACATCTGGCAGCAGGGTGGTGATGCTTGGCATGATGATGTCGGGAGCAATGATTGCTTCCGAACCGAAAGCCAAAGAGAAAGGGGTTTCTCCGGTTGCTCGTCTTTTGGTGGTACGGTACGCCCACAGACATCCGGGGAGCGCGTCTGGCCACTTTCCTTTCTTGTCGGCAAGGGATTTTTTGAGGCAGTCGAAGATCGTCTTGTTGGAAGCTTCGGCCTGCCCATTGCCTTGTGGATACCTTGGTGTAGACATATGTTGCTTTATACCGTATTTCTGGAAGAATCCCACCAAGTCTTTGCCTATAGACTGCGGGCCGTTGTCGGTGACGATAGATTGAGGGATACCAAAGCAGCAAATGATGTTCCTCCATATGAAGCGTTCTACGTCTGTTTGAGTTGTCGTCGTCATGGGTTCCGCTTCTATCCACTTGGTGAAATAATCGGTTGCCACGATCATCATTCCTCTGCCCCCAGCAGCGGGCGGCATGGGCCCAACCAGGTCGATCGCCCATTGCATGAACGGCCAGGGACTTGCTTGTGGATGTAGCTCGCTGGCGGGCAGGGCCGGTACAGGCTTGTAACGTCGGCAGCGGTGGCACTTTTGCACTAACTCCCGAGCATCTTGATGCATGGTTGGCCGGTAGTAGCCTGCGTTGAGAGCTTTTGAAGTGTAGAACACCGGTAGTTGGGCCCCCAGCTCTTCTCGTATGAGGGCAGAGCTCACCGCTACTTCGGAGACTGCCAAGTAGATGTACAAGTCCTCCGCAGCTTCCGGCTTGGATAGTAATGGAGGCGATGTGAGATACTTCTTCAGGTCTTGGAAGGCTTTTTCGCATTCTTCATCCCATTTGTCATGCTGCGCCATCTTGATGGCTTTGAAGAAAGGCTTGCATCTATCGGTGGATCGCGATAGGAAACGGTTGAGGGCGGCTGCTCGTCCGGTCAAGCTTTGGATCTCCTTCAAGGTTGTGGGAGACTTCATTTCCAGAATTGCTCGGATCTGTTTGGGATGCGCCTCGATCCCTCGTTGGGTGACTAAGTACCCTAGGAATCGGCCTGAAGATACTCCGAATGTACATTTGGCAGGATTGAGCTTCATCTTGTATGCCCTGAGGATGTCAAATGTTTCCGCCAAATTGCGAATGTGGTCTGACCGCTGCTTGCCCTTCACCATGATGTCGTCGACGTAGACTTCCATGGTAACCCCGATCGATTTATTGAACATCATATTCACTAACCTTTGGTAGGTTGCTCCTGCGTTCTTGAGGCCGAAAGGCATGACTTTGTAGCAGTATGTACCTCGCTCGATTACAAACGCGGTTTTCTCCTTGTCAGGTTCGTGCATGGCTATGTGGTTGTAGCCAGAATATGCGTCCAGGAAGCTGAGCAGCTGGTTTCCAGAAGTCGAGTCCACCAAGAGGTAGATTCGGGGGACCGGATAAGGATCCTTCGGGCATGCTTTGTTGAGGTCGGTGTAATCTACGCAAACCCTCCATTTGCCTTTCTCCTTCTTCATGACTAGCACGACGTTGGCGAGCCATGCGGAGTATGCCACCTCTTCTATGAATCCGGCCTCCAGCAGCTTGTCTATTTCGGCCTCGATGATTGCTACTCGCTCGGGCGCAAAGTGCCTTCTCTTCTGGATCACGGGTTTTGCAGCGGGGTCGACATATAACTTGTGGCAAGCCACATTTGGGTCGATGCCGGGCATGTCTGAGGGTGACCATGCAAAGATGTCTCGGTTCTTCCTGAGGAAGGTAATGAGTTCTTCTTTCTCGGTTGGGTTTAGGCGAGAGCCAACCCTAGCGGTCCTTTCTGGCTGCTGCGGATTGAGAATGATTTCTTCAGCGTCTTCTTCGGGTTTCCAGCCTATCCCGTCTTCTTGAGCGCCGTCTTCTCGATCCTCCTGCTGTAACTGCTATTCGGCAGCTTCGTCATCTTTTTGAATCTCGATGACCTCCGCGGGAGTGAAGGTCTTCTTCCTTGATTCTTTCAGCATTTGCACGGTGCACCGTCGGGATGCGGCTTGGTCGGACTTAATTTCTCCAACTCCTCCGCCTGGGATGCGGAAGCGGATTTTTTGGTACTTGACTGAAGTGACAGCATCTAGCTTAATCAACCAAGGCCTCCCAAGGATCCCGTTGTAAGGAGACGGGTCGTTCACAATCGTGAATGTTTGCTTCGAGACCACTGGCGATGTCTTCACATCAAGCGTGATTTGGCCAATTGCGGTTGAGGTGTGCCCATTGAATCCAGTGAGTACCTCTGCTCGTCGTGTTATCGTGCTCTCCAAGCCCATTTTCTAGATGACCGAGAATTGAAGTAGATTGACCGCGCTTCCGTTGTCCACCATCATTCGATCAATTATGGCATGAGCTATTTGGACTGACACCACTAGCGCGTCGTCATGCGGTAAGTCAACGCCTTCTGCGTCCTGCTCAGTGAAGCCGATGATGGGTCTTGGTAGTGCGCCGGCCGTCTGGACTTGTGAGATCAATAAGGCTTGCTGGATCTTCCTCTTTTTAGAGTTGTTGGTGGCCCCCAGGTGTTTGGATTCGGCAAAGATACCATTAATCCGAATTATCTTGGCAGGTGGCTCCTCCTCCCTCTCAGCGTTCCGTCTGGGCTGCGCTGCTGGCTTGTCCAAATACCTGTCGACTTTGCCTTCCTTCACAAGCTTCTCTAGATAATTCTTCCAGGTGTAGCAGTTTTCTGTGGTGTGACCTGGACCTCGATGGAACGCGCAGTACCTGGTGTGATCCAGCTTGGAAGTATCTCCCATCGGCTGCTTCGGCGGTTTAAACCATGGCTCGTCTTTTACGTCGCGAAGGATTTGATGGATTGGGATTGAAAACTTTGAGTAATTCCTGGCCATCAAGCCGTCTCTGGTCACGGGCCCGTCCCTCTGCTTGGCCTCCTGCCCGCTCTTGTTGGGCAGCTTTCCATCTTCCTTTCTTTGAGCCATCACCAATTCTTTTTTAGGCTGCTCGGGCACCTTGTCTGCTCATCGGGCCTCGTCCCAGAGGGCATGCTTCTCTGCTAGGGCTAAGGAATCGGTTAGAGTCAAGTCTTCCTTCATGATCATCTCTTCAAATAGGGGGTGATCTGCAGGGAGGCCTTTCTGAAAGGCTGCACTGGCTATCGAGTCGTCACACCCCACGATCTTTGCCTTCTCCGCTTTAAACCTCTTCACGTAGTCGCGAAGTGATTCCCTCGGGTTCTTCTTTACGTTGAACAGGTGATCGGATTTTTTCTTGATCGAGTGGTAAGACGAGTATTCTTTGGTGAAGACCAAGGAAAGATCGTCAAAGCTCGAGACGGATCGTGGCGGCAGGGTATGGAACCAATCTTGCGCTTCGCCTTGCAAGGTGGTGGCGAATATTTTGCACATAAGGGCGTCATTACTCCGGTAGAGGACCATTGCACTTCGGTAATGCTTCAAGTGCCTTTCTGGATCTCCATCTCCTTTGAATGAGGTAAAGTGCGGCATGCTAAACTTGCGTGGAGGTTCCGTCCGCTCGATCTCATCCGTGAAGGGGGTTCGGCTTATCTTGGCCATCTCCCGCCGCAACGCCTCATTGGCAGTGTTGCCACGTCGGAATTCGCGCAGCCGCTCGTTGAAGAGCTTCTCCACTTCTTCTTGGATTTGTCTCCGGTGGGGCAGCGGAGCCCTAAACTGTCCCAAGTCTTGGTCTATAGGTCTAGGCTGCTCCTCCGGGCGCTCCATTTGTCGTTGTCTCGGCTGCCTAGCTGGTGATGGGTCCCTTCGTGGGCTGCCTGTGGAACTTGAAGCGGATCGAGTGGCTGCTCGCCCCCGTGCATCATGCGGCATCCTCCGAGGTGATGTGGAATATGTTCCTTGCGGGCCTAGGCGTGAATGGACGCTCTGCCTGGAAGGTTGCTCACATGGCTCTTCAACATGTGGCCCCAACCTTGACCGTATGCTCACTCGCGGGCCTAACCGAGAGTGCACGCTCCTCCTCGCGCTAAGACGGGAGTCCACGCTGTCTCGGGGGCCCAGCCGAGATTGCACACCGCCTGACTGCTCAGTCTGATTGATCGGCTGCTTGCCAGGACGTTGCTGGAAAGGTTCCTCGTCTGCCCTTGTCCTACTTCGGGATAACTCGTCCGGAGCGCGTTGGATCTCGGTCCGCTGCAGGAGTCGATTCACCAAGGTTGTCTGTTGTGCTAGGGCGCTCGTCAACTCCATGACTTGTCGGGACAAGTATTGCTCGCCGCTCAGATTGGATGAACTGGATAGGAAGACTCCTTCTTGAGCGGTGGACGGGTGGTTGATTCCGGGCTGCTTGGGACACCACTGGGGTAGGCCGGGCTGCTGGGGCAGGCTTAGCTACAGGAGCAGGCTTGGCTGCAGGAGCAGGCTGGGCTGCATGGGCAGGCTTGGCTGCAGGAGCAGGCTGCTCAACACGAGGTGCGCGCAAGTGCGAGGCTTGGACTGCAGCAGTGGTACCATGGACCTCGCCGCGGGTGGTCACCGCGGTGGTTCCCATGGTAGAGCCTCGAGGTAGTGGCGCCATCTCCCCTAGAGCCACATTCAATCTCGTAGATCGACGCGGTCCCACGTCTTGAATGTTTGAATTGTTACTCATCGAATTTTCTAGATTTCTAACCATTATGTATTTTTCTTGTTTTTTATACGCTTTACCAAAGAAATTTTTACAAGTAAAAAATTCTAATAATAAAAACGTACGAAAGAATACAAATGGACTGGAGATCGAAGGAAAACCTTTGTGTGCGAGAGTCTTTTTCGAGCGTAAACTTCTTCTCTCAATGAAAGCACCAATTTGTGGATGCAAATTTTCTCCTCTTCGGTCTTGGATGATTTTGCACCTACAAAACAATCAACACCTTAGGTTAAGGCCAAAAGCCTCACGCGCCCACGATGAATGGGGGGGGGCTTTGGCCGAAGAACCTCCGATGCCAAAGTTAGAATTAGAGAGAAAAAGTGTTTAGAGTGTTTTTGCCAAAGGATTGGAATTAGGTTTTGTGAGAAAATGGGGTAGTATTTATAGGAGAGGAGGGGTGGCCGGCCTATCTAGGGTTTTTGTGGGAGATCTAGGTTTAATTAGCCTATTTATTGGCTAATTAAACCAAAAGGGGTATGTATTTGTATTTATGAAAAGGGGTAATAAGGAGTAATTGAATAATTGGCTTAAAAAGGAGGAAAAGGGAAGAAAAATAGGGGAAATAAAAGGGGAGTGGCCGGCCTCTCCTTGGAGAGAGAGGGCCGGCCCTTTGAGGTATTTTCTTGGTCTTCAAGGCTCATTTAATTGACAAATCAAGGAAGAATAATCCCATTAATTTGCCAATTATCTTCATTTATGTGGGATAATTGGTAGATTTATGAAATAATTCGGATTTGTTTACATTTTATGGGCGCTTTAGACTTGACCGACGATAATTACCGGCTGCTCGCGCGTAGGAATTCTGATGCACCTCAAGGGCATTTTTGTCTCCTTAATCCGAAAGTCCACGTGTCGCCTTGTGATTATTTTTGGCTCCACAATAGTAGTATTGGATGGCACAGAATAAAGGCCAAATGCGATGATCATGCCTCCAATGACACTGTATCAATGCATGCTTAAAGTTGATTGATTACATCACAAATATACCTTCTAATAAAAGTATTTGATCCAAAGAAAAGTTGTCACAAGATGTACGGGCGGCATCAGAATACGTTTTATACATTCCATTGTTCCTCATTATCGATCATTTTTAGTTAGAACTAGTAATAAAGCCCGCGCGTTGATGCGGGTTTTAAAAGTGTAAAACATACAATAAGTTCTATACATAAGTATGATCGTATTAGGTGTTGAACAGTGGAGTTTACATTCCTGTTTACAGCTATATTTACATACATACACTAATTAGCACTATTTAAATTTCGTTCACTGTCACTTTAGAACTTCCTTGATTTATTTTTCATGATATACATGCTACTCTGACAAAAATAAGAAAACAACAGAAGTTAATATAAATGAAAATTCAAGTGAGCAGGTAAAGAGAAGCATATATATATATACATGTCATAAAAAAAAGTTATTAATATAAACAGAAGTTGTTAGTATATGAAAAAGAAATGCAAGCTACCTATTATTGTCGATCAGCAACTTTCTACAAATTTTATTTTGGTGGTAGCAAAGGTTGATCAGCAATGTTTTACAAAAAAATTTCCTGCATAACATTCATAATAGTAACACGTTGTATGACAGTGTTATGATCATAATAATAATAAAAAAAAAAAAAAAAAAGAAGTTGAACTGTTTCCTTCCAAATCAAATTCAGCTACCATGGGAGAGGTTGATCTAGCGTTTATTTAGATGCTGAGCACATGCCAAAGATCTCAATCATTGAAGCTAATGGCATACTGTTGAAAAAAACGCTAAATTGTATAATTTCCGGTGCATGTATCACGAAACTCCATATATGAATATATATATACTATTCCCAAAATAAATTTATGCAGAAACTATACACCGTAAACTTTTTCAAAGATACAATGTCCTGCTTCAACATTACTCAGAAGACATAATCCATTGAATTAATTTGGAAGAAGGGTAAACAAAATTTACCTTAACATCGCTATTAAGAAAATGTGCATCCAGGAGACTTTTTAGTTAAACCTGAAAGGAAAATTAACAGATTTTCATATTCAAACAGTGAGCGAAAATGAATTCAGTGCTACCATTGTCAAACCTGCCACTCTTTCGGATCAACTATAGACTTCTGGCTATTTTTCCATTGAGTTCCGAACGTGGTGTACACTGCCAATTGGGATTGCCTTTTTTTTCTCTAGCATTTTTACTAAATTTATAGGGCACCCATTTTTTCTGCAGTTTCCTAACCAAACACAACCACAAATTACTTAACCACCACACAAAAAAAAACACGCATAAGTAGAAAATGAGAGCAGTAATGGAAACATAGAGCTACACACATAACAAAGCATTAGTGGTGCATATTTGAATGAGAAAAAAAAAAAAAAAAAAAAAAAGAGAGAGATCTTCAAAAAATACACAAAAATTAGCACAATCATAAATTAAAAGAGTAAGTTGAAAGAAGTTGTAATATGCCATATGGTTTCATCAAATCAAAAGGTCGTGAGGTCATCACAGATGTATTAAATTAGTGCCTATAATTGAAGTATATATGGACTGCATTTTTGGCATTTGAAATATCAACCATTTGTAGGAGTGCTACGTCACGTGTATGTGCTACTGCAATTTGTTTATGCAAAGTGAGTGTCCCCACACATGACCAATTAGGTAGCATACTTAGAACGCGTAGTATTTACAGTCAGAACATATCAATGGTCCAACTATTGTGGAGCTCGAATTTATATAAGAAATGACCAATCCAATCATAAATTAAAATGAAAACATGTAAGTAATTAAGAATTATTACTTGCTAAAGAAATCCCAGCAGTCAGTTCCTTCTTGTTGCTTCAGGGACTATTCAATTGAACCGAATCTGATCAAATTGCATCACCCAACCAGACAAACAAAAATAAAGTTAAAAAGGAAAATCAGGGGAGCCAAGGAAAAATTTGAAAACTCACCAAGAACCAAAATGATATTGGAGTTCTATCTTTCTATCATTTTCCTAATTCATTTTGAAAGTGAAAAATTCGTACTCTTTACTTTACCCAAGCATTGAACTGTTATACATTTAATAAAGAAAATTGACCTTGATTGGGACCAATAGAGTGCTTGATCATCACATTGCTGAGTTTTAAAAGATCCTTCATGTTTATAGCATGTTATAACTAAATTCATAAAAATGCTCAACATCTACATTGGAATGGAATGTAAACTGTGAATCACTATTCACAAAGCACGAAAAAACTGAAAAGAATACGTTAAACAGATAAATCAAACTTTCTAAATAAGAAAACCAAAAAACACACCTGTAAGTAAAACAGCACAAAAGAGAGTGCTCCACCATCACATCTTTTATCATGGATTTCTTTTTACGTTGGTAACCATTGTTCCTACCATCTAACTTCTCCAAATTGTCACCTATTTTCAAAAGCAAAATTCGAGAGTCCAATAACTTCTTATCTTTCCATCGTTTTCCTTCTTCATTCCCAAACCAAACAATTTCCACTCTTTACTTTACCCAAGTATTGGACTTTTATAGATTCAATAAGTACACTAACCTCCATTGGAACCAAGAGAGTGCTCCACCATCACATCATTGAGTTTTATAAGATCCTCCATGTTGAAAGAATGTTCGTAACTAAATTCACGTAAAGGCTCAATGTTCTACATTAGAATACAATGCAACACTGTAAATTACAAATAACAGAACACAAAAAAACTGAAAATGATACGGTAATGCATCATTGGCAGCATCCAAATTGACAACTCGATGAAATGGTCAATGCAAACATTACAGATAGATTCAAAAACAAAAATTGAAGCCATGAAAAAACTTAAAAACCCACAAAAAAACCAAAATCTTATAGGGCTTCCTTATATTAATCACACAACGAAATTACGAACAACAAAACATGAAAAAATTGAAAAGGATATGGCAATGCATCGTTGGCAGGATCCAGATTGACAACTGCAATTTTTCTGCAAGCCGAAACGCTGAAATGGTCAAATGTAAACATTACAGAAAGATTTAAAAACAAAAAATGAAGCCAAGGAAAAACTTGAAAACCCACAAAAAACTGCAGACATAACAAAAATGATAAAAAAAAAACACCATAAAAAATTTTAATCAAAAGTTTAAGACACTTGAACTCACAGGAAGCTCTGTAACCAGTTGCTAGTGGCTGCACAGTGAAAAGACGACTTTGCTGCAAAATAATTAACGTAAGAAACAGTTTAGTATAACTTAAAACACTCTGGGAAGATTATGGGTATAATTGTCATATACCAATTGATTCATAAATTGTGACTATCCATCCAAGAAAAGCACCTATATGCACTGTGGTATGGTAGATTTTTCATGTGTTCTAGATTCATCATCTGTCGAACAACATAAGTCTATAGAATATTATCTTAACAGAAAAAAGGCATTCATTAATTTCTTTATATCTTTTGAATAAAAAATTATTGCATACAATGAATGTCTCCAGTTCACCACAGATTTAGTAACCCATTCTAATTTGGTCAACATGATCAAATATGTGTGTGTGTGTGTCGCCATTATATGCAAATCCCTAACAGATTGAAGTGATCCCTTATAACTTGATCTGGAGCTTCGTTCTCTTCCCCTGTTTGTTGTATATATTACATGGTTCCATTTTAAACATTCTGGCCAATAGCTACGGCGGTCCATCAAACAAATTAGATGGTTTAATACGTGCTCGATCTCTAGTCCTATATCAACATTGTGTAGTGTGGAAACTTTATCTCAAGAAACCTCAATATGGATATGAGATATAACATTTGAATCAAGAATTCACAGATACAAAAACTACTTAAAATAATTTTGAAAGTAAGTAAAAAAAACCTGTTGTATGCCTATTACCTTAGCCAGGCCCAAAAAAAGGTTGGAAATGCTTGAAATTGGCCCCAAAAAAACTTGCATCTTCGTTGGAAAAACCCACCTGCAAGCTGGGCTTATGAAGAAGAGAGAAGGGACAAGGAAGGATAAAAAAAATTTAAAAAAAATAGTGCATATTAAACCGATCAAGGGACACAATTAGAATAAGGCTAAAACTGTGAGGTTGAGAGGCTCACCCAAAACATAAGAAATACCTGCATAAAAGTATTAACACGCAAAAATCATCTCATTTGAATCTCATATCATGTGCCGCAAGCCAAAACAAAAAATTTGAAATTCAGACCAACCAAAACAAACAAAAGTTAATTACCATGGAAGATTATCACAAAATCGCAAGACCCAAACAATCTAAATTGAGCGGGTTCTACGGGGTGGAAGAAAGCACAAAAGCTATTGCCGCGGTGGAGCAAATTGCACAAGGTAGGGTAGAGAAGACGCCATCGCGAGAACTCGAGAATGGCAAACAGAGTGGACACCCCTTCTGAAATCAATGAATAGAAACAAATGAATTTTTTTCGACTGCTTTCCAGGCCTTTCCACTAGGCCTGCCAATCGTGTCGTGTCGTGTCGTGTCGTTTTCGTGTAACATCTGTTATCTTAACGGGTCGTGTCGTACCCGTTATCTTAACGGGTCCTTAACAGATCGGGTCACTTTACCCAACGGGTAAAGTGACCCGACCCGTTATGACCCGTTAAGAAAAATATATTTTTTTTTTTAAATTTGCACATATCACACATTGTCACATAAATATAACTTCAAAACATTAAAACACATTTATCGTTTAAGTACTACATCTACACTCGAAAATAAGAGTTTAATAAAATTGTTAAATTAATAT
The DNA here is from genome assembly GCA_036320875.1 of Cotoneaster glaucophyllus. Taxonomy (NCBI): domain Eukaryota; kingdom Viridiplantae; phylum Streptophyta; class Magnoliopsida; order Rosales; family Rosaceae; genus Cotoneaster; species Cotoneaster glaucophyllus. Next base: position 36,589,198 of record CM070073.1, read on the forward strand.
ATATATATATATAATTATTATAGTTTATTTATACTTTTATTAAGTATAACATAAGATTTTGTGGTATCCATCCACTATGTGTAAATATATTAAATTGAAGATCGAATTAATTCATTGTATTCATATAGGGTCAAGGAGTGTAGCTGTAAAAAATCATCAAAATCGGAGTTAAAATAACCGTTAAATCGTGATTTTTCGATTATAACCGTCAAAAAGTTTTGTCCCGTTACTTGATCTCTGAATGTTTGTTTTTTTCAATTTTTGGCGTATGCGATCTCGAAGCATATACAAACAAGTTTGACGTTTGGATCGTTGAAAATAATTTCGTAGAATGCGTATCTCATCAAAACAATAGATTTACTAACACTTAAGAGTTTATTCATACTTTCATTAAGTATAACATAAGATTTTGCGGTATCCACTAATGTAAATATTTTAAATTGAAGATCGAATTTATTCATTGTATTCATATAGGGTCAAGGAGTGTAGCTGTAAAAAAAATCATCAAAATCGGAGTTAAAATAGCCGTTGAATCTTGATTTTTCGTTTATAACCGTCGAAAAGTTTTGTCCTGTTACTTGATCTCTGAATGTTTGTTTTTTGCAATTTTTGGCGTATGCTATCTCGAAGCATATACAAACAAGTTTGACGGTTGGATCGTTGAAACTAGTTTTGTAGAATGCGTATCTCATCAAAACAATAGATTCACTAACACGTAAAGAGTTTATTCATACTTTCATTAAGTATAACATAAGATTTTGTGGTATACACTAGTGTAAATATTTTAAATTGAAGATCGAATTCATTCATTGTATTCATATAGGGTCAAGGAGTGTAGCTGTAAAAAATCATCAAAATCGGAGTTAAAATAACCGTTGAATCTTGATTTTTCGTTTATAACCGTCGAAAAGTTTTGTCCCGTTACTTGATCTCTGAATGTTTGTTTTTTGCAATTTTTGGCGTATGCTATCTCGAAGCATATACAAACAAGTTTGACGGTTGGATCGTTGAAACTAGTTTTGTAGAATGCGTATCTCATCAAAACAATAGATTCACTAACACGTAAAGAGTTTATTCATACTTTCATTAAGTATAACATAAGATTTTGTGGTATCCACTAGTGTAAATATTTTAAATTGAAGATCGAATTCATTCATTGTATTCATATAGGGTCAAGGAGTGTAGCTGTAAAAAATCATCAAAATCGGAGTTAAAATAACCGTTAAATCGTGATTTTTCGTTTATAACCGTAAAAAAGTTTTGTCCCGTTACTTGATCTCTGAATGTTTGTTTTTTTCAATTTTTGGCGTATGCGATCTCGAAGCATATACAAACAAGTTTGACGTTTGGATCGTTGAAAATAATTTCGTAGAATGCGTCGAATTTATTCATTGTATTCATATAGGATCAAGGAGTGTAGCTGTTAAAAATCATCAAAATCGGAGTTAAAATAACCGTTAGATCGTGATTTTTCGTTTATAACCGTCGAAAAGTTTTGTCCCGTTACTTGATCTCTGAATGTTTGTTTTTTGCAATTTTTGGCGTATACGATCTCGAAGCATATACAAACAATTTTGACGGTTGGATCGTTGAAACTAGTTTCGTAGAATGCGTATCTCATCAAAACAATAGATTCACTAACACTTAAGAGTTTATTCATACTTTCATTAAGTATAACATAAGATTTTGTGGTATCCACTAGTGTAAATATTTTAAATTGAAGATCGAATTCATTAATTGTATTCATATAGGGTCAAGGAGTGTACCTGTAAAATATCATCAAATTCGGAGTTAAAATAACCGTTAAATCGTGATTTTTCGTTTATAACCGTCGAAAATTTTGTACCGTTACTTGATCTCTGAATGTTTTTTTTTTGCAATTTTTTGCTGATACGATCTCGAAGTATATACAAACAAGTTTGACGGTTGGATTATTGAAATTAGTTTCGTATAATTCGTATCCCATAAAGTTGAATGGTGTGTGTGTGTGTGTGTGTATTTAGTATACTTACGAGCCTTCTTTCTTCCTAACCCAGTGGATATGTGTGCAAACATGGTTCCTCTGGGATCTGGGTTCGAAGGTTGGTGTCCATTAAGATGGTGAAAGAGACGATGATGATGATCCACCAAGGAAAAATCTATTTATTTTGTACGTAATTATTATATTTTTTAGGAGTATAAAATTTAATTTAAAATCTAATACATATATATATATAATTATTATAGTTAATATTTTGGGGGTATAATTATTCAAGTATATATAATTATTATAATTATTATAGTTAATTTAATATATATATATATATATTATAGCTTTTAGGGGTATAAAATTGTTAAATTAATATATATAATTTTTATAGTATTTTTTTAGGGTTATAAAATTATAAAATTAATATTCTGCTTATCGTGTTTCGTGTTACCCACGTGTATACCCGAACCAACCCGTTATCTTAACAGGTGCTTATCGGGTTACCCGATAACGACCCGATTCGTTATCGTGTCGACCCGAACACCTGTTAATTTCGTTTCGTGTCGTGTCGGGTTATCGGGTCGTGTCAGGAATTGCCAGGCCTACTTTCCACCGCTTTCTTTTCCCCGATGACCAACACGTGTAAAAGTGGGGGCAGAAAAACGAAAGGCAGAGAATGAAACAGCAGGGAAATGGAACAGAAAAGGTCGCGATGAAGAAAGCGTGTCGAGCGAGGATAAAGTTGTCCTTTCGCTGTAATTGGAGGGGTATTACCGTCCTTTCACTGTTAATGAACAGTGTTTTTGTGTTGGGTTTTAGTATAGGTATAATTTGTCACATTAGGAGCAAGTTTTTAATTAAAATAATCATATGAATAATGCGCAATCCAAGAAAATCTCATTCTATGAGATAATTAGAATTTAGAATTAGAAAACATTGCATGAGAAATATGATATTCTCTCTTTCTTTTTACCTGCCAAGGTGAAGTTTCTCAGCTACAATAATTGAACCCAGAAAGGAGATGATATCATGTAGGGAGGGTTAAACGCTGTTACAGACACCAGGCACTCTAGTCTTAAATAACCAAGCCTTGCACGTAATATGTGATCCCGGAGCTAATTATTCCCTAAAGAGTATTTATTACAAATAGTTCATGAAATTGACTAATATTATCAAGATGGTCTTTAAAATTGAAAATAGAATAATATTGCCATTGAAAGTAGGTGTCGCAAATCAATGTCGTATGTCCATCATAATTCTGTCAAAAATTTTATTATGTGTTGATCTAACACATAAATAGGTTCCACAAGTCTTTTTTATTACAAAGGGTCCCTGAAATTGACCTACACCATCAAGATGGTCTCTAAAATTGAAAATCGATCAATATAGTCCTAAAAAGTGTCTCAAATAAATGTGGTCATTCAGTCACAATTCTTTAAAGAATTCTATTAATTACTGATGTTTCCCACAAGTCTAATTAAATTAAAAATAAATTAGCAACAGTTTTAATGATTTAATAATTAATTAAAAAGTTGTCAACCTAAAAACCCAATCCCGCAATCACCTCCAGTCCCAACCCACACACCTCTATCTCCATCTATGGTAGCCTTCACCGTCTCTTCTCTGGAAAATAAAAAACAAAATCTCAAGACACACATTTTTACACCTTTCGACACCATTCCTTGAATTAGACCAAGATCGAGACCATCCTTGGTGACTACTTGGATTGGCATCGACTTCTGTGACATCACTGTCAATATTTGGGCGATTGACAACCTCACAACCTTAATCTTGGAGAGCTTGTTGGGCGCTCTCACGGTGATCTTGGTGATGCAAAGAATGGCGAGTTCTACCTTGAGATAATCTCATTGTGCAAAAAGGTATTTTGACAATTTTTTTAATTAATTATTAAGCCCACATCAGCACATAACAAAAAAATTTACATAATTGTAACAAAATGATCACATTGATTAGCAACACCTATTTTCAGGGGCTACATGAACGATTTTCAATTTCAAGGACCACCTTGAAGCTGTGGGTTCAAGGACCATTTATGATAAAAACTCTTCCCCTAAATCATTGAAAATGCTTCTTTATAAGTTTAATTTTTCCCTAATTCGATTAAACCTAAGAATAATTAGTTTAAAATGTGTCGCTTAGTACTACGTTCTAGTGGTATTTCTCTTCATTTGTAAGTGAGAAGTATTAGATTCAATTCTCGCCAAGACGAATTTGAACCACATTATTACTAGCTCATTATGAGGCTTAGCCCACTCCCCCACCCCCTTAGTGTAGGTAATATCGTTTCTTTAAAAAAAAAATTAAAATGTGAATTCTTGTTAAGGATGTATTGGTATTGGACCTGGATTGTCTGCCCTTCTCCTTCCCCTTCCCTTCCCATCCCCTCCTATTTCTGTGGTCACGGTTAAGCCACGTCAATATTTTATATTGATTTTTTTATAAAAATAATAAAATAAAAAACAATAGGAATATAAAATGTTGACGTAACTTAACCGTGACCACAGAAATAGGAGGAGATGGGAAGGGGAGGGAATTGGGAAGGCAGACAATCCATGTCCATTGGTATTAAGTTGTTTGGTACTAATTACCGCGCAGAGCGCTAGGAGCCGAATCGCAACCAACTGCCCACTCGCTAGGGCGACGCTCTACAGTAAATGCTACAGCTGAGCCTTGCAACGCGCCCACCAAGCATATCAAGCAAGAAAGAGATGTTTGCTGGGTATTTCTTCACTGTTATAGCTAGACTGGATAATTAATATATAAGTTAGTTAACTTCAATTGTAATATTTTCCAACCAAATCATATATATAATCATAATATTGACATGCATGCATGCGACATAATTCAATTAACACTTACTTGCAATACGTAGAAACAGGACCAGACACAACCTAGGAGGATAAAGAGTGTCTCGGTTATCCAGTGTTGGTTGGAGGTTGTAGCGGTGCTGCTACTTTCATGGTGGCTGCTGGTTTTGCGTGACCGTATATAGGAGGTCATGACAGGGCCTTTGTACAGTGTCATAAGCAAAGAGCCAGCAAAAGTTACTAGGGTTCTTATATGATCACCTAGACTTGACTGCGCACCTCTTTGATTTTTACAGTTTCGATCTGTGTACATATATGTTTCAGTTTTATAAATCTTATTATTAATTATTAATTAATTTATTAATTTATTTATTTATTTATTTATGCATGCAAATCAATGTATTAAAAGCGTGAGGCGTAGGCGAGGCGTCCGAGGCGAAACCCGGCCTAGGCATGAGGTGTGAGGCGTGAGGCGAAGCCTTACGGGATTTAATTTTTTTATATATATATATATATGTTTTATATATTATACATATAATTGTATAAAAAATAATACTATGTAAAATAAACATCCATTCTCAATTTTTCATTCAAATCCATAGTCAGTCAAAAGATAATATCATATAAATTCATCATTCAAAGGTAATATCATCCAAATTCATCATTCAAAAGGTAATACAAACAAAGAAAACAATCATTCATTCAAATCCTCTTCATATAAATCAAAATACAAACAAAGATATCAATCATTCGTCTAAATCCTCTTCATCTAAATAAAAGGCAACATCATCCTCTTCATTGCCAACTCTAGATGAACTTGTTGGGTATGTCATCAATTCATCAAAAGAATCTTCCGAATCATACTCCACATTTCTTCTACTTGAGGATTCTTCATTACCCCGTTTTCTTTTGTATGTAATAAGACCCCGAGGTTGAGTAGGCTCGCGAGGAGGAGTAGGCTCACGACGAGGAGGAGGAGGAGTAGGCTCACGAGGAGGAGGAGGAGGAGGAGAAGACTCTCTAGGCTCTCGAATGTATGAGCCACCTTCATAAACCGGGGGTGGCACATTCCTTACGGCGTCAACATTATACAATAACTCATCCTCCACGTAGGATCTTCTATCTCCGTTATCCATTCATCATCGGAGGCAATTTCTTCCACAACAATAGGATCATACTTCTCCCTCCTTTTCTTACTTCTCTGTTGTAAAGCCAAATTGTACTTGACATAGGCTAAAGCATTAAGCCTTTTGTGTTCAAGCCTATTCCTTCTTTTTGTATGAATCTACAAATAAATCAATTCTATTATTCAAGTCTAATCATCTTAAGCAAAAATGACACTTAAGATACTAATAATATATTTACTTACCATTGAAAATGTGCTCCAATTCCTCTCACGTCCCGATGCACTACAAGTAAGGCTTAGAACTCGGATAGCAAACTTCGCTAACTCGGGTGTTTTATGGCCAAAGCGCTCCCACCAAGCCGCTAAAAAAACAATATTAGTAAGGTAAGTAATTTAAGGGTTAATGATAAATAGATATTAACAATTGACTAATTAAATCTTATTTGGTGTTCGCTTTTTCCTAGTTTGCATAGCCATAGAATCCGCAAATGGACCACGCCTATCATTAAATAAATCCAATTGAACATCGGCCTCTTCACATTCTTTCCCTTTCCCAAGCATCATATCCATGCAAGCAAACAACCCATTTTGCACTTCATCAGTATCTGAGAAATTATCCTCATATCAAAATTGTGGGTTTAAGTAATAGCCCGCCGCATGTAGTGGTTGATGAAGTTGATCGTCCCATCTACGATCTATCTTTCTCCAAATAGGCATATATTTTTTTCTCCACTTTGTTAAGATTGCAGCATCCATCAACTCATATATAAAACCCATGGGGGGTCTCTCCTCCGAATCAACCTCTCTCAAAACACAAACAAGAGGAAGAACACCCTTAATGCAAAAGGAAACTCGACCCCAAAACTCACGATCATGTAACACATGATGCTTAGCCAACTTTGCTTCACATGATTTTGCATAGGTACTTTCCGACCATTCTTGAGAGGTAAACAAAGCAACAAAATTTTCCTTTTGCTTTTGTAAGCTTTGTAGTGTAAGGAAAGAAGTGGCAAACTAAATGACCGCTGGACGAAGAATTTCCGAATTGTTGGTGTATTTTCTCATCAAAGCTAGTACCCATAGATGCTCATATAGATACTTTGAAATACACCTAGCACGTTTGAGTGTGTCATCAAACCATGCCATCTTAGAAATATCTTCTAGCATCAAATCAATGCGAGTCTACCACGCCTTTTCTTTCCTCTCCATAAGTTTTGTTCCAGCATTCTTGTAGTTTGAAGCATTGTCGGATATAACTTGAACCACATTCTCCTCCCCAATTTCTTGAATAACATCATCCAAATAGCCATACAAAAAATCTCCATTCTTAATAGAGGCTGATGCATCAACCGATTTCAAGAACAAAGTACCTTGCAGGCTATTGACAAGAAAGTTGATTAAACACCTATTTTTGCCATCCGACCATCCATCTGACATAATAGTGCATCCATATCTCTTCCAAGCCTTTTGATGTTCTTTCATCATACTTTGTACATCCTCAACTTCTTCTTTGAGCATCCAAGTTCTATATTCATGGCTTGTAGGAGCATCAAAGCCGGGACCAAAATTGGATACCAATTTCATTGCATTAACATAATATTCATTGTTTGCCGCATTGAATGGAATGACACTAGTGTAGAATCATCGCGCAAGTGCTCGGGATGCTTGTCTTCTTTCCTCTTTTTTGAAAGGTGTATTCAACGTGGTTTGACGAGCTTCCGATGTAACATACCTATCAAGTGGTCCCCTTGACCTGGGTGGTTGAAAAGAACCGGTTTGTTGTGAATGTGTGGCACTCACACTCCCACTCCCACTACTTACATATGGTGTCCTTGTTGTGCCCATGTCGACACTTTCACTTTCTTCTCCACCACCACGACACAACTCATGGCTAGCTTTCCTCTTTTCTTTAGTTCCCATAACATTAGCAAAGCATTCTTCCTTCACATTGGGTGGGACTTTTTTACAACTTATCATTCCTCCCGAACTTACACCACGCAAGTGATGTATGAATCTAGAAATTGAACCTGTGCATTTGTGGTTACAAAAAACACAATATAAATGCTTGGTTGCAGGATCCAAATCTTTTATCCATTGCCAAGTAAAATCTTTCTTAGAAGAAGAAGCCATATTCTTCAATGCCTAAACAATAAACATTCGATCAAACTCTACATTTCAATCAAACTCTTTTACAAAGTACAACACATTAGACTCCATCTTAGTAGAAAATAGTCGATTAAAGCAATTCTATGCGGGCCTAACTGCATGCTATTAAAGAAAAAAACAAAGTAAGAAAAAAAAAAACAAAGTAATTCCACACAAAGGTTTGCAAATAAATAAAGAAAAAAAACAAAGTAATTCCACTAGAAGCATCGATTCTGCCTAAACATATCAAACTTTATCACAAGTTCTACAAGTTATAAAACCGACCATTAATCACATCAAACTTTATCACAAGTTCTACAAGTTACACGATTCTGCCTAAAGGCCCTAAACAATAAAACCCAACCCTACAAGCTATATGATTCTGTTCTGCGGCTTCTGCCTAAACAATAAAACCCTAACCTTAAATTGGGGATATCTAGGCTTGCTGACGACGTTGTGGCGATGGCGGCGGGGTGATCACGGCGTGGCGACTAGGAGAGGACAATCGCCTGGGGTGACAACGGTTGTGTGTTCTAGGCCTTTGGCTCGCGGGAGAAGAAGGTGAAGAAAGGGTTAGCAGAGGGATTGAAGCCTTCGAAGGTATGGGGTGGAATTTGTAACTAAGTCTAAAAACCCTTACCCAAACAGTGTCGTTTTGGGTTTGGGTGGTTTTTTTTTTAAATAAAAAATAAATAAATAAAAGGGCATATAAGGCGCCTGGATGCCTTGAGGCGCGCCTCGGCGTCTCCGGCGAAGCCTTTCACCCACTCCAGCAAAACAGAAGTGTTAGCCTCACCGCCTAGCCTCAAAGGCGCCCTAGGCGCGCCCTGAGGCTAGTTTTTTAAAACATTGATGCAAATGGATTTTCATGCTAGCTAACTACAGATGGAAGGGAATGTAACGGACGTATACTTCTTTTGTCATGCTATGACCTTGGAATGGATTAAGACTATAATTATGAAGTTATAAGCTCGAAGACCATTTCGTTGGAGAGAAATATTCTACCTCTTTGATTAATTGATTCTTACCTAAAAATAACTGCGACTAAAAAGGTGACATACGGAACGCATCCATGATGGCAGGTGCAAATGTGGCCGATGTGTATTTCATTCCCAAGTATGTAAACTCCTGATCAACGACTTGCCTGCACAATCAAGTGCTTGTTTTTGTCCACAAATGTTTTTAAATAAATATATTTGCACTATATGTACATATGTGACAAAGGTTTAATTCACTTAATGCTCAATCATAGGGCTAATATTTATTAGTCATCTATGTACGTAGTATATGCATGTTAGTGAGACACAGAGTATCTTTACTCGAGAAATCCCAGCACCATAATGTGCAAAAAGGTACAAATTGTCATTTTTGGCCTCGTTTTCCTGCAAAACAAATAAAAATTAGTTAAAGGCAAGATTCTAAAAAACGCTAGGCACTAGTCAGGCGGTAGGTTGGGGCCTAGCGCCTAAGCGGTTAGACAGAGTCTAGACGGGCGTCTAGGCGGACTAGACGGATTTAAGTAAATTTGTTATATAACATATAAATTAAAGGAAAACTAATGAAAAGGGATTAAAAAGTTTTAGTTTTAATAAAAAACCATGTTATAAGTTTTGTTTAATTATTAGTACAAAGCCCATATTAAAGCAGTCCAACTAAAAGTGGCCAACCTTAATAAATTGTGTTTTGTCGCTTTTACCCCTAACTTTTTAGGTTGAGATTTAAATTTCTTCATTTCGATTTTCTTGTTAAGCTGTTTTTTGTCGGGGCTAGTTCAAGGCTTTGAGAACCAGAATTTCGAATTCTTATCAATTTGAACGTGATAGTCGTTTCAACATATGAAGTTCTGATCAAATTGAATGTGAGCGTTGCTTTTATCGTCCGTCATTATTCGTATTGTATTCGAGGTAATTTTTTTCCAGATTTTCGTCTTTAGTGGAGTTCATCGTCTTTGATGGAGATCATCGTTGTTTTCCGTCATATTCATAGCGTATTCCAGTTACTTTTTTTGAATTTTTCTTTGTCAGTGAATTTTATCGTTTGTTTATGCAGAAAATCAATTTCAGATCTGCATGTTATTCAATTTGTGTTTCTTTATTAAATTTGAGAACTGCATGTTATTTCAATTTCGTATTTATTTAGTTGATAATTGTATATGAGTTGCAGAAGGTTTTTTCTCGTTTCGAAAATACAGCGTTAGCTTTTGGTTTTCCAAAAACAATTTTAGGTTTGTTCAGTTGCTCCAGAAACAGTGTTATGTTTTTGTTTCGGTTTTCCAGAAACAGTTTCATGTTTTGGTCCTTTTTCCATAAACAGTTTTAGTTTTTGTTCACTTTTTCCAGCGACATTGTTAGTTTTTCCAGCGACAGTGTTATTTTTTTGCAGAGACAGTGTTATGTTTTTCCAGCGACAGTGTTAGTTTATGTTTTGGTTCTTTTTCCATAAACAGTTTTAGTTTTTCCATAAACAGTGTTATTTTTTCTAGAGACAGTGTTAGTTTTTCCAAAGACAGTGTTAGTTTTTCCAGCGACAGTGTTAGTTTTTTTGCAGAGACAGTGTTATGTTTATTTTTGCAGTGACAGTGTTAGTTTTTTTGCAGAGACAGTGTTATGTTTTTCCAGCGACAATGTTAGTTTATGTTTTGGTTCTTTTCCTATAAACAGTTTTAGTTTTTGTTCAGTTGTTCCAGACATAGTGTTGTCTTTTGGTTCCTGTTTTACAGACACAGTGTTATCTTTTAGTTCTTTTTTTCCATAAACAGTTTTAGTTTTTGTTCAGTTGTTCCTTAATCAATGTTATTTTGTTGTTCATTTTTCAAATACAGTGTTAATGTTCTATATGTTTATTTAATATTTGTGTATTGACTTTTTGTTTTGTTTGTTTTGTTTTGTGTTGTATAGTTATGGAGAATGGTAAACTAGCTCAGTTTACTTATGGTGCTTTATCAGTGATTAGTTCTATTTCATACTGTCTTGTTCATTTAAAACAGAATGTTAGTAGCTTATTTCCAAAGGGTGCTGGTGAGGGACTAAAGAAGAAGATGATGAATCTTTTAGCAAACTGTGCTTATGCATGCACTGCATCAGATTTTGATGATTGCATTGCAGAATTTATGGATAATGGGAGAGGGCATGTGAAGAATTTTATAGCTGATTTGCCTAAAGAGAACTATGGTATTGCTCACTTTCCGGGTAAGAGATGGGGATCAATTAGTAATGCACTTTCCGAGTCTTTTAATGCCATGGTGTCGAATAGCCGTTGTATGCTACTTATGGATCTTCTTGAAGACATTAGAGTTCGGCTGATGGTTAGCATGGCTGAGAAGAAATTATTCGGTCAAAATATTCATACAATTTTGTGTCCAAAGAAAGAAAATGAGCTGAATTTGCTGTTAAAAGAGGGCATGCATTGGCGGATTAGTCGTTCTGACATGGATGTTTTTGAAGTTAGGACGGAGTGGAATCGTTTTGTTGTTTGTTTGGATGATAGGACATGCTCTTGTGTTAAATGGCAGCACAATTGTTTCCCACGTTCTCATGCATTGCAGGTGTTGCAGCATGATAATCGTGATGTATTTGAATATGTTGAAGATTACTGGAAGACATCTTTTTATCGGGAAACTTATCAGTTTGTTATGAATCCAGTTTCAGATTTGGATAAGCCTATTGTTAATAATTTTACGAATGGTGTGAGGCCTCATATTACTAAGGTTCCGTCTGGAAGGCCAAAGAAGATTATGATTAAATCTGCTGGTGAAATTAGTCGGACAAGGAAGACCGTGACTTGTAGCAGATGTGGAGGTTCGGGACATAACAAAGTTTCATGCAAAGTTGTTATACAAGACGGTTGATTTCTTTTTTTCTTTTCTTTTTTAATAGAATGGGAGCTACCTGTGTTATGTAACCAATTTTATTCTTTGGAGATTGCTTATTTGTTTTTAATTGATGTTTCAGATTATATAAGTTTTGGGTTATACAAATTTACTTCTTTCGATGTTAGTTTATTGTTCAGTTTTCCAGACACAGTGTTCGATTTTAGTTTATACAAATCAAAATGTTTGTGGAATCAAATTATAATATGTGCCACTATTTTCTGCAAAGTTACCAAACAATCACAGAGTATGTTGGATTTTCCAGAGACAGTGTTATGTTTTTCCAGAGACAGTGTTAGGTTTTCCAGCAACAGTGTTAGTTTTTCCAGCGACAGTTTTAGTTTTTCCAACGACAGTGTTATTTGCAGAGACAGTGTTATATTTCTCCAGCGACAATGTTAGTTTTTCCAGTGACAATGTTAGTTTTTCCAGAGACAGTGTTAGTTTTTTCCAGGGACAGTGTTATTTTTCCAGCGACAGTGTTATTTTTCCAGCGACAGTTACAAATTCTAGTATTTACACAAATCAAGGACCTTGTTTTCCAGTGACAATGTTAGTTTTTCCAGAGACAGTGTTAGTTTTTCCAGCGACAGTATTAGCTTTTCCAGCGACAGTGTTATGTTTTGGTTGAATTTGCAAAGATAATGTTAGTTTTACATAAGGGAAAAAAGTGTTTCTGTTTGGAAATCATAATGTTAGTTTTAGTGTCCAGAAACATTTTTTTCTGGTCCAGTGTTAGTTTTTCAGAGAAAGTTGCTTGTTTTGTTTTTTTCCAGAAACATTGTTATGTTTTGGGTATTCCATAAACATTCGTATTCCAGAGACAGTGTTAGTTTTTCCCAGAGACAGTGTTAGTTTTTCCAGCTGTTTTACAGAGACAGTGTTAGTTTTTTCAGCGACAGTTACGAATTCAAGTATTTACACAAATCAAGGACATTGTTTTTGGATTATAAGTCATTGTCTCTGGATCCAAAAGCAAAATAGGCTCAGTGTTTATGAAAAAGAACTCAAATAATGACATGAAACTATATTTTTGTACTTACGAGTCTTCTCTTTGTTGTGCACAAGTCAAGCATCTTTCAATCTCTATTTTGATGGTTTGATCAGCTTTGAAAACCTTGTACAATGCTTCTATTTTGTCCCTCTGTAAAACAGAAAATAATAATAATGAGATTTGATTTGTCTTTTTTATCATAGTAGAATAATTTGTAATTAATTTAAGTTTGTTTTCTTACCACTTCCACAGCATGCTTAAAGTATATGTCTGTGGCGCCTTCTATCCTTGGTAGCTTGGAATTGTAGTGTGTCATTTTTCCATTTTTAATATCCCAAACTACCAAGGTGAAGTGCTAGTAACACTTTAAGCATATGAAGACCTTTCCCACTTTGTCAACATTCTCTTCCAAGAGTCTCTTCAATGTTTGATCAATATATTGTTGGTCACTCTCCGATTTTGTTTTCTCCATGTCATTATGAAACAATAACATAACTTTTTTTACTGTTTATGAAATTGACAAACAGAAATTTGTTGTAAATAAATTTGTTTACACTTACGAAGAGGAAGGAAGGAAGATATAGATTTTGCTCTTGTCCCATCTTTGCTTCATTTTCTGACATGATGAAGAAGGACGCATCAATTATATTGGAGTCAATTGCACTATCGACGAACAATGTTTTCAAATCTGACTTCAGAACAACAAGCTCATGCGCCATGTTCTGTTTCTTCGGTTGCATCCAAAAATAATCCCTGTGTAAGAAAATTAAAAGTTTTATATATAAGTGACACTGTTAGTTTCTGTAAAGTTTAATAAGACACTGTAAGTTTTTCCAGATACAGTGTTAGTTTTTCCAGCGACAGTGTTAGTTTTTTCCAGAGACAGTGTTAGAAAGTAAGTGACTGTTTCTGGAATATAAGTCACTGTTTCTGTAGGACTTGTTTCCAGAGACAGTTAGTTTTTTCCTGCGACAGTGTTAGTTTTTCCAGCGCCAGTTACAGATTCAAGTATTTACACAAATCAAGGACATTGTTGAAATATAATCATATTGTTTATGAAATATAAGTTGATAGTTAATGTTACTGAAAAACTTACAGGTCATCTTTTCTGTAATATTCCTTGATTTTCTCTCTTGTCTTCTCGTCAAGCAACTTGTAAGCTTGTGTTGCCGAAGGGAGGTAACTGTCTTTATCAGTCTTTGAGCTTTTTGCATTTGTCTTCTTTGCAGGCTTCCCTTTTGCAATTGGCTTTGCTTTTACCACTTTTGGGTTCTGCTTTGTTTTGTCAACAATTGGCTTCATCTTTTCAACCACCAGCTTCTTCTTTTTAATTTCTTGTTCTTCAAGTATGCGCTGCTCCTTCTCTCTATCAATAATTGGTTCCAAAGTCTGCTCTGGTTGTGATATAATTGAAGGGCTTTCACTGTCACTAACAGCATATATGTACTTGGCCTTCTTTTTTGAGATTTTCTGGACAGGGACATAGTCAAACTCAGGAAGAACATTTGCTTTACGATCGTCCCTGGTTCAAACATTTCTGACCAAAGTTCTTGTCCGCTTTTTTTCTTCGGCAATTTCTTCTTGTCCATCTTTAATGTCCTTGCCTTCTGGAGTAGCCATGGTATCTTTTATGTTGGCAGCTTCAACATATTGACTGTCCATTTGAACATCAATTGGAACTTGAACTTGGTTTTTTCCAGTGATAGTTTCTGTTTCAGCTTCTGGTTGGTCTTTAGGGATTACTTCTTGACTCTCTATTTTATCATCAATTGGAACCTCTCGAAGTATATTCATTTTTCCTGAAGCTTCAACGTTCTTCAGGGTTTCAATTTCATTAAGAAGTATATTCATTTTTCCTGAAGTTTCAGCTTTCTTCATCCGCAACTGCTGGATTTCAGCATCCATATCATTGATTTTCTTATTGTTCAACTCTTTTTTTTCTTGAAGCTTTTCAATGTCTTTTTTGAGCTGTCCAGTTGTTTGTCTAGAAATTATAGAAGCTATTTGCAGATTATCAATTGCATGCATCATCATGTGCTTGACCACCATATACCTCATATGTTCTATGGCTGTACATTTTTGAATTTGGTTGAACATCTCATCGGTTTATGTTGTGTCAATACCATGGATATGAGTTTTATAATCTGGATTGAGCTTAAGATATTCTTCACCGTACAACTTGTCAAACTGTACTTGGGCTTCATCAATAGTGTTATACTCAGGTGCTTCATCTGTTTTACTTCTCTTATCAGGTTCCATGACATCTTTTGCAGCAGGAGTCCCCTTTCTTTTCCTTGTCACGATCTTTTCTTGAGCTTTTCTTGAAGAATCCTCTACTTTCACAGTAGGAGGATCAACAATCTGTACACAGTTACACAAGTATTATTTATTAAGTGACTGTTTCTGGAATATAAGTGACTGTTTCTGGAATATAAGTCACTGCTTTTGTAGGACTTGATTCCAGTGACAATGTTAGTTTTTCCAGAGACATTGTTAGTTTTTTCAGCGACAGTGTTAGTTTATTTCCAGCGACAGTGTTAGTTTTTCCAGCGACAATGTTACTTTTTCCAGAGACAGTTACAGATTCAAATATTAACACAAATCAAGGACATTGTTTTCCAGCGACAGTTAACAAAAAGTATGCAGATATCAAAGTATAATTGTTTCTGTTTATTATACATTACCTCAATATCTTCATCTTGGTCATGTTTTTTATCACTTGTCTTCTTTATTTTCTTTGGCGTTGTCTTTGTTTCACCATTTTGGAAGGGAACACTCATTTTTCAGTAGGAAGAATCGCACCGGCAATCTGCACACAATCACACATTGGTTTGTTTATAGTTTTTTGAAAGTTGAATTGTTTCTAGAAATTTAAAATATAAACATTATGTGAAAATGATTTTGATTATGGGATACCTCAATATCTTCAACTTTGACATCTTTGATTGCTTGGTGTATCATTGTTGTGTCTCATCTTCCTATCGCTGGAACCATGTTTTCTCGGCCTTCAATGGTCAGAACAAGGTTTGATTTAAGACATAGCCAATACTGGACAAATTAAGAAAAGTGAGAATAGTTACAGTTTGAGAATGATAACAAAATTTTCATACTTTTAAAACTAGAATTCTTATATTCTTACCAAAATAAGAACGGTGCAACCGCTGGTTGTTGTTACATCCCCTCTTTCCCTCTTCCTCTTTTTTGATTTGTCTATAATTTTGAAGAGGTAGTCTCTTACACCCTTGGCCCAATTATATCTGCTTATTTGGTCCAACCTTGAACAAATTTGCAGGAAGCTCCATGTGATGTAAGAGCCAGAGTTTGCAAACAAGAGTGACTGGATGAGATATGCACATATGATGGAAGCCGTATCTCTTGCACCTTGAGGATTTCGGAGAACGAGTGATTTTCTATATGCTTGAAGAAGGTGTTTTTGTTTCACTCGTTCAACGGTATGAAAGTACTTCTCCATGAATCTGTCCTCCTTACCAGATTTGGAGGATTTGTCGGTGTTTGGCAGTTCCACTCCATCATTGTTCAGTCCAGAGATTACGGAAACATCATCATGTGTTATCCCCTCTTGCATCGCGATCTCCAAATCTGAACTATTGCTCTCTAGGGTCGTAGCATTTTATAAACTTAATTAAATCCGTATCAGACTTCTTCTTCCTTTTGGTGACAACAAGGAAGTGATCCATGTATAGTTTAATAAGACTCTAGAATGGTGTCTTTGCCAACTGTTCGCAAACATCTTTGCGTTCTTCAAGCATTGGCTTGTATGTTTCCATTGAGTCTGAAAACCCGGTCATATTGCACCGATACTGGAGATATGAAGTCCGATGTCTTATTGTCTTATCCGTTGGAGTTTTCTTCTCCTTCTTGGTTGTTTTGCGTGCAAAAGACTTCATTCTCAATTTCTTGTTTACCTGTATTTTTGTAAAAATGAACAAAGTTTTAGGAATTATAATCAACTGTTTATGAAGAACAAGCATAATATGGATTGAAGAAAACAGATAGTCACAGTTATGTTTTGGTGCTTTTTTTTTCCAGAGACAGTGTTGGTTTTTCCAGAGACAGTGTTAGTTTTCCAGCGACAGTGTTAGTTTTTCCAGCGACAGTGTTAGTTTTTCCAGCGACAGTGTTATTTTTTTTCCAGCGACAGTGTTATTTTTTCCAGAGACAATGTCAGTTTTTCCAGAGACAGTGTTAGTTTTTCCAGTGACAATGTTAGTTTATTTCCAGAGACAGTGTTAGTTTATTTCCAGCGACAGTGTTAGTTTTCCAGAGACAGTGTTAATGTTTCCAAAGACAGTGTTAGTTTTCCAGCGACAGTGTTAGTTTTTCCAGAGACAGTTACAGATTCAAGTATTTACACAAAATCAAAGACATTGTTTTCCAGCGACAGTGTTATTTTTCCAACGACACTGTTAGTTTTTCCAGCGACAGTTACGAATTCAAGTATTTACACAAATCAAGGACATTGTTTTCCAATGACAGTGTTAGTTTTTTCCAGCGGCAGTGTTACTTTTTCCAGCGACAGTGTTAGTTTTTCCAAAGACATTGTTAGTTTTTCCAGAGACAGTTACAGATTCAAAACAGTCATACTATTTTCTAAAAAAGTGGCAAAAAATCATACTTTCTATTTTCTAAAAAAGTTACCTCTTTTTCACCGCTTTGTTCTGTCGATTGTTCTGGTGCGTTTTGCACTTCTTTTTCTGTGTTTTTTTTCGACGGAGGTTGTGGCAAAATTTGGACTTCTGTTCCTCCGGTTTGTTCCGACGGAGGTTGTGGTAAACTTTGGACTTCCTTTTCTCCGGTTTGTTCCGATGGAAGTTCTGGTAGGTTTTGCACCACATTTTCGCTGGTTTCTGCCATTAAACTTCTGTGAACTTTTTTCGCCGGCTTGGGTTCAATGAATGCTTTCTTTTCAACTGTGATTTGAACTTTGATTTTGATTGATTTTGAAATGGGGAAATTTGATTCGACAGGAACAACAGGGGTTATCGTGCTGGGGGTTGAGGTTGGTGAAAAGTCGGGAAAATTGAATGCTATAGGGTTATTTAGGGAATGTAATTTTGTAACGGGTTGGGGTTGTAAATTCGGCCCGTGGATAATAAGTTTTGGATGGTTTTTTTATTAAACTTTGAGCCCTTTTGGTTAAATAACATTTTAAGATGGTTTTTGGTTAAATATTTATTGGTCCAAGCCCTTTTCATTAAAGCTCCCATAAATTAATTCAATTTACTATATAATATGTAAATAACATTGAAAAATATACATGTCTAAAATTTTAGACTTTTTTTTAGTTTTGTATCATTATCTAAGCCATTAATTTTGTTGGGCATTTTATTTTCATTAATAAAATACAAGATTGGGCCTTGTTTTAAATTTTGTATAGGATCCTAACAAAAAACCCCAAGGCCGTCTAACCCATTTATCCTATTAGAATATAAAATTCACGACACTTGTATTCACAGACTCACCTTTAGAGTAAAAAAACCTAACTAAAGCTGCTCACTTCTAAAACCATTGCCGCCATCAGCATATCTGCAATTGCAGAAGCATTTTCTCTCTCTCTCTTGTATACCATCGTCACACTAAGACTCGGTTAGACAAGACGGCAAGATGCAGAGCACTCAGATTGCCCAACATTCGACTGCTTCTGGGTAGAAATTCATATTTTTCCCAGGCCGCCCAGACTGTCCAGCTTCTGTCTCGCCCGCCTAGCGTCTATCTTCCCGCCTAGGCGTCTGCTTTACGCCGCCTAATTGCCTTGCCGATTTAATAAACAATTTCAGGTTAATCGTGGCGGAGCACTGCCGTCTAGCGCCTAGGCTACCGCCTAGAGCGCGTTTTAGAACATTGGTTAAAGGGAATAATTCATTATTTAACAGCAACTCCACCCCTAAAAAAATGCGCTAGCACCCAACCCATTTAATCCACTAAGTGAACAGTAATATACCCCAATGAACAGTAACTGGCCAAATGCATCTCCACCCCTAAAAAATCCGCTGGCACAAAGTCTAAAAAATACGCTGGAACAAACGATCTCCACCCCTGCAAAATGCACTAGCACCCAGCCCATTTAAAATATTATTAATTTTTTTAAAAATAATAAATAAATAAAATAGTTTTAATTTCGGATAGGATTTTCAGCCAATCTCGTCACACCACGTGTCATTATCCGAACGTACTATTTTGTGAATAGATTTCCGCTAAGATTTTCAACCAATCCTGACGCGCCTCGTGTCACTATTTTTTTACAATAATTTAGCCAAGATTGCGATAAGATTTTCAACCAATCTTGTGACGCCACGTGTCATAATCCGAACGTACTATTTTGGGGATAGATTTCAGATAAGATTTTCAACCAATCCCGACGCGTCATGTGTCACTATTTGTTTACAATAATTTAGCCAAGATTTCGATAAGATTTTCAACTAATCATGTAGTGCCACGTGGCATTGTCCAGAACCTCATTCTTTCTTTTTTTGTCCATATAAACCCTACATCCATCCTCACACCAAACTCAATCTTTCTTTTTAGCTCAGAATCATTCTTCATCGTTTTCAAATCTTGAGTTCTTTTTACAATGTCTTCTTCAAGGATAGTCTATAAACAGTTTGAGGAGCAACAGAAAAGATTGTTGGCACAATAGGAAGAATTGGTCAATCTCGAGGAAGGTGGAGGTGGAGATGAGGCTTTCGAAATGGAGGAGGATGCGGATGATGACCATAGAAGGCAGAGGGTCTCACATTCCCGCCGTGTCATGGAAGTTGTGGGTCAGATAGCCAAACCCAGACATGCCGCAAACTTCAATAGAAAAAGGGAAAGATTTGGTAAAGATCTCTTGGAAGATTATTTTATTCCCAACAATGTATTCCCTGATCATGTTTTTAGACGTCGTTTTAGAATGCAACGAAGTTTGTTCAACAAAATCATGAGTGCTATTTGCAACCATGATCCATAGTTTGTGCAAAAAGAAGATGTTTTTCATGTTCTAGGTCTTCTTCCTGAGCAAAAAATTACGGCTGCCTTGCAAACGCTTGCATATGGAGCATCTGCATATCAAGTGGATGAGATCGCGAGGATGGGAAAAACAACTGTTCTGGAGTCCCTGATGCGGTTTTGCTCTACAATTGAAGCGCTCTACACCAATGAGTACCTCCGGAAACCCACACCAAGGGACATACGAAGGCTTTTGAGGAATAGTGAGATGCGAGGATTCTCTGGCATGATTGGAAGCATTGACTGCACGCACTGGACTTAGAAAAATTGTCCAAGTGCGTGGCAAGGAGCTTATGGCGACAGAAAATGAGCCAAAAGTATCATTTTGGAAGCGGTGGCTCCATTTGATACATGGATTTGGCATTTTTTTGTTTTTTTTTGCTGTTCCAGGAGCTCAGAATGACTTAAATTCCTTGCCCAATCTCCAGTGGTCGACAAACTACTACAAGGAAAAGCGCCGAGATGCACATATTAGGTTAATGGTCATAAATACGACAGACCATACTACCTTACAGACGGCATTTACCCAAGGTGGTCAATGTTTGTCAAAACAGTCCCACATCCACAGAGTGAAAAAGAAAAACACTTCGCAAAATGTCAAGAGGGGTGTAGGAAGGATATGGAGCGGTTTTTTGGTATTCTGCAAGCTCGTTGGGCGATTGTCAGGGCTACTACTAGAATGTTTGATGTCGAGGCTCTTCGATCCATCATGATGATGTGTATTATTATTCTCCACAACATGATTGTGGAAGATGAGTATGATTATGATGTCGTCGATGAATAAGAGCTGGATACGATGAACAACTCAAGAACACGTATCTACTATGCTCATGACCGAACCGAAGATCCCGTGCAACACGAGCCGTTAGAACGGGATGGACATTACAATGAATTGATAGTTGAGCGGTACACTTCAGTGCAAGAGCCATACTGGCACATAAGCCGCCAGAATGACTTGATTGAGCACCAGTGGGGATTGCAACAACGTGAAGATAATTAAAATCAGCTTTTGGTTGAAGAATAAAGTGTAATTTTTTAAGTTTATGTCATTTTATTTAGTGTGTTTTTTTTTAAAGTTTATTTGGTGAGATTATGTAATTTTATTGGGTTTTTTTTTTAAGTTTATTTAGTGAATTTATGTAATCTTATTTAATGTGTTTAAATAAAGTTCCAAAAATAAATTTGAAATTACATAAAGTTTTAAAAATAAATAAGAAATTACACAAAGTACTAATAATAAATAAGAAATTATATCTATTAATAAAAATAAATAAGAAATTACATAAAGTACTAAAAATAAAGACGAAATTACATAGAGTACTAAGAATTAAGACGAAATTACATAAAGTACTAAAAATAAAGACGAAATTACATCGAGTACTAAGAATTAAGACGAAATTAAATAAAGTACTACAAATAAATATGAAATTATACAAAGTCTGTGGAGCTAAGATATGTGGTGCTAGGATCTGTGTAGCTAGAACCCCCTCGACTTGTTTCCGCATCTCTTGCACACCTCCTTCGCACCACGTATCTTGTTTCCAAAGTCCAAAAATATTTTGAATTTACAGACAATCCTACTAGAGGCTTGTTCATAGTGTCACGATCTGCTTGAGCCATCATTTCTTCTCTAAGCATCTTATTTTCTCGATTAAGTGCTTCTCTAATCATCTCTCTCTCTCGATTAAGTATTTCTCTTTGTCTCTCAGCCGCCGCATCATGTCTCTCAGTAGCTGCTAATATTGCTGCCATAGCAGCAACTTTTTCCTCATCTCTAGCCGTTTTCCATGCCATGTTCAGTTCACCTTGGCGAGCAAGTTCGTCCATATATTTAGTGTAGTCATTTTTGGAAGAACTACCTTTTTTCTTTGATGCCTTTGTATCTTGAGGCATGAGGGACTGACGAGTCGGTTGGGTCTTCGGCACTTCTTCAGTCGTCCCTTCCATCTCTTTAAATGTGTCGCCTTCTTATTCGGTCGTGTCTGGGTCTGGTGAACTGTGTAGACCCATGCCGTGCATGACAACTTCTGGACCGGTTGCTGCAATTTTGTATCTGAGGCAATCTTTGACAATTTGTCAACATTCGTATTTGCTGAATGATTTGTTCTGGTTCTTCGCATTGTTGTGCTTGTAGTGTCTATAAATGTGGGATAAGACAGTATTATAAAATGCAAGTGTAAGACAAATAAATAAATTAAAATATTGATGCGGGTGGAATGCATATAAATAAATAAAAATATTGTCACATGATCCGATAAACTTGTCCCACTACGCAGATTTCCGGAAGCATGAGAGATGGCGTTTTTCCAACAAGTAAAGGATGCGTTGAGTTTTTTCAACAACCTTGAAGACCTTGACTACTTCTGGCGTCTTTTCCATGTACATCGCAAAACGCTTTCGTAATTTTACTCCACATTTCTCCTTTATCCATCTCATTACTTGTAATTGGGTCATGAGTAGTGTGAACCCAGCATTCACACAAAGTAAGATCTTCGATCATTTTTTTCTCTCAAAAATTATATGAAAGCTTTGGTAAAAATTGTTGAAAATATTGAAATGTGGTGTAAGGTGGAATATGATGGTTAGGTATTTATAGGATAAATAAATAAATTTTAAAAAAATTATATATTTTTTAACAATTTTTAATTAATTTTTTATCAATTTTAATTTAGGTAATTAATCTGGACCTTTGGATTTGAAAAAGATTCAAATCCAACAGCCTATACCTTGACACGTGGCCAACAGTCATAATTCTGACTGTTGTGCCTTTTTTTAAAATTTCTGGGGAAAAAATATAGACCGTTGATCTCTGGATCAGACGGTCCAGATCAAGCCACGTCACTAGCCGTTGGATTTCAAATTCAAATTTTTTTTACCGTTGAAAATCTTACGGTCCAGAAATCTAGTTGTTGGAAATCCAACGGTCGAGAAACGAACACGTGGCCTCCCCATCTGATCATCTTAGTGCCCCTGCGCTGGCGGGCCATCCCCACTTTTTGTTGTCGGGATGCGCGGCCACGCGTGTATCGCACGCACCTGGTGCAAAAAACATTTCAAATGCCCTCGAACGCCACGCTGGCGTCAAATGGGCTGGTCCCTGGCTTTGTCGATTCTAGGCTGGGTGCCAGCCTATCTGCTGGGCTGAGGTGGACTGGCTGGGTGCCGGGCCAATAATTTGGCTGGGTGCCGACCTAAAGAGTCCCCGGTGGAACTGCTCTAAAGGTCCTTACATATGATTAATTAATGGGAAATAGACAGAAATATGACATTTTTTTAATCTTGGGACAAAAATAGGACAAATCGGTCATGCACAAGCCATGCACACCATACACAAAATAGAGATTACTAAAATACCCACATATAAATACTAAAAATCATAAGCCCATTGCATCACTTTTCTCATTTAGAAGAGAGGGATGTGGAAAGAGCTCTATGAGCTTTGGGTTTCTAGGTTGAGCTTGTATTTCAAAGATAGGGAAGTCTAAATAGAGGTGAGAAGAGTAAGCTGGGTTTTGTACCATATTTTCTGTTTTGGCCGGAAAGTTTCATTTTTTCTGGCGATTAAAGCTTCGACAAGCATAGTAAGGTAGGATGTTTAGTTCCAAGTTTCTACATCAATGATTTATGGAATAAATGGGTTGTTTATAAGATGAATTACTACTTGGAAGTTAAATTAAGGTTTGTGTTTCATATTGGAGCCTATTGGTTGTGGAATAAACTTCACTTCTTAACGTGCTATAAAACTAGGATGGAACAATTTCTGGTTCAAGTGTCCAATTGTAGAAATTTGTGAAAACTTTTTCATAATGTGCATGTAGTGTGCATGGCTACAACTTAATATGAGAAGCGGGAATATCTACTAGTTATGATGCACATATGTTGGGCCCCGGAATTTAGCTAGTATGAACCACAACCTAGTTGGGCTCGGCGAAAAACAAAACTAAGAAAAAGCTTAGAGGATGTTAAGGGTCATGCATGTCCATGAAATAACGACAATGAGGATCATGTTTTACACGTGAACGGTTAAGCGGTGGTTGATATACATAACAAGACTTTTCAAACTGCCATAGTAACCTTATATACGTAACACTTATGTTTTATTTGTATCCACTATACCAATAGGTTGCCGTTAAAATTTCTTATTAATGCAAAAAGCAGCTCATTGCTCGATCTCCAGTTCTATGCATATCATGCGTATGTCCTGTACATGTGCATGTCATGTACATATGATGTGCATGTCATGTGCATATGATGTGCATGTCATGTGCATATGATGTGCATGTGGTGTATATGGTGGTGACGTTATAGGTGATGACGTCATTTTTTCTGATTTCGATGAGAGCTATGAGCTCTAGGTTTTTAGGTTGGCTCAGATATGTGAGCATATCATATGCATGTCGTGTACATATAGTGAGCATATCCTAAAAATTTCATCCAATAAAACACCAATTTTTGCCAATTTTTAGTAAACACCATCACAACATTCAAACAAGGTAGGGAATCCCATGATATAGAAGAGGGAGAAATTGATTAAATCTTGTTTCACTATTACTTCATACAACTTCTAGGTTTATTCTCCCCTTTCCCAAATATGAAAAAGCTCACTTCTTTAATCCCACTAATCTGCAAATATTGGAAGGAAGAGAGCAAACAACAAATTTGTTTTCTTAGTTTTGGTCAATGACAAATGGGTTTTCTTGTTTCGGTGGTGTTGACCCATCCTGCCCAAGATGATCGTGGAGAGAGAAAGAGAGAGAAAACGATAGAGAGAAAGAGCACTTTGCTCCTAGTAGGCACCGTTTGTGCACTAACAGTTAATGACTGGGCTTTGTTCCCACCCTTAATGCAAGTCCAGTGGTGGTGTCTCGAGCCTCGATTGTTTGCCATGTTGCTGGAAAACTTGCGGCATGCTTGAGTTTCGATCCTAACGATTAGGGAGGAGATTCTTGAAGGTGTTTTGGACTCGTGAGGATGAGATGAAATTGGTGGTGGCTTCATTTTGGACGGTGATGGTCGAGAAGACTGGGCACCGTGCGTGCAAAGTGAGAACGGGAGAGAGAGTGCGTAAGGGAGAAAGTAAGAGAGAGAAAGAGTGGGGGGGGGAGAGAGAGAGCGAATCAGAAAATTGGAGAAAATAACTCATTCATATACGAGGGCAATTAAGTCATTTCAAGGTGTAAAAAAATTATATTTACGTCCGATGTTGTGCATGGTGTGTGCATGTCGTGTGCATATTCAAAAAAATCTTATTTCATCCCAAGATTAAGAAAGGCTTATTATATTAACACCCCACAAATTGTTGAATAAACCCCACATACTTAATACACCCCACATTTGCTTTTTCACTTAAAAATTATCTTAATACACCCCACATACTTTCCCATAATACTCCCACACCCCACATTCTCAATATACACCTTATATTTTGTACATATACCCCACATCTTCTATACACCGCAGATTTCTCAATATACTTCTTATATTCCTCCACAACAACACATCTGCAACTGCAAGATTAATGCGATTAATTACTAATCTATGATCTTTCCGTGTTCTTACAGTCAAATAATGAGGTGTATATACACCCCACTCAGGGTAATTACTAATGTATGGAGTGGATTTTGTACATACACCCCCCCCCCCCCCCACTCAGTCACCCTTTTCCCTTTTCTTACAATCAAATATGGAGCAAGTGTATGGAGTGGGTTTGCCCATTGTGTTGCTTGAGGGATTAATCTCATGTACGTGATAACTATGTTACTATCTTGTTCAAGTTTAATGGGACTGGATTGTATGCTATTGTTTCATAATATATTCATTTCTGTCCATTTTATTTTCTCAATCTGTGGTTTTTGTTATTGTTGCATAGATCATTTTGTGGCTGTTATTAATTCAATCTCTTTCTCACGTCTTCTAAGTAAGCATCACGAAAGGTATCAGAAAGAATTAATTATGAACTTATTATCGGAATTAAGATGATTGTGTTGGTTATGTAGGGTCATTCTGTTACAAAGAAATCAGATGGAAAGGTGGATGTGTTGAAACAATGGAGGGTGTGAGGGTTTTGATAGTTGAGAAAATAAATAATACGCTAAAAGTGATTTGGGATGTATTTGGAGATTTTTATTTTATTTTTTAAAAACCTAATAAGGTCAAAATTGGCATTGCATAATGGGGTAAATAAATCATTTAATATTAAATTTTAATGTGGAGTGCATTCAACATTTTGTAGGGTGTTAATAAAAAACACCCTTAAGAAAATGTCTTATTTTTGTCTATTTTCGTCTATTTTCTTAATTAATTGATCTTAGAGTAGTTTTAGGCTTTTACCTAGTAACCTCTCAAGAACCAAAGCGAGAGGAGCGAGGAAAAATGCTACAGTAGCATTGCGATAGACGATGATAACATATCGCTTCATGCCATGAGAATGTATAAAAGTTGGAGCAGCCGATCCAGTCAGATTATCACCTCTAATATCACATAGATTGGATATAAACAATAAATTAGGAGTACTAATTGTCCAATTTTATGCATCATACATGACCACCTAAATCACTAATGAATTATAAAGCAAAGTTGAACTTAACTATTAGGATAATTCACCACTTGCTCTGATAACTACTTTTAAAAACTGAAAACTTGTTTAGTTCATTAGTTTTCCCTTTTTGTGAAAACAGAAAAACTTATTTGATAATTGCTTACTGTTTTCAGTTTTCAGTTTTCAATCAAAATAAAGCCAAATTTTAAAAACTCACAAAAGTAGCTTTCATTTTTTGGAGCATTTTTGCTCACCACCATAAACTATGGTGTATGCTCACCATACGCCTAATCAATTGACACATGTCATTTTACTTAATCTTGGTTAATTTTTTTCAAAATTGAAAAACTAACATTTAATGTGAAACTTAACTAGAGTTAAGTGAAATGACATGTGTCAATTGATTAGGTGTATGGTGAGCATACACCATAGTTATTATGGTGAGCAAAAATGCTCCCTTCATTTTTTTGGTTTTCAATTATTTTTTTTGGGAAACTCAAAACAAATATCAAACTGTTGCAGTCATATTGGAATAGGAATGTGATTGTGTAAATCCTAGAGAATATGGGAAAGTATCTTATATTCCTATTAGGAGTAGATTACCTATTAAATGTTGTAATCCTAAAGCGAAAGGTATTTACCTTTTCTACTACTATAAATAAAGGCACAATGGGGTGAGATAACACACACCCACAATTACACATCTCTCTCGTCTTCTCTATCTATGCCGCACCCCCTCTCTCTTTTTGGCCTCCATAATTGTTCAGTAAATTATGCCTACAACACGTTATCAGCACGCTCTTGACGCTGCGCTAAAAAGAGTCTAATCTTCAATTAGGGGAGTATTACGTTTTAATCATTCTTCTTATGATTAATTTATTGTTTTATTAAATTGATCTACATGCTATTGATTCAATTTAATTTTTCTGTGTCGAACGTGATACAACGCATTGGAGATGCTATTCCGGCTTTCTGCGAAGGAACTTCTACAAATTCAAAGGCTTTGGTTGTTTTCTGCCAATCAGGTACGCTTAAAATAAAGTAAGATATTTGAAACGACTCTGAAGCATGAAAACATTCCCCATGATGCATGAACCCCTTATGTTTATATTTTCCTTTCTATATATATTGTATATGTATATATATATATATATATATATATTTGTTTCATGCATTACGCAATTATGCTATGTGGAATTTGTGAGTCAAAGTATAAAAACAAATTAGAAGCAAATTAGGGTTTTCCTAAACCCTAAGGGATTTGAAAAAAAAAAGAAAAAAAAAAGAAAAAAAAGGGGGAACTCAGTTGAGCTGCACTCGCGCCAAGCTCAGGCCAAGCCTGAAGCTTGGGTCAGCAACTTGGCAGCCCTTTGGGCTCACTGCTTGATTTGCCCACTATGTCTCATCTCAATCCCCATACCACACAAGTGTGATAAGCAAGTGCGATGAATTCTAGATTTCAGAATGTTGCTCCAGACGCATTCCTCTGATCTAGCCAAAGTGACGAGATCATATACCAGCTGCAAACATGCCTGCAAGGATAGACGTACTTAACGGACGTCAAATCAACATCCATGGAGGATGTGCCGCCCCTGTTAGACGGTTTGGACGCCCCTGTTGGACGGTCCGGTACACCGGCGGATAGCCAATCAATCTGTCTTGGCCTGGAGCACGATAAATCATTCGGTTCGTAGGATTCACTTCCCTGGAAGAGGAAGACACGGCACAACAATGAATCTGAACTCGATCGCTGTCTCAAATCATTTCCATCTCATGAGATTAATCTGGATTACTCCCGAGACTTGAAGTTCTTGGTCCAGTATACTAGTTTGGGTGAGCTAAATGGAATTGAAATAAGGTTATCATCGATGATTTTTCACTTATATGGTAGCTACCGACATAAATGAAAAGCGACGATATCGAACCGTGTTCCGTTGATTAAGTGACAATGTAGAACTGATTGGACAACTGAAATTACAATCCAGGTCAAATTCCTTACCAAAGTGTGTTTAGACCCGTAGTTCCTACACTACCCAAGGTAACCTTGTTATGTTACAAGTGGGAAAGGAAGCATTATGAGATGAATGAAATAATACGATATGATGCACGCCTTACGGTGCAAGGTTTCTCTCAAACGTCATGTGATTGATAGCAACATTTCGAAATGTGGTTAGTATTTCTCCATGGGGATATAGATATGGAGATTGACATGTAAGTTCCCGAAGAATTACATCGACTGGTTCAAATAGTTACAAAACCACGGAACACCCTCTTAACTCGTTTTGAGGCGGTCACTTATGGATTGAAAAATTCGACGGATGTGGTATACCCATCTACGTGATTATTTGATCAGTCAGGGATATGAATTATGCCCTTGCGTGTTAAACTATGAAGTCTTATTCCGAATTGCTAGAGTTACAGTTTTTGTCGTTAATATGAATCTCACTAAGACTCCGGAAGAGCTTGAGAAAACTGCCTTGCACCTGAAGACAGAATTTGAGATGAAGGATCTTAGGAAAACTCGTTTATGCCTTGACCTGAAGTTGAAGCATTGTTATGACGGTATTTTGGTCTACCAGTCGAACTACACCCCGAGTGTGTCACCTTTGAGTATACCTTTGATCGTCCATACGTTATATGCAAATGAGACCCTTGAAGAGGTTATGGAATCCGAAATTCCATATCTAAGTTCAACTTTGCGCTTCGTTGTACTTAGCTCATTGTATTTAGATAGGACATCTCCTTCGATGTTGATCTTGGTAAAGATGCAGCACCGCGCCTACATGCAACCACTGAATTGGTATTAAAGACGTTCCCTGAAGGTACTACGAATTTGGGCAAATCAAATCCTGACGCATCTCTAGCGGATCCAACCCCCCTGATCCTCGGAATGATGCTTGCGTTGTTTGTTATGCTGACGCAGGTTACTTATCAAACTCGCACAAGGAAAACTCCCCGAATGGTTGTGTCTTTACCATTAGGGATATCACAATATCTTAGAGGTCCACGATATGACCTTAGTTGCGAAATCTTCGAATCATTCCAAGACTCACCTCACTTCACTACGCCACACGTGAGACATGGTTAGGAGTTCTTGTTGAGCATATTCGAAGTACTTGATGTGTTTTCATCCATCGTTGAGTCCCAACGACGATCCATGAAGACTATGCCGCATGTATCAACCTGACCAAGCCATGATACATCAACGAAGTCAACGCCAAGACATATTGCGTCTACATCTACATCAGCAAAGCATCAGGAGATTTGAAGTCATGCAAGCCGATCCCAGACAACCTTGCCGACCTCTACACGACGTCACTGCCGAAGTCAACCTTCCAGAAGCTTAAATTATCTTAATTGAATCGCTTGTAGTTCTCTTATTTAGAAGTTATGTCTAACTCTGGGGGAGTATCTAGAAGCATACTCACATGATCTTAATGTACTCTTTTTCCTATGATTAGGAGCATTTTTCCCACTGGTTTTTGCTACCTAACGAGGTTTTAATGAGGCACCCATCCTGGGATGATCATACTCCGTTGAGCTCACTACACTCATCCAGTTTGACGTTTGTTTTAGACATTATGCATATTTTCTTACTTTTCCCTTAGTCTATGGGTTTTCCCCATATCTTGGGTTTTACCATAGCGTGGTTTTTGTGAGTTTTTACACATGCATACTTTAAAGTAACTTTGAGACTCGCGATCACCCGTTATGCCGATGACTTCATCAACTGTACCTGCTTCATCACTAAAGACCTGATGTGCCATTTACTCGAGTATTCACACACTTAAGGGGGAGTGTTGCAGTCTTATTGGAATATGAATGTGATTGTGTAAATCCTAGAGAATATGGGAAAGTATCTTATATTCCTATTAGGAGTAGATTACCTATTAAATGTTGTAATCCTAGAGGGAAAGGCATTTACCTTTTCTACTACTATGAATAAAGGCACAATGGGGTGAGATAACACACACCCACAATTACACATCTCTCTCGTCTTCTCTATCTATGCCGCACCCCCTCTCTCTTTTTGGCCTCCATAATTGTTCAGTAAATTATGCCTACAACACAAACAAGTTTTCAATTCTTCACAAAAATGTAAACAAAAAAAAGAAAGAAAAATGATTTGCAAAATGGGCTCAAGTAAACTAATTAGCTAGGTATTCAGACTTAGATACGTACAGAAAAGAAAGCAAATATATAGTAAGTCACATCTCCAAAGAATTTAGGACTAGTTTGGAAGTGCTTTAAAATGACTGAAAACGCTTTTGGTAAAATTTGGGTTCTAAAAGCACTTTAAGTGCTTTTTGGAAGAATCATCAGATATGTGATTCTTACTAGGATATGATTCACTTGAATTTTACTAAGAATTGGTTTCAAAAATATTTTCACCAAACTCACTTTTAGTTATTTCAGAAGTATTTCCAAATAAGCCCTTAAATATTTGTTTATAATTAACAAAAGAAGTTGATTAAATATTCTTTGTTTACCTACCCTCATATACTAGTTTTGAGAATGTGATTTTTGATAGGGAAAATTAGGTTCCCATCCTTCTTTTTGTTACTCCATTGATTAAAATCTTATTCATTTTCACTTTTTGATCAAGGTCCTTGGGTGTTAATAACATCATTAATTATTTAAATAATAAAATATTTTTATTTTTTAATATATTCCTTTAGTGTTAAAAATGTTACAATTAGTATATTTATATTTATGGCTAAATTTTTTATCATATATTTTTATTTTTAGTTTGTACCTATTTTTAATTTGCAAATATTTTTTAATTTGTACCAATTTTCTTTTCATTTTTAATTTGTACCCATATATTAGTTTCTTTTTCTGCCCATATTTTTTAAAGTTTTATTTGTGTTTGTACCAATGTGTATACCGTCACGTGACATTGTATATTTAATCAATGATAGAAAAATTACATATGGTATATTTATGTTTTATGTCACATCCCGGCCCCGGCCCCCACCACATCCCTGGCTCGACTCCGCCGTAGCACGATATTGTTCGCTTTGGGCCCCGGCCACGCCCTCACGGTTTTGTTTCTGGGAACTCACACGAGAAGTTCTCAGTGGGTCACCCATCATGGGATTGCTCTCGAGCGAACTCGCTTAACTTCGGAGTTCCGATGGAACCCGAAGCCAATGAGCTCCCAAAAGGCCTCGTGCTAGGTAGAGATGAGAATATACATATAAGGCTTACATGATCCATACCCCTGGGCGATGTGGGATCTTACAATCCACCCCCCTTAGGGGTCCGATGTCCTCGTCAGCACACTTCTGGCCAGGGATTGGCTCTGATACCAAATTGTCACATCCCGGCCCGGGCCCCCACCACATCCCGGGCTCGACTCCGCCGTAGCACGATATTGTCCGCATTGGGCCCCAGCCACGCCCTCACGGTTTTGTTTCTGGGAACTCACACGAGAAGTTCTCAGTGGGTCACCCATCATGGAATTGCTCTCGAGCGAACTCGCTTAACTTCGAAGTTCCGATGGAACCCGAAGCCAATGAGCTCCCAAAAGGCATCGTGCTAAGTAGAGATGGGAATATACATATAAGGCTTACAGGATCCATACCCCTGGGCGATGTGGGATCTTACAATTTATACCTAAACTTTGTATCATATATTTATATTTTTAGTTTGTACCCACTTTTAATTTGCAACATTTTTTTTTAAATTTGTAGTATTTTCTTTTTAGTTTTATTTTGTACCCATGCATTAATTTTTTTAGCGCCTATATTTTTAAAAATTCATTTGTACTCATAATTTTTAATCTTTTATCTGTGCCCTAATTTATTTATAATGTACTCATTCTTCTTTATTAATGTACCACTTTGTTATATGTGAAATGTACCAATTTTTTTAACACTATGGATACATTCTTTTGCCATTTATTATTTCTTATTTTTTTCATAGTTTTTATCCATTTATTCAATCAAAATGTTTGAATTTTTTTATTGTAACATTTTCTAATAGTATTATAATGAGGGATTTTAAATTTATAGGAATATAAAACTCATAAAATATCAAACAATTAATGTCAAAACTATAAAAATATAAATATTAATAGCAATATAATGAGGTGTACAAAGTCAAGGGACCTTCATCAAACTTTGAATACTATTAAGGCTTTAATCAAAGAATGTTAAGGATTAAGGACCGCATCCAAAATATCTCTTTTTGATATAATGCATTGTGAAGAGAAGCCCACTGGAAATAGTCATTAGCCAGACCTAACTTTTGTTATAAGGTTTCCAATTATTAGTGGCCGTGAAAAGAGCCATAGATCATAATTTCTGTGCATATGCATGATTGCTACACATTCAGCATGCATGATGAGGACGCATAATGCTTTTGCATCTGGTTTATATTCATACATTCCCAGTTCGAATTTTTCTCTCCTAAATTATTGTAACTTTCGAACTGTCTCCTTTCTTCCTAATAATCGTAAATTTCTTTTTAAAGTAACACTATAGTGAGACATATCATATTATATTATGTTTAAAACTCACCAATCAAAACTGGGGGAGGGAGATATTCTACCTATTACTAAAACCTTTTTTTTCAACCAAAAGAGGGTGAAAATACTATGTAGTTTTTTATCACAGAAAAAATTGATAGACAATAATGTAATTTCACAAAACCAAGTTTTGGTGTTTTTTATTGAAGCTTCATCCACATGTGATTTTAGAATATATCTAATATTATAAAATAAAAAATAAAAACCTCTCTTCCCACTCTCACTCTTCCTCTCTCATTCCTATTTTAAAACAAAGATAAATACAATCTAAACTAGGAGAGAAGTATCCGAGCTTAGGTTTAGAGGAAAGAACATATATACTGTTTTAGCCAACTTGGTCATACACAAATTTACTGATTTGAAATTGAATCATACATTCAGACAAGAGAACATGATTGCCAGCAATGTACTGTTCCAGCAAGTAAGTGAGTGTGTCATGCTCATGCTATCAAGGAAGGGGCAGATCTGGACAGGAAAACTAGTAGCAGAGATGATCGAAGCAGGGGGAACACTATTGATGCAAAACTTGTACGGTCATAAAAAATATGGTTTATATTGCTCAAATTAAACTAAATTGAGGGAGAAAAAAAACTGCTGGTTTGCCATGTTTGGGGAACCACTAAAACATTCCGTAAATTGCGATGTTTTTTTTCTCCCATCAAATATGAGATTCGGCTAAGATGGTATGAATCTGGAACCTCAAATTTCATTGGAGAAGTATAAATTTACCAACTACATTATGTCTACCACTTGATTTTGTTGTTGTTCTCACTGGTCCCTTCGGTTACCTAAATGGGCAAAACACATTCCTGAGCAAAATCATGCATATATCATTGCCTATGACATTCCCTGGTCCCTTCTGAATTATGATCAATGTGATAAATTTGCAAGGAGAAATCCATTTTGATCCTTTTGATAGTAATCTTTGGCAGTGCTCGTCTGAATGTCAAGCAAAGGTTTGCATGGATGTATTTGTTTAGGCAGGTTACTATAAAATAAATGATATTTCTTTCTTCCTAGGCAGATTTCCGTTAATGAGGGAGAATCTTATATTCTAAACTACTCCAATTTATTAGAGAATGACTCAAACTTGACAATAAAGGAACGACACATTGTTTTAACCAATTGATATAACTCACGTCTGCGCTTAATAAAAAAGAGTTGACTCATTATATGCAGTTTACAATATCCATGAAATTGTTGGTATTTCCTTCGAAATATCCGAAAATCAAGGATCGATATAGAAAGGTGAGTGAAATGCAAACTTCACTCTATATATAGGAAAATCAATGAATATTGATTCACTACCTAAATTTTGTCAGAAGCCATTCCAGATTTCGAACTTTTGATTTTCTTTTTCTTTTTTGAAAATTTTTTCTCTAATTTCGACTAAATATGTATGAGTTGATATACCCATCCATTTAAAATTTTCAACAAAGACAGCCGATATTTGCATATCAATTTTCATCTACGTCAATATTTTAAACATTAATCATATGAAAAGGAATATAATTCGTACATGACTATAATATTTCTTCTTCTTGTGGTCTAATAGGCCCAGACTTGCTACCTCCTTTTAAAACAAGAAAGGGAAATTAAAGCAGCAGAAGCAAGCTTAAAAGATATTTTGATGGAAGCTAGAAAGCATGCATTAGGATTAGGGATGAAAAGTAATTGGTCAAAGAATCAGTACTTTTCGATGTTGTGTCATTTGAAACTTCATCGGCCTTCTTGAGGTATAATCCTCCTTCCTTTTCACCTTCTTTTTCAAGTGCTACTAGCAAAGTTGAGTTGATAACTATATAATTATGGAATACATTATCAATGATTGTTCCCTCTAGGATTTTCCTTCTCACTCCTTGTAGCAAATTGACTAAAATAAGATCTACCTTTTATTAGCTTCTTTAAAAAGTTTTTTTTAAATAAAATATCATGTATTAGTATAATACTTTCTTTACAAAAAAAAAAAATTTATGTCAAATTATTTGGGTGGTATATATCCATTGAACTTCATTTTGCAAATTTGAGTTTAGCTAAGTTGGTTAGAACAATAGTGATTTCTTTTATGTACTTAAGTTGAATCTCAATTTTTAGTAATTTAGATGAATTTAGTATGAATTATCTTATCTTTTTCTAGAAAAAGTAAATAAAAAAACATCATTTTCATTGGAAAATGAGGATGATTTCACCTTGTAATGCCCTATAAAAAGATATCCATATATATATTGAAAATGGAAGATCAGGTAAAATTAATCAAATTTTCGTAATTTAGATGAATTTAGTCTGAATTATCCTATCTTTTTCTCAAAAATAAAAAAATAAAAGCATCATTTTCATTGGAAAATGAGGATGATTTCACCTTGTAATGCGCTATAAAAAATATCCATATATATTGAAACTGGAAGATCAAGTAAAGGAAATTAAAGTGATGGAAATCTGTCTTCTTCTTAGGAGAAAGCAAGAGAGCTAGACTAATTAAGGTGGCAAAAAACTTTGAATTGTAGTTTATTGCTTCAATAATTCTTAAAAGTTGGGAAATCTTTCTTTAAATTTGCAAATTTGCAATGCAAAATGGGGCACGTAAGGCAGGACCCTGCAATTGCTATGTGTTTTTGGAACTAACAACTACAGAGCCATCTGCTTCAACAAAAGCTAAAGAAAGACTAGTGCAAATTGCTTAAAAATGGTGTGCTTGGTTAAAAATCATACAATTTTCAAAATCTGTAGACACTCTATTTACTATATTTTATAGGTGATGGACCACTTTTGCACTTATACACAGATGAATAAAAATTATATACGACACGATAGCACGGTGCCATGATTCTTCAAAAAAAATTAAGAGCTCAAGTTAAGTCGTATCTTAGCATATCTATAACGCATTCACACAATAAGCACTTGTTTTGTAAAGGGTCAAGTTAGTATTTATTCGTGAAACACGTTTTAACACGACGGTGACATGAAATGATAATTATGCTAACAGATTCATATATCTTAACACGTTCAGTTAATGGATTGGGTTTAAATCCAGGATAACTTCATACAACGCAACACAAACACAAAAAACAAAACACATGAAATACTTCTTTTTTAATATTTTGTATTTTAGAAATATCACATTGCTTTGGATTGTGGTTAGTCTAAAGTCTCCTTCCATAGACCCCCAGAGACCAATTATTGACAAAGGAAGGACAAAGAAAGAGGAAAAGTGCCTATCTTTGCATTTGCAGTGATGGAATTGAATTGCATTTTTCATTGATAGAAAGAAATGTAAAGATAACAAAAGGAATCAGGAAAGGAGAGTCAAAAAAACATTTTCTGATACAAAGTTCAAGCGAGTTATAAAGGATCAAAGATGTACATTCCAAAGAAAAATAACTTCACTTTTACAAAGGGGCTCCCAAACCCGCTAATGTTTGAAAGCAGCAGCTATTTTCTTCTGAACCAGCTCCACTCCAAGGCGAGGAGATAATCTGGGTAGAGTTTCCGGAACAGGAAAATAATATTTTCATCAGATGAAACCGCAAATGTGATCTGCGATAACAAAAAATTCTAGATTGTTTCATTAAAATAATGTTAACATGCTAATCGAATGGTAGAGCGAGGAAACAAGCGCAAGTAGTAAGTCTTGCACTATCTACAAAACAAGCGCAAGTAGTAAGTCTTGCACTATCTACAAAATAGCTAAAAGGAAACGAACGGCGTAAGTAAACTTGAGATGATTCAAGCAAGATAGGCCACCTCATAGAGGCAATTCCATCTATTATTGAGTTGGATGTTGATTTGATAGTCAATCCACTATCTAAAGCAAAGTGATTGCTTGATACTCGAAGCAAAACATATATATATCTTGAAAAGAGACTAACAACTAAAGCCATATCATCGCAATCATGCACAACAGCACAGGGAAAAAAGCAAACCCTAATCAGATAGCTATTACTGAAAAAAATTGATCATGGATCTTACGACAAACAGATGGCAAAAAACAATATTTGAGACACCCGATAGCAAAGAGAATCTGCATCCGTCGGTAGGCATCTAGAGTAAGAATCAAATGTGTCACAAGATAGTTCACAGCAGCGGGAAAAAAGAAAAGCAAGAAAGCAAAAACGAAGAATGATATTTGAAAATAATCCCTTTAGAAATTGATTAGAAAAGGAAGTATGTAGTCTGGGAGCACAAACTACAAAAAATATGAAAAAGATAAGGGTGTGTACACATCGATTCAAAAGTAAGAAAATTATCAAAGGGTAATGGAACACATTACATGAATGTTGCATGTGCATACGAAGCCTAAGCCAATTTTAATCAATCATAACGAAGATTCATTGGTTTCACCACTTCAGCATCCAATCAATCAGCTGGTATTGAAAGCAGTTTTTGTGCAAACAAGTTCATTAGACCAAAGTTCCAAAACAAACAAAAAAAAAGACAACGAATCCTAGGTAGCATTTACAAATTACAGTACCAATCACTCAGCTCCGCATTTAACCAAATAGGGCTAGCTCACAATCCATGACACAACGGACTATCATAAGAAATGGTCCACTTGATAACTTTACAAAAAGTTTCATGGGATGTCCATTCCTTTCAGCCATATGATTCCGAAAAATTTTAATCATCAGGATAGACGAATTTATGAGATTCATCAAATCATAGACATTCAAACCCAACATACAGACATTAAAATCATCTTATTTGAATGCCATCTTAATTGTTTCTCAAATGACCGCATTCTGGAGCCCATTCGAAGAATAGCTTCGTCAACAAAGAATTGATTCAACCATTCAATGTCAATAGCAAGATATTAAATCTGTCTTTGGTGTCATGATGGGCATCAAACCTTTCACTAATTGCGCCAGGTTAATGGAAAACTACTATGAAAGCAAATGCAACATAAAGGATACAATAATTTGATAAAAGGGAGCATTATCAAAACATATTTGTTTATTAGACACTTTATGTTACTAAATAAAATAAGATAAGTTGAACAATGATATTAAGACAAGAAATTCAAGTAATAATAAAATATCTACAGAAGGAAAGTAGTCTACTTTGGAAGTAGACCTCATATTATGATATGGATCAGCCTATCAGGCTTAACAGGTACCTCAACCCTTATACGGCCCCGAGCTAAACTCTGTTGGGATCGCTGAAACCAAATCAGCCGTAGGTATGTGAAAACCAAAGGACAGTTGTTTAAGGTCCAGTCTAGGCTTGGGTCCGCCAGGATAGCTTCCCGTATTTGCATTGCTTGTGATATTTGGTGAGGCAACACATTACTATATTGGATTACGGACATATAGTATGTACTATGTAAATTCAAAACTTGTGATCAAGTTTTGAGTGCTTGTGTGA
The DNA here is from genome assembly GCA_036320875.1 of Cotoneaster glaucophyllus. Taxonomy (NCBI): domain Eukaryota; kingdom Viridiplantae; phylum Streptophyta; class Magnoliopsida; order Rosales; family Rosaceae; genus Cotoneaster; species Cotoneaster glaucophyllus. The sequence continues at coordinate 36,627,564 of CM070073.1, forward strand.
TTTCAGTTTCTTCGTTTATTCTCAGAAAATCCCAGAAAGCGCACATAAACTCAGTACGACAGCTTCATATGCCTGTTTTGCATAGATTTAATGCATCCTTTACACACACAAAAAAAAGGGTCTCTGGTCATGATCAGGAGCTCAATTTTTTAGCTTAAACATTTCTTTTACTTAAGTGGCGTTCCTCAACTTGGAAAATTCCCGGGATTCTGTTCGAACAATAATAAAGTTTAAGTTCCAACTCACTTAGTAGAACAAATAAATTACTGTATTTGTAAGCTTTTCCAATGCAAAACCAGCACATTGCACAAATTAATCTTGAAATTAAAGCCAACCCAACAAACTAAATGGAAGAAACTAACCTCAGTGCCATCAGATAACACTCTGGCCAAAACTGGTATCTCATACTGGTAAGCTCTTTCCCACTCTGGATTGCTCGTAATATCCCTCACCTGAGCAAAACCCAACACACCAAACTCCATTGAAACCAGAGAAAACCAAAAGCTTGAGATTATAAATGTTATTAGAAAAAAATAATAATAATAAAAATAAAATAAAAAATAAAGAACTTGGTGAGTTTACCTGCAAATCGACGTCGTGGAGGGAATCAGAGCCGGAAAGTAAGAAAGCGGCCTGAAGTTTTTCTTTGAGGCCATCGCACAAACAGCATCCGGACTTCGAGTAGAGAATGAGTGCTCGTGAAGGCTTTGAAGAAGAAGAAGACGAAACGGCAAAAAGGGTGAAGACCCACCTCGCCCTGTGTGGTGTTAGGAACAAATTCAAGGCTGGCCTTGCTGCCAGTGCCATTGTCGCCGTCGCCACTGCTGCAATGGCCATGCTTACAAATTCTTAGCAAAATGGGACAGGCCCAATTCTCTGGTCTTCTGCACCGGAGGCTGCAAATTTTTTGGGGGCGGACCTTGTTCTCGCTAATTCAGCGAATCGGCCTAGCCCATGCAAAAAACTACTCAATTATATATAAACCACAATCTCTTACTTCATATTTTAAACATTATAATTTCATACCTCAACTTATGACTTCGTTACAATATCATATCTCTATTAAGTTTTCTGTCAATTTGACTGGTAAATGATGACGTGACAGGAGCCGAGCCCACTCCTTCACCAATTAGAATACAAATTTAACTAATTAATAATTTATTTATTTATGAATAAAAATTAATAATTTATGTTAAAATTAATAAACATTAATAATTTGGCTATTAAATGATGACATAGAGAATAAGTGGACCTCTCCTGCCACGTTATCATTTAACAGCCAAATTGACAAAAAACTTAACGGAGGTATGACATTGTAACGAATTCATAAGTTGAGGTATGACATTGCAATGTTTAAAACATAAGGTATGAGATTGTGGTTCAACCATAATTAAAATAATTTTGTGTAATTTAGTCTAAAAAATTTCTGTTATTTTTATGACATATTAGCTGCCTCCATTGGAATCCACTCAATTGTAAGTGGGATTTTCAATTTTAATTTTGATCTCATTGTATTCTTGTCAAGGTCAACAGAAATACAAAAAATAAATTTAGGGTTTAAAAAATTAGGAGCAATTTTAACTGTAAGTTACATATACAAATAGTTTTATAGGACTTTTAGTGGTCATACAAAAATGTGAACTACTTCAAAAGTATGCTGTAATAATATAAGTTCTGTTCAAATCAACAAAAGAACTCGTTGAGACAATATATACTAAATATTTATTTAGAATATAATATATTAGTATCGAGTACATATCTGTTTGCTTATCATTTTGGGTGCATGAATGTGTTATTTTTCAATTGCTTGCTTAAATTTTTTTTAAGAAAAAATGTGTGACAGCTCGTCCCTGATTTTAAGAGTTTTTAAATTTTTAATAAAGGATTTTACAAAATGCCCTTTTGAGGTACGTGCGTTGTTCGAGGTTAATCGTTGTGTCGTGCCACCTAAGATTTGTTTTCTTAAAACATCCTCGTAGTACTCGTCACTACGGACGCGTGGGCGCAGACGGTTCGTGATTTGGAGCTATATCGAAGAAGTTATTAACGTTTGAAGTTTGGGCATTTTGGAGTTTTTATTATAAAATCTGGTGTGCCATTTGGATGGCCCAGATTAAAGGGAGTTTGAAATGGACGGCACGGATTAAAAGGAAAGAAAATTAAAAGGCTATGGGCACTGCCCAGTGGGGTGAAGAGAGAAAGAAATCAGACCAATCAGAAGAAGAAGAAGGAAGGAAATGAAAGAGGCTGAGACGCGGGGGATCCGCGACCCGGATCTGACCCGGTCGGCACACACACCCAATCTCATCGTTTTTACACCTTTTTCCGGCGAATTGAGCCAAACAACCACTCCCAATCCTCATATTGACCTTCCCTCTTCATGTTTCACCCCAAAAATCATGAAAATTGGTGGTGGTTTCGTGAAACCCGCACCCGTGGGTGCGCGACTTTCTTGCTTGAAATTCTCCCATTTTTGAAACAATTTCTTCCAATCACTACCACCCCTAGCTTCCTCTTGAGGTCTAGAACAAATCCCAAACAAGTTTTGGAGTGGCGGAGCTGTTTTGGAGACGGATCGAAAACACCCAAAAACAAGGGTTTCGTACTGTTTTGGTAAAATTGGAGCCCTTCTATGCCAAATTGGCCTTGGTCGCTGGTATGAACGTTGTTCCTCTCTTTGAGATCTTCATTTCTGTATTTTTTGAGAATTTTTAAAAATAGTTGAATTTTCCGACGAGTCGGGACGGCCGACCACCACCCATGGCGACCCGTGCGGGGACGAGTGGCTAGTGGGCCGCCAATGTCATTCTTAGGCTGTGTTTAACGTTCTAGGTTCAGTTTTGATATTTGATTGACGTAGATTGAGTAATTGAACCTAAGTTCATTACGATACGTGAACAGGTGGAAGTATGAATCGACGATCCGACCTTTGGATCGTCACCAAACTTGGGTACGTGGTAGTACGTAATATTTGAAGAATGTAGGAACTTACGGATTGTGAATCCAATATATGGATCTTCCCGGATTAAGTTTGTAAGTTCATAAAATAAAATGTTAACCGCCACTTGGTTTTGGCAATTGGCAGAGATCCGACCGTTGGATCGTAACGAAATTTTAGTATGTTTCTCTAGGAGCATAATGTGCATCTTGGGAAGTTACGGATCTTCCGGATTGTGTATGGAGGAATGTGGACCCTACCGTCGATCTTTGATCGACGGTTAATTTCTGATTAAGGGTCTCAAATGATTCTAGAATATCCTTCAGGATATGTTTTATACGATTTACATATTCTATGGTTAAGAGTTCTAAGTTGTAGTTTGATAATTGTTTTAGGCGCCGATTGTTTTGGGACGCCTCGATGATTGAGTTAGGAAGTCGTAGCGCGGACTCCAGGTGAGTGGGCATTTTGGTTTTTTATATATGTATATATGCATTATGTTTTTCCTAGAAATGCAATTTTAAATGATTTTATAAATGAATTGCCATGCCAATGCATACATACTTGTGATTATGCATTATGAATTGTATGCGCATGATTGTTGGTACTGCGGGCGCTCAGGTAAGTTCCAGGTAAGTTATTGTGTTGGTAATAAGAAGTTGAGTTATGAAGAGTATGATGAGATGCATCCAGAGCTCATTAACCTGCACCCCGGTGTTAGTGCTCCCGCCCAGAGTTAGGGGCATAGTCTTTCACATGATGTTCACCTCCCGCACCACACGCTCATCTTGGATCCAAGTTAGGTGCACAGTCCTGTCGTATAGACCACTTTCAGTGGGTTCGACTCGTAGGTGATCCGCGATCATTCGCACAGTCTTCACGTGATTGTAGCACTAGAGTGTATTATTTTACACACAGTCCTGTCGTATAGACCACTATAGGTGGGTTCGACTCGTGTGCAGGCATGATTTATGAGCTAGAGTACAGCTGACGAGCTGTTACAGTTATTATTGCATTTGAAATACTTACCTGATGATTTGATTTATATGGCATGGCATATTCATGATTTGATTTCGTATTTTGATGATGATGATTTCAGTTGAGATTTAGTATATGTATATACTATTTTCTGGGAAAGTATACAGGTTTTACAGCGAGGGGTTAGAACTTTTGAGAAGCAAATGTTTTTGAAAACCTTTGTTTTTGCCCACTCACGCTTTTGTTTTGCGCCCCTCCAGGTTTTAGTAGCTGAGCTTCATATCGACGAGGAGTCGTGGCAAATATGGGTGTAGATGATACTTTTGTTGGTATAATTCTCACCTTATCTTACTGCACTAACCTTATGCTCTGCCATTGCGTGTGAAATGGGTTTTTACCCGCTCACCGTGCACTCTGATACATAGACACTATTAGGTTTAAATTTATTCACATTTGGTGATTAGTTGTAACTTTGAAGAAATTAGGGATTATCTGATCAAATTAAGGATTATTTGGTCAAGTTCAAGGATTAGGCCTCGGGGGGAGCTGAGTGTAGTTTTTCAGGGATTAAAAAGTAGTATTTTGTTTCAAGAAGGATTCACAAGTCTTTGATACTGCACTAAACACTTCATTATGTTAGTTCAATTTAGTCCCTGAAGCTAGTTCAGTCCGAGATAGTCCCGTGCAACAAATGCACTCTTAATAAACTAAAACTTACTTTTATTTCTTCTTCTACTTTGATGATTACTTATTTAACCATCAAGAAGGACTCGCAAGCCATGAGTGACATCTAACCATATATCATGGCTACCCAAGCTAATGTAGAATTTGGTCGGAGAACTTATTCAATTGGAATTACAATGTAAATCAATCATTCTCCAATTCAATACTCTCAATCATATACCAGTTTATGGATAATTTATGTCAAACATCTAATATGATTATACTATCTTATATGATTCAATTGAGTCGTATAGGAATGCCTCCTTCATTATGCTTGATACTTCGGCTGAAGATTTCCGAATCACATCTTAGAGTCTTCATCCTCGCATGACGAATTGAACATTTACATGCCTCTGAGAATAATTCTCTGACCCCAACAATGCATATAGCACATCCAAAGGTGAGATGTGATCATGTTTCATTGTCAATTGATCAGTAATGTATCTCCAAGACAACTATGATGTATCTAGTCAAATGACTACTTACATTATTCCAACCAGTAAAGTTACTTGCTTGACATGTGAGTAGACCTCCATGCAAGTCTCATTTGATTGTATTAGTGGGCTCATTCCCTTAACGAGCACCTACATACTTGTCTTAGTGTCCCTAAGCAAATGGCTTGAAATTTTTTATCATTCCCATTTAAGACATTATGATTATATAAAGAAGGTCTCTGCAGTCTAAGCATCTTTAGATTACTTCTGTCATAAATTCATTGCCCATGGATTTACTATCTGAACATATAATTGAGATACTCGGAATGAGTATTAAACTTAACTATCTATTTAGACATTATCCTGAAATGTTTGTTCTTAAGATTGACTTTCAAAGCATATCTCTAACCAACCAGGAGTCCTGTAGGAAAATAACAGAAAATAATAATAATAATAATAATAATTGTAATTGGACCGTAGACTAGGGGTGGGCACGGTCCGGTTTGGCCCGATTCCACCCTTAAAATGGAACCGGATTCAGAAAATTTCAACGGTTCGGTTCGGTGCGGTTCCGCTTAAATTTATTTCTAAAACCTTACGGTTCGGTTCATAACGGTTCTGGTTCGGTTCATGCCGGTTTACGGTTCTAAACAAAATTATATATATGTTTTTTTTCTAATTTTCTACTTCTAATACCAAACACATATTTCAATAACAAATTCAAGTAAATTTGAATTTCACTACTAGATCTACAAGATTTGTGACCGGAAGATAGAAAGTGTGCATATAAATATAAATCAAAAGATAAAAAGGCTCATATCAAGACCAAAGTGTAGATCTTAAACTAAAACTAAAATGTACATAATGCATAATATACTGAAAAAGAATGGAGAAAAAGAATGTAGGAGAGAAAAGTGATAAAACAACAAAGGAGGGGGAGAGAAGTGAAGAAAAATATTGAGCTTATGCACATGCTCTTCTTGGAAAAATATCTTATTTATATAAAAATAATAATAAAACAATTATTTATATTAAAAGCTGTTCGGTCTGGTTCTTAATATTTTCAAACCGAAATCGAAACCGTTTAAAACGGTTAGGTTCGGTTTTTGTTCTGATTTTGACTTTTTTGGTCAACGCGGTTTTTGACCCTTTTTTTTTGTCACGGTTCGATTCGGTTTTCTGGTTTGGCGGTTTTTATGCCCACCCTACCGTAGACACAGCCCAAACTGTTACAGCCGCCACATCCGCCACCATGTCCAACCCTCTCCTCCTCACACTCCTCCTCCACCTACTCGCCGCAACCAGGGCCCACTCCGACCGCCAAAACGACACCCCCGTCGGCCGCTTCCAAAACTACCTCCGAATCAACACCGCCCACCCCAATCCTAACTACGCCGCCCCCGTCGCCTTCCTCACCGCCATCGCCCAAACCCTAAACCTCCAAATCCAGACCCTCCATTTCACCCCGTCCAAATCCAAGCCCCTCCTCCTCCTCACCTGGCCCGGGTCCCACCCCTCTCTCCCCTCCCTCCTCCTCAACTCCCACCTAGACTCCGTCCCCGCCGAGCCCGACAAGTGGACCCACCCTCCCTTCTCCGCCCACCGCACCCCGGAGGGCCTCATCTTCGCCCGCGGCGCCCAGGACGACAAGTGCATCGCCATCCAGTACCTCGAGGCCATCCGCAACCTCAAGGCCGCAAATTTCACCCCTATCCGCACAGTCCACGTGTCCCTCGTCCCCGACGAGGAGATCGGCGGCCTTGACGGCGCCGCTAAGTTCGCCGCCTCCAAGCAATTTCAGGATTTGAATGTGGGGTTTATGTTGGACGAAGGCCAGGCTAATCCCGGCGACGAGTTTAGGGTTTTCTACGCCGATCGGACGCCGTGGAATTTGATCGTGAAGGCGCAGGGGACGCCGGGACACGGTTCGAGATTGTACGATAACGGAGCGATGGAGAATTTGATGAAGAGCGTGGAGGTTATGACTCGGTTCAGGGAGGCCCAATTCGACGAGGTTAAGGCCGGCAATGCGGCGATTTCGGATGTTATTTCGGTCAATCCTGTTTATTTGAAGTCTGGGATTGCGTCCGGCGATGTGAGTTTGAATTACTGAGTCTGCTGATTGTGGTTTGAATGTGTGTGTAATTAATGGGTGTTTAGGTGTTTTGACGATGACAAGGTGCTTGTTTGATTGTCTGTGTAGGGGTTTGTGATGAATATGCAACCTTCGGAGGCGGAAGCAGGGTTTAATATACGAATCCCGCCTACTGCAGACCCGGAGCTTCTTAGGAAGAGGATTGCTGAGGAATGGGCGCCGGCGTCAAGGAATTTGACTTACCAAGTAAGCCTTTGTGTCCTCTGATTTTGTGCATGGATTTTCAGTGTCTTTATTGATTTAGTATAAGTGAAATTTTATAGGATTGGAGACTTTTTGTGTATCCGAATGTGTTAATGGTTAGTTTTTTAGGGATACTGTAGATGAGCTGATTTCTATTTCCGTTGTTGATTATTACACCCTGCATATGGTTAAACAAGTTTACTGAAAGTACATATCTTGTAGTTTTGTGTGAATCAGATTGGATGAGCTGATTTATCTACGTATACGCCTCGCAGTTTCGTGGTATTGGATAGATAGAAGTTACAGAATGTATTGGATTATTTATCTTTTATGCTGGCCATTTTAAACCACATTTTGACTATGAAATTCAAGCAGTTCATCCCTTGTGGTCATCTTTAGTCATAGTGAACAACCATGTCTCAGGTTTTTCACTTGGGAATTAGAATTAAAGTTAGACGTCAAATTACGAAAGGTGCTTAATTTTGATTTGGATGCAGAACAAGTACTACAAAACTTATCGTAGCTTGTGCATTCGATACCAATTTTACACTCTTTCTGTGGCTAGCTTGATCTATCATGGCATGGCTGGTGAATGGCCATAATAAGCAAGCATTTGTCTTTCCGCAAGTGTGGTTTTTGCCATCTTATTTTATTAGATCTCATGAATTCAACACATATAAGCTTTTTAGAACCCAAAATACAAGGTTTTGTTTTCAAATATATTGTTGGTGACCATTATGCTGTCATTGTTTACTTTATTCTGTATTTACTCTTCATTTCCTCTGCATGCCATCTGCAACGAGTGCGAGTAAAAGTGGGAAATGTCTCATTTATTCCTTTTTATGGCATGGCAGCTAGAGCAAGGACCAACTAGAGATTTTATGGGCCGCCCTTTAGCAACAGCAACCGATGATTCCAATCCATGGTGGTCTGTTTTCAAACAAGCTATCGAATCAGCTGGAGGGAAACTTGCGAAGCCTGAAATTTTGACATCAACTACCGACGCACGATACATGAGGCAGCAGGGCATTCCTGCTCTTGGTTTCTCCCCAATGACGAATACTCCTATCTTACTTCATGACCATAATGAGGTTCGATGTTTTGACCAATCTCTTTAGCATGAACTTATCATGAATATCTTTTCCTGACTCCAATGTATCTTTTTTTTTTTTTTTTTTGCAGCACCTAAAGGATACCGTATTCTTGAAAGGCATAAAAGTATACGAATCTCTAATCAGTGCTTTGAGTTCCTTTGAGCAAACATCTCAATAGCCACTCTCAGTATCAAATGGAAAGGACAATTATCATATGCTAGACTTGACATGGTGGCAGTGCTGCACCATTCCGGGCGTTTTGCACTCGGGGGGTGGGGGGGAGACGCGAAGGTGGATTTATACTTGGGGCCGTCTGAAAGGTTAAGTGATGATTTAACAGATTTACAAACATTATAGTAAGCTTTATAAATTGCGGACACCGAATAAAAGTCCAGGAGCTGCCATTTTAGTTGGCACTGGACCTTCTTTGCATGTGTATTATTGCTGTAATGACATTATTGTACGTTCCTTGGAATATTGTATGTGATAGAATTAGAGTTCACAAATTAATAGATGGCACATATCACCTTAAAATGGAACACATATGCTTAGTTCTAGGAACAAATCTAGACATTGGTTGATTGATTTGTATTGAATCATCCGACGATTGTTGATCCGTAAAATGTGTGATCGTTATTGTAATATGTGTTAATCGACTGTGTAATCTGCTAATGACAGTGTTCTCTCCCGAATTCCTTGTAATTGCTATAATGACATTAACTTACCTAGAATGTGTGTTATGTGACAAATGAACCAAAAAGAGAATTGCGAACTGAAAGGAGGGCTTGAGTTCAAAGACGAAAATAAGGCTTAGTGACTTGCCAGGAAAGACTAGCTAACAAGTCCAGCTCCTATTTCAGTACGCTCTGACAAGACGCTTTCCATTCTCTACATCTCTCTTTTTATATCTTAGGATTAAGTACTTAAAATCTTTCAATTTTTTAGTGTCATTCTAAATTGGTATCAACCTCTTTAGATATTTCAAAAAAAGTACCCAACTTATTGAAAATGTCACATCCGTTAAGTCTTGTTAATATGTTCGTTAAATGTACATGTGACAACAATGAGTCCCACTTTTTTGCTTACATGAACACTAAAACAATAAAAAAATAACTTCAAAAAAAAATATGAAAATGAAAAAATAAAAACAAAAAACAAATGAATGAAAAACAAAAATGAAGATGGGGAATATCAACCCCCTGCCACCTCCAATCTTAACCTACGACCATCGAAGTCCCATCTCAACTTTTATATTCAAAACCCACCAACTGATATAATATCATGGTCAATATTAATATTAGTTGCCTCAAAATCTAAATTTCAAACATAGATTATATAACATAGAATCTAATGATCAAACGAGTATCGAATTGAATCGAAAATGGACCCAAATTGTATTTACATCATGAGGGTAATCTCCTAACCACTGTTCTAAAAATCCCCGCCTAGCGTCGCCTAGGCGGCTGGTCACCGCCCCGATTAATGCCTAGGCCTTTGAAAATTAAGAAAGGGCGCCTACAGCTGCTGAGGCGCCCGCCAAGACCGCCTAGACACCCGCCTAGACCCGCCTAGCCCGCCCAGACCCGCCTAGGTTGCAACTCATTTAGACAAAAAATAGATAACTTTTATTTTGAATTTTATTTTTTCCAATAAATTGTTAGACTTATTGAATACTTAAATGAACACACATTATAGAATTGTTCCTCATGTTTTCATTATATTCCAATACTTCATAATATATATGTCATTCTATTTTGTAGTTTATGATGAAATTATATATATTTTAAGTATAAATAGATACTTATTTGCATGAAATATAATAGATTTACTTAAATCCGCCTAGTCCGCCTAGGCCCCGCCTAGCCGCCTAGGCGCTAGGCCCCAGCCCGCCGTCCGACTAGCGCCTAGCGTCTTTTAGAACCTTGCTCCTAACAAAGAAGAGGGTTAAGAATTTATATCGGGTTTCAAGGAGCTTGTTTTTACTCATGTGATTTTCTCATTCACTGATTCTTGGCTCGTAAAGCTTCCAGTTCTTCTTGTGGGCCGTGAAGATGGTGGAGGCCGCATCGGGCAGTCCATACCATTTCAGCAACGTGCATAACCTTCTTCTCAATGTTGGCGGCTTGAGTTGTAGGGTGGAGTTGGAGATTCTGCATTGGGTTTGGAGGTGATCGCTTGATGGAGGTGGTGGTGACCGTTAGTTGGTGGAGGTCATGCTTCCATGACCTTCTATTGATTTTGGAGACAAAGTAAGCCCTAGTTAATTTAACTTAAATTTAATTGGGGCTTCAAAGGTGTGACATTTTCAATACGTTAGGTACTTGTTTGAATGTTTAAAAAAGTTAAAACCAATTTAGAATGGCACTAAAAGATTAGTAGATTTTAGTTACTTAATCCTTTATTTTATTCTTGGTAACGCTACTCTGTCCTTCCATTAACTACAGCTAAGACTCTGCCTCTATATCCTATCCCCGTTCTTTTTTCATAGAGTTATTTTGATACATGACTTCTCATGTATATACTACAACATGGGATCCACATGTATTTGGGTTATACAATACAATCCGTAATCAACATGTATTTGGGTTATACAATACAATCTGTAATTTAATACACGAAGAGTTAGAAATTAGATAATGAGAGGTAGTAGATCTCATACTTGTTGCTTCTTTAACATATTCTGACTTCTACGATTCATGACTTCTTCTTCCGAAGTAAGTAAACGTTCCATTACTGCTTATGTTATAGTGGAGTATGGTATGTTTATTTTGTGTTCAATGGTATGTTTATTTTTCAGTCCACTTTCAGAGCTTATGTATTACATTAGGATACGGTTTTGGCGTTTATTGGTACGCATACTGCTATCAAGTCTGCTTGTATAATATAAGAGGTGTGATATCCACACACCCTATTTTACTTCTCATACACATTTTTAATTTTCGACCGTCGGATCGGATGAATTGAAGAAGATCAACGGACAGAAATTATCAAGGGATGTGTGAGAAGTACACACCCCTAATATAATTAGGACAGGACTTGGATTATATATGCAAATGGTAGCAGATGACGTTGGTTAACATAATTAATCCATAATTAAGCTATGTGCATGTCATGCCTGATGTCATAAAACGGTGAATTGAATTGTTCAAGATCTCTCTTAATCGTTAATTATAGTCACTTGTTGCAAGTTAAACCGAAATATCACTAATTTAAGGGTAATTAAACATTAGACTTTTGACTGGATCATCCCTTTCTCTTGAGATTATACAAAGACTAGAAGATGATAAACTAAATAAAAGTCGGGAGAAAAGTCGTTTTTGTCAAGTCTGTATGTCTGGCCATGCACTTGGTTTCTTTGTTACCATATTGAGTCCTTAACTATGTTTTTTACTTGTGTTTCCGTAGTTTAGTTAAGTTTTTATACAAACGATTCTGAAAGAGCTCAGGAGAATTGAATATAAGTCGCTTCGGGTGTATGAATAATGCACTTCACCGCTTAAGCTATATTGATGGTTGTTTGTGGTCGTTTTATAGCTCCAACGCTCCAAAACCTCACAGTATGTACTAGATGTACTAGGGTAGGGAGCTTTTCAAGCCTCAGTTCAGTTGCATGCAGATGCATCATGCTATCAAAAATCATTGATGAGCACAATGGTGAAGTGAGGATTTTATTTCACGGATGCCTTTTGCAGAACATAAATCTTCATTCTTTAATTTCTAATATACACCAAAGCATTATATAGATTCATTCTGCAGCAAATATTATTTACAAACCGAAGAATAAACTCAATGATGCAGAAAAATTATACACCATAGATTACTCTATAGTCTAAGATAGAGAGACAGATTGATTACCCGCTTTGTCTGACTCGAATTTCAGAGTAGAAATTTATAAAAGATAAAAAAACTGATGGGAATAAGAGGCCTAGGACTATCCTAATCTCTTAGTGGCTTTGCAATTGAATGAGCATAGGAGCTACATGCGCGCCTGAACGTATCACGCTACATAAACCGTTGGATGAGTGTGGGATCCAAATGCGAATGACGCGTTATATGGACCATTGGGGTTGAAACAGGAATCGCAGGTACATGACATGTAATACTTTAGGTTTAAAAAGCCTCTCATGTCTACATCTATAGAGATTGGGATAGATCATAGATAGATATAGTAGGTTACATGACATGCTTTTTGGTCGAATCTGACATGCTAAAAGTCACTACTTGAAGCTGTGCATGCATTATTATGCAGAGCTCATCAAGGTTATAGCTGCTAGCTGTAATATGATTATAAGTCAACATGTTTTGTCACTCAGAGGACTATAATTAATTTTGGTGCCCACAAAACACAGCCACCACCAAACTTTTATACATTTTACGTAATCCAAAGATAATTATATATATATATATATATAGAGTAAGGTTAGGAGATTAAATTTATATATATAATTTTATAACTTAAATGACATAGAAAATAATGATTGATTTATTACTTAAACGTTGATAAACATGATTATTTTTATTGATGACATATCATTTAATTTGCATATTTTTTTTCTCAAAATCTAATCACTTTAGTATTATCAATAGAGAGAAGCCTCCTTCTACCGACCGGGGGAGGGGGTGTGGATGGTATGGTTCTTGATTGAATCTTGATGCCATGGACCTTTTCCTCGAACTTTCAAGTCGATACCAAAACAGGGGATTTGATTCTTCATATATTTAGATTTTAAGTACACATCACTTGGATCTCGCCTCTTTGTTATCCAACACACTCTCATGTTTGAAAACCTTCACTACACTTTTGGTATATGCTCATCCCTTTTCCTTACCCTATCCCATTCCCTTTTTATATGTTATTATAGTTTATTATTATCTTCTTCAATTTATGTTGTCAAGAATTAAATTGTGAATCGAGATCACAAACGACACACAAATAACATATAACATAATCAATGAATTAGATAGTTATCTTTCGTTCTCTAAACCAACGTGTAATCCAAAAAAAATATAAGTTTGTCAATCTTATTCGCATAGAGAAAAAGGGTTGCTATAGCAAAGCTCCTCCCCGGCCAAAGAGCCTCAACCATTTACAACCAAAGCTCGTATTGATCAACCAATCTCTGGCAACTTCAATATATCAAACCAACAGATTGGGATCTTTAACTATTTTGGTTATATGACACTTTGGCATCAACCAAAATGGTCCCTGCCTCCTTAGAGCTCGACCTACATCTTTTAACGCGGATTTCATTATTAGATTTGTCCCTTTCACTGATATGAAAGGTACGGAAAGTGTACGGTGTATGCCAGTTAAGAGAGAGTGAGGATTTGAGTTCTTCAGATACTACTTATAATGATTTTAAAATATATTGTTTATTGGGAGAGATAAGGGAAGATGGAGCAATGAATCTTCATTCATATATTGTGGTTGGTAGTTGAATCATTTGCACAACAAAAAGAAACTACGTACGTGTTTCCTTATTTGAAAGGATCCATGTATCTTTATTTGCAATTAGCGTTTATAAACTTTTCATTTTATGATTTAATTGAGTTGTTACTGTTTAAGTGTCCATGTGATTTATAAACAAGTATGAATGACTTTTTTTTTTTTTGTAACAAACGATATTATCTACATTAAGAGGAGGGTGTGAGCTTAGCCTCACAATGAGCTAGCAATAATGTGGTTCAAACTTTCATTTAGCGAGAATCGAACATGAGACCTCTCACTTACAAGTGAAGAGGAATACCACTAGATCGTAGTACTAAGTGACAATATGAATGACTTCTTACACATAACAAATTAAATTTACTAGTTATTCCAGATGCTCGCCAAATCTGGAAAAAAAAAAAAAAAAAAAAAAAACAAACCCCAGAGATTATTTGTATTCCTCTAAAACCCCCGCCTACATCACCATTCAATATTTCTTGACCCACTATTGGCCAAACCACCTGGGCACTAGGTCCAATGTGAGTAGGAGTAATCAAGTAATGAAACATTCATCGTATTTCTTCTTGGTATCAGACCTAGATTTAGTTCAAAATCCTAAACACCAAATTGTGCTCATGTGGCTCTGATCAAGCCTAGAACAGTCTTGCTGCTACGAGTGGGTATCTATGTGGCTTCTACAATTGATGTGCGTTTGCAATTGTGGGGTTGTTATTAGTTATGTGTGTTGTTTCTTCTTATTGTGCGTTTCTGTAACAGTTGCTGCTAATAATTGTTGTTTGTAGTTGTTGTAATTTGCTTGTGTAAGAGTTGTGTCGTATGGGTTTTTCTCGCTGTTCTCGTGTGTTTTTTTTTCTTATTGCTACCTGGAAATTGCAGCATATTGCTTTGTTCTTTTTGGTTGTTTGTCGTGTTATTGTATTGGTTTTGCTGCAATATCTACAAGTTATGTTGTGAAGCTTGCTGGAGTTACCATGTATTAGTGTGATTATCGTGTATTAATGTCTCTTGTGTTATTACAATGGCGAATACATGTTGGATTTTGAATTCTGATGCAACATATCATATGAAATATGATAAAACCTTATTTCAATCTATTACACGTTCTCATAAAAGTGTGTGACAACTGCTAATGGTATTACTGGTCCTATTGATGGAGTGGGAACAGTGTGTTTTACACCCTCTCTCCCCTTACATAATTGTCTATTGATTTTGTCATTGATCTCATCACTTATTGTTTGTACCACAAGTCACTATACAATTGGATTATATTGTACTAAATTATTCTTTATTTTGCTTGCTTCAGGATATTCAGACAAATGATATTATTGGGCGTCACGCTAAGAGAGAGTGTCACATCCCGACCCGGGGTCCACCACATCCCGGGCCCGCTCCACCACCGTAGCACGATATTGTCCGCTTTGGGCCCCGACTACGCCCTCACGGTTTTGTTTCTGGGAACTCACACGAGAACTTCCCAATGGGTCACCCATCATGGGAGTGCTCTTGTGCGCTACTCGCTTAACTTTGGAGTTCCCATGGAACCCGAAGCCAGTGAGCTCCCAAAAGGCCTCGCGCTAGGTAGGGATGGGAATATACGTATAAGGACCACTCCCCTGGGCGATGTGGGATCTCACAAAGAGGGGCTGTATTATATGGAAGATGTGATTCCTGGAATAGCTAATTTGCACATGTGTCGCGTAATAGTAATCTACATTAGGTATTGTTATCACATTATCATTTGGGTTATTTGGAGCATATGTTACCTAGTTTGTTCAGTATATTAATAACTTCAAATTGAAGTGTGAAGCGTGTATTTTATCCAAAAGTCATTGTACTTCATTCTCTTCAAGTATGAATAGAAAGTCTTTTCTATTTGAGCTAGTACATTTTGATATATGGGGATCTTCCCTTGTTAGTACTACTTTGGGAATTAAGTGTTTTGTTATTTTTGTGGATATAACATCTATATGACATGGTTGTTTGTGTTGAAAAATAAAAGTAAGGTTTGTGATGTGTTTCGTCTGTTTCATCAAATGATTAGAACTCAATATTCCTCTAATATTAAAGTTTTGAGTTCTGACAATGGTGAAGAGTATATAAATTTTGAGTAATCCCGATTTCTACAAGATTGTGGGATTGTTCATAAAACTACTTGTCTACATACCGCACAACAAAATGGGGTGGCAGGAAGGAAGAATTGTCATATCCTTGAGACAGCTCGTGCTTTGACTATTGGTGCATCTGTTCTCAAAAGTTTATGGCTTGAAGTAGTTGTATATGCAGTTTATGTTATAAACCGTATGCCTTCTTGGGTCTTTAATTATCGAACCCACTTCAAGAATTTACTCAACATGTTCTAGTGGTTTCTACAAATTCTTTGTAACCTCGTATCTATGGACGTGTATGGTATATGGTCACATCCAGAAGGTTCATCGTAGTAAGATTAATCCATGTGCACTCCGTTGTGTCTTTCATAGATTTTTCCACATATTAGAAGGGATTCAAATATTATCATCCTGCTAGTCAACGTATGTTTGTAATCATGGATGTGATTTTTCTCAGAGTCTGAATATTTTTATACTTCCTCTACTATAAAGGTGTAGCAAGACACTCAACTTAACTTAAAGAAGGGGCGAAACATATGGACTGTATCCAATTCAAATCACCATGGGAGATCAGTGATGTTGGTGATCTAAGTTAGTTGGAATATATTTCAGGGGGAGAAATGGAAGTTATGGAAATCTATAACAGCTGCCTAGTAGTTCGACAAGATCTTGCTCAACCCAGTAGCCTAGTTTGGCAAGAGTCCATCAAACAGAACTGCCTAGTTCAGCAGACACCTACTGAACAATCCAACCTTGTTCAGCAGGAGTCCACCAAATAGAACTGCCTAGTTCAGCAAGCACCCACTGCACAATCCAGCCTAGTTCACCAAGCTCCCACCGAACAATCCAGCCTTGTTCGACAGGGGTTCACCGAACCGTACCGCCTAGATTAGCAGGAATGTGTCGAATTGCCCAGTATGTCTATAGTGCCTTATTTCTCTTCCTGATCATGTAGTGCCCATTCCATCTCATCTAAATATCCAAGAGGTAAGTATCTTAAATCATATAACAACTAATCCTGATATTGGTGTCAACAAGACAAAATGGTGTTGTACCACCTTATAGGTTTCTCCGGAATGGAAGGTCAAGTATCCAATTGCTAATTATGTATCTGGTGAACAATAGCGGAGGGCAATGGTAAATCATATAGAATTAATCAAAATTTCAACTCAGATTGAAGAAACCCTACGAGACCCTAAGTGGATTGGGAGATAATGCAGTTACCAAAAGGGACGAAACATGTTGGTTATCGTTTGGTATTTACAATCTAGTACAAGGCTGATGGATTAGTGGATAGGTACAAAGTAAGGTTAGTAGCTAAGGGTACACTCCAATGTATGGTGTAGATCGCCAAAAAAACCTTTTCTCCAGTAGAAAAGATAAATATGGTACGTGTTTTGATTTCCTTACTTGCAAATATAGATTGACCTCTTAAACAATTTGATATAAAGAATATGTTCCTTCTTGGGAACTTAGAAAATGAAGTGTATATGATCTTTCTACCATGTTATGGTACGAGTGGTAATACAAGAGTGTACAAATTGCGTAAGTGTCAATAAACTTAAGAAATCACCCCGTGCTTGGTTTGACAGTTTACTCAAACAATGAAGAAATATCGGTATTACCAGAGTCATTAAGACCACACTTTAACCGTAGGCTTGGCAAATTGACTGCTTTCATTATTTATGTGGATGATATGATTATTATAGGGGATGATTCAAATGAAATCCAGAAGTTTAAGGTAAATCTTGCATCTAAATTTGAGATGAAAGATTTGGGAGAATTGAAGTACTTCCTAGGGGTTGAGGTCGCCTGTACACCTAAAAGTATTTTCTTATCGCAATGAAAGTATGTGTTGAATTGTTGAAAGAGTCTGGTATGTTAGGGTATAAATATGTGGATACTCCTATGGTAGAAAAACATCATTTGGGTATTTACCCAGATCAGATTCTTTTTTATAAGGGTAGATATCAAAGACTTGTAGAGAGATTAATTTATTTATCTTATACTCGTCCTTATATTTATATGTTGTGAGTGTCGTAAGTCAGTTTATGCACTCATCTAGTGAAGATCACATTGGGGTGGTAATGCGAATTTTGTCATATCTGAAGTTTGCACATATTAAGGGAATACTTTATGGAAACATGGACATCTAAAGGTTGAGGGGTAAACAAATGCAGGTTGGGCTGGCAATGTTACTGACAAAAGGTCTACATCTTGGTGTTTTACGTTTGTTGGAGGTAATTTAGTTACGTGGCGTAGTAAGAAGCAAAAAGCGGTGTTAAGATCGTTTGTTGAAGCTGAATTTAGAGGCATAGCACACAAATTATGTGAACTCCTTTAGTTACGTAAACTTTTGAGATGTCTTAGTTTTGGACCAAAGGAGGCTATATTGTGACAGGATCTGCAAGGAAGATAACAGATAATACGGTACAACATGATCTAACAAAGCATGTGGAAGTTGATCGACACTTTGTCAAGGAAAGTCTTGAAAGGAAGATTGTATCTAAACCGTTTATGAATTAGGAGGAGCAGCTGACTGATGTTTTTACTCATGGAATATCTAGTAAAGTTTTTCAAGACTCAATTATTAAGTTGGTCATGTATGATATCTATGCACCAACTTTAGGGGGAGTTTTGATTTGATTCTTAATTTGTAAATATTTTAGGAGTCCTGTTTTAGGTAGGATTAAGATTTGTAATTGATTGTAATCTCTTGTATCTAGTTTCCGTATCCTTGTAATTACATTCCTTGTAGAATAAGGCATATATGGTCGTCTATTGTAAACCCTAAAAAAGTAATAAAGTAACGAAATATTCAGCGTATTTCTTCTATTAGTCTACAGTAAGAAGTGGATGATTTGGTATAGTGAATTCATTGTGAATAAAAGTCAAACCTAAATACTTTTTACTCACAACCAAATTAAACAAGGGAGCTTTAATGAAAAGGTCCCGGTACTGTTCACTTTTAACCAAAAACCACTTTTTTACCTTTACCTGACACTATTCACTATACCTTTAAAAATGACTTTTCGTTAAAAGAGAAGTTTTTTTGGACTTTTCATTAGTTTTCCTATTAAACAATGAAGTAGGAACAATGAAGTCATCTATTTTATTATCTGCATGCTTATTTTGAAGTCAGCAGATCGTCCTATGATGATGAATCTTGAATACAACTCACATCCAGACCAACAAAATTGATATTAGTCCTGCTTTCCCATCTATATAGGCAGCTTCTTAGCAAGAGACCATTTTAGCTATTGTTACCAGTTCCGTTGTTCCAAAAGTAAAACACCCTGAAAAAATACTCTTCATTTTCAAGTAACCTAACAGAGGGGTTATTTCCGTGCTCGGGCCTCGGGGTAGGTAGGTAAGGTGATGAGTAAGAAATAGGCTAGAGATTCAGAGTTCGAAACCCATATATAAGTAAAAATAATTAATGTGAAAGCTCGTTTTTGATATTATGTTCTTGCCAGCTCGAAGCACTCATAACACATGTAAAATATAAAATTACCTTTGACATTTACTTAAGTATTAGGTAAACAATGTGGAATATAATTCATCCAAATTAACCAATTATTATAAAAACGAAAATGCCTTCATAATTTCCAAGAAAGAACAAGTCTTGTTTCGTTTTTCCAGGATTTCTGACAAATTAATAGAAAATAAAGAAAGATGAGATAGCAAATGTAGGATTGGCATGTGAGAGTGGTCATTAAAAATTGTCACATTATTCATGGAGAATCATACTGTCAGTCACACCTGATAGCATATGATCCAAATAATATATATATATATATATATATATCTATATATATATATATATATCTATATATATCTATCTATACAGGTTGCTTAAGGGGAGGGATCCCCATTTTTTTAAAAAAATGGGGACACGCTCCCCACCGTTAGATTGGTTTTAATGAAATTGTGTGGTTAAGATTAAAACACAAGCCACACAATCTCAACCACACAATTTCATTAAAGTTAAATCCAACGGTAGGGAGCGTGTCCCATTTTTTTGAAAAAATGGGGATCCCTCCCCTTAAGCAATTCCTCTATCTATATATCTATATCTATATCTATATCTATCTATATATATATATATATATATCTACGTTTAAGAAAAGGAGATGCCTTTAATGTTGTGTGTGTAGGACTCAAAAGGGGAAGGAAGGTAGGAAGGTAGGAAGGAAGGAAGGAGGGAGGAGGGAGGAGGGAGGAGGGAGGAGGGAGATGAGTCTCGTACGGTTTGACGACAGTATTCTTTTCACACACATGCATTATCGTTGGAGAAACCAATTCTCTGCTCAACAAAGCCTAGCTCTGATTATTTTTATAAAACAAATATGAAGGGAATCCGGATTAAAATAGTTTCAGAAGAATAAATTGGCAATCAATAACTTTCTGCTTTCCGCAAATGAGAAGATGGGATGTGTGTGTGTATATATATATATATACGCGTTGTTCAAGCAGATCACTTGGGCAGGGTGGTTATTTGAAAAGTTCAAAAAACCCTGTTCACAATAGTCTCGTAACCAACTTTACATATCGTTAATGGTTACATGGCCAGTTCATAGCACTCTCATCTAATTATACTAGTTGCAACCTGATTTAGACTCCATATTTTTCCATTACAATACTATGTTTTGACCTTCATCATTTTGTACATGGCGGAAACGTTCTGGAATGTCCATATTCTTATTTCAATGTGTGATCACAGTTTAAAAACGTTATTATATGCGTGATTGTGCCATGTGATGTTATGAGTCCACACAAATTGTACGTGCATCGAAGGATTTACTATTTAAATTTAGGGATTTTAGTAATGTTATGTCGATATGTATCGCATGGTGTTATAGATTCATACAAACTATAACACATGCACTGAAAGATTTAGTATTTAGATTTAACGTTTCATCCATGACACGTCAACATGTACCACTTGATTTTACCAAATCACACAAACTATAGCATGTGTGTTGAAATGTTTACCATTTTGACTTGGAATTTCAGCCATGTCACGAAGGCATTTACGACATGGTGATACAAATCTACACAAATTATAGCATTGTAATGAAAGATTTCCATTCAGATTTGGGGATTCAACCTTGCGACTCGAACATGTACCACGAGATTGACATATTTACCCCTACTATAACACGTATGTTGAAATATTTACCATTCAGACTTGGGGTTTCAACCATGTCAGTAGATATTTACCACATGATTTTACAAATCCACACAAATTATGGCACATGTACTGAAAGATTTACCATTCATATTTACGGATTCATCTATTCCACTCCAACATGTATCACATGATGTTTCACGATTCAGCCATGCCACACCAATATGTATCACGTGTTGTTACAAATTCACACATACTCCACACCAGTATGTATTACGTGTTGTTACAAAGTCACACATACTATAACAAGTGTATTGAAATACCTAAGATTTAAATTTAGGGATTCAATGATGCCCCGCCCAACATGTACCATATGATGCTACAAATTCACACAAATTGTAGCATGGGTACTGAAACATTTACCATTCAGATTTAGGGTTTCAACCATGCTACGTGAACATGTGTGGTACCACATGATGTTACATATCACATAACCTATAGCATGTGTATTAAAATGTTTATCGTTCAGATTTTTCAGCATGTCACGTCGTGTTTCAAATTTAGACAAACTATAACACATGTGTCTTGAAGATTTACCAATTAGATTTAGAGTTTTGACCATATCACATCGACATGCAAGTGATGTTACAAGTTCACACAAAATATCCATCACGCATACAGAAAGTTTGAAAAATTACCATTCAAGATTTAAGTTTCTATGACATCACTCCGGCATGTCACATATCGTTTCTCACCCAAAATTTTCTCTGTCAAAAGTCCAACAAACATAACACAATCATTCCTCTTCTTCTATTTGAATCAGTTAAATTACGTTAATATTTTATATTAATTTTTTTATAAAAAAAGAAAAATAAAATAGAAAGTGTGAGAGAATATGGAAAGTGATAAAAAGAGGAAGAAAAAGAATCCTAGGAAAGTTACATAAAAAAGTCACTGTGCGTACGTGCAGCATGTACTGACTTGTCAAAGGGGCAAATACCCCTTTCCTTCTTGGTCTTGGCCTAGGGATGGCAACGGTTCGGTTTGGAGACGGAAATGTTATATCCATCCCTATAACCACGAAAATTAACCATATCCATAACCGCAAATTAACCATCGGGTATTATCCATAACCATACTCACGGGGTAACGGATTCCCCATCGGTTAACAGTTATACTCATCTTCGTCAATACAAAAAATATATTTGTTCAATTAACGCATGATAATTTAGTAAATATTAATTTCGTCACTAAATATTTGATGTATAAAATGATTTAATGAATGGATCGTGTGTAGCATAAAAATTAAAGCTAAATATTGATAATGTTGGTTGATCTTTAATATCTTCCATAAGTACTATTAGTCTAGATTCTCATAGATTTTCATTCATATCAAAAAAATTTAACTTGCCCACAAAATGTAACTCACATATTACAACTTTTGTATTCTCAAGGTAATGGATTCAATGAATAATATATATATATAATAATACAATTATATTATATATGATTATAAATACATACTATTATATTATATATAATTCGGTTCGGATTCGGTTACGGATATGGATTGGGGACCCCTATAACCATATCCAAAACCATAACCAAATATTATTAACGGTTTTTCCCCATATCCAAATGATACCCGAATTTTCATACCCAAATCCAATCCATTCGGACGGTTATCCTCGGTTATCGATTTTAACGGTTAGAATTGCTATCCCTATCTTGGCCCTTTCAAAGCATGCAGCTTTAAAAAGTTGAAAGTGAAAACTGAGGTCTCCCAATCCAACTCCAACTTTGTCTCCAAAATAAAAGAGATTTTTCAATGTGTCAGAAATACAAAATAATATATCACGTATTACTATATAAGTGATGAGATACTTATGTTAAAAATTTAACAATTTAAAAAGTAAAACTTCTCATTACTTGTATAATAACACTTGATGTACTATTTTTATTCCGAACATAATGAAAAATTTCTTCCAAAATAGCATGTGTTGGCTGCCACATCCCCCGCTACTACTCCGTGCATGTGTTTGCATGCTGGCTTCTTTTAATCC
Organism: Cotoneaster glaucophyllus; assembly: GCA_036320875.1. NCBI lineage: Eukaryota > Viridiplantae > Streptophyta > Magnoliopsida > Rosales > Rosaceae > Cotoneaster > Cotoneaster glaucophyllus. The sequence goes on from CM070073.1 coordinate 36,650,817, forward strand.
GCCCAAAGTAAAAAAGTATAGCAGTTGATTCTATATATGTTTTGGTCTGCGGCCGTACCCTAGAGAATCCATCTCTCCTCCCACATCGATCGAATAACTCAAAATTTAGGGCATCGAACAAAACGGACAGAGCAAGTGAAGACATGCAGGCGTAAGCAACCAAATTTCCCATCAAACAGTTGAGTCCGTAAACTATTAAAAAAATTCCACTTTGTACTTATTTCTAGTGAGAGAAAGTGAGAGGGAGAGAGAGAGTAGAATTTCATATTTTTGCATGAGAAGGAGAAAGGACGATGAGACGCGGTTTTAGCTCTGCGAGACAGCAAAATACAGCTGTGTATATTACCTATGCAAACGCAGTGGCTTACTGCAGACTGCGCGTACGTTTTTGAGTGTTGTGTTAACTTATTTTTCAAACAACATATATAATATGTATCTATGCGCACAATTTCTTATTCTTTCCTTTTTCTTTGGTCTCAAGCAATAAAAAAGTATTTATATATATATATATATATATATTTTTTTTTTTTATATTTATTTATATATATTGTGTTCACATTCCAAATTTTACACACACACACATATATATAAATATCCTGGAAATTGCCTCTAAAGAGTCTCTCTCTGTTCTCTACTCATACATTATTGCATCACCTATATTTTATTTACCTCTGTAATAAAAATGAGTAACAAACACTTACCACATTTTTACCATATTTGTACTACATTTTCAATAAAGATAGGATCCACTAATACACATAAGTTTCATCTTTATTAGAAAGATAATACATATTTGGTATAAGAAATGTGGTAAACATAGTATTTTCGAATAAAGATATGATGATGCCTATAATATTTATGATTTAGATATTGGTGATTAACATAATATGCTAGGTAATTAACATGGATGTCAAATAACCCCTTGCCTTCGTTTCATTTTCTGAGTAATTTTTTGTTAATTAAGCCTAATTTGCTGGGTGTCAACTAGGGAAAGGAGCAGTGACTTCTTGTCCAAGTCAAAACTCTCTAGAAACAGTGATTTTTTAAATTTGTATTTTTTGGTAAACCTAGAAACAGTGATTTTACTTTACTAATTAATAAAACTTTCCATGCTGGTTTCTGATTTGAGCATATGGATCCCAAGTTTGCAACATTCGTTGACAAGGAAAAGAAGACTTTTACACTTAAGTAGATTGCTCTTGCTTCTGCTTTTATGCAACTGCCAGCATCTTTAAAACTGTAAATGTATCATTCTTTATTTTTCAATTTTAACCAAAAGTATATCATTATAAAATTTACATCGACTGACCTTAAGAATGAATCTCACATTAATGCAGAATGAATCATGTATGTGCTTATAACTAATTGAGATATTCTTCATATTATCAATTGATTTTTAGTGAAGCTAAACGGACACACATGTTTCTTGTCGCTCCGTTTGGTTGTTCATGTGTTCACCTCAAAAAAATTCTCCACACATAAGGAGGCGTGTTGAGAACGAGTCTCACATTTATTGGAGAAGAGACCTTACAGATGCTTATAAGTAATTAGATTACTCTTTATATGATCAATTAGTTTTATGATGAACCTCAATTTTCTAGAAAATGATTTGGACACACTTTTTGTTTGTTTGTTTGTTTTTTTTGCAGAATTCTCATTTATTTATGTCTATTGATTTATTGTACATTAGAAATAAACACAAATGTGTATGGGAGAAGAAAAATAAAATGTAGAAGTGATTAATTTCCTAATGTAAATTGAAACCCTAACAAACTTGCTTTATGTCTGTTGATCCATTTAAAATGTTGTAAAATTTGATATTTTGAGTACTCATTTTTGAAGTTTGAAATATTCGTGGAAAGTTGGAAAACTAGTACTTTTTTATTTATTAAATTTGTGAATTTTTGGCCATATGAAGCTCCAAACCCTGCTTTGACCGTAAAAGGACAGGAAAGTAACTTCATGGATACAATATTAACTTGAAAATATCTGTCATCCATTTTCAATAATATTAATTAACTTTAGAGCCATACTGTTTTCCTTTTTTGACTAGAGGGAGAGAGGGAGAGAGGGAGATCCTCTTGCTCGACATCTATAAATAGCAGCAACCATTTCTCCATAACATTGTGTTCTATTCCATCTCATTCATTCATTCATTCACTCACTTTGCACAAGAAACTAACGAAGCAGCTATCTACCTTTGAGAGAAGAGAAACACAGACACAACCAATCACCTTCAACTTCATCTTTTTCTCAACAAATCAAAGCACTGTATTCCATCGTAACAATGGTGAAGACGGAGCAGAGGATTCTTCAGCTGCCTTCAGAGATGACATCATCGAAAACGACATCGACATCTTCTTCTTCTTCTTCTTCTTCTTCCTCAGCTTGCAAGAAGAAGTTTAAGGGAGTGAGGATGAGGAGCTGGGGCTCTTGGGTTTCAGAGATTAGGGCTCCAAACCAAAAAACAAGAATATGGCTAGGCTCATATTCTACTGCTGAGGCTGCAGCGAGAGCCTATGATGCTGCCCTACTGTGCCTCAAGGGCTCCTCAGCCAACCTCAACTTCCCCACCACTGCCTCCTCACATTTTATCTCCCAAGAAATGACAGTCATGTCCCCCAAATCCATCCAAAGAGTGGCTGCAGCCGCTGCCAATGGTTTTGTTCTTGATGATAATGCCGCTACCACCACCACAAACATTGCCTCACCACCATCGGCCCCTCCTCAATCTACTTCTTCCTCATCTTTGGTCTCGTCTCCGTCTCTGGTCTCGTCTCCCTCGATGTCGTCCTCGCCGTCCAGTAAACTCATCGACGATGACATGTCATCGCTAATGGGTTCATTTGGGGGGTCCTACACTCCCACTTACTATGATCAATCAAACGATCAATTACCGATGTTTAGCATGGATTCATGGAACAACTTTGACCAAATGTTCGATGGCGCCTTGGATCCACATCCACCTATGATGTACGACTTATATGAGGAAAGTGACATTCGCTTGTGGAGCTTCTGCTGATAGACGATGATGAAAATTATTTATTCTTTTTAATCCCAATCATTCATATATTCATTCATGATCTTCGAAGCCATTGCTTGAAGATTTTACTGACAGTGACAGAAATTATTTACATTCTATGAGTGAGTGAGATAGGTGAATTAGAAATTCCAAAAGGGAGATCAGATGTGAGACATTATTTTGGACTCTATCTCACATGGCTTTCTAATATATATATATTTGTATTTAGTATGAATGAAATTCTTGTCAATGGTCTTACATACATTTTAGTTGAATAAGGAGTGGGAAATTTTAATTTTAATTTCTAATTTCAGCTATGTCACATGTTATGCCTCTTGTCTTACTGTGCTATGGAGTCAGAGATGCCTATCTCAGTTGGAACAAATTAAAGAACAAGAGCAGGAGAGGGTTGTCGAAACTTGAAACCATCTGAATTTGTTTTCATCTCAAGCAACAATGTACTCTTATTTAAAACAAAAGAACATTTAATTTTTCTTCTCATGGGAAATTACTGTGATTAGAGCAACTCCACCCTTGGAGCCCTCCCCCCAGGCAATCCACTATTCAATCCACCTAGTGAACAGTAACTGCCCTTAATGAACAGTAATTGCCATTTGCATCTCCACCTTTGGAGCCCTCTCCCTGGCAATAGACAATAAAATATTAATTTTTTTTTTTGTTATTTTCACAAAACCTTTTTTTATTATTATTTTTATCTTCTTTTCACATGGTGGTGCCAACACACCATTCCAATACCCACATTTTCAACCCGTGTCCTCTCCCCCCAACCCAAACGCACACCCCCTCCAAAAAGCACCCATTCCAAACACCCACCCCCCCAACGTTGAACCTGTGTTCCCCTACGCACCCAAACCCCCAACGTACCCAAATTCACCACCCCACCGCCGCCTCTCTTCCTCCATCTTCACCATCCCACCCAACTCAGCCTCCATCGATCTTCCCCGCTCCCTCTAACCAAACTCTCTCTCTCTCCTCTTTCCCCCAAAAACAAATCCTAGATCGCGGAGGAGAATCGCGAGTGCGTGGGGGAAAAGGCGGTGTGGGGTGCGGCGGTGGTAGCTGCGGCGGAGGAGGGACTGGATCTCTGCGGGTGTTCATCAACCTCGACGACGAACTCCGGCGAGAGCCGTAGAGTTCGAAGCTGGGTTTTACAAAAAATTTTAATTTTACTTTTTTTTTTATTAATATTTTATATTTTTATTAATTTTATATTGTGGTTGACGTCGTCCTGACGTCAGCCCACGTCACATTGCCTTCGGGCTCTCGGGCTGGCACAAATCCACGGGCCTGGCGCTCGGGCTTGCTTGGGCTCCCTCGCCAGCCAACGCTGGACTTCCTCCCTCGGGCAATCAGGCTCTGTGATGAAGCCTATCCATCGAGCAATTGCTCCCGCTGGAGCTGCTCTTAGAGAACACACAGACTTGTATTAGACCTAGTGTCCCATGGCCTTAAAAGTAGGGGTGGGCAAATGGGTCCCGGACCCACGGGTCGGGGCGGATCCTTGCGGTTCGGGGCGAGTATGGGGCAGGTCCAAAAATTATAAATACCAACGGGGCGGGGCGGGCCGATTCCTTGTAAATAACGGGACGGGCCGGTTCTAAAAATTGGAGAAAACGGGCCCCCGACCCGAACCGTTCATTGCCAATTGATTGAATCTCTACCCTCTATTACCCACTCTCTCTTATTCTTAGACCTAATTCAATCAACTCACGCCTCACCCTTTCTCTATCCCGACTCCTCGATCTCTCTCGATCTCCTCCCTCTCGATCTCTCTCGATCTCCTCCCTCTCGATCTCTTTCTCCCACAGTCTTTCTCTCTCCCATCTCATCGCCCTAAACCCAACCTAACCTTTTTCTTCCTCTCATCTTCTCCAACCTTCACAAAGCATAACCAGGCATATAGCCAACTCACACGCCATAAACCCAGCTCACACTTCACAAAGCATCACCAGCTGCGCCATAAGCCGCCATCCACTCCCTTCTTTCTTTCCTCCAGTTCCGCTCTTGAGCTGCCAATAATTTCAGGTAATTTCTCTAAAACACTATTTAAAATTTCAGAGTTTATTGATTAACTCTCTCTCTGTGGATGCCTCTGTCTCCGATCAAACAAATTGCACTACTGGTCCATGTTTTTTCTTGGAAACGGCAGCGGATGAGGGTCTTGATGTCGGAGACCGAATGCCTCTGTCTCCGATCAAACAAATTGCACTACTGGTCCATGTTTTTTCTTGGAAATGGCAGCGGATGAGGGTCTTGAAGTCGGAGACCGAATCCAAGATCTGGAGGATGAGCGAGTCCGGGAGGCGATCAAAACCGGGAAAAAAAAAAAAAAAAAAAAAAGAAGAAAAAAAGTAAGAGGACTCGTGGACCCGTCCCGAACCGGCCCGTTTTAAACTGGCCGGGTTAGGTGCGGTTCCAGTGGTTAGATTTGGAATACCCAACCTGACCCGACCTGTTTCCTTTTTAAGCGGGTCTGATCCGGTCCCTCCAAATTTGGGCCCCGCCCGGCCCGTGCCCACCCCTACTTAAAAGCATCTAGTCGCATGATAAACAGTAGTGTTTTACACTTGAAGCTACATTCGCTCAAATTATCAAATTTTTTTAGTGTATTTAATATAATTCTGAAATAAAAGGGAATTTGGTTATTTTATGCCACCTGTCACTTTCCTTCCTAACTTGTGCCAAACGTGTGGAGAAAATTTTCAGTATGCCAGGAACACCTGTACATTAAGTGTGATAATATAATTGGTTTGAATTTTTGTTTTCAAATTTTCCACCAATTGTATTATCATCAGTACGTGTTCTGACCACACTGATTCCAACACATGGGTGGATTATCCCATGTGTCGATCTACTATAAACTTGAAAAAATAAAATAAAAAACAAATATTTAAAAAGAAAAAGAAACCACTTAGGCTTGCCACCGCGCCAAACTTTGTCAGCCATGGCGCGCTGGTGACCTCTCTTCCCACCTTCAAAATCTCTCTCCCCACCTTCTGTTTATTTCTTTCTTCTGCACCAAATCAATATCTACAAACATTGCAGAAATTATGGCCACGGAGGTCCGCGTCGTAGAGGACGATGGTGGACGGACGTGAAGGAGGATAACGGCGTCTCCGGGATGGAGGTAGTTATGCACGGGTAATTCGATGGCGGAGATAGATTTTCATTATTTGAAATAAAATAGTTTTATAGCCACATGATCAAATCAGACGGTGTGAAAAAATGTACTAATTGCAGTTTTCTTATCAGACATGCTAATATTATCAAACTACTATTGATCTAATGACTTTTTGTTAGAAATTATAGTTGGATTAACACAATATAAACTTTGTAAGGCTGTGATTATTCCGAGTGTGGAATAGTCCAACCAAAAGATAAAACACATTGAAAACATGCATAAAACTTAAACACATGTCATCTTTTAATCGAACTGTTTTGTCACCGTAACATAGTAGAAATAAACAATCGCACATAAGTCACTTTTACCTTAAAAAAAAGTTGATATACCTTCAGAAGGAAGTGTCAAACCAGATTCTATACAGATCGAATCGACAAATTTGAAACAATTTGATAAAATTTTGAATGTGGTCAAGTGTTTTGAGCAAAAGACTCACATGATGTGTCCTCGAAGGGCAGTGGGTGAGAGCATGGGGTCTTATTCTCCCTTTTACTTTACAATGTATTTGGTCTCTTGACAATTTTCTCTATGGGGTATGGGCCATACAAATTTGGAAATATGTGACTTCTGTCTTAAGTTAGGAGGAGTGACTCATCACTTCATGAGATTGATTGAGGACCCCTTTTGCCTTTGGATATTTGGCCCTCGGAACTAAGCGAGTACACTGGATTATATTTGTACCCACCCTTTAAAAATCTATTTATAAAACTAAATGACAGGTTTCTAAAACTACATTCCACGACACAACATGTGATTTCTCATTACAAAGCTTCAAATATTAATCCCAAATGTCCATGTTCCTACTATATTATTGTTTACCTAATTTTGTTGATATTACGAGGTTCGTTGTTTGGCATAATGCAGCAATTTTTTTTTAGCATTTTCTGCAAGATTCTACTCTTTGGAAATGTGTATATATATGCCATATTGGTTCATTATAATCCAAAGAAAAATTGTCTTCTTTCTTTTATAACAAATAAAAATTGGTACTATCATTTAGTGTAAAGACGAAAGAAAGAAATAAGTATTGAATAGTTAAAGTGGCATATGATATTATGAACATTGCATGAGAGATTCTTGTGTTTGTTTATATTGGTTCAACTTGTATTATTCCCGTTTTTCTTTGCTTGAGATGTTTTAGGTTGATTGTTAATCAGCTCTGAAAATTTTCACATAATAAAAGTTGGACACTCGTCAAGTTTCCAATGGCTATATATGTTTCCACTCAGTATGATTTAGATACAAGTTAGGTCCTGTAGAAGTTTTTCTCAATTGAAATAACATAGTATTCTTTGTGTTTTTGTAATTAAAATGATTATGCTAATTTTTTTCTTAATTAAAATGATTATGATGCTCTCAATATGTGGCCTCATGGGGGTCAGATCAGATCCAACATGGGCATGACTTCAATGATTTTTTTTTTTTTTTTTTTTTTTTTGGCTTAAGCATGACTTCAATGATTTCGGATTGGCCTCATTAGAGGACAAAACAAGAAAGATTGACAATTGATTAATTCCAGGGTTTGTCTCTCTTTCTATTTTTTAATTTTATTTTATGTGTCTATTGTTTAGATTTCGAGAATCAATCCCAGGGGTGTTGTTTAAATCTTGATTTTATTACCATTTGAGTCGTGTTTAAACTGAAGTTGGCCACTGATCTCGTATGCTTACCATTTGAATCATGTTACATACTGTTAGTATTTACGACACAAAATTATTAGAGATATGCGTCCAAACATTGAGAGGTATTCTTAGCACTCTAACAAATTTATAATCCGAGTAAATATTCGTATTCGTGAATCAAAGTTGAGTAGCTTTTCGAGCTTAACCTAATTGCGAATTCATGAATTTTTTTGGTGGGAGCGTATAACACCACCATCTACCTACTTTAGCTGCCTTGAGACAATTTATATATCGAACACTTTGATCATGCCTTAAAAAATATCAAAATATAAACTGAGTTTTAAGCAAGAAATAGGATGTTGTCCGATGTAGAAGACAATTTATATATCGCACACAGTAGACCGAAATAGGATGTTGTCCGATGTAGAAGACAATGCTCTGAGGTTTTTCGACAATTGAAACCATATACACAGCCCAAAGAAGACACCTAGTGCGCCATTTCCTATCCCTAAGTTTATAGAAAGTCATTACTTGTAATTCGAGGATAAGCAGAGTTGGTGAAGAAGAAGGACTCGCCACCGGAGGTGGAATAGGTGATCTACACTAGAACTTACTCCACCTTTAGTGGCAAGACTTTTTCCTCTCCAATTTTATCACAAAAGAGACCAATGTACATGTTACTACAAAGTTGGAAGGACTAAAAGGAAGGAATTGTAATTTACATTTTGACATTCAAATGTGTAATCATACATTTTGTGTTTTGATTGATCAACAGCTTTGAGTCGTATTGTATTACAAAATACATGAGCTTCAAAATATAAATTTTACCAACATAGTATTCCATCCAATGTCAATATAAGAAAGGTGACATGACTTTGTTAGGGAAGTAAAAATTAAACCCATTGGGGTTTTGATGGGTTTCCAATGTGTTATATATGATGGTGGCAGAGCCGCCCCTGAGATTTTGGGGGCCCTGTGCGAAAGTGAATTAGAGGCCCTAAAATTGCGATTTTTATTTTTATTTTTAATTTTCAGTTGTGCTTTCTATAAATTGTAATCGCACAAACAAACCTAACAAATCAATTGACAAAAAGGTGAATTATTGCTTTTTTTTCTTAATTATTGGAAAGGTCCAGCTACTTAGTACTACAATCTAGTGATATTCCTCTTCACTTGTAAGTGAGAGTCTTCACTTGTAAGTGAGAGGTCTTAGGTTCGATTCTCCCCAAAGGCGAGTTTGAACCACATTATTGCTAGCTCATTGTGAGGCTAAGCCCACCCCCTTCTCCTTAGCGTAAATAATATCGTTCGTTCAAAAAAAAAAGTACTACAATCTAGTGGTATTCCTCTTCACTTGTAAGTGAAAGGTCTTAGGTTCGATTCTCCCCAAAGTCGAGTTTGAACCACATTATTGCTAGCTCATTGTGAGGCTAAGCCCACCCCCTTCCCCTTAGCGTAAATAATATCGTTCGTTCAAAAAAAAAAAAAAAAAATACTTAAAGGTTCAGGTTCGAATTTTTATTTTAGTTTTAGTTTTGTGCAATTTTTATATTATTTTTTGTGCAGCCAAAGCCTCGACCCATTCCCAAACGGATACAGAGAAGCATAAGTACCACTTGTGCTAACAGTTGATTTTATAATTTTTGACACATATTGATATATATAGGTATATTCATGTAAAATTCAAAAATCGGAGGCCCTTCCGTTTTTGGGGCCCCTGTGCGGTGTCACCTCTTGCACACCCTCAGGGCCGGCCCGGGATGGTGGAAAACATGGTGGTATATGCACGCTCCTAGTTAAAATAGTATTGATCTTGATATTGTGTAATTCAGCTTACTATAGCAGTATTAAAATAAATGGGTACATACAGTCATTGGATACTTGTTTGCTAGGTTTAATTTTTATCCTTTAAATTGAATAAGTCAAAAAAGAAGAAATGAACCTAAATACACAAAAATATACCAAAAAAAAAACAAAAAAAAACAAGTATGCGAAAATCATTTTTCTATGAATCTCAATCACTCCCAATCACCAATGGGCCGAGTTTGACTGAGCCTCTGTGGGCTTTGTTTTCCGAATAGATGATATCATTTCTGTTAGAGAAAAGCCCATCACTTATTTATGAGGCCTAAAATCTGATCCAACTCTAGAACCCATTTGATTTGACTAGAAAATCTCGACGCCCGAGTGGAAGAGCACCAAATTACTTTCTCGGGTTCCGAAGGAGAGAAGAAAGCCTCCAAATTGAAGCACACAATCCGGTTCTGCGTCTCTTCGCCGTCTTGTATCTGCCCCCACTCTTCCAGTATTGCCTCTGCCTCTGCAAAACAAGTACTGAAGCACTCATGGGTCTCTCCAAGGAACAGTTGCTTGCCCGCTTAAAGGTGTCACCTTCTCTCTCTCTCCAAAGAACAGTTGCTTGCTATTAAATTTGATCTGGGTTTTCTTTGTTTTGTGTCAGAATTCAAAATTCTAGGGAAATTTCGATTCTTTATGTTTTATGTGATCTGGGTGTTCTTTGTTTGTGAAGAATATTGAAAGTTGTTAATACAATTCATGCCTTTCTTTAACCATCATAACAAATCTATAGCTTGGAGTGGTATCTATACATACTTGTTGTTGATTAAAGGTCTTTCGTAATTCTTGGTGCAGCAACTATACTGGGGCTTATATATTGATTTGCATTTGATTTACCTTGTGAACTAAAAAGTTATTTTACCGCATTTCGCATATAAAATCTCGATGACATTACACTTAAGCGAAAAACACTTCAAACCCAATTCCTTAGAGAAGCATTCTACTGATTTATGGGAGAAGGGCACCGAAGGAATTTCGAACTAAGAATCAATTAGAACACGACAAGTCGATTGCGTAGGGTATATTTTTTCCCCTCTCCAATTGAGCTTTTATGTGTTTTTTGTATAAAACTTATACTTAGGGTGTTTTTTTTTCTAATTTATTTATAATTTTTTTTTTCCAAGCCTAGAATGTACGTGCGTTGCTGAGTTGGGCCATGGTTTCAAATGCATCTCTTAAATTTCCTGAAATTAACCTATTCTGTTGGCTTTTTTAGGAGCTACAAGTCAATTTTTCCCACCATGAACATCCTGTTGTTCTGACAGTTGAAGCTCAGGTAAAAGAAGATAGAAGAATATGGGAATAAGTTATGTTCTATCTTTTTTTGTTGATTAGATGCATGTCCTGAAGCAAGAATATGTTTTTTTTTTTTTTTTTTTTTTTTTTCATCAGGCCAAATATGTTGGACATCTGGGAGGTGGACTAAGTAAAAATTTATTCCTGAAGGTATTGTATTCTGGCAGTTTCGGAAACAGCATTCACATTGCATAATACTAAATTCTGCAGTCTTTTTTTTTTTTTTTTTTTTTTTTTCTTCCCATTTTTCACCATGTAGCTGCTTTTTCTTTTATCAATGCAGGACAAGAAAAGTAGGTTCTACATTGTTTCCGCTTTGGCAGATACTAAAGTAGATCTGAAAGGTATGCATGCACTCCTAATTCTGGTCACTCTGTTATGTATTAGTGTTTAGAAACGTCACAAATGAGTGGCTTTTGAGCTGTCATCTAAATGGTTCTTGCTTTATGTATCGTTTGGAATTTTGGAGTTTGTATGAATACTTATGAGTTTTATCCACAACTTGAAAGCTGAGCAGTTCTATCTGTGAGGCTTGGTTTGGGAAAAGGTGGCTTGAGAATGGCTCCTGAAGAAGCACTTGGAGAAATACTTCAGGTTGGCATATGCTACTACTCTGTATACTGCCCATTCAAACTAATTAGATCTGATGTTAATTCTTTGATTAATGATAATCTTTTGGCATTTTACCTGATACTTTCAAAATTAATGGACTATATTTCATATGTTAATAAAAAACACAAAAGAGATTATGCTATTTTAAAAAATGTTGTATATGTGACCTTTCTGATTCTGATTCTGTTTCTTTTTGCAAGGTGCCTCTGGGATGTGTTACTCCATTTTCTCTGGTGAATGAATCTGCACGGTATACATTTCTCCTTTATTTAGTTAAGATATTCAAATAAATAATTGGTTTTCTTAATTTTCTAATCATGCGTTATAAGTAGTTACTCATTCCCTCGAACTTAATTACTTTACTTATCTTTTGAAATGATTTAAATCAGTTACTCCTTATCATGTGATTGATGCTCTTTACCCTATGTTTTTCACATTTGATCAACAACCAGCTGAATAGTTCTGACCATTTTGATGTTACGGAAAAATAATTGTCACCATCCTTTTTAGGTGGTGGAAACAATTATATTTTCGCCAGAATTCATGTTGTTTAGCCTGTACATTTTGATACTGTAATCCTTTTCCCTTCATATGTATTTTTCTTCTGTGAATTCTCTTACGCTTATTCTGCCTTCTTTTCTTTTCGTGAAGCCATGTCTCTCTGTTGTTGGATCAAAAATTTAAAAGTCAGGAGCGGTGCTTCTTCCACCCTTTGTCGAATGACATGTCGATCTGTAAGTGATAAGTCTTTCAATGATAGGAAATGATATATTTGTCTCTTCTGTTGAAAATTCTGTGTGTGTACTTAAAATTCTCCTGAGGTTTTATGTTGCTTAATAGTTTAGCTGTGGATTCGTCATTTTTATAAACCTCAAACATGACTGTTATCTGTATAGTCTTATCTAGAATGTGTGTTCTCGTGGTTATAGCACGAGCATAATGTTACAGGCAAAGAATCACCACTTTCAATTGTAAAGTCTCTGCTTTTCTTATCATATTACTTTACTTGGTTGAACAATAAAGTCTTTGGAAGCATGATTGTGCCAATAATTCTAGAGCTATGGAATTTTGGTAACACAGTATACAGAATCAGTGTTACGCTATAAGTTTAGTGATGTATAGTCAACGAAGACTATACAGGTGTGCATCTGATTATATGCATGCACGCTTGTGTTTCTGTGGATTAGTGTGTTTAATCAGGCATCAATTGTTGAGAGTTCCCGGAATAATAAGACCAGACATCTTGTTACTAAGTTATTGAACAATGTAAGTAAGAAAGCACCGCTTGAGTTGGACATGCATTGATATTTTGGCAGCTTTAGTGTAAGGAATTGGAAAATGTTGCGAATGATTTAAAATAATCAAGATAGAAGAATGAATTTTTTTTTTTTGAGAAGAATAAGATAGAAGAATATTACCCCTCGCTTTCTCGTCTAGAGAATTTCAATTTTCTAAAACTCTTAAAATTGGGGTGTGTAAAATAGGGGTGTGCTATCCACACACCCCATTTTACTTCTCACACCCCCTTGATAATTTCTGTTCGTTGATCTTCTTCAATTCATCCGATCAGACGACCGAAAATTAAAAAGGTGCGTGAGAAGTAAAATGGGATGTTATCTTTCAATAATATGTGGACTAACATTTTATATTTCAATAATATTATATTTGAGAACAATGCTAAATAATTGGATGTTATCTTAAAGTGTTATGCGTGCGTGTTTGTGCCTGCCTGACATGAGCCTTTAGATTCTCTGTAATGGATTTTGTTTTGTTTGTAATATCTTGTCTATTCTGCAACTGAACATATTCATACTTGATTTATGATTTTCATCCTCGAAAAGAATTTACATTGCTATCATTATATGTTGTGTCAAGATTTTAGTTTCTTACTCAAAAAAGCTGTGTTGTTTGTCAAGATTTTTCAATTTTCTTGTATCTTTTATTGACTAGTTTATAATCATGTCCCTCCACATCTTAGTTAAAAATTGTGTACTGCAATCGCTATACGTATTTTTGTATGTTATTGTTCTCAACTAGTTCACCCGTGATCCTTGTCAATTTTTTCTGTTTCCAGCACTTAGTACCCATGATCTTGACAAGTTTCTAAAATCAATTGGGAGAGACCCCTCATATGTTGACTTGGAGGTAATGAAAATTAAGTTTGTCAACCAAAGTTCAAGGAACACTAGACCATTTTGTCAAACCTTATTTGTCTCATGCAGGCTAGCCCACCTATTGGAAAGGATCAACCACCTGATCTTGCACGCTTTGTTCAATCTGGTTCCACAGTGTTGCCAGACCCTCCACAACCAGCAGCTTCCTCTAAAGGTCATGCAGAAATTCAAATTTCTGTCTCTAACAAATCAACAGCAAGTACAGGTACTATTATGTGAAAGTGAACTCAGTGCAGATAAATATAAATAGAAATAGAATGAGAGTTGATTCCATGATAAATTTTCCTAATATAGTTCTGTGATAAGTAATTTTCGTCCTCATAAGTTGCAACGATGTTATGGTACTTTCTACAATTAACTAGCTCGTTTATGGTTAATTTTTCAGAGAGATTAGGATTTTTCTTGTTTGGGGATTGTCGATGTGGGGCCTTCCTGTTTTTTATTCTCGTTAACCAAGAAAATATTCTTTCGTGATGCAGTCTCTTCTAAGCCATCCAGTAGTGCAAAAAGTGCTAAGGACAAACAGGTCAACGGTGTGAATGTGTCGAAGACCGTAGCAGATGTTGGAAGTTTGGTTGAAGATTTACTCAATAGAACATCTTCTCTATTGCTTTCAGAGGTTAGTACAATAAACGCTTCTCTCCAGTTTCAACTTTAACTGTAGTTTAGTCGGCTCATGAAGTTGAGTCATACAGATCACTGAGGAGACTATTAAGAAACATGAAGGACAATTGGGAACTAAGGTATCAGATAGTATCAGAAGCCGACTTCAAGAAGATTTCGAGAGAACCCTTGTAAGTGTTCTACACTTCTGGTTGAGTGTTTGATCATGAAGCATTTATTATTGGGAACTTAACGAAAAGCTCCCGGTACTGTTCACCTTAACGAAAAACCATATTTTTACACTAAAAAGTCAATCCTGGTACTATTCACTTTACTCTTTATTTTGTCCTTATCGTTAAAACTCAAAGTTTTCAAGCCCTTTTCATTAGTTATTAAAGAGCTATTAGTATGTATGTTCATTACCGTCATTACTCATTAGTGTACATCTTAGAAGATTCTGAAACAATTGTTCGAATCCGTAATCACGAGATCATTCTTATTGCAGATGATATTTAAATCCACCGCATATACCGAAGGGTTTTCTGCTGGCAAGCACCATCATCCACACCGTACGTATTGACGAGTGTTTGAGTTCTTTCTCCCCTTCTCCGTCGCAAGAGAGTGCAGAATCAAGTTGTTCCAAGTTTGTATCAATTTTATGCTCTGCTATATTTTGAACACTTTTCTGCATTTGATAGAACAGGTACGTGACCATCTCAACATTATGAGATGCTTCCTTTCTAAAATTAGTGTTTTCGGTTATGCTTCTTTTCGTGTTTACGATTACTGAATGCTGGCAACAAAATCTGGCTAGTGCATTTGACTTATTACTCCGGCTCATCGGTGATTATGACATGAATTTATGATTAAGTGTTTATGTACATACAATTATTTACATAAGCATAAGACATTAACAGTATCCGACAAATAGTATCGGAACATTAGAACAGTATTTTGGTGGAAGGTTTAAGGTTTGCTGCGGCGTTGAGTGCTGATTGTGATCTGAAGGACCAGATTGCTGCTGCAGAATGTCATTACGGTTAAAACACGCCAAATTTTGATCATGCTTTCTGTGTTATAATTTCCTGCTTACCTTAGATGTAGAAATGAGCGTATGATAGAGGGATGCAGAGGAATAATAGCCAATGTAATGGCGTCTGGCGTAATTAACAGCCATATTAAGGGCTAAAGAATAGTGCAAGAACACCACCATGGATCACCTGCATCAAAATACAAAGTTAATACTAAACGAAATGGTTCACGTCGTTGGGTGAACAGAGTACGAGATGAATGTCACTAAACGAAATAGTTATTAACTCGAAGAAATTGAAGTTGCAATAGTATTATTAATTTTTGTGGTGGGAAGAGTTACAATGCTTCAAACTAAAAATAAGACAAGTAATAATTTAACACTAACCAGCTCCAGAGGTAGAAGTAGGATTACCACCTTGTGGCTCAATTCGACGATACCTTGCTCGAAATGGCCACAATGATCCCAGCCGACTCCGCCTTCCACGCCTCTCTCCGCCACTATTCGAGCCCTCCGACTCGTCCAATCCACCACCAGATACCGGAATCTCAACCCGGCAGACCGGGCAAGAGTTGTGAAGCCTCAGCCACGGAATAATACAATCGCTGTGGTATATGTGATTGCATGGCAACTCCCTCGCCTCTCCACCAACCTTAAACTCCTCCATGCAAACTGGGCAGCGAGAGTCGTTGATCAAATGGGCCTCGCTTATTTCCACAGTTGGTATTGCGTTGATTGCGGATTCGGGTACTGGAGGCGGGCCGGGCCTGTCGTTTTGAGTTAATTCCTCAATCAGTCCTTGAAGGCCCGGCCCAAAAAAGTAGTTTCCTAGATCGACTCCACGTATTGGGTTTTCAGGTGGTTGGGAAGAAGGATCATCGACGGGTCGGACAATAATCCAAGTCCTGGGACGGTTTCGAGTACGGGGTTCGGGTTCTAGTTCCCAGTTTTCTCCACCATCAAAGCTACGGTTGCGCCGCCGCCGCCGTCTCCTGTTTGTCCACAAATCTCGAACTTCAGGTTCTGTTCCAAAGCAATGTATCAAATATCAGAGAAATGTATTGCAAATTCATATGGACAGTTTAAGCTTCTTAAACGTTAGGAGCGGAAACATAATTATTAATCATACTTTGACACATACCAAAATATTTCATTCAAACAATAAAATAAAACAAAAAAACTTTATGCTCATGTGTCAAAATTTAATTTGTCAACAAGAAAGAATGACTCTCGTTGGGCCAAATATATTCCTAAGAATGAAAAACTCTAAGCCGTCAAAAAAATTATTGATGGAGCAACATTTTCATAGTTGATGATTACCATTGAATTTGTTAGCGTTGGCTATATTTGGTCGGTATTCATAACATCGATAGAAATATATATATATATATATATATCCATAATGTAAGAACAACTATAAATTAACTCTCAAAATTCAAGAGCATGTACCTATACCTGTTACCCCGCCCTCATGCTCAAGGTGGCGTCGTCCTCCGGGATCGGCCTCTGGGTCAAATAATTCACGGTTAAAAGGTCTCATGAACGGGTCAAACATGAGGGAAAGTGCTTCGAGCAGACGAGCTTCCGGGGATGGATCGAAACTGGTGTAGTCTACAAGCAGTCTAGGCCTAATCGACATGTCAAACTCGGAGAGAAACTGCCCTAAACAACGAGGGCAGACTATCTCTGATGGGCTGTTGGAGGCAATCCGCACCGTCCGATTGCAGTGGTAGCACCAGTAGGGCTGGTACGGTGGTGTGGTGCCATCGTCAATGTTAATGTCTCTCGAACGAGTTGGACTCGATGACATGTTTAGTTTTGGGAGCTTGAAAAATATTGACGATTCCGATCCATGTATAGGGTTTTATTACGAAAGACTATGATGGCGAAATGATGGAAAAGAAAACAAAGAATGGCTTTTGGGGTACACAAAGCAATCCTCTTTCTTTCTATTTCTGCATTCTGGTTTGTATCTAAAGTTTCCTTTGTGGGTTTGTAGGGTTTCACACCATTTCGTTTTGACAAAGAAAGGGATGAGTGAGCTATTGGGTAACATGCATGCATGCAATGAAACATATTAGAGCCTGTTTGGTACTCTACTTGAATCCAACTTTTTAAACTTAAAAACAATTTTCAAGTTTTAGGCCTTAAAAACTTGTTTGGTAGGACTATTTTCAAAAACTGAACTCAAGACCAACTCAAAAATATAGTCTATTCTCTAAAAACACAAAAAGTGAGTTTTTAGAGTTTTTCAACTTAAGCTTACTCATTTCTTTTCTCTCCCTCCTCCCCCCTCACTCCAAATCTCTCAATCTCTTTTATTCTTTCTCTCTCGCCCTTCTCTTTTTTTTTTTTTTTTTTTTTTTTTTACCTTTTTCGTCTCCTCCAATCTGCTCTCTTCATTATCTCCGTTCTTTTTCTCACTCCTCTTCCTCTCTATCTCCTCCGATCCTCTCACTTCTTTCTCTTTCATTCAATCATCTCTTACTTTCTTTCCTCCTCTATCCTCTTTCTCTCTCAACCCCCTCTTTTTTGATCTCTTTGTCCAGTTTAAGTTGTAAGATTTAGAATTTTTAAATCGCATACCAAACAAGTTTTTGAGTCTTAAAGAAAATTGTTTTCAAGAAAAATTCTTAAGAAATGTTTTGAGAAATTATAAAAAAATTTAAATAGGATACCAAACAAGCCCTTAGGTTTCGTAGTCCGAGAGTATATTCTTTGTGGAGAAACATTGACCCTATGGCTGCGCTACCTTGTTCATTCATTTGCGTATATTTAAGGAAAACTAATGAAAAGGGGTTCAACATTTTGAATCTTAATCAAAAACATTTTAGTAACTTTATTTAATTACTGCTTAGGACAAAATCCAACATAAAAACTTTGTACCTAATATATATAATATAATACATTTATAAGACCTATACATACATATATTATACTCATAATTCTTGTTATGATAATTATTATTCAAGGGCACTAACAGTACGTACGAATATAAGTGCAATTAGAGGATTATATGGAATGAAATTAAGGTGAATTAATAAACTAATTCAAGGCGGCACATATAATATGGCAGGAAGGTGATGATGACAATATTAGGGTTTAGGGTTGATGTATGAAACTTGTGCCTTTTTTATTAAATAAAGTTATTGGAGTGCTTTTGGTTAAGAAAAAAAATTTAGAGAAGCATTTTTCATTAAAACTCCCCATTTTTTTACATATTTTATAATTAGGGCAGTTTTTTTCTTAATCATTGTTCAAATATCATCTATGTAAGAAATCAATTAAATCTTGTTAAGTCAGTTTATATGTATCAAATAAATAGACAATTTATCATAAAGTTGTTAGTTGATACTAAAACTTTCGAATAATTAAAACTTTTGATTCGTTCGATACATATAAATGAGTAAACAATTTTTGATTAGATTGATTACATAAATGATTCTTAGAAGATCATGATTAAGAAAATGAACAATTTCGATTGTGAAATTTGTATGGTTAATTTACGCCATATGGATGAATAAGATGGTGCATCCATGGAATTGATGCACAAATTTTTCATTCTTAAATTTGACGGTCAAATAATGATTGTACTACGCCACAACACCACATCTACCACGACTGATTGATCACGGACATATAAGGCCCGTTATAAAAAGTCAATTTAACCACGGTCATTTGAAGTTCGTGGTAAATAAATTATTTTAACAACGGGCACAAAAAGACCCATGGTTGAAGTGATTAAAATAACAATGTGCGTTTAAAGCTCATTGTAGTTTAACTAAATATTACCATGGTAAAAGCCCGTGGTTGCAAAAAGCTTTAACAACAACGCCTTTTTAAATTTACAACGGACTGTAATTGTTATTTTTATCATTTAAATTCTTTATTTTTTTATGTATTAAAAAAAATCTTTATTTTTTTAATCAACCAATATAATAATAGACACCCAAATTTCAGATCTTTGTCGAACCGTATTTACAGTTTTCAGATCGCATCCAATTCGGTTATGTCGACGATTTTCTGCCTCTAAACTACAGAGACGAAGAGCTCACTACAAGAAAAGGCTCCTTTGCGATACTCACGATCTCTCAAGCTCTCAGCCCTCTCACTGTCTCTTTCTCTCAGTGAGTTTGATTAGGTTTGTCTCTCTCAGGTTGGAATCTCGATTTCAGACTATATAGTCTCGATTCTGGTATTTTTTTTTTGTGCCTCTTGATTCTGGTATATCAATTTCTTACGGTTTCTTTTTACGAATTTTCTTGGTGTTATTTCATCATTTTCCCGCAGATTCCAACCCTATCTATTCTCCATAAGTTCCCTTGTTGTGTAGGTTTTTTCGTTTTCTCTATGTTTTACTTCATCACTAATTGCTAATATTGTTGGAGGATTTTTTGTAATTGGAGCTATTCTAATCAGTATGCTGGCTTGTTTTTTTGTTTTTGTCATTTGTTATGACTGATGATTTATAATGTAATTGTTGTCTTGGGATTTTAAAATTTTGTTGAGGAGGCGCGTTGATGTGCCATCAATGGCAGAGGAACAACAAGGGCTGGGTAGTTCGCTGTGAAGAGTGTAAGAGGAAACGATTTTGCATTCCTTACATACAGAACTGGTATCTATATTGCTTTAATATTTGTGATTATAACTTACTAAAGATCGATGTTGGGTTAGTAGAATCCAGAAAATGATATTTGATTTGGTTTCAAAAGGAGAAAGGGGTTACGGTTTACATTCTTATTTGGTTGGTGATAGAATAATGTGCATTTGGTCTTGAAAACTTCTTGAATGGAGCAAAGATTTTATCACTTTATCTCTCTTTGCTTGTCACTTTAATCTTTTGGTTATTTTGTCCAGTATTGGGTACTATGTGTTTGAATATGCCTCAATGAGAAACCTGGCAATACTATCTTGTAGAGGCTTTAATCTGCATGTGCAGAGAGGCTAGGTTTTGTTAGTGAAAGTTCTATATGTATTAACTGAAACAAGACTTGTTTAAATTTTGGCTAGTGTGTGTTAGTTGGCCTAGTGTTGTATATTGCTTGCCTCCAATCTTGAATTAATCAAGTTCACTTTTTTCACTTGATATATGTGTAAAATAAGCAGGGGATTGACAAATTGACATAAATCGAACATGACAATATTATAAAAATTGGGACATTGAAGTGTTTCCTTAAATGTTTGGCAGATTGAAGTTTGGAGATGGTTTGACACTAGAAGGTACCGACTTAAGTGCTATTACCCTAACTAAGAACATATTTATGGTAAATGGCCACTGCTTAATTACTGTAATGTAAGCCCCATGGAAAACTGTTCTCTCTCCTCTCTCGCTCTCTCACACACACAGAGGAAAGCATGCACATTGATATTCATATGCTTGATACTAATACATGAGGTCTCTTTGTGTCTCTCTTTCTAGATTTTCACTATTGTTTTTCATGTCACAATACTCTTCTAGTAAGAAAGTCAATCTATGGCAGTTGGTTTGAAATAAAAAAGGAGCCTTGAATTCTAGCGGTCAATTATTTTTTTACAGGCACCATGTACTCACTTGGACCATGATTGCTTGCGCCTTTGTGTATTTAAATTTTTTTGTATATGATGTCCATGAGTGATGAGTTTTGATTTCTAAGCTTTATATTTTTCCTTGTGTCTCATATAGGTGGTTGGTGGTTCTAATTCATGAGGGTTTATAACTCGTATCAACTACTACATTTACAAGCACCTGCAAATTTGAAGTGTGATTGGCTTGCTTGAGATGTGTGTCTTCTTGAAGAAACGATTGCAGAGAAGACGAATATCATTGGACGATCAAGGTTGGAACTAGGACTTGAGTTTTGTTTTGGAGTGTGAAACAAAGTCTGTAAATGTTTTGGTACATAAATGTAAGGTATAACTCAGTGATTTTGTGTAATATTTGAATACGTGAATTTTTATAAAATAAATGTGCAATTTTGTAAATAAATATCTTTATATATATGTATTTATTTTTTGAAATTTTTTAATAACGGGCAATAGCCGTGATCAATTTGTAATCCACAATGGCCATAGCATGTGGTGTTAGCTCTCAATCTACCACGGGCATAATTCGTGGTTACACTTCATTTGACAACGGGCATAGCCTGTTGTAGAAATAGATACTTTTTATCACATCCAGAATACTAATGGGCAGACAGTCCGTGGTAGATTTGAAGGGAAGTTGTTTGGGCCTATTGTTTTATATATTAAGTTTATTTTAGGGAGGTTTTGTGTACATCCAATTTTCGTCCTTGAACACTATTGTTTTTAATACTCAATTTACTTTCACATATTTCTTTGGACATCCAAAATAATTTACTAAACTTTCAAAAATATATATATATATTTTTTTATGAAATTATTTTACCTGAACACCCAATTTTCATTTTCTTTGAACACCCAGTTTTCTTGTATTAATTATTAAGGCTTTCACATAATTTTCTCGCCTCTTTTTGTTTCTCTTTTTTCTATTCTCTTTCTTTCTATCTTTCTTTATCTCACAGTACATAGAAATTAGACTTTTGGGCTCCGAGTTCCTCAGGAGAAAAAGTTATCATTGTAGAAGTAAAAGGTTTTGATGAATTGAAATTGGTTTATTTTTTTACGTGTGGAAATTTTTTTTGATGGAAAAGATTATTGGGTTACAATGGAAAGAATAAAACCAGGGTTTAGAGGTTGATGATTTGTCGAGAGAGAAGAGTTGCGGCAGGGAGGAGAAGGTTGATGTTCTTGGGAGTCGCCGGTGATGCCGTTGGCGGAACAAGCGGTGTGGATGGTGGTTGGTTGGGTTGATAAGTTGCATCGTTGCGGCTGCTAGCATTCTATAATT
Source organism: Cotoneaster glaucophyllus (assembly GCA_036320875.1). NCBI lineage: Eukaryota > Viridiplantae > Streptophyta > Magnoliopsida > Rosales > Rosaceae > Cotoneaster > Cotoneaster glaucophyllus. Next base: position 36,673,082 of record CM070073.1, read on the forward strand.
GTTTTTATTGATAATTGTGTTTTACTTGAGCGAATTAAAAAAGTAAAATACAATTAATTGTAGCATTATTCAAGAAAATAATAATTTTCCTTAAAATCACTAAGTCCATTGTGATAATTTTATATATGTACTAACCCACTCGTGGAGATCGATATCTTATAGTTATAGCCTTTGCGGGCCAATGTACTAGATCTTAAAAAGCTTTTAAATATGAGTTTAAATTGTTATTAAAAGGATATAAGAGTCTTTTTATTTTAAATAAAATTGATGGGTATCTAAAAACGAAACTTAAGACTTAAAACTTAAAAATGAGCCATGCCCGCAGATTGTTTGAATCACCAGCCCAAAAATGAGATATGAAATGATAACTCAGCCCTATCGACCAAAATTTGTTTAATGATCACATTATTCGGTGGAAAATTAACAATTACAAGACATTGATCACATCCACGAGATAAAAGTGACTACAATTATGAAACCAAGGAAGATTTCAATTGAAGAAAACAATGTTATAATTAGTGATTTGAGGTCAGATTATAAAGTTGCACCGTCATGACTGACTTACTCTTCAAACCTTTACTTTCTTTTAAATAACTAATTAACTCATGATCTTGTGCATGTATCATTACCCTTAGTTTAAATTTATTTTATACAACAGTATATTTACATTTAAGAGGTAAAAATTAAAACCGAGTCTTATAACATGCTAGTTATAATAATTTGATATCAAATTTGTCATTCATTAAAGTGGAACTTTAAACTTCTCGCTTATGAAATATGATAGAATATCAATTTACTATACTAATATTTATTTCCTCTACTTGTTTAATTGGTTCAATGAAAATATACAGGTAGGATGAAATTCTTCATAACCTCTCTGGACCTAACAGAAGTGAATAACCGTTGTTTCAACCTCCCTCTTTTTCATAAAAAAAAATGAAAATGTTGAGGAATGGTCGACAATAATTTAGATATACTTTTTTTTCCTACTGATTGAAAAAGAAAAGAACTTATATTCATCATACATGTTTGTGCGTGACCATTTAATATAAGGAAAACTAATGAAAAAGAAGGACAAAATAAAGGGTAAAGTGAATAGTATCAGGTTTGACTTTTTAGTGTAAAAATGTGGTTTTTCGTTAAAGTGAACTGTACCGCGGGTTTTTTGTTAAAACTCCCAATAATATATGCAATTGGCTCTGTATCTTGTTTCCCAAGGAAATACCAAAAGAAACATATTAAAAAAAAATGCATTTGAATAATCCAAACCTAATCTTTGACAAAAGAAAAGTTCATGGTCATCAACATTTTTAATCAATTTTCTATGTGTGTTTCATTAATTATATACATATTTTTGGTACAATAACTCTCGGTATATTTTGAATTTAAGCGCAGAATTTTCCACCATGATTTTATTAAAGTGTGACGGCAGGTACCATCACCAGCAACCAACTAACTAGGTTGCACTTTCAGTCAATCATGTGGCTGAAGAAATTAATTCGAAAAAGACCTTTGATGCTTCAAAATTCAAATATTAAATAAAAATCATGTTGATATATATATTCCCATCTGGATCCTGTAAGCTTTATATGTAAGCTTTATATGGATCCCACATTGCCCAGATGAATCCTGTAAGCTTTATATGTATATTCCCATCTCTAACTAGCATGAGGCCATTTGAGGGCTCACTGGCTTTGGGTTCCGTAGGAACTCCAAAGTTAAGCGAGAATTGGTCCAGAGCATTCCTAGGATGGACGACCCATTGGGAAGTTCTGCTCGCGTGAGTTCCCAGAAACAAAACCATGAGGGCGTGATCAGAGCCTAAAACGGACAATATCGTGATACGGCGGAGTCGGGCCCAGGTCGGGATGTGACAATTTGGTATCAGAGCAAATTCCTGGCTGGAAGTGTGCCGACGAGGACGTCGGGCCCCTAAGGGGGGTGGATTGTAAGATCCCACATCGCCCAGGGGTGTGGATCCTGTAAGCCTTATATGTATATTCTCATCTCTACCTAGCATGATGCAATTTGGGAGCTCACTGGCTTCGGGTTCCGTAGGAACTCCGAAGTTATGCGAGAATTGGTCCAGAGCATTCTCATGATGGGTGACCCACTAGAAAGTTCTGCTCGCGTGAGTTCCCAGAAACAAAACCGTGAGGGCGTAGTCGGGGCTTAAAGCGGACAATATCGTGCTACGGCGGAGTTGAGCCCAGATTGTGGTGGGGGCCCGGGCCGTGATGTGACATTAAGGGATAAATATTTTGACATACATTTTCACTCTTTTGTAACTTTAGATATATATAAGGATAGGATAAATATTTTGACAAACATTTTTACACTCTTTTGTAACTTTAGATCTCATAACATTTAACAGTGTTGATTAAGAGTTATGTGAAGACTTTTAAAAATTAAATGAATTGGATGATGATTTGGGTTATAACTAATAAGGAAAACACTAATTTAAATTAAAAAAATTTAATGAATATAATTGAAATTTTTTTTTTGAAACAAAACCTTGAAAATATTTTAACCTCCATCTTCTTCATTGTTTGCCGATGAGGACTGCAACTCCAAGGCATGGAGTGTGCACAACTAGAAACTACCACTTAGCTACTCTAAAACCCTAACAAACTAACACTTAGTCCAAAAAGGTTCCCACTAACTTGGAAGTAATGTAATTGGTCCACAACCCAACTATTTGGGCTTCTAAACTTAGCCCAAAATGAGAGTTCAACCCAACTCTCAAGGGTAAAAACGTACTTTTACATTTTCGAGGATAATGAAAGTACAATTTTCGGGATGAAATTTTCTTAAGGGGGGTAGATTGTGACAGCCCGTCCCAAAAATTGTACTTTCATTATCCTCGAAAATGTAAAAGTACGTTTTTACCCTTGAGAGTTGGGTTGAACTCTCATTTTGGGCTAAGTTTAGAAGCCCAAATAGTTGGGTTGTGGACCAATTACATTACTTCCAAGTTAGTGGGAACCTTTTGGACTAAGTGTTAGTTTGTTAGGGTTTTAGAGTAGCTAAGTGGTAGTTTCTAGTTGTGGACCAATTAGAAACCAAACTTAGAATTTTGTTGGGTTGTTGGCTGTGTGAGGACCACACACACACACCCATATGAAACTTTCTCTCTCCTCTCTCTCACTCTCGGACTCATTCTCTCCCTCATCTGCAAACCGTGCGGACCAACCCCAAAGACCACCCATTTCTCACAGATCGAACCTCCAGAGACCATATTTGAAGTCCTTGAAGGTCCACGAGCACAACCATAGCTTTAGCTGGTTGTGGCTCCTTCGAGAACCCCGTAAACCCGAGAGCTTCGTCGAGGGTACAGTGACCCCGACGTGATTTCAAAAGTTTCAAGACGTTTTGAGACTCAAAAAGGTATTCTATCCTCTTTCCTAGTGTTTTGGGTTACTTTTGGTTGAGTTTGAACGTCGGAAAACCCCGTACATCGAAACTAGGAAATTATTTTAAAAATATGGGGATATTTATGAGGTTGTGCAGATCACTTTGGTATATTCAAACACCCCAATTGAGCAATGTATGAGAAGTTATTTCCTAGTTTCGTTTATGTGCTTTAAAATAACGTTAAAACAGTTGTTTCTCACATAGGCGAGGCCTATCCGGAGGACGAGCATAGCCAAGCTAGACACGGGGGCTACGATCCATCCATTTACCAGTGAGTGGGCTTTTGGTTTTTCGTATATACCTATATACTAAGTATTTTTCCCAGAATATGCATTTTAATTTTTTTTTTATCAAAGAATTGCCATGCCAATATATTGTTATTATCGAAAATGCATTGTGAATTGTTTATGCATGATTGTTGGTGCTGCGGGCGCTCAGGTAAATTCCACGTAAGATTATGTGTTGTTAATAAGAAGTTGAGTTATGGAAAGTATGATGAGATGCATCGAGAGCTCATTAACCTGCACTCCGGTGTTAGTGCTCCCGCCCAGAGTTAGGGGCATAGTCTTTCACGTGATGTTCACCTCCCGCACCACACGCTCATCTTGGATCCAAGTTAGGTGCACAGTCCTGTCGTATAGACCACTTTCAGTGGGTTCGACTCGTAGGTGACCTGCGATCATTCGCACAGTCTTCACATGATTGTAGCACTAGAGCGTATTGTTTTACACCCAATCCTATCGTATAGACCACTATAGGTGGGTTCAACTCGTGTGTAGGCATGATTTATGAGCTAGAATTCAGAAGTTGAGATATTGCGGTTATTGATGCATTTAAATTACTTACCTGATGATTTAGTTGCATGGCATGGCATATTCATGAATTGCTCTCATATGTTTTGACGTTGATGATTTTCAGTTGAGATTTAGTATATGTATATACTATTTTATGGGAAAGTATACAGGTTTTATGGCGAGGGGATATAATTGTTGTTGTGAAATGATTTTCGAAAAGCTTTGTTTTTGCCCACTCACGCTTTTGTTTTGCGCCCCTCCAGGTATTAGGTAACTTTGTTGGTGGCTCATGAGGATTCAACGGAGGTTATGACAGACCATCAACTATGTAGGACCATCTTTGGGTGTTAATTAATTCTATTCATGCTCTGATTGTGTATTCACACTTAATTCCGTTCTAGCACTCCTTAAAGTTGGTTTTTATTCATTCGTAATTCTATCTTTATTATTGCTTCCGCACTGTGCACATGGCTACGTCACCCTCACGTGACGGCCAGCATGCCTCGATCTCGATCGGGGTGTGTCATTGGATGTAAAGTCTTCTCCTTCTTCTTTTTTTTTTGTCTGAAAATGTAAACTCTTCTTGCCTTTTCAAATAAGGGTTTATATCACAAATGGTCCCTGAAATTGACCCCATCAATCATGATGGTCCCTGAAATTGAAAATCGATCAATGTAGTCCCTGAATTTTAACTCGCGAATCAATGTGGTCCGTCTGTTAGTGTTCCGTCTAAATTAACACTAAAAAAAGGTTAGAAAACCAATTTTTCATGGTAAAATGACCAAAAAAAGGTTAGAGAACCACTTTTTTTTGTTTTTATTTTAGTTTTAGCACCAAATCCATGAAAAAATGGAGAGAAAAGTGAAGATGGAAAAAAGAAAAGAGAGGTAGTAAGTAAAATTATAAGTAACAAGGTTATTTTTGATCATTTTACCATGAAAAATTGGTTCTCTAACCTTTTTTTAAAGTTAAAATTGATTCGCGAGTTAAAATTCAGGGACTACATTGATCGATTTTCAATTTCAGGGACCATCATGATTGATGGGGTCAATTTCAGGGACCATTTGTGATATAAACCCTTTCAAATAATGAACCCTAGTGAACAATAAAACATTATACTAAGCAAAAATAGAGTTTTTCTTAAAAAAAAAACAGTTAGGGTTTTATCTTAAGAAGGTTTAAGCGCTCTAATTTTAGTCGAACAACTTAATCACATTGTCACCTCCATAGCAAAACTCTAACAACCCAAGATCCAAGAATGAAGATTTTGGATTTAGGCTTCTTCACTGTGGGTTTCAGTTTCACATTTTGTCTGTATCAGATTTTAAATTTGTTTTAAAAAACATTTTTTTTTCAAATTTTTATTAGATATTCTTTTATTATATATTCCACATAATCATTCAATTCATTTAATGTTTAAAAGTCTCTGAATAACTCTTAATCAACACCGTTGAATGTTATAAGATTTAAATGTTACAAAAGAGTGTAAAAATATTTGTCCCTTAATCTTATCCTATACATACATACATACATACATATACATACATACATACATACATACATACATACATACATACATATATATATATTCTAAGTGATGTAATGGCGTACCTAAAACTCCCTATTACGGTAGTACCCATGCATGATAATTTCAATATGTAATTAACTAAAGGTAAATAATATATAAGATGGTGACAGAGAACAATATAATTTTTTTCATTACATATAATTGGAGAGCACAAGCGCTAATTAGATATTAATTTGACGTGACGATCACTCTCGTATGAGTCCGTTCCACAAGTAATCTTATAATCTGAACTACTCATTTTTTTTTGTTTATCATACATTTACTGTTCTAGTTCACTCATATTGAAAAATCGTTTGCCCTGTAATTATTATTATGCTCATTTCATTATTTTTCGACAAACTATGTTCGCTTAATATATCATAATCAAGAGACTTCCATTTCAATGAATTTTTTGCATGCATGATTTTTCAATAATAACTTCAAAAATAATTGATTTGTTGTGGCCTATTTTATATTGGGGACAAAGATGGTGCAGCAGCAGAGAGAGACAGGAGAAATTGTACTTTGCTAAGGGATTGTGTGATTCTCCATATGCTAATGTCTTTATTTATAGTAAAAGAGGAGATGATTAACTTGTCCTCCAAGTAAGTACAATCCTATAGGGAAAGAATCACTTGAATAATAGATAATTTAGAAACCAAATCTATATAGAATTTAAACAATTACATTTAGATAATATTCATAAAACTCCCCCTTAAGTGTGTAAATACTCAAGTAGATGCAACATCAGGTTCGGTAAAGTTGAGGAAGTCAACTCGTCAGCACTGAACTAGGAATACGTTAGTCTCAAACAAACGGAACTTGCATATGCAAATAAGTCTCGCAAAACCTAACTATAGTAAACCCAATATGGGACAAAAATCCATATTCAAGGAAAAAGGCGAGTTGGATGCAAAGCCAATTTAAACGCATTCCGAACGCACACAAGGGTATGACCAGCCCATGATAGGTGCCTCATTAAAACCTAGTCAGGTAGCAAAAACCCAAATGGGACAATGCTCCTAATCGTAGGGAAAATAGTACATGAAGGTCAAGTGAGTGTACCTTGGGATACTCCCTCTGAGTTTGACATACTTCCAAAGAGAACAAACAATGTTACAACTCAGAAAGTTTACGCATACCAAATCCTTGGACAAGCTTCTGAAAAGTATACTTCGGCAGCGACTTGGTGGAAAGGTCGACTAGGTGTTCTGATGTTCTTGTGCTGCTGGGAGAAAAAGAATTTCAGTGCAATATGCTTGCTGTTGTCTGTTTAGATATATCATTTCTTAAGCTGCCTGATACATGCTGCGTTATCTTCATAGATAGTTATAGGGACGTCACCGCTGAAAGAAAGTCCGTAGGTGTTTCAAATATATTCCATAACTGCTATCAACCAAAAGCAATCTCGAGTGGCTTCATGTAGGGCGAGTATCTCAGCATAGTTCGAAGAAGTCGCAACTAAGGTTTATTTTGTCGACCTTTAAGATATTTTGGTGTCTCTAATGATAAAGACGTAGCCCATTTGAGAACGTGTTTTGTGCAGGTCAAACAAGTACCATGCGTCAGTATAACCAACAAGGTGAGAGTAAACCTGAGAATAGATGGGGGTGGCGACACCATTTGAGGATTCGTATGGATAGAACAAACCCAAATTCGTCGTACCTTTGAGGTATCGGAAGATGTTTTTAACACCTACCCAGTGCTCGTATGTAGGTTCATTGCTGTATCTCATTATACAATTCACATCAAATGAGATGTTAGGTCTAGTGCATTGAGATAAGTACAATAATGAGCCAATTGCACTAAGGTAAGGAACTTCTGGTTCCAAGATCTATTCATCATCGTCTTTAAGACAGAAATGATCTCGTTTTCCATCTAGTGTTTGAACGACCATATGAGTACTCGAAGGCTTCACTTTATCCTTATTAAAACAACGTAACACAATATGAAGTTTTCCCTACATCATTCATCTCAAATTCCAACTTTAAGTGCGTAGCGGTTCTCTCGAGCTCCTTTGGAGTCTTGATGAGGTTCATTTCATCGATATAAATTGCAAAAAATCGCAAATTTGGAATGTGACTTCTTGATGGATACGCAAAGGTGTAGTTTGTTGTTCACATATCCCTGACTAGTCAAATACTTACTTAAATGATTATACCACATTCGTCTGCATTGCTTCAATACTTAGAGGAACGCCTTAATCTAATCGAGAGAGTGTTTCATGGTTTAGAACTATTTGATCCAATTAATGGAAGTCCTTCTGAAACTTTCATATAGATTTCCGTATCAAGATCCTCATAAAGATATGCAATTACCACGTCTTTAATTGCATGTTCAGTTTTTTGAAACTACAAAACTGATAATGTATGGAAACGTTATCACATTCATGACTGGTGTATAAGTTTTGTCATAATCAATTCTACGGCATTGAGAAAACTCTCGACCAACAAGGAGAACCTTACAATATGATTCTTCTCATTACGCTTTCTTACGAAAACCCACCTGCATCTAATGGATTTCACATGTGGCGGTGTAGGAACTACGGGCCAATCTGTTCAACGTTGACATTCATCAACAAAATGGTGTTCAATGTCATCGCTATGCATGATTTTAGTAGCTAATGCATATGCGAATGCATCATCGATTATTTCATTCATTACCCAAATATCATCCAAGCTAGCACAGTGGACCAAAATCTATTGATTTTTGGGAGGTGGATTCATCTCTTATATGGTTGGATTCACGCTAATTTCACTAGCCTATGCTGTGGATTTTGTCTTTAGAAGTTGTGAATCCTTTCAACCAACTGGGTGTTGGGCACGTCCATCGAGGTGGGGCAATCTGCTTAACACGTTTGTGGCGTCCCATCTTTCTAGGATACGGGTTCGACGTTCGTACGGTACGTCGATCTTTGCAGGAATGTTTGTAGCTGGTATATATGATCTCGTCGCTTTTGCTAGATTAGTAAATGCATCCGGCATATGTTTTGAGCAACGCTCTGAAGATCTAGGACTCTTCACACTTCGGTTTCAGACTGTGTGGTGCGGGATCCTAATGAGACATAGTAGAAGTCGTCCATGATTATTCGCATCGTTCTTCTAGAACGGCGACATTCTTATTTCCCCTTAACGACGGGAAGTTTGTCTAATAAAAGTGACGATTCGCGAAATGAGCGCGTGATAAAGAGATCGTCTTTCAAAAGTTATAAGTAACAAATAATTGAAGAAGAATCATATCCAACATAGATTCTCATCCTTCTCTGAGGACATATTTTCGTACGTAAGGGCGGCGTAATTGGCACATAGATGGCACAACAAAAAATGGGTGGATGCGAGAAGTCGGGCTCGTATGTAGTTACCAACTAAACAATAGAATAAGGTTAGGTGGTGACATGCCTATGGTAGACCAGCACAGCTGCGTGAAGTATTGCATGGCCCCAAGCAGAAATTGGAAGTTTGGTGCGCATGACCAAAGTCCGAGCGATCAATTGGAGGTGCTTAATGAACTCTTATGTTAGGCTGTTATTGGTATGAGCATGGGGTACATGATGTGAAACTTCAATCCTAATCGACGTGCAATAGTCATCGAAGGTTTTCGATGTGAATTCTCCAGTATTATCCAGCCAAAATTGACTGGATCAGATAATCATGGTGGTGAGCCCTTAGCTTAATAATTTAAGTTAGAAGTTTGAAGAATGCAGCATTTCTTATGGATAGGAGACACAAGTGTGACCAATGTGTAGAAGCATCAACCAATGCTATAAAGTATATAAATGGTCCACAATGAGGTTGAATCGGTCCACAAATGTCCCCCTGAATCCTTTGAAGAAAGGTTGGAGAATCCGTTGAACTTACCCAATTAACAAGCTTTGCATAAGAAATCATGGGGGATGTAGCCTAATCTTTCGGTTAGGGGATGCTCATGTGTAACTTGAGGATGCGGCGCATCACACCACGTCCAAGATTCCCCAATCGATCATTCCAAAGTGAAGTTTCAGTTGCAAGGACATGTACATGGACTACGCCAAAACGGTGTCATGTTTTGAGTTATGGGGAGCAGCAAAGCTCCATATCTTGACTCAACTCGGGTTGCTTGGCGATGTGGCTCGAAGTTGTTACTCGCTGGGTCTTTTTTTTTGTTTTGAAAAAAACCCTAATTTTTTTTTTCTTCACAATATCAACTCACAATATATATAAAATCAAATAGACTGCAAACACAATTTATGCATAAAATATAATTCCAAAAGTGTAAAGTTTGGTACATCCATTATGGTGAAGGTTTATGCAATCAAGGATGAAAAAATATTGACAATTAAGATCGTGTTTTAGAAGAACTTGAATTACGTGGTGATATTGGTGAACTCGTTTGTAACATAAATTCCCCTTCAGATTCTGTAATACAACGTAAGAGCATGTTGTAACGTGTTGTGGTCTATTTTGCCCAAGGAAGATAGAGGGTGTGGCAACAAAGAGAGAAAACAGAAATTGTAAAATGCTTAGGGATTGTGTTTATTTTCTTATGCCAGTGCCTGTATTTATAGTAAACCTAGAGAATAGGATTAACTTGTCGTTCAAGTAAGTACAACACTTTTGGAAAAGAATCACTAGAATAATAGATAATTGGGAAACCAAAACTATCTAGGATTTACACAATCACATTAAGATAATATGCATAACATGGTTGAGATTAATGAAAAATATTGTACTAGACTAGACGTGGTTAGCGCCATATTAGATTGCTAACTATATTGGTTCAAATTATTATTATTATTCTACTCTGTAAAATTTAAATTATAGACTTTGTCTTTTTACAAAATTTCACCATATTCTGTAGAACTAAATTGTTATCAGATTATACAGAACTAATTATCGCATTCTATAAATTAAATTTTGTGTGTCGTATCTTACTAACGTGTACGTTTATAATCTACTCAATGTTGTATTTTTTGACTTGGACCTTTTGCGTTTGATAATGACCCAAGTCCAAAGGAATTTTTTTTTAATACATCGATATTTTTACACCAAAGAGAGGGAGGGTTCGGCTAAACCACACAATAGGCAACCTAATTTGGTATCGAATTCGTCATCTACGAGATTTGAACCTAAAACCTCTCACTTCCAAGTGAAGATGAATACCACCAGACCATAATACTAAGTGTCAAGTCAAAAGGGACTTAAACACTAGGATCCAAATAAAGAAAAACAATAGCATAGGCACTAAGTCAATAAAGAGGACAGATATTAGGTGACTAAACCTCTCACAACTACTTCCCTAATTGCCAAGGAACAAGTGCAGTTCATACCGTCACATTTGGCTACTTCTTTTTTTATTTATTATTTATTATTTATTATTAAATCATGTGTGAGATAAAGTCATTTTTCTTCAGCTGTTTGCACGGGACCGCTAGCAAGTTTTGAAATCAACGGTCAGGAGACCCGATCGAAGATCTCCTAAATACCAGAACTAGGTCTTTTTCTTCTTCTTTTCTTTGATTTTTGGTCCGATGATCACGAACTAGGTCATGGTTTGATAAGTTCATCCCAACTTTGTTTGACTGTTTCGAAATTATTTTTATATTTTTTCCATCTATTTTTGTGTGTAAGGGACAAGTGTACTTTTGCTTGGTTAAGAACAAAGTTATGTCGAAAATTTAGATCACTTGCGTATAATTCAATATTTGGTCAATGGAGTAAAATAAAAATACACAAACATTTTATTATATTCCAATGTATCATATCGATTACTGTTTTAGATTGTTAGATCATTAAATTTTTAATTAAGAATCTACCGACTAAACATCTTGATGTATAAAATGCCCGAAGCATATTAGGAAGTCCGATAAAAAAAGACAGTGAGCACCACTAATTTAAGGAAAAGGTGATGGTAGAAGCTTTTGTAAAAAAGCAACAATTATACCTTTTGATTAATTTGGCAACAAAGTTACAAAACAAGCCAAAAGCTAACTGGAGTTTCCCATTTATGAAATTAGTCTGTGTTTTTCTTATCGGAATGGCATATTTCTTTTTGCACCACATGATCCCAAGTTCCCAGTGCTTTAAGATCATCAGCTGCCATTCAAGATTTGGAAATGGAAAATGAAATATAACAACAGAAAAAAGGACTTTTTTTTTTTTTTTTCTCAGTGGTGCTCAAAATCAAAGTGCTTAAAATGGACAAATAAAGCTCATCACGAAACAGATTCGTTAAGTGATCACTTCCATCTTTTGTGCAAAGCCAAAATTCAATTCCTTGTAAACATTATATACTTTTGTAGTTCAAGAAAGCATTTGCATTCCATCTGTGGAAATTTTCTCCATTATAATTGAGAGTTGTGACTGAGAGCAACTTAAGCCAATTGTGGAACCAAAAAGCACTTGGCTGGCAACTCCATTATAGAAATGTCCTTTTACAAAAAGAAGATCCAAAGTTACATCATGGTTTGATGCATTCGGAGTCAAAGTTGTCAAACAACAATGGAGAAACCTTTATGTTAGTGTCAAAACTCGGACGGCTCTTGATTAGAATAAAAACGTATTTGCTTCGAGTGTTGTTTCCTGTTTCAATGCGACAAGATGACTTTAGAGAAAGAGAGAATAGGTGTGCCACTATTAAAGGTTGCCAACAGACATTAATAAGGGTAGAGTTATGTTGTGTTTGCATGTAGACCTGACTTCTTAACCAAGTGATTGTGCACTACATGCGATGCTAATTTGGTTAAGTTCTTTTTTATGCATCGAGTGAACGAGGACTTGAAATCCAGTGAAAAATAAGAGTATGCTTAAGTAATACCTAAAAATGAAAGTAAAGGCAAAAACTGGATGTAATCATTTCATGATGAAATCAAGATTACAAATGTTTACAAAAGTGATTCTAGACTAATAAGCCAGTCTACATGGCTTGAAAAGTAAATAGACTTGAAAATGTAAAGAAAGCAATATACTGTAGCATGCCATGTTAGGACAAGATAATGCTAGAGGAGTCCACCGATGTCACTGGTATCAAACTGGACTAAAAAGAAAACATTACCATGATCAAGGAGTTTGAAATTACACGTTAACCAAATCACATCACGAGATGACAGAGCTGTAAGAGTTCTAGATCTCAGGGATCGTAGGTAGTGTTTGCTTCGAAGGAAGGCTTTGAGATAGTAGCTAAACGGCTAGAGGTTTTACTGAAGAGCAATTTGGGTTGTGCTGAAATCAGTTAGGTTGATTGAAGAATCATTTGGGTTTTGTATAAACGTAGAGATGATTTTGACGAAGGTATTGAGCTTGATGGCCTTTGGTCCTATTTAAAAGGAGTAGAGAATGTGCAACCTCGACCTTATCCCTAAGCTAGAGCAGGGGTAGATCGGTCATTTGATGCTAACAATGACCGTGATTCCTAGTTGGAGGCCTTTAGCTATGTCATATGGCTTTTTGCATGATTACTATGAGACATCAGCCTGTTGGATGAGGCGCTCATCAGCATTTAAGGAGATGAGATATTCTCAAATTGTTTATGTGGCAAACACATTTTGGAGAAAATGAGTTCGAGCTTTCGAACAGGTGTGGAATGAAGTGAGTTAGTCGTCCAAGCCCTAGGATAGGACCTTGGATTAGACTTAGGAGTTAATGAGCCGAAGCGTGCGACTTTGTGTAAATAAAATATATTGGCCCCATAGCATAACTTATGTTTATTTACGGCCTACAACGATTTGATATGTATGTGTATATGTATATCTACAATGGCAAACGCGCGTGGTCATAAACACAATTAAAAACGGATAGTGCCCATGGTTATAAGATATTTTACAACAGGCTTCACCCGTGGTCCCACGAATACACAACAGTGTGCATTTTATTTCTATCACAATCAGTGTTCTAAAAGACTCGTCTCGGGGCGCGTCTAGGTGGCCTTGGAGACGGGGCAGTAGTATTTTTGCCTATGTTTTGTAAGAGTCAGCAAAATACTCGTCTAGGCTTCTCGGGTCATGCCTAGGCGCTTGAGGCGTTGATTGGGTAAAAGAAGGATTCTCTCTCCTATTAATTAGAGCAGAAAAAATTAGAAAAAATATGCTTTAAATAGAGTTGGTGTGGATTACACATGACAAGCATTGGAAATGGTGGTGAGCATACCCTATAGTTAATGTGGGTGAGCAAATGCACCCTTGTTTTTATTATTTTTCTGAATATTCTCATGATTGGCAGTAGAAAAAAAAATCTTTTTATTTGTATTATTATTTTAGTGTTATATATATATTTTTTATTTTTTTTAAAGTCGTTATATTTATCCTTATTCTCTTTTTTAACACTACATATCACACCCAAATATTACCTGAAACTCTCATGTATGTATGTATGTATGGTATGTATGTATGGTATGTATGTATGTATGTATGTATGGGCACGGACTTATGTGGATGTTTCAAATTGATTAATTTGATTGCTTGATTAAACTTGGTTATGTGAGTTAAACTTGTTTGTGACTATTAATATATATATATATGTTAAGTCCTAGGTTTATTGTTTGGCTTCCCTTGTCAAATCTTGTAATTCCTACCACACATGCTCATAGCTTAGAGTTAGAGTGCAATGCAAATCTAGAATTACTATTGGGGATTAATCTTGTTAAAGCACTAGCCATCTTCACTACAGAAGGGTTTGTATCATACATTTGCATATGCATGTCAAACTTATTTTGCCAGTTTCCTTTTGTCTAGTGTAGTTGTCTAGTCAGAAGTTTCGTCTGTTTTCCAACTGTTTGACACACAAATTAAGAAAGCCCATATGGGCCGACTGACACCTTTTCCCGTGTGTGGATCTCTCACCCTTGATCTGGGAAGGTCTCTTTGGCTTGTGACACGTGTCTCCTTGTCCTTTTGGTCTGAAACATCCAACTTCCAATAAAAGGGTTTCCAAGGTCTCATTTGTTCTTTGGTTAGGATTTTCACATTTTCAAGAAAAGAGTGCACTTAGCCTAGAGCTACCTCTTAAGCTTTCAAACCAAAACCCTAGCCACAAAACCATCTCATGCACAAATACCCAATCACTGCATATTAGGGTTGCGTTGTATTCATGGTTTTGATTAAGTTCTTAGTCTAATCTTCAAAGTTTCATATCTTTCTTAGGCTGAGCATTTGGATTCAAGTTAGGTTCTTCTTCAACTGTTTGACTGGAGAACCTGACTAGTCGTTGAATCCTCATTTCATAAGCATATAATAACATCATATCATTTTATTGATCGTGTTAGTGATGAGCTCAGGAGGAGCTGTCACTTCATGATGACCGAAGGAGTCCATTTCGTGTTAAGCAAGGTTGCACAAAGGCAAAGCTGCTCCACAGATAAGGATCTAGGAATTGAGCTTGTGTGGTCTAAGTATGAACCTTGTTTACACTAGTGGATTGGACTCAGTGGAGAATTCCTGGTTTTTTTAACCCATATGTGGGTTTTTTTCGGCCAAAAGCTTCCTTGTGTTCAATACTTTGCAAAGTTACCTTTATGTCCAAATAATCATTGTTAAAGATAAACTTTGTAGGGTGTGCTAGTATTGACACTTCCTTAACTAAGTAAACTTAACTCAAGAACAAAGGCTAAAACAATGACTGGAGATCATTTGTCTTTTTTTAGCAATATGAGTTTACTTGGTTTATATGCTTGTGGATATCTAACAACCTGTACTCAGTTGACTAGTTCATCTAACTAGTTAGTACAGTTACTTCTAAGTTTTTATTGTAGGTATTCCATCTGGTACCAATTTCAATTGGTATCAGAGCCTTGCTCTAGATATACATAGAGTAATATTTGGGATTTTACTGGTATTAGGTGGTCTCACATCATGGATCGTGATCGTGTAACTCTCCTCCATTCTTTGATGGCGTGAATTATGCAGAGTGAAGTGAGAAGTTTCAAATATTCCTTGAGGCACAAGATTTCCTTGCTATTGATTATCTTACTCTTAAGTGAAGAGCTCCCTCTAGAGTTGTTGATGGGGAGTTGGTGATCAAACCAAAAAGTGAATGGACTACTGGTGAAGTGACATCTGCCATGGCAAATAGGAAGGCACGAAATGTCATTGTATCTGCCATATCACCAACTTAGTTTGCTCATATTCGCTATTGTACAACTGCCAAGCAAGCTTGAGATAAACTTCGAATCCTTCATGAAGGTGACAAACAAGTGAGGGATTTAAAGCTTCAAATGACTCTCTCAAAGTTTGAAGATCTAAGAATGCTTAAGTCTGAAACCTTCTCTGCCTTCTATGAAAAGGTAGAAATGTTGACGAATGAAGCCTTGGGATTAGGAAAACCAATCTGTGAAACAACAATTGTTCAAAAGATTCCAAGCAAAAAAGGCCGCCATCCAAGAATTTCAAGATTTAAATGAGTTTAAACTTAGGAAGTTAGTTGGGAAACTCATTACATATGAGATGGAGCTTGATATGGATGAAGGTGTCACCAAAAAGGGAAAAGGTGTCATTCTTTAAAGTGTTGATAATATCAACTTTACAAGTAACTTTTGTGATTTGCTCTCAAATGATGATTTTGCCCTATTTTTCAAGCAATTCAGAAGAGGTCTCAAAAACAAAGGAATGGATGTCAAGTGGTCTGATGGGTCATTAAACAATCGTGGGAAACCTTTCTCTGGTGAAAAATATAGTGATTCATCAGGAAAGAAAGACAAAAATCCATCAAAAGTTTATGGTCCTTGCTATGCATGTGGTAGAAGTGGGCACCGCATCGTTAAGTGTGCCAACAGTAGACTTCTTGGTCAAAAAAAGTGAAAAGGCTATGATGGCCACTTGGAGTGATAGTGATGATCAAGATTCTGTGTTATCAGACAAATCATCAGATAATGAAGAAAAGATTGTTGCATCTGTTGATGGAGCATCTTCCAGTGAAAATGATGTGCTGTTGGATGATACCAATATGTCATCATCTCAGGAGTTGTCAAGCTTATATGAATCATTGTTTGATGAGATGTGTGGTTCAGCATTGGATAATGAATGAGCTTACCAAAAAGGTATTTGTGTTGCAAGAAGAGGTTGTGTCTCTCCGACTAGTCAAATAAGAGCTGAGTGACAAAAATTTTATGGTTAGAGGCTGAACTTCACAAGCTAAATGAAAGAGGCTCATTCTATGGTGATGATGATGAAAATGATGACCTAATTGCCTCTCTTGAAGATCATATTCAGAGTTTAATGATATCGCACGAAAGTCTGCTTCAACAAATTCATTTGCTGTGGGAAAATAATGAATTATATCAGGAAGCTAATTTGAAGCTGACTTCTGAATTGAATGAAGCTATTTGCAAGTTAAACTGTCTGTCTATGGGTGTTGACTCATCAGAAAGAGCATTCGCTACAAGAAATCAGTTTGAAGGTGATGATATGGTTGCTTGTGATGAAAGCAGTTTAAGTTCCATGGGTTTGAACTTGCATGCTTCTAAGGAATTATCTGTTATATCTCATTTGGCCGACTCTATTTCAGGGTCTAGATTCGTTTACAAGTGTCATCATTGTGGTGATCTTGGCCACATTAGACCTAGATGTAGAAAACTATATCTGGAAAGGAAAAATGATCTAAAGGAACAAGTGAAGCGTTTAACCTTAGAGGTCAGCAGAATGTCCAATATTGTTAATTCTTCAAGCTCAAGAAATGTCAAGTCAAGTTCAAGTGGCTTTCAACGTGGATTTGGGAAGTGTTTGATTGCTCAAAGTTCAACATCATCCTCTAGGCTAGACACCTGGCACCGTAATAGTGGTTGCTCTCATCACATTACTGGTGACAAAGATGCTTTTAGGTCTCTTGTATCATTTAAAAGTGGTATGATTGAGTTTGGTGGAGGAGACAAGGTCGAGATTGTTGGAAAATGAGTGGTGGAAATTCCTGGACTTCCTATGCTTGAAGATTTTTACTACATGACTAAGTTGTCAACCAGTTTTCTTAGTATTGGTCAACTCTGTGACACAGTGGCCAATGAAGTCTATTTTTCCAAGACAAGTTGCAGAATTGTTAATAAAATGGGAAAAACATATTTGTGGTTCCAAGATTCAAGGAAAATTGTTATTCAATTGTTGCCTATGGGTGTGATGATTGTTTAAGTTGGAACACTAACTCTTCTCAATAAATGGTCCAATGTGAACAATTACAAGTCTTCATCTCTGAATGTTACTTGTGTGAACCTTGCATTTTGGGAAGACATCCTATTATATCTCACCCAAAAGGGTATCACTCTGATCTTGTCAATGACTATTATCCAGAGAATGAAATTCTGTTCATTCAATCTCCATTGTGGATTCATGGTGAGATGCCTCTCATATTGACTGATGGAGGTATTACAACACCAAGGTATGCTTTCATCTCTTATGTGAATGCAAACTCTCCATATACCTTGTTTGATTGCATCTCTGCAATGCGGGTTGTTCTTCTGATTGATAGCCTTAACTTGATTTATGATGTGTATCCTAATCAAGGTTGTGCATTAGATGTTTGGATGATCATTGTCAATTATTTATCTTCTAAGTGTCTTGGGATCAAATATCTTGCTCTTGGTAGGTTTCTACAAAGAAATATTTTTGTTATGAACTTGATGCCATGTGAGGAACAACCAGTTGTGTATTTCACAAGTCTTTTGGAAAATCGAAGACGCAAAAGACTTCGATGGTCTATTGACTTGTGTGCTTTTGACTGAATAGGTTATGTAACCTTGCTTCCATGTTGTTATTCTTCTACATGTTTCTTTTCTTGTTCTTTGACTGTCTTGTTAATCAACTCATCAGTTAAGTCTGTGTCTCACTTTGTGCATTGCTTAATTGTCTCACCTGTTGGCATTTTGTAGATTAGCCTTGATTAATTCATTCTCTATGATGGCAAGGGTTCTCCCTGTTATGGATAATAGATTATGAAATTTTTTTTGTCTCATTTGACAAAAGCATTTGTTGATTTGAGGGTTAGACTTACTTTGGTCTTGATTGAGGTGTAGTGACAATTCTTCTCTATAAATTGGGCTAAGTGTCTTTTCCAGTGCAAAACACCACCTAGTTTGTCCTTCATTGTGCTCAGATCCTCTCAAAAGTAAAATCATTCATCTGAGCTTCAATCACTTCTCTCATGAGCAAAGTTCTCAAATAATTCAACTAAAAAAAAAAAAAGGAGAAAGGAAAATTCCAAAATTCTCAAAAGTATTGTCTCATGCAATGTCATGTTCATTCATTTCCTCTCTCCCTATCTCAAGAAAGTCAAAATGTGTCTTAGATTGTCAAAGTGCAATTCTCACCAATCTTATCATTGGTCATGTACACTGTATCTCAGTTGCCAACTTAAAAGTTCTATTGGGCTTGGTTCTTCATTATGAGTAGTTTTGTGTCTAGATATTGGCTCAATTTATGTTGTGAGGGTTGTGTCTTAATTTCAATGGGTCATTAAAAGTTTGATTAGCTTTGAATTAAATCTTTGCTTAGTTGCGTGTAACGTTGTTTTCAAAGGCTATCACCAATCCCTTTTTCCTTACTGGACACATCATGGTTGTGGTATGAATGAGTATTAATCTATGTTGTGCCACTCGTGTGACTCCAAAGATCTGTTCTTGAAGTATTGCATTGCATGTTTCTGTTCAAATGTACTTACTTTATTAGTTAAATTTGTCCTTAAAGCTTGGTTATTGAATATGTTCAAATTTGGATTTTCTCTATGAATTTCCTAGTTGGTTATAGCTCAAATGGTTCTAGGTTTGTAACTGTAGTGTGTTTGGTTTGTAACTGTAGTGTGTTTTCACTCTTGTTGTTTGTGTTGTACTCTCCCTTGGTTACATTATATTACACTTAACTAGATTTGTTGCAATTATTTTTAAAATTCTGACTAGTCACGTGGTCTAATAAAAAAGGTGAGGTTCATTCAGGGTATCTTTATCTTTTCAACGTTTATTTTTAACTGGTACATCTCATCCATTGGTTCTTCATCGCACGACTTAGATTTTTTCACAATGTCCTAGGTTTTAACCTTCTTTTACCCCTCTAGGTTTTTACCTTACTTCATTTTGTGCCGTTTGCTTTGAGAGCCATTTCCTTCCCTTCTCAAACTATCAATCCTCCTCGTTAGAAAGTTCCTTACCAATGGTCGACAACTCTGTTTCTGTCGTTTAGCCCACTCATCGCTCTACTCGATCTCAAATTGCTAGAAATTCCTCAGGAGGTGAAACTGATGAACAAGTTCCCATTTTCTCGTCCACTCAAGCTGAGAACTTTTTTTCTACAGTGGCTGCTCGGATGGTTGTGCCTGAACAATGAATTGTATGGGATGATCTCCAAGTGACTGATGTTATTTGATTGGATGACCTCATCGAAAAGTACAAGCTTCATATGGTAAACTCTTTTCTCCTAACTTCAATCTGACCATGGTTCAATAATTTTATTCTAATATTCCGTCCAATTTTCTTGATTCTGGTGGGCCTGTATATGCCTGTGGTATTTTAGTACCCTTTGACTCGTCCGTCATTTGCATGGTTCTAGAGCTTGCCTTTCTTTTGCCTCCGTTTTACAAGCTATAACTTAGCTACTTGTCAGTATGACATGAAAGCCTACCATCGTGAGGCTTATGTTGATTCGTCCATTCCACTGGTTAAAGGTCAAGTGTCTAAGTCTCGTCTCAAACCCTTCTATAAATTTGGTCAGATTTTCTACTTAGAAATGTCTTAGGGTCTTCCAACAATGGTAATCCTACCCTAGAGTCTGCCAAAGTGTTGTTCGCTATGTTGACTAGTTGTGATGTTCCTTTCGGGTTTCTGATCTTTAAGTCCATTTTGTCTAAGTCGAAACACTCTGGAATCCACCAGAGAGGTTCTACAGTTCATCCTTGTTTGATCACTCAGCTTGAGCGTGCTGGAGTCCAAAAACGTCCAGATGATAATTGTCCTAGAACCACTAAAAATCTTGATAAAAATCTAATGGGCTTGAGCAATGTCATGAGTGTTGTTGCTCAAGGTGAGCCTAGACCTGTCTTACCACCAAATATTTCCTAAGAAAGAAAAATAGCATATCTTGAGTCTGAGATCAACTCTTTTAGGAAACAATTTGTTGATTTTAAATCCTTGGTCAATCAATCAACGTCTTCACCACTTGTCAGTAACTCATTCTGCTCACCATCTCGGAGTCAAACCTCTTTGAATCCTCATTCATTTGTCCTCGAGCTTTCTATGTGACCTCCAATGCTTGTTTCTCGTTGCTATGTAAATCCTCCATATGTATCATATCACACCGCTGCTTCCTCCGGCCATTCTAGTGTCGTTGTTGCCAAGATGGTTGCTATCTATACTGCTAAAGGAAATGAAATGTCCATCAATGTCCACCAACATTTCTCTCCTACCTCGAAGGGCAAGCACATCAGGTTCACATATTCCTCTAGTGAAGATGAAGGTACATAAGGTTTTGGTAGTGGAACTCGCAGTGGAGATGCCCCTGTTGAAGATGCCATTACTGATAAAACTCCTGATGGCTCTGACGACTCATCGCAATCGGAGGAGTTCTAAGCTTATGGAAGAGTTAGTTTTAAAAGTTCTTTCTGTTGTTTATTTGAGAGCAAGTGTTATGAGGGAATTCTGTTTTGTTAACTTGTGAACAATGTTTGTTAAAGTTGTTACACCTCTTTCTTTTGGTTTCAGTTGGAATTAATCTTGCTACTATTTTGATCTTCTCTTGAATCTTGTCGCTTTTGAGTTTAAATTGCTAAAAAACTAACTTATTTGGTACTGAGAATTGTACCTATTAAAGTTCTTTAGGTGTTTCAAATTGCATTGTCTCTTCTGTGTTATTCCTTATTAGTGTTTGTGCTTATTTGTTTATCACTTTCTTTCTTTGTCTTACCATGACAAAATGGGGAAGAAAAATATCAACCAAATGCATCCTTTTAAATTGTGTTTTGGAATATACACATGTTTGTATCATTTGAGCGTACTATGTTACTTTAATCTCATAACCCATGATGAATCTCACTTGTCTCTTGTCGAGAAATATATGTTTGCTGCAGTAGTTGTTACTTGTTCTTATCTTGTCACTACATGATTTCTGAGTGTGGGGGATATGTGAATTAGTTATAGGTTTGGGGTTATTTTGTCAAGGAATGCCAAAGGAGGAGATTGTTAAGTCTTAGGTTTATTGTTTGGCTTCCCTTGTCAAATCTTGTAATTGCTACCACACATGCTCATAGCTTAGAGTTAGGGTGCAATGCTAATATGGAATTACTACTAGGGATTGATCTTGTCAAAGCACCAGCCATCTTCACTACAAAAGGGTTTGTACCATACATTTGCATATGCATGTCAAACTTATTTTTCCAGTTTCCTTTTGTCTAGTGTAGTTGTCTAGTCAGAATTTTTGTCTGTTTTCCAGCTATCTAGCACGCAAATTAAGAAAGCTCACATGGGCCAACCGACACCTTTTCCCTTGCGTGGATCTCTCATCCTTGATCTGGGTCTCTTTGTCTTGTGACACATGTCTCCTTGTCTATCTGGTTTGAAACATCCAGCTTCCATTAAAAAGGTTTCCAAGGTCTCATTTGTTCTTTGGTTAGGATTTTCACATTTTCAAGAAAATAATGCATTTAGCCTAAAGCTACCTCTTAAGCTTCCAAATTGAAACCCTAGCCACAAAACCATCTCATGCACAAATACCCAATCATTGCATATTAGGGTTGCGTTGTATTCATGGTTTTGATTAAGTTCTTAGTCTAATCTTCAAAGTTTCATATCTTTCTTAGACTAACATTTGGATTCAAGTTAGGTTCTTCTTCAACTGTTTGACTGGAGAACCTGACTAGTCGTTGAATCCTCATTTCATAAGCACATCATAACATCATATCCCTTTATTGATCGTGTTGATCTCAGTGCCACAAGGTGATGAGTTTAGGAGGAGCTGCCACTTCGTGAATACTGAAGGAGTCCGTCTCGTGTAAGGTAATGTTGCACAAAGGTAAAGTTGCTATATAGATAGGGGTCTAGGAATTGAGCTTGTGTGGTCTTTGTATGAACCTTGTTTACACTAATGGATTGGACTCAGTGGAGAGTCACCGGTTTTTTAACCCAAAGGTGGATTTTTCCAACCAAAAACTTCCTTGTGTTCAACACTTTGCAAAGTTACATTTATGTCCAAATAATCAATGTTAGAGATAAACTTTGTAGGGTGTGCTAGTATTGACACTTCGTTAACTAAGTAAACTTAACTCAAGAACAAAGGCTAAAACAATAACTAGAGATCATTTGTCTTGCTTTAGCAATACCAGTTTACTTGGTTTATATGCTTGTGGATATCTAACAACTTGTACTCAATTGACTAGTTCATCTGACTAGTCAGTACAGTTGCTTCTAAGTTTTTATTGTAAGGTATTCCACTTGGTACCAATTTCAATATATATATATATATTAAAAAAATTAGGTCTCATGAGACTTCACCTCACACCTCAAGGCTTTCGCCTAGACGGGGTTATCCATCAAATGCCTCGCCCACACCTTCGCCTTTTAAAACATTGATCATGTTACAAGCCCGTGGTAGTAAATAAATATGCATTTTTTACCACGTTTAGATTCTTAACAGACAAAACATCCGTGGTGGATTTCGATCTACTATGGGCATCCACCATGATAGATAAAATTTTGTCTTCTATTGATTAATGTATATGTACATGGCTTGTGCATTGTTTTGGAAAATGTTGTTCGGGACTTAAGAGCTAGGGTTCTTTGAATGTGGCACTATGAGCTTCCCAAGACATATTACTATATTCATGTTGATAAAATAGGAATTAATAGTGCTCGCTGTACAATTTATGTACACAAATCTTATTTATATTTCGAATTTCATATCACAAATCTTAGTTATAAGATTCACATAATATATTCAACAATCATGGTTCATATGGCCGGTATGTGGGTAGCTCTTGAAAAAGCTCGGACCAATAGAACCCTTTGTTCTAACCTTTCACTTGTACAGTAATATTCCTCTGTGTATTATTCAACAACTTCTTTAACAAGATATGACCCTGCATTTGCACAAGTGCCCAGTATTTATATCGAACTGCAAGCTAAGACAATTACAAGATATTTCCAAATCTTATCTCTAACCAACTACTATTATTGTTATGTACAATACCAATCCAATGACTACAAGACACTTGACAACTAACAATTAACAGGCTATGTACTATTACAGTATCCTATCATTATCCCACCCTTAAAAATGCACCTTGTCCTCAAAGTTGAAATGCAGGAAACCTGTGTAAAAGCTCTTCATAATTCTCCCAGGTAGCATCCTCCTTAGAATGATGTTTCCACTGCACTAGAACCTCTGTTGTTGTAGAATTGCCCTGAGTTGTTACTCTTTCTTGCAAGATTGCCAATGGATAAAGCTCCATATTACCTTCCTCGGTCACTACAGGCAATTGAGTTGCAGGAGTGATACCATATCCCAATTGTTCCTTCAAGCAATAAACATGAAAAACTGGATGAAGTTTGGATATGGCAGGCAAATCAATCTTATACGCTACTTGGCCAATCTTCTGTAACACCTTGAATGGGCCATAAAATCGTGGCTGAAGTTTATGAAAAATATGTGTAGCAAGAAACTGATGATGATAAGGCACCAACCTCAAAAAAACCATATCACCAACCTCAAAAGATCTCTCAGTGCGATGTTTATCGACTTGTTGCTTCATCCTTACTTGAGTTGAAACAAGATTGGTCTTAAGTTGAGACAAAATCCTTCCTCTTTCCTATAAGCTTCTATCAACCAAATCAACTTTAGTTGCTCCGAATTCATAAGTAGGCACAACAGGATGTGGTTGAACATATACAACCTCATAAGGTGTTAGTTTTGATGAAGTATGAAAAGTAGTGTTGTAGTGCCATTTTGCCCAAGGAAGCCATTGAACCCACTTTTTCGGTTGATGACCTCAAAAACATCTCAAATATGTTTCTAAACCCCAATTGGTAACCTCTGTTTGACCATCTTTTTGGAAATGGTAACCGGAACTGAGACACAATTTGGAACCTTGCAGGGCAAAAAATTCCTTCCAAAAAGAGCTCAAGAAAATAGGGTCTCGGTCACTTACTATTATCGACGGCATACCATGAAGTTTGAAGATATTATCAACAAATATATGTGCTATTAAATGTGCAGTATATGGATGAGACAACGACATGAAATGAGCATATTTGGAAAGGCGATCAACGACCACAAAAATAATTGTTTTTCCCTTACAAGGGGGAAGACCAACGATGAATTCCATTTCTATATCTGTCCACACAGTAGAGGGAATGAGAAGTGGATTAAGTAAGCCAGGGGAAGAAAAAGTTTCATTCTTGCTTTGTTAACAGACATGACAAGCTGCCACCCACTGCATTAGATCTGATTTCATACCTTGCCAATAGAAGAACCTGGAGATCCTCTTATAAGTTTTAAGAAAACCAGAATGCCTCGCCACTGGAATGCAATGATGCTCAAAGAAATTTTTTTCCCTCAAACAACTCGATGGACTCAATACAATCCTGCCTTTATACTTAAGAAATCCATTATCAAAATGGTACTTAGTTGTGGAAGTGGAAGCACCATCAAAAGATAAGGATAAGTCTTTAATCTTGGCAATAATCCAAGGGTCTTGTTCTCTATGCCTCCTTATATCATCTAACTAACCCATGTATGGATACGAATTGGCAGACAACTCAGCATCAGAATTCATTTGAGAAAGGGCATCAGCAACATTATTATCACATCCTTGTTTATATTGTATCTTGTAATCGAACCCAATAAGTTTAGAAATCCACTTTTGTTGAAAAATAGTGTGAGCTCTATTTTGTAAAAAGAACTTCAAACTGTGGTGATCAGTTTTAATCATAAAATGCCTTCCTTGAATGTATGAATGCATCATTTTTAGTTAAAACTGTCAGGGGTCCACAAATTTTTCCGTAGTTTGGAATAAACTTTCTATAATATCACGTGAGGCCAAGAAATCCCCTTAAAGCCTTAACAGAGTGAGGGAGAGGCCAATCCTGTATAGATTTCAGTTTAGAGGGGTCCGCAGCCACCCCTTGCCTGGACACCACATGGCCTAAGTATTTGATTTGTGACTTACCAAAATCACACTTGGTTTTCTTTACAAATAACTGATGGTCTTGGAGGACTTGGAAAACTAGAGACAAATGGTGAAGATGGGATTCCCAAGAGGCATTGTACACTAAAATATCATTGAAGAAAACCAAAATAAACTTCCTCAAGTAGGGTCTGAAAATCTCAATGTCACTAGGATGGACCCTGATCTGATGATAGCCAGCTCGTAAATCCAACTTCAAAAAAAAAATTGATCATCAAACAACTTATCCAACAAATCATCAATTAATGGTATTGGATACTTGTCCTTGATTGTTAACAAATTAAGAGCTCTATAATGCACATCGTCCAACTATTATCATTCTTTTTAACTAGCAAAACAGGTGAAGAAAAGGGGCAGTTGCTAGCTCGAATAAAACCAGAGTAATAATTCCTGGACACATTTTTCAATTTCAGATTTTTGTAAAGGACCATACCTATAAGGCCTTGCACTTGGAGGCTTCCTTCCTTCCAAATGAGTGATTCGATGGTCATGAGAACGGGAAGGAGGTAGTGTTGTTGGTGCTTGGAATACATAAGCAAATCGAGATAATAAGTCATCTAACTCGGTTTTTTGAAGAACAGTGAGATCCCCAACAATAGCAACCTGAGTCTCGGGTTCAATGAAGAAAAAAACTACACCAAAAAGACCTTGAGAAAGCAATTTCTCCACTTGACAGGTTGAAATGGACATTGGTGAAGGAGGTGGAGAATTAGAAAGACAATAGTGCTTCCTACCCAATGTAAATTCCATTTTTAGTTTGTCAAAGTCCCAAAGAATATGACCTAAAGTTCTTAACCATTGAGCTCCTAAAACTACATCACAACCACCCAATTGTAGTACATAGAAATCAGAAATATACTCATTGAATTTGCAACTTAATCTGAGAACAGCAACCCTTGCTGGAAATAGTTCCCCCATTTGCAATCATCACCTCAAAAGAATTATTAGAATCAACCTTCCAACCCAATTGTTTGGCAATAGACAAGCTAATGAAGTTGTGTGAGTTACCCGAATCCAACAACACAACAACTGGACAATTCTTAATGAAACCAGAGACCTTCATAGTTTGAATATGTTGAGGAGCTGATGTGCCAAAACCTGCACAAGCTGTAATTTCAATTTGTTGATCATTTTGATCCTCACCACCTATATCCTTAATCCTATCAGCAGAAATATCTAATAGCAGTAATTGTTGAGTAGCACAAACATGTCCCGAACCCATTTCTCTGGGCAATAATAACATAACCCTTTCTTCCTACGATCTTGGAGTTCTTCAAAGGACAATTGTTTCACATAACCCTTTCTTCCTACGATTATGGATTTGTAGAATTACTGAAGAAGAATGAGAAATTCTGGAGAAAGTTCGAACC
This sequence comes from Cotoneaster glaucophyllus, assembly GCA_036320875.1. NCBI lineage: Eukaryota > Viridiplantae > Streptophyta > Magnoliopsida > Rosales > Rosaceae > Cotoneaster > Cotoneaster glaucophyllus. The sequence goes on from CM070073.1 coordinate 36,700,341, forward strand.
TTGGGATCCAATAATTTGATGTTCAATTGTAAAGCCAAAGTAATTGCTTCATGTACATCAGATGGGCGAAGCAATTTGACATCATGACGTAACTCTAGTATCAACCCTCAAATGAAACAACTGCGGAGCATTACTGGACCTATCTCTGTAGTCCGATTCACCAACTGACGAAACTCAGAGACGTACTCCTTAAGAGAACCCAACTGCTTCAATTGAACTAGAGCCTCGGTAAAGTCCTCGAATTCAGAGGGCCTAAATTCTTACATAAGACATGAACAAAATCTTCCCATTTTGGGTAATTCTTGATGTAGTTCCTCCATTGAAACCATTGTAAAGCTTCATTGTCCATATGAAAAGAAGCCATTCGTACCTTTAGTTTATCGTCGATAGTGAAGTAATCGAAATAATGCTCCGCTCGATAAACCCATGCCAAATGATCATCGCCGTCTGAGAATCGAGATAACTCAAGTTTGATCAATGACGGTCTGGCTTGAAACAACAAATCTTGACCGGGAAAACGCTGACCCATATGAGCAATTAGATCAAACAAGGTTTCCTCAGACCTACCCATTTGATTTGCAGAATCACCATGGTCAGCATAAGCACGATGAGGACAATCAGCGCCAGAAAAATGAAATTCCAAGGCTGAGAATCAAGACTCCATTGATGCAATTACATTGGACAAATTCTGCATCGTCGACCCAATTGCTACAACGGAGGATTGGATTTCCTGAACCAAACCTTCAAGAGCTGTTACTCGTGTACCCATGGCTTGGGCACGCTTCGTTGCTCGCATCATACAAGAAAGGAAACATGGAGATTTGTTACTGGTTGATACCAATAATAGAACCCCTTGTTCCAACCTTTCACTTGTACAGTAATATTCCTCTTTGTATTATTCAACAACTTCTTTAACAAGATATGACCCTGCATTTGCCCAAGTGCCCAGTATTTATACCGAACTGCAAGCTAACGCAATTACAAGATATTTCCAAATCTTATCTCTAACCAACTACTATTATTGTTATCTACAATACCAATCCAATGACTACAAGACATCTGACAACTAACAATTAACAGGCTATGAACTATTACAGTATCATATCACGGACTCAAAAGCAAGATTCGAGTTAGACCCTTCATAAAGAGGGTTGGTTTTGAATAATAATTTAAAACCGTAACAGTACATAGTTTGATGACTTTGCATTTCAACTGGTTTTATTTTGCATCGATTTTTAAAATTTTATTTTAACGCCTGAAAGTTTATAATTTTAACAGTATAATTTCTTCTCGATAACACTCGCTTTATTTGAAGAGTTCGACTCTCACTTTTTCATTAAAAATCAAAAAGAAAAATAGAAAAACAAGGTTAGCGTAATTGTAATATTGTAGGGTTTACTGTTAACATGTTGGTAATACTAATATAATGTTGCATGAATTGGTTTAGAATAGGAATGTAAATATTGTGTAAATATTAGAGTCCTTTATTAGGAAGGATATTTCTTATGTCCTTTTTTAGTTTACCTTGGAGAACAAGGATTGTATGTATTATATTCCCAATTATGCAATACATGAAAATTAAGCCGTAAAATTCTATTTGGTATCAGAGCCAAGTTTGCCATAACCCTAGAAATTGTAAAACAATATTTTCTTCCGCTGATGTGTTCGATTGACTTGTTCCTGTGCTGCTTGTTGCAGAAATCGATCAAGCTGTGTATATTGGATTTGCAGCAGTGTGATCTTGCTGCCGCCGTGTGTGGTGTTGTGCTTTTGCAATTGTGCCGTGTATTGGTGTGTTTGTTCTGCCCGTGTAAGAGTTACAGGCGTGAGTATGCCATATAGTGTGTCGTGTGAATTGATGGTGGTTGTTGTATGATTGCAGACTTGATAGTAATTAAAAAAATGAGATTTGATGTTGCTTGATGCACGATTGCAGCATGTAAATCTGTGACCAAAATCAAAATAATAAAAAATAAAAAGGATTTGCTGCTGCTTGCAGCGTGTGAATTGGTCTCTTGAATCGTGAGCTGTAGTTTGTGCTACTTATTTATGTCCATAGATCAGTGTGGCCGCTGCTGTCAACCAAGAACAAAAAAGATTGTTGCTGCTTGCTGTCCTTGGGCAGCGTGTAAGGGTTTCCTTTTTATACTGCGAGGTTTTGCGTGTCTACTGCTGAAACTGCAGTGTTGTGCCGCATGGTTGCCTGCAACTGTTAGCTGCAATTGCGTGGTTTGTTATATATCTTTATTGTGTCGTACTTACTGTTTTGTCAGTGTTGTGCAGTGTGTAGTGACTGTTGTGCAGTATATTGTTATTTCAATGAAAAATACAGGTTGGATTTTAGATTCTAGTGCCACGGATCATATGACGTATGATAGAACTTTGTTTCAGTCCATGAAAGATCCTTATAGAAAGTGTGTGGCAACTGCCAATGGTTCTACTGCTGCTGTTGTTGGAGCAGGAACAGTGTCTCTTACACCCTCTATTCCCTTACATAATTGTTTATTGGTTCCGTCATTGTCCCATTACTTATTGTCTGTGCCTCAAGTCACTGAACAATTGGATTGTGTTGTATTAATGTATCCTTCATTTTGCTTGCTTCAGGATATTCAGACAAAGGAGATCATTGGGCGTGACACTAAGAGAGAGGGGCTATATTATATGGATGACGTGGTTCCTGGAAGAGCTAATTTGGTTTGTGCGTCACATAATAGTAATCTACAGAAGGTATTGTTATTGCATCGTCGTTTGGGGCATGAATCGTTTGGTTATTTGAAACATATATTACCTGATTTGTTCAGTGGTATTGAAGACTCAGAATTGAAATGTGAAGTACGTATTTTAGCCAAAAGTCATCGTGCTTCATTCCCTCCAAGTATGAATAAAACATCTTCTCCATTTACGCTAGTACACTCTGATGTATGGGGGCCTTCCCATATTAGTACTACATCGAGAATTAAATGGTTTATTATATTTGTTAATGATTGCACTCGTATGACATGGGTTTATCTGTTGAAACATAAAAGTGATGTTAGTATGATTATTCGGTCTTTCTCTCAGATGGTGGCTACACTATATTCCTCCGTTATTAAGGTTCTTCGTTCTGATAACCGGGGTATATATGTTAACTCTGAGCTTTCTTCTTTTTTTCGAGATCAAGGAATTCTCCATGAGACCACTTGTCCTTATACCCCGCAACAAAATGGGGTGGCTGAAAGGAAAAACCGTCATATTTTGGAAACTACTTGTGTATTGCTTATTGGCGCGTCCGTACCTAAGAGTTTTTTGCTAGAAGTCGTTACGTATGTCGTGTATGTCATCAATCGCATGCCATCTCGGGTTGTAGAATTTCGTACTCCACTCCAAGTTCTGACAGAACATGTTCCGGTTGTCTCTACCAACATTCTTACTCCTCGAGTGTTTGGTTGTGCTGCTTACGTTCATATCCACAAAATTCATCGTAGTAAATTGGATCCTTGTGCTCTTCGATGTGTTTTTCTTGGCTTTTCATCCCAACAGAAAGGTTATAAATGCTATCACCCTGAAAACCCGCCACATGTATGTCACCATGGATGTGACTTTCTCTGAATCTGAGTATTTTTATACTCCCGTATTCTCACCCTCCGATCCCAAGGGGGAGAGTGTTATTTGTGATCTTGATGGTGTGTTTGGCTGGTTGGATGTCCAAGATGTGCATCTTTCAGGGGATATGACAATACCGTGCCAAGAGAGGAAGCATAGTCTCGGTTGCTTCCTCCCGAAAGATGATATAGATGGGCAGCCGCTGATTGTCGTCGAGGAAACTTGTACCAAGAGCCCATGTGTTGTAGGTGGTGTTTAGCCAGCTGTTACCGAGGCCTAGCTAGCCTCACCGCAAGCATCTGCTAAAGCTAGTAGCCATGAGATTTGTGCCGAAACTTCCGCCCCTCTCTCTAGCTCGATCGTGCCATCGTCCAATACGTCTTATCTGAATATCCCTGAGGTAAGTACTAGTGATGCTCATGTAACTAATGATATTATAAGTACGTATAAACTGTCACCAAGGCAAAATCGTGGTGTACCTCCTGACAGGTTCTCTCCAGAAGGAAAAGTAAAGTATCCCATAGCAAATTATGTGTCATGTGAAAACCTTTCACTTGAACGTCAAGCTTGGGTGAACAATGTGAAGTCAATTCAAGTGCCAACTCGGGTAGAGGAAGCTTTGAAGAGTCGAGAATGGGTGGAAGCAATGGATGAAGAGATGAATGCACTGCAGAAAAATAATACATGGGAAATAATGGAGTTGCCGAAAGGGAAGAAGCCAGTTGGGTGCCGATGGGTTTTTACAGTTAAATACAAAGCTGACGGTTCACTCGGCAGGTATAAGGCGCGGTTGGTAGCAAAAGGATATACTCAAACGTATGGTGTTGATTACCAGGAAACTTTTTCTCCAGTAGCTAAGATGAATACGGTATGAGTTCTTATCTCATTAGCTGCAAATTTGAATTGGCCATTGAAACAGTTTGATGTAAAAAATGCGTTTCTTCATGGACATTTGGAGGCGGAAGTGTATATGGATTTTCCTCCAGGATATGATAATGGAGGAAAAACGGGAGTATGCCGATTGCGGAAGTCTCTTTATGGGCTAAAGCAGTCACCTCGTGCATGGTTTGGAAGATTCACTCAAACCATGAGAAAGAATGGGCATTATCAGAGTCATTATGATCATACTCTATTTGTGAAACGGAGAAACAATAAAGTAACAGCTTTAATTATTTATGTGGATGATATGATAATAACAGGGGATGATTCAGATGAGATTGTCAAACTGGAGAACAACCTTGCGGCCGAGTTCGAGATGAAGAGTTTGGGTGACTTAAAGTATTTTCTAGGAGTTGAGGTTGCTCGTTCGTCCAAAGGTATTTTCTTGTCTCAAAGAAAGTATGTTCTTGATTTGTTAAAGGAAACATGTATGCTTGGGTGTAAACCTGTGGATACGCCTATTATGGAGAAACACCACTTAGGGATTTATCTGGACCAAGAACCAGTGGATAAAGGCAGATATCAGAGGCTGGTAGGAAGACTAATTTATTTAGCTCATAACCATCCAGATATAGCCTATGCAGTGAGTGTGGTGAGTCAATTTATGCACTCACCAAGTGTGGATCATATGGCTGCTGTTATGCGTATCTTGGCGTATTTAAAGTCGGCCCCAGGGAAAGGAATCTTGTATAGAAATTCTGGTCATCTAAAAATTGAGGGGTTCACTGATGCTGATTGGGCAGGTGATGTGACTGATAGGCATTCTACTTCTGGATATTTTACATTCGTTGGTGGAAATTTGGTTACTTGGAGAAGCAAGAAACAAAATGTGGTGTCTAGGTCTTCTGCGGAGGCCGAATTCAGAGGTATGGCGCATGGAGTATGTGAAGTTCTTTGGTTACGTAAATTGCTATGGGGTCTTGGTTTCAAACCAAATGAGGCTATAGAGTTGTATTGTGATAATTAGTCGGCACGAGAAATTGCAGAGAATCCGGTACAACATGACAGAACGAAGCATGTGGAAGTTGATGGACATTTCATTAAGGAAAAGTTCGAGAAGAAGATTGTGTCAGTACCATTTGTGAACTTAGAAGAGCAGCTTGCGGATATCATCACTCATGTCGTGTGTAGTAGAGTTTTTGGTGACTCACTTGTCAAGTTGGGCATGTGTGACATCTATGCTCCAACTTAAGGGGAGTGTTGCGTGAGTTGGTTTAGAATAGGAATGTAAATATTGTGTAAATATTAGAGTCCTTTATTAGGAAGGATATTTCTTATGTCTTTTTTTAGTTTACCTTGGAGAACAAAGATTGTATGTATTATATTCCCAATTATGCAATACATGAAAATTAAGTCGTAAAATTCTATTTATAAAACTCAGCTGCTAGCTGTAAGTTGATTGATTGATCCAATCAAAGATGATCGATACAGTATCCCAAAGAAAGGTAATATTTATCAGATTTTTTTATTTATTTTTTCATTTCATGAACATTATTCTAAAATTTAAAAAAACTTGATCAAATAAAGAAATCATAGCATTGAGGGGGACATGGACAGTGAGGAATGCTCAGTGTGATAATGGGTAATCAATGCATGAACCAGAGACATGCCTCTCATATCTTGTCCATTTTTTAAATACCAAATCTGCTGGAAAATTACCGAATGCTTCAAATTTTATATATACAGATTCTAGAGGAAATAATATTGCCATGAACGCCGTATTTTACTACTCAATGCTTAAATATCCCTCTCCTTTCTAATTTCTTATAATTTTCTTCAATTCTTTTTTCCTTCCTCTATAACTTTTCCAATTAATCTAGCATTTTAAAGCCAATTATTATAGGAGATCTGAGCATTATATAACCGTTTTGTTAGAACACAATTTAAGATTCTTGACCTATGCCTTATTAAATTAAAAAAGATTTTATTTATAATATAATAGTTTAACAATGGATCCACATGCATCTTTACTATTTAAACTTTCAAGATCAACAAATGAGGTAGAGATAATAGTACAGAAAAACTAATTGATTTAAGTTAATTTTCATCAACTATTACTATTTTTTGACAAAACAGTAATTTAATCTACTAACAGCTGAAAGTAAGATTTGAACTTGAATGCAAAAAATGTAACACATTGTTAAGTATTAACTTTAGCTAACTTGATTAACGTCCAAATCTGCTCATTATTACTCAATTTAACGAGCACAACATCTGTATAGTGAATAACAATCTACTAAGCGGGCATACACCATGGTAGATGAACTATTGCCTTCAAGTGATGGTTAGATGATGGATTCAAAATTTTGAGAAGTTTCACTTATTTTCTATGAGATGATTATGGGTTCGAACCCCTCCACTACACAGGCAGTACTTCAGTCTTGAACAAAAAAAAAATTCGTTGGGATTCATCCAAAGAAAATTTGACTGGAAACTAGAAGTCTAGATTTTAGTGGTTCAAATTAAGAAAGAACAAAAACCTAGAGATAATATATATGCATATAATATTTCAATCTCTTCCAGTAGTGGGTCAGAAATTGAGCCCCCCCAAGGAAACCAAGAGAAGAAAATTAGCAAATTTAATAATCCAATGTGGACCAAATTGCTAATATTACTATTATGGTGGTAGGGACATAACCTACTCCAAGACATATATAAACAACAAAATAATGATAATTAAGTAAGCATAAACTCTGTTATTAGCTCTACCTCTATCATTTTCCCGAAAAAAAGCTCTACCTCTATCATCTCTTCCCCAAATCCCCACCATTAATGAAACCAGAGTAGCAGCATATTTGTTAGGTCAGGGCTGATGCAGTCCCTTCCTATCCACTGGGTTTTTCATTTTTTTAACCAAAACAACGTAAAAAGATTGGTCAAAGATTATAAAAATTTAAAACCCTAAAAATGTCAGCAAACGGTGCCTTTTTAGCTTGTTGGGACGCTCTTTTCGGACATGCATGTGGGAGTTGTTAGCAAAATTAACCTAGAAAGATATTTGAATCTGGGGAGGAGTATTAATATTATTACCCTTGTGAACTAAGATAACGAAAGTAACGAAAAGACACATATATTACCCTAGAAAGATATTTGAATCTGGGGAGGGGATCATTCAGCTTTTGTTACTTTTTCATCTATCATTTTGGTAATATTAAACTATAGGCGATTATAATTTTTTTTACGATACAGTCCAAAGAAATTGGACTTAAAATTTAAAAATTTGTATTCTTCTTCACTTATAGGTGAGCGGTTTTAGATTCGATTATAGCTAAAAACGAAGTTGAACTACATTATTGCTAGTCTATTGTGAGACTTAGCTTAGTCCCCCACTCCTATAGTGCGGATATATCGTTTGTTAACAAAAAATAACAATAAAATAAAATAAATGGATAGAGAGAAAGTTCTTCTGGTTTTTTTTTTTTTGGTTCTGTCTATATTGGGATGCAACAGAGATTGTGGATCCAGCAAGCATGAAAAGTTGAAAGAATTTAGCGCCAAGACATGAAGCCTCCTTCCCCACCCACCACCCCCACATGATGTCCTAATTTTGTATAAATAATACTGTAATCCTCCAAAATATTATCCGACTGGATGAGTACTGCACATGGCTGCTTAGCACTAGATTAATAATTAAAATGTGTGTTGGATAATCAACTAATATTAACTCATTTATTGATTTTGAGCACTCTTCTTCATCCTTTAATGTAGACAATATCGTATATATTAAAAAACTTACAATTTTACGGAATGATTTTTGAACTCCTTTATTTTATTCTAGTCATTCGATTGAATAAATAAGGAAAAATAACAAACATAACTAAGGACAACAGTGCTAAAGATGAAGAGGGGAGTACGGAAACGCACTCCTAACTTTATACAAGTAGTATTGTTTGGTTCTTGGTTTGCAACAAGTGATTTCTAGTCGTTGTAATTAACATAAATAAAATTTAAATACATGTGTAAAACTTTGATTTACAGGCAAAAGAAAATGACTTTTCTAAAGTAATGAACAAAGTAGTTTCGTTTTAACGGTAAAGATATGTTCAATTAGAAAATGCATAAAGTATTCTGAATAAAATTAGGAGGCCTCTCTTTTGTGGGTGGGCACAGTTTGGTTCAGTCCGATTTTAGAGTAAGAACTCAAATGGAGCCAAACCATTCGGTTTTGGTTCGATTCGATTTCAAACGGTTTTGGTTTCAGTTTGTGCCTTATTTGCAGGCCCATTAAAAAATTGGCATTAATACAAGTATTCAACATTCAAATAAACTCAAAGTTCAACGTTAAAATACCTTATGACATTAGTACAACCCGAAAAAAAAAATGGTTATGCAATTCAACAAAACAATTTTGATGTTTCAAGTCACTACTTTAAATCGTTCAATCCATTCTTGGTCTCTTTCTTTTTGGACACTTACTCTCCAAAGGTTTAGGAGGCCTTTGAGCTTGAGAATGCAAGACTTGGAAAGACCTCGGATCTTGTGAGAGTGAAAGTGACGGATGAGAACTCAACCTTGTGAATTAAAAGCTTGACATTGCCTTGGAACTTGTTGTGGTTGTGGATTAAGAGCAAGAAAGACAATACTTGAATTTGAATTGGCCAACTCTACACAATACAAAAACATAACCAGTTTAAATTACGTACATTAGTTGTTATAGACTTTAAAAAGCCTACAAGAGTAACCAATTACACCCAACATCAAATTGGGTATTAAATTAAATATATATACATATAGGAATCATTTCACAAGAGGGATCCCCATTTTTCTAAAAAAATGGGGACACCCACTTGACCGTTGGATTTGACTTTAATGAAATTGTGTGGTTGAGATTGTGCGGCATGTGTTTTAATTTCAACCACACAATTTCATTAAAGCCAATCCAACGGTCAAGAGGGTGTCCCCATTTTTTTAGAAAAATGGGGACCCCTCTTGGTAAGGGGTCTGTATACATATATATATATATATATATATATATATATACATATATATATATATATATATATATATATTATGCAGTGGGGTTTGATTTCAGTTCGGTTCCAGATACTGAGAACTGAGACCAAACTGTTTATTCAGTTTGCGATTTGACTTTAAATCGAAATCGTTTCAAAATCACAAAAAACAAAATGCTTGGTACAATTCAATTTAATTTCGATTTTGATTTTGATTTCTGGTTTCAAGTGCCCACTCCTACTTTCATCACACCAAAAAAAGCATAGAAAAAAAGACAAAAACACAAAAGCTAATCGGTGAGCAAACCATTGCTAGATCGGGGGAGGATTTTTTTTCATTTAAAAGAGCTTTAAGATGAGAGACTTTCATATGGGTGTGTCAAGTAATAGTCACATTCGAGCACATGTGGGTGGGAGCGTTGTGGTGGCATAGTGGCATTATGCATTGTGGAAACTCTCCATCTTCCTCACGTTACTACTCATCTTTGACATTTTATGGTAAATGGGCGTGGCAATGAATTGGTCGGAAGGTCCTTGTACGGAAAAGGTTGAGCAAGGACAAACTCATCTACAAATTGAAAAGACCATGGAATATATACATATGGGAAAGTTCCTCACCAAATCATCACGTGTAATCAAACTATCAATCTAAACTATTGAACAAGTAGAGTGTTTTGTTAATTAGTTATTTTGATATTAAATTATCAATTTGAACCATTGAAAGCTATGGCATATTGATTCAACATAATAATTGGTATTTTGAACTAGGTTTCGAAAAAGTTGGGTTAGAAGTGAAAGCTACTTATGTTTTATTTTATTAACGAAGAAAAAATATCACTAGATTAGAAACTAGTTAGTACCTACCAATTTATGCTCACTCGATAAAAATTTAGGAGACTAATCCGTTCTCGAGCCCCGAAACACACCATTCTTGTAAAGTAACCCAAATTGAAGGTAAGATTTTGTGGTACCAATTGGTCTACTTTTAAAATGCCCTGACATTAACGATAAGTTGAAGAGCATGAGGAGGTTGACAGACTGGGATCGAACATTTGGTCTCATGATTGCAACAACGCAATAATGTAACGTGATGCAAAAGAATAACCCTACAATAATGTAACGTAAAGGGGAAAGTGCAAAACTCGTCTGAAATTTCATCTTCCATTTCATATACATGATGTATGTACAAGTTACAGTGTGATGATCCAAGCCTCGAAAACATGCTCTCACTCACACTCTCTCTCTTCTCTCTCTCTCTCTCTCTCACTCAACCTCCGATCAGCTTTTGCTCGCCGGGTTGACATTGTCGAAAGCGCTTAAAATTAGTGAAAATTTACACTACCAAAAGAAAAGATGGCGTCTTTTAGACACTCGTATCACAAAAATTTCCGTCCATTCTGTTTTGAACGGCTTTGACAGCAGCAACTCTGGCAGCAGTGGCGGCTCTGTTTGCGGCCATGACTGCCTTGTTCACTTGTTCGTCCACTTGCTGAAGGTTAACAGCATTCTCTGCTGCTTTCCCAGCAGCCTGCAATTTCAATACAAACAAAAGAATGAGCGACGAATAAATTGAGTATATGCTAACCATGGAAGTGTGATATGTTTATATACTAGTTTGAATGGGACTATAAAATACCTGAACTGCTCGAACAACTGCATCGGTTAGTGGCAGAAGAGGGTGCTTAAGGGTGCCACCATCCCATATACCACATCTTGCATCGCCATTTCGAAAAGTGTAAACGCCATAGCCTAGCTTCCGGCCTTCGTGCCATGACCCCTCATAACAATGACCATTTGCAAAGTGGTAGATGCCGAATCCATGCATTTTGTCTCCGAAATATTCACCGGCATATCTATCTCCATTTCTGCAAACAGAACCGAATTCGTCAATCGAATTGCATCGCAGCAAGAAAATTCAACTAGCTCAAGTGAGTTGAAAGCAGATTTACTCCTAAATGCACAATTAAGGAAACAAATCTCAAAAAGGTGGTCTACAAAATCAAATTCTTGACCATAAAATGTAAAAGACCAAAACAGAGACTTGGTCAGATGTATTAATACTAGATACCCACAGACAACCAACCACACAACAACAACCAGATTTCACTGTTTCATTCACCATGAACAGTTCAACTATGGTAAAACCTAACATCTATCAAATTCAAATTTAAACCAACAAACAAAAACAAATTCGAAAGTTGAACAGAAAGATTGAATCTTTACTGCACTAGCAGTAAAAAGGAAGACAACCCAAATTTGGTAACCCAAAACCCAACTAATATCAAAAGATTTAAAATAAAAAACAATGGCGAAGACCCGAAAATTTTCGAAACCAAGAACCTAATAACTGACCTGAAATGGTAGCAACCGAGGCCGTGCTTGGCGCCATACTTGAATTCGCCAACATAGCAGCTGCCATCGGAGCACGTCTGCACTCCGACGCCGTGGCTCTGCCCATTGCACCACTCCCCTGCATACGAATCTCCCGCCGAGAATCTGTAAACCCCATAACCATGCCTCAGTCCCTGCCTGTATTGCCCCTTGTATCTGCTCCCTCTCGCCCAGCCCTCAATCCCGTAGCCGTCGTATCGGCCGTCGATCCAATCCCCCTCGTATCTGCCGTTGACGAAGTAATTGTAAACCCCACTGCCATTGCACTCCCCCTTGTGAAATTCCCCCTCGTAGAAATCCCCATTGCTATAGAATTCGACTCCTTCCCTTATGATCTTCTTCTCCTTCCGGGTCTTGTTCGGGTTCGGGTCAGACCCGATGAACCACTGGACCGGCTTCGCGCCTCCGTTGGTCTTGTAGAACCGGTGGAAGCAGCACCGCTTTGCATTCTCGTCCCAGGAGTGCTTGAGGAAGGAGACGCTGCGGTTGATCAGACCCTTGTTCTTGTTCGCCAAGAAAAGCGTGAAGGCGACGAAGACCAGCGCCAGGAGGAGGTTTTCGGAGGTGGGTATTTCTTCGCGGCGGAGGTAGAAGAAGAAGAAGAAGCCGGAGAAGCTGAAGAGGGTGAAGAGTGTGACGGCGGCCATCGCCAGGTGCTGGTGGTTGATCCGGGTCGACCCGGATTTCTGGTGGGTCGGTACGGGATTGTAATTCTTGGGTTTCTGCTCTTCTTCGTCGTAGTGGTGGTTTTCATTGGCGGCAAAGACGTCCTCCTCCGTGACGGAGTTGAGGCTGTGAATGGAGGATCGAATCGTCGGCGACGACCGCAGCAACGACGACTGGGTCCTCGTGAGCTTCGCGTGACTTTTCTGACCGTCCATTTAGAAAACCAACTGATCGATTGATTCAACCCCAACCGTCCGATGATCGAATCTTTTTCACTTGTTTTTCTGGGTACTAAACCGACTTCCTGTACCGCGAGATTCTTATAACCAACGTCGCTGGTATTATCGAGCACACCGGCGACATCTCACGAGCAAAACACCCGCGGCGCACGTTAACTTACCGCTGGACCCACCGCAACTGAAAAACAACCAACTCTCCTGAAGATTCAAAACCGGGGGGATGGGGAGAGAGAGAGAGAGAGAGAGAGAGAGGGAGGGAGGAGAGAGAGAGTGTGTGTGAGTCTGGAGTTTATGTCAGGAGAACTGGACCGGCTTCTAGCCTTTTGATTTTATTGATGCAGCATTGGGGAGAGAGAGGGAGTGAGTTTTAATAGAGGCCGTCAGATTCTCATCAGACGGTGGATCTTGATGATGAGGTCTGACCCGTTGGATGGGGTTCGGATAGCCCCGGTCTTGACGGGAAAGATGTGGTCGTCGGATCTTAGATTCGGCTTCGGCTCCTTTTCACTTTACTGTTCAGGCCGGCACGTGCCACCTCCACGTTACCGTCCTTCCGAGCAGTGTTCACCTGTTACGCAGTTCCACGAAGTTAAACTAGGTTGAAGAGATTTTTTCTTTTAAATTATATAGTTAATCTATAGCAAAATGCTCCCATTGGAAAAATAGCAAAATATTTTATATTTAACCATGCAAATAAGCAATGCAAGTGGGGACCACCCTCCTATATTTTTTGGTAAAATTTGCTAAACAATATCTAATTATTTACCATCTTTCATGCATAATGCAAAAAATATCACCAATAATACAATGTGTAATCGGTTAAAGAACGAAAACAAAGGTAATTTACCTGACATGGGTGATGCGTGTTCAACGATCATTTCAAGGCGTATCCAATGAAAGCGTTGTGCGTGAAACGTTTTTTTTTTCTTAAAAAATATATGAAACTTTTCTTTTGCCGCGCTAGTTATTCTCTTACTATTCTTTATATAGAGAAGTAAAGATGGGGTAATTAAGACCTACAATCTGTAAAACAACTAAGGCATCACATATCAAAGATAGTTAAGGATATTCACAGAGATGTTCATATTTCGAAACCGTGGCTAAGCCGAGGACCCATAGTCCAACGTCGAGTAGGTAAGTGCCTCGTATCAGCCAGCAAATTGCCATAAGAATATTAACCAAACCAATGAGGAAATAATAAAATACAAAAAAGGATCCAAATTAGCCAATTGGAAAGAGAGAGAAAACGATGCCCGCAAAAATCTTCATGTTTACTGTAACATGTGTTGTATTTTGCATAGGTATACATGAAATCTAATGAACAGTAAATTTCGATCATAAAATAATCGTAGCGAACTTGATAAACAGAATAATAACTTGTCATATATCGTGAACCGGACAACAAATAAAACATGACGTTGAGAACTTGACCTAAATCTCTGCCTTAACAATAATTTCCCATATCTTGTCATATTTTCAATCACAATTTCAAATTTTATAGCCGCATGCACTGCTGAACGTTTTTCTTGTTCTTTTTTCTACCAAGTGACAAGTGAAATAGAAAATTAGGTTTTCCTTTTTTTTCAAAAGTTGTAGGCTACCTGCACCACAAACAACACACAAAAGGTAATAACATCGAGAAATCTCATCTAATCAGCTGTGAATGACGTCATGCTAATTGCATGTACGGTTACGATGTAATCTCACATTAATTATCTAATTATGTGTGACGTATTGTCAAATTACTTTTGGTAAGGGGTAGTGGAAGAACAAGTGGATACTTAATAAGCCATATGTACATATTACTTGCTATATTTAAAGCCAATTAATTAATTTAATAAATACTTTTTAACTTAAAAACGATAATGTTCTCGCTCTATCTGCACTAATTGCACACACAAACCATGATTTGGTTTAGGATCTTTCACTCTGTATACGTTTGTTCATACGTTTCACTGGTATTACTATTAGTAGGGACCTTTCTATTCAAATCCCTTCCTTTGAGGGATACTACTATAATGAATAAAATTTCAGCGTGCCCGGAATATGGAAATGAAATAATAAATCACATTTCATTATATAAGTGGAGATAAATTTTATTTTTTAAGTATTATTCTATTTATATATTGATACACACTGTGTTTCCAGCACATTGAAAAACCTCTCCACTATAAGACCCACTTTATTATTATTTTTTTAATCCCAACATTCCATTTTTTAAGGTTTCATGTATGAATTATATTATCTGACCAAAAAAAAAAATCTATGAATTATCTTTTCTTTTCTTTTGGTCATGTAATATATGGGTTATATATGTTTCCAAAACGTCCCAAAACGTCACGACAATTGGTAATCATAATTTATTTATTTTATTAAGGATTCGTTTTAGAAAAGCACATGAGATATTCTATATATACTAAAACCCAAACGGCTGGTTACTGTTCTAGGGCAGTGTGCGGACCAAAATGCCCCTCGATTCATTTGTTAAGCCAATTTTTTGCCAACTTTTATACAGTTAAATGACTTCCTTGCCCTTTTGGTTCTACGTGTCTTTCGTCGCTCGGTGTTCTCGACTCTTCTGAAGTCATTCCGCTCTCTCTCATCTAAATCCAAAAGATTAGATCGCAGCTTCTCAAACTCTCTCTCTCTCTCGCACCGCCACCATCAGCCGCCGCAGCTGCTCGAATGCTGGGTCTCCAAATGGTAAAATGCTCTCTACTTAAGGCAAGTAATTTGAAGTTTTGGTCCTGTTTTCAATTATTATGCCCAATTTCGAATTTAAATCTATTTATTTTTTTTAAATTGATTTGGGATTATTTAAATCAGCGATGGAAAAATCTGCCAGAAAACTCAAGAGATTTCAGTATTCAAATTATGGGTTCTCTCAGACTTCACAATTGTTGGATCTGGGTTCTCTTCAGACTTCACAATCTGCCAGAAAACTCAAGGTTCATCTCTCTCCCTCTCACCTTTTTTTCAATTCATGATCGTATTTCCTTTGCATGAATGATGGATCTGTTGCTGACAAATTCTGCACTCTTTTTGCTGCGCTGGCTTTCATTTTCTCAGTCTCTATTTCTCTGTTTGCTTTCGTTACCCATTCCAGATCTTTTCTTTCTCTATTTTCTTCTACTGGTGTGCCTCTAAAGCATTTTTTTTTTTTTGGCAAATTCCCGGAGTACAAAAATAAGGAATTCTTTGGCGCCATGTGGTGTGTTCCATTCCGATTTGTAGAAGATATTTGAAGGTAAGTTAGTTTATAGCAATTCGAAAGTTTGGGAGGGTTTGGGATATTTTAAAGTTTTTTTCTAATTCCTGCAAAAACCATGTATAACAGTATAATTGTGTTTCGATTTTTTTTTTTTTTTTTAATTTAGACTCAGGTTTCCTCTTCGCGGATCTGTGTTTTGTCGCCATCGATTGTCGTCTCCTATCATTCTCAAAACTCAGCTTGCTCGATTGATATCCAACTTCGTAAGCTTTTTCATATTTTGAGTTTCCTTTTGGAGAAAATGTTTTCTTTTGTTGTATTTAAAGATATTAAGATATGTTGGTTTTTTTTTTTTGTTTTTTTGTTTGGGTGGGTTTCGTAGTTTTGGTGGTGTTATGGGTTTTGGTGAGGGATTTGAGTTGGGTTTGAAGGTTTTTATTTGTAAACCAATTGAATGTCGACAAAAGATAATTTGGAATTTTGACACACATCTTCTCATTTATCTTTTCCTGTGTGTATGAATTGAGTGCTGAAGTGCGTGTGCAGGTGGATGTATTCACTGGCTCAGCTTTCAAGGGGAACCCAGTAGCAGTTTGGTTGCTGGAGGAAGACAAAGACTACCAGTGGTTGCAGGTTTTGGCTGCCAAGTTCAATCTCTTTGAGACATGTTACTTGACTTGGCTTACTGACTCGGGCTCAACTCCTCGGTTTGGTCTCATATTCCTTTCTCCATCTTTTTAAGTTCTTCATTTTCCCCCATTATCTTATAGTATTTGTTGTTATGATTGATTTAATTGTTTTTTGTTCGAAGGTGTTGTAGCAACTTAGTGGCCAAACACCTGTTTTCTCCAAAGGTAATAATTTTTCAACCGTTTTGATCTTTATTGGTAATTCATTTCTTGCATCATTTTATCTGTCTGCTACTAGAAATTCCAAAATGTATAATTCACAACCAAATTGATGTTCAAAACATTTTTAAGTCCAAAGGGTATTTTGAGGTGTACTTAATTTATAATTTTAGCTAATAAGACAATATTATGTTCGTTCTCTTATATTCGTGTTCAAATCGTTCTCTTTTCAGTTTTGTAAGCAATGATCTTTTACCGATTGTTAAAGTGCTTCCAAGGGACCTGCTCTATGCTCTTGCTTCCCGGTTGCTTCTGTTGGGTTTGGAAGAGCTACAAATAGCAATCTAAGTCGAAAACTAATCAGAAGGTTTTAGAAATTTTGAATTTTTTGATGATTTGGTTTTCAAAATCTGATTGTGTTTGGATTTTATCTGGTTTGGTGTTCGAGCAAGGCTTATCAAGATAACTGTGAGTTGCGGATGAAGGGTTATGGAATGGTGGATTGCGTGGAAGGTGTGCAAGAATTCAGTTTTTTTGTTTTGTTTTGTGTGGTTGAATGAAAACAGGAATTGGAAGAATGATGAAAGTGCTTACATTTTGTTGCAGGAGTTGGAATTTCAATATTGCATGGAGGAAGTTCCTTGGGCAAAAATGGAGCATATTGAAGCTGTTTCAGAGGGAGAATGGACCTCTCTCAGTGGGATTTACACTACTGAGGAGGTAGATTTCATGTCCCAGTTGCTTGAAAACTTTATAAACCAGACATCAATCATGGGAATAGATCCAGAGACTTTTTGACCTGGAGGCAACTATGAAGGTTCACATTATTACTTATCAAAAACTTAAAACTATTTTTTCTGCAGTGATTGCTTCAACAAAAAAATACTTTTGCTCATTTGTTAAAGGACGTTGGTTTACATTTTGTGTGTAAATAGTTGATCCTAACATGAATTGTCAAGGTGGAATACTAGGTTAACCATTTTTGTATACTGATGATAAGGCATTTGATAATGTCTTTTCTGTAAATTACATTCCATTTTCTGTATAGTATTTTAACACTCTTTGCATATTTACATGCTAACAACATAACTATAGTTATATTTTCGCTCCCGCAACAACGTGCGGGTAAAATTTACTAGTGTATCTCTATAAATCAATTGGAAAATCACTTTAGGTGATTTTGTAGAGAAGCACTTCTCATGTCATGAACCAAGATTGATCCTCGAAAAAGGCCTCAAAAAGAAAGAATTCGGATGATTGAAGTTTAAGGTTGCAATCAGTTAGGTTCTAACACTCTCTAATAGCCTGATTATGATAAAATTAAATTGTTAAAAAAAATAGACTAGTAATTTTGATGACTGATTAATTAATGGGCTTGGGCTGGCCTTGATTCTTCTATCACCACCGTCTCAAAGTGGAAGATGGCGGTGATCACTTGGTGATCCAACAAAATAAAAAAGGGATTCACCTCTGCGTCCCATTTGACACGCATTTAGCAATAATACACCTCCATGACTCCATCTTCTGCACACATACCTGAAGCTGATTACTTGTCTGGCTTTACTTTGTATAAACGATGGTCCAAGCTACGTACCATCACAAATCTTGCATTCCAAAACTTATATATATACGTGCGTGTGTATATATATAGCTGCATAATTAGGGGTTAGGTTCCCCTATAACCAGTACTGCTGCAACTGCATGTGCATCATATAGATTTCCTGAAACCCTCAACTCTCAGACACTATACACAGCAACAAAACTCACAAGCTTCAGAGAGTCGGAAGAAATCCAGAACTATCCTGTACAGTTGGTCAATTGATCAGCTGCATGTAGTTCAGGAGCTAGACTTTGGTTCATCTGGCACTGTTTGTCAAGATAGTACTGTACTATTATGTACCCTAGATATATATTTTGACCGTATAAATAGACTTTTCTTCTTCTTCTATCTGGTACGGGAATATGGGGTAACGGCCGCGGTCATACAGTCACACTCGAAATCTTTTCCGAAGTACAAACAAGACTACATACAATGCATATGAGCGAAGATTATCACTTGCTCATATATAATATACAGTTAAAAGATTGTTTGATAAACAATTGTAACTATTGATCATAACTAAATCATAAGTTGTGTTTATACTCGTGAAGGAAGTTGATGTTTTGTTATAAAACTAATTAGTAATAAGAGGAGTAACTTTATTTATTATAAGTATATGTAAGATCCCTTATTTTTATAATGCGGGATTAATACTCTTAATATGTCTCCTCATGTGTAGCGAATTTTCAAGTCTAACAGATGAACAACACAAACGAAATGACGTGGTGGTACAACCTAATCTGATATCAATATGTTGTTTGAGTTTTCAATTTTAATCATATGATATTCAAAAGGACTAGGAATAT
Source organism: Cotoneaster glaucophyllus (assembly GCA_036320875.1). Lineage (NCBI taxonomy): Eukaryota > Viridiplantae > Streptophyta > Magnoliopsida > Rosales > Rosaceae > Cotoneaster > Cotoneaster glaucophyllus. The sequence goes on from CM070073.1 coordinate 36,719,575, forward strand.
CTGAATAAACCAGATGCTACAAGAGAATCTTCTTTTTAGTAAAAGAAAAAAGAAGAGTGAAATACTGAACAACAATGTCAAAAGTTGGGACATGGAAAAACAAGATATTTTTATGAGTATGATAAGTATATGAATGACTTATGACTCATTTGGATGTGCTTTTAAAATGACTGAAAGCGTTTTTAAAGACAATGTTTTGGGGTTCCAAAAGCACTTTAAGTGCTTTATACAAGAAGTACCAAAAGATATGTGTTAAAATTGGGTTAAAATTGAGAGATCATTGCTCCAATTGAGTTAAAGTTAAGGGACCATTCTCCAGTTAGATTAAAGTTGAGGACCAATGGTAATGGATTTTTAGTTGAGGGACCATAGCTACACATTTTGATGAGTTGAGGGACCAATGATAATGGATTTTTAGTTGAGGGATCATTGTTCTAATTGAGTTAAAGTTAATAGATCATTGATACAATTTACTCTAATTTCAAGGGTGGTGCTGTTCACACACCCATTTTTACTTTTTATGAACTCTTAGCTTTCGGCCGCCATATCAGATGAATTGAAGAATTGAAGAAGACCATGGCTACAATTTTCTCATTTGGTTTTTAATATTTGCCCCTTGATTCAACTTCACGTGTGTGGGACGTGACTCATTTTAACTGAATTTTTAACGGAATTCATGGAAATGATCATAGCTATACGTTTTGATGAGTTAAGAAATCAATGATCACAAATTTTTAGTCAAGGGACCATTACTCTAATTCAATTAAAATTAAGTACCATCGCAACCATTTCGTCCTTTTGAAATTAGACTTCAGATGCCTTGCTTTGACAATTTGAAACATGCTGTTATCTTTTCTTTGAATTATCAAGTATGAACATGATTTCAACAAAATTGGGCTCCATGCCGTTCATTACTTGTTTTGCTGATTTTGTTTGTTTCAACAAAAACATAAAATTCCACACAGCTAATTAGCTAAATAGTCTTATTTAAAAGAGGTCTAAAAACTATGGCTTCAAACTGCAGGGCACGGGAATAAGATCCCTTCCATTCAGATGCTTATTACAAGTTTGAGTTCCATTTATTCTAACCGACCATTCGAATTATCTTCTCAACTTCTCCTTCATCCTGTCAACGGCAGCCCTAAGAGTACCTTCGTCTTTGCAGAACGTAAATCTTACTAGATTCTTTCCATCTTCCGGGTTTAAGTAAAATACGCTGGTGGGGATTGCCACCACTCCAACTTCCTTGATCAGATACTCACAAAAGGCAACATCATTTTCCAGTCCAAAAGGAGTGTGATCAACAACCACAAAGTAGGTACCGCTTGATGGATACACTTTGAAACCGACAGATTTCAATCCCTCGACCAAAATTGCCTTCTTTGCCTGGTAATCTCTTTTCAGCTCCACATAGTAGGAGTCTGGAGCTCTGAGAGCGGTTGCAGCTGCCCATTGCATTGGAGTGGAGGTAGCAAATGTGAGATAAGAGTGTGCCTGCCGAACTCCCCATGACAGGTGTGGCGGAGCTACAGCCCAACCGATCTTCCACCCCGTCAAGGAGAATGTTTTTCCCAAGGAATTCATGGTCACTGTACGCTCGTACATTCCAGGAAGAGAGGCCGGTGAAATGTGATCCATTTCAAAAGCCAACTTATCATAAACTTCATCACTGAATACCAACACATCATTTTCAATGCAGAGTGATGCAATCACATCGAGTTCCCCTCGAGTGAACATTTTTCCAGTAGGGTTATGTGGAGAATTTAGAAGAATTGCACGAGTATTCTTCGAGATTGTGGACTTGAGCTCATCAATGGGAACAGCAAAATCCGGAGGGCGTAATGTGACACCTTTTACTTTAGCACCAGCCATGGATAGAGTAGCTTCATATGAATCATAGAAAGGAGCAAAGAGGATAACCTCGTCACCAGGATTTATCAACCCCAGCATAGTTGCCGCAATTGCTTCTGTGCACCCAGAGGTGACAGTTATTTCTTTCTCAGGATCCACAACAAGTCCCGTATCCTTCTTGAATCGCTCAGCTATGGCATTGTTAAGGTCTGGAACCCCATATCCGCGAGCATATTGATTCTTCCCATCTTTAACAGCCTGAATTGCTGCTTCCTTTACAAACTCTGGACCATCAAAGTTAGGGAAGCCTTGCCCAAGGTTAATTGCTCCATGTTTAATTGCGAGATTACTCATTTGAGTGAAGATAGTTGTCTTGAACTTTTCCAAGCGCTTTGCCACCTGACAAAAAAATGTGCATACATGAGGAAGACTTCAACTCTGCAACTGCAGAGCAATTCAGGGAAGCAGCATTTACAAATGTAGTTAAATCATAACCCAATACTTTATGCACAAGCCGGATCAAAATTCGCATGGTATAAGTCATGACCACCGCCTATATTTCATCTCAATTGGATATCACCATCTCATGACATTGTCTGACCCCCAGTAAAAATAAATTAGCATTACAAGTATGCCAAAAGCTTTTGGATGCAAGCATGCACTGACATAGAGATAGAAAAAGAACACATGAATAAACTGTACAATGCAAGGCTTAAGTCTGTATACATGAAACTGAAGTACATAAAGCGGGAAAAAGGAACGAAAAAAGAGAGAAAAGGATAGTCATCCTGTATTAAAACATAAGATCACTAGTAGTCATCTTGTAATTCTCAATTGTAACTTTTATGGTTTTGTTTTGCAGTTGGCAGAACAAGCAACTCCTTTCACTTGATGTTAAAATATGAACCTTTGGACTTTGTGGCACTAAACTTGTGCATCTAATAACCCCATTATCCAATGATATACCTATATTTAACGGTACAAGTACATCATCTAATTACATTGTTAATTATAATTATGATCTTGCTTCAGCAGGATTAAGATGGATTGCAGTCAATTCTTACAATTTGCAGTACAGCGGAAAAAGCTTAAGGATCATTCTGCAAGTTAAAAGTAAACTGTAATCAAAGATCCCAACTTTACCTGCATAATTAATCCTACTGCAGATCATAAGAGAATCAAAAAGCCCAAAACCCAAATAACAAAAATGAAGGTTTTTACATGCATAAGTTCCCAAATAACAAAAATCCCCAAACACCTAATTCGATTCAAGCCACATACTTTAACAATCCGCCATGAAATTGGAACGATGACAAGTTGGGTAATACCTGTAAAGACTGCTGGGTCTTCCGGGTCGACTCCGATTGACCGGGAACGACATCGTTTTGGGTGGGAACGGTGGACATGGCGGCGGAGAAAGAAGGGCAACGAGTGCAGGATACGCTTCTGGTCCTCACAAAGTTAAAGTCTGCACAAAAATTCTTGGAAAAGTTGAGGAAAGTGGAAGGGCTGAGGCGCATTTCATGGGATGGCCAGGTGCATTGAATCTGCATGACAAAATGCCTCAATGACAACGAAAGGCAAAGTGGCTGAAGTGAAGAATCGGAGTTGGACTTGGGATCAGTTTTGCAGCCTTTACCTAGACCACTATTTATTGTGGAGGAGAATTTTTAAGTTTAGTGGGAATGGTTTCCAAGTGTGGCCCAAACAAAAAAATACAAGTTAGTGGCCATTGTGAATTTTATTGGGTAGGCATGGATCATGTTGCTAATTCAATCTATACCAAAACTGAAAACACACTGAATCACTGTTCATAGTGCAGTACAATGACAAATTTACCCCTGTTTAATTTTTGTTATGGCAAGTATGCCATTGTCTGAGAAAATATATAAACACTTGATTTTTCCCTTCTGTTTTACACCTTTCTCGCCCGTCCCTCTCGCTGTTCACTCCACGACTCACCACTGTGGCCGGCGACGAGTTCGTAGTTTCCGACGACTACAAACCAAAAAACCAACTAATAAAAAAACCCTCTCTCACATTCAATCTAACCATCAAATCTATTTCTAGAAATTCTCAGCCGTTTTCGATTATTAAGTTGGTGCCCGAAATCCAGCCAGTTGTTTCCAGCCGAACGCTGGCGATCGGACCTTGCTGTTACAACCAGTCATTTAACCTTCGTCTCAGGAACCAAAATCACCCGTTGCATGCCTCGATTCGTTATGGTTTAAGGTGAATCAGAGGTAAGTTGTCCAATTTTTCCTACAAAAGCTAATACGTTTATGGAAAATTTCTTTGAAAAAGCCAGTTTCCAGCTAGATTCCTTAACCCTCAATTCCTAAACACTAATCCAATATCGTCGACCTTTACTTAGGAGTGATTTCAATTATTCAAGAACAAGTCACAGAAGCATTTACTTGCTCTTAATGCCAATTAGGAATTGACTCAAACAGTATGTTGTTTGCCATCAACTGCATAATGGTTTGAATCCAAGTGATTTAAAATCTTCACTGCTTTCTCTTTTGCCAGAGGTTGCTTTCTCTTCTACTCCCGTATGGCCTTCAGTTCTCAATTAGATTCCATAGTAAAAGCCCAGAAAGCTAATATGGCGAAGCGAGAGCTTTCCAGCACTCTCATGAACTTAAAGGTAAAAAGAAACGAAGAAATTTCAATTTTTTTTGTTTATTTATTTATTTTCAGTGTTAATTTCTGATTAAATTATTATTTTTGATAAACCCTCTTAGAATCTGATCTAGGTTTTGCTTAAATTCATCTTGGTGTTTTTTAATTTTGAGTTATATAATTTTCTGGTGGACCTGTAATTGTATTTACATATTAATATAACGTAATTGGTTTATTTTTTTAATTACTATAGTTTATGCAAAGAGCAACTTAGAAAGAGTTGAAGAAAGAAGAAGATGTCAAACCATACCTCATCACCTTAGGTACCTTTTAGACCTATTGCATGTCAAAATCAGCTTCAAATTTGTGATTTAATATAATTGAATTTTAGCAAGTCTTTCATGATTTTGTAGAATTTTACGTTTAATAACCAAGTGAATTACTTTACTTGGTTGGATATGTTTTTATAGCTATATTTCAACCTTTCCTCCGATGGCTTTTGACGATTGGATTTCTCGAGTCTACTTTCCATGCTTTGACCATTTCATTTGGCAGAGGGTTCTGGGTTTTGGAGAATTCTTCATTAAATTGGTGGGTTTGTAGAATTGTGGCCTTATATTTCTGGGTTTGGTTTTATGTCAGTTTAGTAAATTTTTTTAGGTTTTGCAGAATTCTCTGTGATTAAATTTCTGGGTGTAGTAGAGGTTTTTGAGGTTGTGGTCTCCAGTAAAAGGTAATTTTTACATTAATTTTGTGAAAATTTGTACATATCAATGTATTAGAATATTTAAGGGAATTTAAAAAAAATGGTATTGGTATCGGCGGGGACGATGTATGGGAATTTTTCAAGGATTATTGGAATCTTATGATAAGGAATGATATAGAAACTTATATATATGCAACAGTTGATGCATGTTTCCTTTCTATGAACCCGATTTTGGATGGGGAAAGCCACCATGGGTGACTCCGGGTACATAGTTCAAGAATCTAATTGTGTTGATGGATACACGAGACAGAGATGGCATATAATTATCCTTGAATCTCAAGGAAGAAGACCTGGCCATATTTGAAAGCAATAAGGAGCTGCTTGAGTATGCATCTTTAAATCCAACTGTAATTTAGTTTAGTATTGTTGAACCTTCTATGATCTTTCTTTGTTTTATTTCTTGCTTATGTTGATGTGTACTAAATTGGATGTTGGCTTGGTTATCTCCAAGCTTTCCCCATGACTTTCGATACCCAATAGAGAATATGAAAAACCCAACTTTAATTTTGTAAATTTTTTGTCCTAAGTGAAGGTAACATGGGAATTTGTTCTGAATGATGTTCAAAGAACTTCAAACTCAACTTTGTCCTGAATGATGTTTTGTTCTCTGGATGTCTGATATCAATTTTTTATCTGCTCATAGAGTCATCTGATTTACATCTTTTGCTAGGGTGATAATGTGCCTCCACCATTCAATTCATTTGAACCTACTGGCCTCCCATTTGAGATTAAGAGGTATTGAATTATTCTTCTGTTTTTGTCTCTTTTGTGTAATATTGGTAGCCCTTAGTGTAAGTTACCCGAGTGTTTTGTGCAAAGTTATGTGATTGCTAGAGGTCCAATGATGAGTTTCATACTCATGTTAATTCTTTAGCCATCTGCATTTTTATCGCAGGTGCAATGGCGTGCTGCCCTCTTTGTGGGTGTGCATTTGATTTGGAGCGCCCTTTTGCGTGGACCAATTTTGGGAAAAAGGGTTTTCCGGATTACCCAAGTTTGTGGCTTGGCCTACCGTTGGTGATTCAGTCTGCTACTTGGCCCAAATGAAAGAAGAGGCCTCCTGCTTCAGCTTGCTGTTGCAAGCTTTGGTCACTGGCAATGGGTGTGCTTTGTTCATCCGTTGACATTCCTGAACTTATATCGGACTTAAAATAGAAGGTAACAAAAAAGTTGCCACTGTAATGTCAATAACACTTCCTAAACACATGAGGTGTAACATATGTATATAAAAATGAGTCTTAAATGGAACATATACTTTTCGAGATTTTCTACATCTTTAACAATGTTTCAAATCCCGTAGTAACGTGTGGGATACACTTGCTAGTTAATAACTAAATCGCAATTTTTTAACGCATGCATCATGTTGCTAATTAATAACTAAATCACAATTTTCAACGTGCGGACAACACGTTGCTCGCGTGTGGACGAAATGTGGTTTGTTGGACGAAAATTGAACAGCTGAAAATGATTCCATCATAATGAGATTAGGATGAAACCGGGTCATAAATGACCTGTCACTTAATTAAAATGATACCTAACATGAATTCAAAATTTCTTAGGATTTAAACTGTGCTCCCCCCGACATCAACCCTTACCGTCTTAAGTAAGTCTTGTCCTCCACCAAAAACACGCTCTTTCCCGCATTTGCTTAAACCTCGTTGCCATGAAAACATCATTCCCGTTCGAAAATTTGCTTTATGTTCCAAACCCAGTTATAGTTGGTCTGTGCTTTTGTTGTCTGGCCTCACATAAATACCAGGCATCAGTGAAGAACATTAGGGGATTTTGGTTGGAGGTTGTGCAGTGGGTCCCAAAGAGGACGTGCTTTTCGCTTCGTTCGAGCTGGTTCAGACTTCTTCTGTGATAACCGTCGTCATATTTGATTCCCCCAGTGAATTTTAAATTTAGTGAGTTTTGAAAATGGAACCCTATAATTTAATTTTGTTATTTCTGTTAAGCAGTATAAACTAAGTTAGATGTAAGGTTAATTATTCATGTTCCTTGATGTAATTAGGTGGAATTTGTCGATATATGTGAATTTATTTATGCGTTGTGAACTTATGAAGCTATGTTGACGGGTTGTGTAGAGGCTGGGGCATTATATGTTGTTTTGATAAAGTTGTAGTTTTGAGTAAGGATTGATTTTTGTATCTGAATTATTGTTAATTTCATGGTGGTAGGGATTGATTTTTGTATCTGAATTATTGTTAATTTATGGTGGGAATTGATATTGCTTAAGTAATGAAACTCTGATCACAATAGATTTAAAGTTATGAAGCTTTTGTGGCAGTAGGATGGCAACTCAAATCGTTAAACCCGATAACTGTGGACAACCGTCTGAATGGAGCAGATTTGGGAATGAAAATTCGGGTATATTATGGATATGGGGAAAAATCGTGGACTTTATTCAGTTATGGTTTTGGATATGGTTATAGGGGTCCCTAATAATATATATATATATATTTATTTTTTTTTTGAGTGAACCCATACTATGGAAACGAAGAACAGACATAACAGCTAGCCTTCTCAGGTATTTTCAAATTCTTATCCTTATCCCAGAATTTATTTCAGAGAGAGTTAAACGGTGGAAGGATGTTTTCCTATTGGATGATTAGAGATATAAAGCAGGAGGTGGAAGTCTATAGCTAACTGTCTTCCAATTTGGATTTTAGCCTGCTCATTCATCCTCCATAATTAGCTGAGTAATCCCATCCAACCTATTAGGTATAGCTGGAGGGCCTAGGCTTAGGTGATAATGATTTCTTTCCTTCCTATAAGTAGCAACGGATAAAAGCCTAATTTTGGTTTTTCCCTAGTTTGAGTTCCTGGGTATTTTGAGAAGAACTCGCAGCTCTTTTTTGTTAAGTCTAAAGCTTTAAGTGGGCAAAAGCAGAGTACACAATCGAAAATTCTTTCTCTCCTCTGTGAGACTTCCTTCCAGACTCTTCGGTGGCTCCGGCCCTAGCTTCGGCTGGGGTCGGATGCGGTGTCCTCTTCTTCCTTTTTTCCTCCTTCTCTCCTTGCATCTCCGGCTGATTCTCCCCAATTTTCAATTTGGCCTATCCCTTTTCTCCAACTTCGTGGATTTTCTTCGTCCTGGTACTTCCTTGCTTCGGGTTTCTGCCATATCCTCTGTTGAGATCGTGCGTAGAGTTCCGGCGTTTGCTCCGGGTGTTTTGCACACCACCACGTTCTCCTTTACCTATGCCGCTTGCGGCACTGTTGCTCGGGACTTGTTCTGAGCTTCCAACTCGTGATTGGCCTCGTTCCTGTGGAGGCCAATTCTCTCTAATATGGCTGTGTGCAGGAGACGCCAGTGAAGGAGATGATCGGCGGTGGTCGGCGATTGGGCTGGCTAGTGGTTCCTTGGACCATCGGTGGAGAAGGCAGTCGGTGCTTCTCGGATGTTCTTTGGTTTTGGGCTTTTGGGCTCTTTCTCTGTTTTTGTTGTTTTTTCAGTTTAGGCCTTTTTGGTTGTTAGTAGGTGTTGTTGGGCCTTTGTGTGTCTGTAAATTTGTGTTTTGGTTGAAATAAGATCTTCCTTTGTCCAAAAAAAAAAAAAAAAAGAAAAAGAAAAGCTTTAAGTGTAGATTTTATTTCATCTTTTTGGGTACTTATATATAAGGTTGCATTCTAATTTTAGTTTTATATTTTAGTTTACTTGTATGATGGTGTTAGGAGTTAGACTCGAGTTCAAATAGGAGTCGACAAAGCTTTGGAGAAGCTAGTTTCAGTGAACGGGGTTCTGGGAAGCCTTCTATCTATATATTTGTATATAATGAATTCATTTCTGTTAGATTATCTATTATGTAAGTTTATTGTGCTATTTTATATTAGTATTTGTGATAAAATAAAATGAATTCAAGAATAAAGAATGAGGAGTAAAACCAAACGGAATTGTACATCCAAATTTTTAAACCAATATTGCTGGACTTATACTCTCATACATTTTATATAAAGTTTGTATATTAGTCCATAATAAATAAACTTGATGGCACAAGTAGCGATAATTTAGATTTTCGTTTCTTCATTTGTGATCTTCATTTTATTAGACCATCTTGTTGTAGGCCTATTTAACCGAGCTATTCTAAGAGAATAGAGAGAGGGAGGCCGGCGACAATGAGAGAGAGAAGAGAGAGATTTAATTGTGAAGTGTGTGTTGTATCACCATATTGTGCCTTTATTTATAGTAGTAGGATAGGTAAAATCCTTACCATTTTAGGATTACATCTCTTAATAGGTAATCAACTCCTAATAGGAATATAAGAGATATTCCTAGATTCACTAGGATTTACACAATCACATTCATATTCTAAATATGACTGCAACACATCTAATTTTTTTTTTTTTTGATTAAGAGATATTATTAAGCAGTGTTAGTAAAAATCATATCATCTTCCATACTTGTTTCTAGTCATTATTACATACCAATATCTAACATAATCATATCATGTTAGATATTGGTATCTAACATAATCATATCGTCTTAGGAAGGTCAATGATGGAAGTAAGACCACTAGTTCTTCGAATATGTTTCATAACAGCTCTCAGCCAAACGCACTCACGCGATGCTTCATGCATGGCGAGAATCTTAGCATGGTTCGAAGAAGTCGCAACTAGCGTTTGCTTGGTAGACCTCTAAGATATAGCGGTGTCTCCAACAGTAAAGACATAGCCCGCTTGAGAACGTGCCCTATGTAGGTCAAAGAGATATCCAGCATCCGCGTAACCAACAAGGCGATAATCAATCCAAGAACTGAGGGGGGACGGCAACACTCGAAGATTAACAGGTATAGAACAAGCCCAAATCCGTCGTACCCTTGAGGTAGCGGAAAATGTCTTTAACACCATTCCAGTGCATGCGTGTGGGCGCATTGCTGTATCTTACCAACAGATTAACAGCGAAGGAGATGTCAGGTCTAGTGTATTAAGCCAAGTACAATAAAGCCCCAATTGCACTTAGGTAGGGAACTTCAGGTTTCAAAATCTCTTCCTCATCCTCCTTTGGACGAAAGGGATCTCGTTTAGCATCTAAAGTCAAAACGACCATAGGTGTACTCAAAGGCTTCACTTTATCTTCACCGAGACAGTATCGAGTTTTCCTAAGATATTTCATCTCAAATTCCGATTTCAAGTGCGCAGCAATTTCCTCAAGCTTTGTGGGAGTTCCGAAGAGGTTCATGTCGTCTACATAAACTGCAACGATCGTAAATCCGGAATGTGACTTCTTTATGAACACGCATGGGCACAATTCGTTGTTCACATAACCTGACTTGTAAAATATTCACATCCTCCCAGATTGTTTCAATCCGTAGAGTGACCTCCTCAATCTAATAAAGAAAGTGTTCCATGGTCCAGAACTATTTGAACTTGTCAATGGAAGTCCTTTTGGAACTTTCATGTATATTTTTGTATCTAGATCCCCATAGAGATATGCGGTTACCACGTCCATAAGCTGCAAAATCAGTTTTTCAGAAACTACCAAACTGATGTAGCGGAACGTTATGATGTCCATTACGGGGGAATACATCTCCTTGTAATCAATCCCAGGGCGCTAAGAGAAACCTTGTCCTACGAGTCGTTCTTTGTATCGCACTATTTCATTCTTCTCATTACGACTTCTAAGGAAAACCCACTTGTAGCCAACGGGCTTCACGCGTGGTGGTGTAGGAACAATAGGTCCAAACACCTTACGTATCGCAAGCGAATCGAGTTCGACCTGGATTGCTTGTTTCCAGCTGACCAATCTGTTCTACATCGACATTCATCAACGGAATGTGGTTCAATGTCATCGCTAAGCATGATGTCAGTAGCTACTGTGTACGCAAATGCATCATCGACAATCATCTCATTCCGATTCCAAACGTCATCCAATACTGCGTAGTGGTCCAAAATCTCACGATACTCGGAAGGCCGGTTTGTCTTATCTAAGATAGCGCCATAATCTACAATAACCTTATGTGTTGGAACGGATGAGTGAGTAATAGATTCAAACAAGGGTTACTAATTGGTGCTGATTTTCTTTTCCAGGGTTGTGAATCCTTTGAACCAAGGGGCCTGCCATGCTTCAGGGTTGGAGCAGATGATTGGCTAGCTGCCAATGTACCGGGCCGCATGGAAGGTGCGGCCTCCCTACCTTCAAGGACGGTCCGACCTTCCCAAGCAGGATTATGACGTACGCGGGGTACATCTATCTTTGCAGGTGAATTTACAGGGGGTATATGTGATATTGTCACCTTAGTTAGATCATTAAAAGTAGGGGTGGGTTCAAAAAACCGAAAACCGAAAACCGAAAAAAACTGAAAACCGAACCAGACCAAGGTCGAAAAAAATCGAACCGAAACTCTCAAACCGAACCGAACCGAACCGAACCGATATATATATATGTTTAATTAATTTTTTCAATGTGTATAAATAGTTTAGTCATACAATCATAACAAAAAAGACATGTTGCCAAGTTGTTTTCAGTGAAACTTTCCAAGTTGGATCGCATGGTTTCGAACCCTCCTCATGCCTCCCGAATTTTGGAGATTTTTATAATTTTTTATGAGAAATCAACAAAACCTTAGCGGAGCCACACCTTTTCTATTTTTTGTTCCCCTATTCTCTCTCTCGTTCCCTGCCTCCAGACTCTCTCCATGTTCATTTCTCTATTCTTCTCCATAACTCGCATCCTCCTTTCTATTCCAAGCTTCATATTTGTGAGACCCTCCATGTCCATGCCTCCATTCTTCTCCATTCTATTTCCATGACAGTAATTATTTATTCGATTGCAAATTTGTATTGCAACTTTATATTGTAGATTTGTATTGCAGCTTCGTATTGCAGATTTGTTCAATTTTTTATTTGTGGGTTTGTTAGTCATTTGAATTTCAGATGAATGAATGTAATATTGCGGTAGTACTCATTGTAAAATCGCTGTATTGTGTTTCTCCCAGTGTAAATAATTCAATAACAGAAACCATGTTTATAGATTGAATCTAAAAGCTCAAGTTTTGTTTGTATTGCTAAGCACCCATCGCTTCAATTGTTTAAGTATGATGCCTTTTTCATTTACCACTGACTACTACTTAACTTTTGTTTTTGTTTTTTTTTTTTTTTTTGTGTGTGTGTAAAGCTCTGTTTTGCTACCTTTTGGATTCTGTTAAAATGCATAGTTCATTGTCGATCTCAGAATACCGTTGTTGCAAATTTAGATTCCATGTTGCATGTTTATGTCTTACTGAGAATGCTTAAGGCAGGGAAGCATGCTCTAGATTTAAAAAAAAAATCATGGAAAAAACCGAACCGGGCTGAAACCGAACCCAAAAAAAGGTAACAAAAAAAAAACCGAAGAAAAACCAAACGAACAGTAATTTCGGTTTGGTTTTCGGTTTCGGCCAAAAAATTGAACGGAACCGAACTGAACCCACCCCTAATTAAAAGCATCTGGCATGCTCTGAGCAACGCTCTGAAGATCTATAATTTGGCGCACCTCAGTTTCAGACTGAGCAGTGCAGGGATCTAAATTGGACATAGTGGGAGCATACAACGACAATGCGCGGCGTTTGTCAAGGGTTCCAAATAGCGAACAATTGATGGCGAATTATAATCGACATAGATTCCCATTTTTCTTTGAGGACCCATTTTGGTACGTAGTGGCGGTGCTATTGGCACATAAACTGCACACCCAAACACACGTAAATGTGAGACGTTAGGCTCGTATTCAGTAATCAACTGTAACAGTGAATGTGGTTGGGTAGCGATGGTTCTTAAGTAGACCAGCATAACTGCGTGTAATATTGCATAGCCCTAGGCAGATACCGGCAGTTTGGTTCTCATAATCAAATTCTGAGTTATCAATTGAAGGTGCTTTATGAAAGCTTCTACCAGGCTATTTTGGGTGCGAACATGGGGTGCAAGATGTTCCACTTTAATTCTTACTGACATGCAATAATCGTCAAAAGTCTGTGACGTAAACTCTCCAGCGTTATCCAGTCGAATCGACTTAATCGAATAATCAGGGTGGTGAGCCATTAGCTTAATAATTTGTGCTAGGAGTTTCGCAAATGTAGCTTTGCATGTGGACAACAGGCAAACATGTGACCATCATATCGATGTATCAACCAACACCATAAAGTATCTAAATGGTCCGCATGTTGGTTGGATAGGTCCACAAATATCCCCTTGAATCATCTGAAGAAACTTAAGAAGGTTGTGAATAATCTTTGTAATCGAGGGTTAAATATTCAACTTCCCTAAAAAACACGCGTTGCATGACGAGAATCCAATGTAGGGAGGTAGCTGATGCCTATGTGATGATTTGAGGATACGACACATCATGCCACGTATGGGATGTCCCAAACCGTCATGCCAAAGCAACAAAGTGCTTTGAAACTCAGGCATAGGGCCGGCCACATGGTGGGCTTCTATGCCGCGAATGGTTGTGATGTACAACCCACTCGGGAGACGTTCCAACTTCTTGTGAATACGTTTCTGGCCATATTCGTATGAAGTGATACAAAGAAATTTGGAACCATTATCTTCAATGGTTTCTATATGATATTGATTATCTCGAATATCTCTAAAACTGAACAACGTTCTTCCAGAACGTGGAGAATAAAGGGCCTCTTTAATGGTTAAAATGGTACCATTGGACAACATGATACGAGCCTTTTCCTATCCTTCAATCAGGTTGGATGGGCCTGAGATAGTTGTCAGAGGTGTTTTCTTAGGTACAAAGTTAGTAAAATAGTGTCGCTCACGCAATATGGTGTGTGTGGTAGCATTATCAGCCAAACAACTAACTTCCCTACTAGACATATACCTAGAAATAAATTCATTGAATTGGTCACATGCATATATAATTTCATTCATTCAATTAATCAATTCGAGAAAATAATATCCATAACATAACAATCCATAGTTCAAAACCAAACAAATTATTCCAAATACATAGAAAAATTGTTCAAAATTAAATCATAAACCTAGAAAAATAAGGTGGAGGGTCCAGCCACTCCTAGTGGGTTCGGCCACTAGGGGTAAAACACCCTAAAATATATCTAAAATTTATTCATCCATAGGAGCTGATGCCTCCTGAAAATCTGATATTTCCGTAGATGTAGTAGCATCTTCCGGATGATCCACATGTGCAAAGTTAGATTCACGATGGGAATGATACTTGGCAACGGTCTTGGGGGTAGCTCGGCATACGCGTTACCAATGATCCTCCATAGATGTCAGTGGAAGCTGATTGAACGAGAGCTTTTCCCTTGTTCTTGAAGTTTGGGGCCTTAGGGGCAAGAGGTTGGCGCTGCTAGGTCACATTTTCTCACTTGGGTGGGCCTTGATTTTGTTGACCTTGGGCCCGTGGTGGGGCTTGCCGCCCATTGCCACGACCATGATGATTCTTGCGCTGTTTGTGGTTACTAGAATTTGTCACATGCGCTGCGGCGTTCGAGCCATTCAGTCGAGCTTGATGATTCTTCATCAAAAGATGGTTCTGCTTTTCAAAGAGATGTAAAACAAAGATCAAATCCAAAATTTTGGTGAACTTCTGCATCCTATATTGTTGTTGCAGGACAATATTGGTGGCATGGAAGGTCGAATAAGTTTTCTCCAAGATATCTGATTCGGTAAGTTCCACTTTACAGAATTTCAGAAGTGATCGGATTCTACAAACTTCAAAGTTGTATTCATTCATGGACTCAAAATCCTGGAAGCGAAGATGCTACCAGTCGTGTCTTGCTTCAGGCAAGTAAATGTCTGTCTGGTGATTGAAACGGTCGGCTAGAGTAAGCCAGTGAAGTCCTCAGTCTGCAGTGCATCATGGATGTGTCTTCGAATGAAGATCATTGCATTAGCTTTCTGAGCTTCTTCGATAGTTTTGTCATTAGTAGGTGCCTCGATGGTGGCTCTAATCCTCTTTGCAGTAAGATGGAGCTTCACGTCTTGAACCCACTTTAGGTAGTTTCTTCTAGATACTTCCATAGCGGTGAAATCGAGCTTGTTCAGGTTCGACATGTCCCTAAAACAGAGGGTACAACAAAAACATGATTAGTCATATGGTAATCCATATACATATATCGTAGAACATTTGGGTTCTGTAGACATGTATTGGTTTAATTTATGCATGAAAGCTACATGGTTCATGTGGTAAGTTTTGAATGAAAACTTCGGGTTTCAAAGGCACTAAATATGAAACTACAGGTTCAATTTAGTTTTATGAACGATTAGTTCATAAAGGAGAGGTTCCTGCAAGAAACATAGAATGTAATATGCTGATTTAAGTATAGTGGATTTAAGTTGCTTTTAGGTACTCAAGTGTGAGAGTTTCGGGACTATGAAAGTATGTCAACAGTTAAAAGCACAAAAATAAATTATTGAATCGTTAATGTCCAAAAGTGATCTTCAGGTCAATAATTTTAGATTCATTATCAGATTAATGGACTGCAGGTCACTTTTAATTAATTCAATAGATCGTGACCAAACGAGATCGATCGTGGAAGCAAAATAATGTGGGAGAAGCCCAGCCGAAATTGGATTTCGGGTTTTGGGTTCGGGGCAGGTCAAGCCCAGCAACAAAAGCTGCGGGCCAGCAGGCCGAAGACTAGGGCAAAGCTCAATGAGCGATGTGCTGCTGTTGGCAGGCTTGTCATAGGCAAAAGGAAGCTCAACAGCTCTGGGCTGCTGGAGTTGGGCCAGTGACTTGGGACAACAGGACAAGAAAAAGCTGCCGGTTTTCTTGGGTGGGCTAAAGAACTTTAGGCCCTATGAAGCTAAGTAGGCCGAAGGCCTAGGGTCCGAGTTAGCACAACAAAGCCCAAAGGTTGTTGCCGTGAGGTCCAAGGTGTCAAAACGACACCGTGCCATGACGTGCTCCACGCAACTGAGCTTCAGGCCGGCGGTGGTGGTTTGGCGAAGCCAATGTGGTGGTGCGGTGGCTGTGTCGCACAGTTCCCATTTTTTTTTCCTACTTCTCTAGGGTTTAAAAAAAACCCTAATATGCTTATAATTTATTTATATGCTTTGACTCACAATTCCACATAGCAATTTAATTGCATAATGCATGAAACATATATATTGACAAATATATGAGGGTTCATGCATCATGGGGAATGTTTTCATGCTTCTTGGTCATTTCAAATATCTTCCTTTATTTTAAGCATACCTGGTTGGCAGAAAACAAATAATAGCCTCCTCCTACGATCCGTCAGTTCCTCATCTTTTGGAAAAAGCGTGCTGATAATGTGTTGTAGGCGTATTTAATTGAGCTATTCTACGGGAATAAAGAGAGGGAGGCCGACGGCAGTGAGAGAGAGAAGAGAGAGATTTAATTGTGAGGTATGTGTTGTATCACCCCATTGTGCCTTTATTTATAGTAGTAGGATAGGTAAAATCCTTACCCTTTTAGGATTACAACTCTTAATAGTGTTAGTAAGAGATATTATTAAGCAATGTTAGTAAAAATCATATCATCTTCCATACTTGTTTCTAGTCATTATTACATACCAATATCTAACATAATCATATCTTGTTAGGTATTGGTATCTAACATAATCATATCGTCGTAGTAAGGTCAACAATGGAAGTAAGACCACTAGTGCTTCAAATATGTTCCATAACTGCTCTCAGCCAAAAGCACTCATGCGATGCTTCATGCATGGCGAAAATCTTAGCGTGGTTCGAAGAAGTCGCAACTAGCGTTTGGTTGGTAGACCTCCAAGATATAGTGGTGTCTCCAACAGTAAAGACATAGCCCGCTTGAGAACGTGCCCTATGTGGGTTAGACAAATATCCAACATTTGCATAACCAACAAGGCGAGAATCAATCCAAGAACCGAGGGGGGCGGCAACACTCAAATATTCGAGGGTATAGAACAAGCCCAAATCCATCGTACCCTTGAGGTAGCAGAAAATGTCTTTAACACCATTCCAGTGCCTGCTTGTGGGCGCATTGCTGTATCTTGCCTACAGATTAACAGCGAAGGAGATGTCGGGTCTAGTGCATTAAGCCAAGTACAGTAAAGCCCCAATTGCACTTAGGTAGGGAACTTCGGTTTCAAAATCTCAATTTCATGAGATGATTTAATTCCCGAACTGCTTGTGTTATCCATTAGAATTATTTTCTCTCTGTCATATGAAAAATGAAATCGGAAATCACTAATAAGAAGGCCTTGGAGAGCTAAAGCATCCACCACAAAATTAGCCACTCTAAAAATATGTTTCCCGTCAATGCAAGCAAATTTGGTCGCCGTCCACTTGATATCTTCAATAATCAGAACCATATTCCATGTCGGCGCACCCCTATCCAACATTGACTGAATGACCAACTTAGAATTGCCTTCAACCATAATTTTTGTATAGCCTTTTCTTTGAGCAAAAAGAAGGCCCTCCTTGAGAGCCCTAGTCTCCAGTTCTAAAATAGTGGCACCGGTAAGATTTAAAGCTCCACCTGCAATAAGTTGCTCTCCTTAAGACAAATCCTACCGCCGCCATGTCCCCAGCCACTGAACCGTCAAAATTTAGCTTAACATAACTCTGATCCAGAGGATGGCACTTAATAATCATGGAAATATTATTAGAATTCCTTCTCAAACCTTTACAATTGGCTTTAAGATATCGACTCATAGATATAACCAATAGTATAGATCGGGCCAGGATGGGCATAACATTTCTGAACACCATATTATTACGGTCATTCCAAATTGGCCAACAAAGGAGCAAACACAAGCTTAAATCACTAGGAACTTCTTTATCAACATGCTTTAAAGAATTCAACCAGTTTACTACTAAGTTGAAGCTAGCATTATTGAAGTTGCCCGGCTTAATTGAACACAAGTCCAAAATCGATTTAGTGACACCGCAATTAAAGAATAAATGCATTTGGTCCTTGTCTACGGAATTACAAAAAGGACACATCTTATCACGATTAATCACAATATGACTTAATCTTTTCCTAGCTTGAAGTCTATCACGAATGAACAACCACACAAACTTCTTAACTTTAGGAGGAATATTAAGTTTCCACATCTTATTAATTAACTTATGCTTTTTAGATTGAGTCAACTTCCCTTTCTGAATCTAAGTAGCCAATTTAACAGAGAACTTACCATTTTTGTATTTGGTCACCAAACTAGCACATCTTTGAAATCTTGCAAGGGAATTGTAATATTACATATTTTCCTTATAATTTCATTAGCAACCACTTGCGAAAGCTTTCTCCTATCCCAACAAACATTATCAATAAAGTCACTAACTTTCAAGTCCCAATTAATATTTTGATTGTTAATATTGGGTAAGAGAACAAAGTGTCCTCACCATTACCCACTCTCCATCTCATACCCTTAAGAATAACATCCCTACTTTTCAAGACTCCTTTCCAAGCAAAAGAATGATTTTGCCTAATTTTACTAACTTCACCCATCAGTTATCCTCCTCAATCATCACCTTCCAACGCAATTTTGCGAGACAAGCATTATTAAAATGATCCAGGCTTCTAACTCTAGATTTGAGATTTTAAGTCCTCTAGGTGAGGACAAAATACCAATATGTGACTTCGGATTATTTGTTAGGGTGTTGAGGTGTCTAATTAAAGTTTCCTTACAAATGATAAAGATATAAGGGTACAAGGGGTCCCCTTGTCTAATTCCCTGCTTCGGATAAAAATAACCATGAGGTCACCCATTTATAAGCACATAAAAGGAAGGAGAAGTAATACATTCTATAACCAACGCAACCCAACGACTATCAAAACCAAATCTAAGAAGAACGTACCGAATGTAATCCCCGTTTAAGTAATCATGTGCCTTTTCCAGATCCAACTTGATACCCATAGCTCCAGTTCTTCCTTTCATCCTATTGAAACTTGCAAACATTTCATGAGCAATAAGAATATTATCCAGAATGACTCTTTCTAGAGCTAAAGCACCTTGATTTTGTGAGATGCAAAGATCTAATAGAGGTCTTAGTCGCTTAATGATGATCTTTGTGATAATTTTATAACTAATATTACACAAACTAATAGGCCTATAGTTACTAACAATTTCCGGATTATCTATTTTAGGAACTAAAGCGATGTTAGTATGATTTATAAGCCTTAAGCTGGATCCATTCTGGAAAAAAAAAAAAAAAGAATAATCTTTGACCAAACATGAAATAATGTCCCTAATTTGGTCCCACTAACCATGAAAAAAAGCCACACTCAAACCATTAGGGCCCGGGGCTTTGAGAGCTCCAATACTACTCACAACATCCCACATTTCCTCATCTGTAACAAGGGATAACAAACTTTCATTATGATGAATGGAAATACAAGGTTGAATGAAATCTGCTAAATTACTTAGGTCAGCACCTGAGGGAGGTCTATCACAAGAAAAACGCTTTTTTAAAATAATACACAAAAACCTGTTCAAGGCCCTGACCAACGGACCACTTAAAACCATTCTCATCTTTGATTTTTGTAATTTCATTCCTTTTCTTACGAATAGTAGCCACAATTTGAAAGAATTTAGTATATCCCCAAGTTGCAACCAATTAGCTTTAGCTCTTTGGGTCCACATAATTTCTTCATAAAGTAACACATGATTCAATTCATTTCGAAGAGATTTTTCCTTCATCAAATCAACAGAGTTGTTACTCATAATTTGCTTATGAAGCTCATCAATTTCATTTAACAATTATTTGTTTTTCTCCTTTAAATTGCCAAAAGTGTCCTTCAAATTATAAATAAGAAATTTAAACTTACCAACACACACTCTGAATTTTATCTTTAAGATTAGTATTAGGGTAACAATGCAAAGAATTTTGCACAAACGTTTTAAACTGAGGATGATTAAGCCACATAGCCTCGAATTTAAACGAGAAGTAATTGTTCTGCACACTAGAGTTTAAAGATAATAAAATAGGACTATGATCAGAGCCAAAAATAGGATAGTTATGCAAATGATAATCCGAGAACATATTTAACCATAAGGGGTTAGCCACCACCCTGTCCAATCTCTCAAAAACAATCGTAAGATCTGTATGACAATTAGTCCAAGTAAAAGGAACTCTAGACGCATTTAAAGACAAAAAATTGCCACGATTAAGACAATTGATAAAATGGTTCATGTCCGTGGTAACTTTCTCCGAAAGATCAATAATATTGTTAAATTCTTCAATTATGCACCAAGGACTATGAATTGGATTTAACTTGAGGACCTCCTCCCATAGGTCACACAGTGTGACTCACACTGCATATGTTTTTGGGGAAAGGCATAAATGAAAGTAACTACTTGCTCCAAATTAGTAACTAAATCCTTTATAGAACAGTGGATATATCTCGGAGATGAAGAAATTATATTAACAAAAACTTTGGTAGAATTCCAACATAAGCAAAGGCCCCCAGATCTGCCAATTGGATCACAACAAAAAATATTGTCAAAGTACTTGGAATAAAAGTTTCTAGGGACCTTATGAACAGCCACCTTAATCTCCATTATGCAAAAAAGGTCCAATTTAGCTAAACTACATATAAAATCAAAATTATTAGGAAATGACTACCTCTTAACATCCCTATAGTTTCACGCAATACACTTCATGAATCGAAAATTTTAAGATAACTAGACCCCACCTTAATTGCAATCTCCTCTCGGACTCAGCATCCCAACAATGGCATGAGGGGCACCACCCCTAGGTCTAGCTTCAGCAACATCATTGTCACGGACTCTTTTCATTGGAATTATCAGTCCTACTTTAGGCCTTGCACTCGCAGAGCCAACCTCTATCCTATAATCACAAGCAAGATTATTGTCAACATGGAAAAATAAAGAACTCATCATCATTAAACATGGAGTCAATAGAATTACTACTAGAGATATCTATCCATCTATCATCATTTTGTCTAAAATTAAAAAGACTAGAGACAGATGTTATAACTCTAGAGGAGCTACACCTCACAGCGCTTACTCCCTGGCCATGCTCCACCAATTTCCCTGCTTTCTCCAATTCGGATCAAGGTCAGGCCTTGCCATACACTCTTGCACTTGCTCCTTGTTCTTCTGAGCTTCAAACAACCACCAGAGAACCCAAGGTTTCTTAAATAGTGCATGTCTGGAGGATCCCAACCGATGCAGTAGAACAGGCCTACATACTGAGATCTAAAATGTTGCTTTGAACCAAAAGCTTGAGCTCCGGTAATCCAAACGAGCCAAAAAAACACGCCACACAAAACCAATTAAACAAGCAATTAAGAACCACCAATCAAGGCAAACATAAAAACACGCATAACCATCGTTATACCAGTCGTACGTCGGACCAGAAACAAAGCAATTACTCTTCCAAAGCCTTCTTTCTCTCACCTCACTTAGCTTCCTATTAATCTTAGTAGACCCTAATTTACACTTTACCCACCAATTATCCCTTTGCCTGTGTCGAGGACATTGCTGAAATATTTAGCAATTAGGCTTACCCCTGGACCAATCGCACGCCGTAACTATCAAAATGACCAAATTAATTATCACGAAGCCAGAAATTCTCGGGGGAGGGGAGAAATTTAAAAAGTTTAGTGTCCCAAAAAAATGTGAACATTCATTCGAGGTCTAAGTCCAAGATTTGCAAGAAGATTATTTGAACTACCAGTAATATTCATAGGAGAATTTGCACTAACCAAAATATTCAAAAGAGGATTTGGACTACTCAAAATAGTCGAAGGAGGGTTTGAACAACAATATTATTTGAAGGATGATTTAGCACCGTTTCTTGTTGTATCGTCCTATTACTTAACTGTATAATTAGCAAAGTTTTAAAAGATGCTAAGCTTTAGTCGGACGGTGGACATGACTTTACACTTAGGCGAGGACCTAGGCAACTTTGAATAAATTTATTATATACTGTATAAATAATTGTCAATTTATTATATACCATATAATATCTGAAAATTTTTTATTATAAAACATATAATATAAAAATATTGACAAATTTTCTTTATTACTTTGTTGAATTTGATGGTAAGAGAAAAAAAAACATACAATTGTTGTGAAACATTCCTAATCGAAGTATGATTGTGTAAATCCTAGGTTAGATTAGATTAGGGTTTATCCTTTCCTATTGTAACTGATATTCCTTGGGGACCAAGGAATATCCTATCATCTTATTATTATAAATAAAGGTTCAATGTAGGAGGGATAAACACACAATTCCCCTACAATTCTACAAACACATATCTCTCTTTTCTCTCTTTCTCTGCCGCCGGCCCTCTCTCCCTTTGTCAGATAAAATAGTCCACAACACGTTATCAGCACGCTCCTACCGCTGCGCTTAGGAATCTGACGTTGGAGAATTTTTCTGCATCAAACCAGTTCATCCATATCATCACGCAATCAGGTTCTTTCAAAACAACGGCTTTTAACTCGATATTTTGCAAGCCCTGATAGCATGAACATTCACCATGATGCATGACCCAACTTTACGTTTTAAGTATTTTAGATTCTACATAAATTGTGTATGCCTCATAACCATAATTGCTGAAATTATGTGAATTTGATATTGGTTATGAATTGAATCTTACATATGTACATGCATTGAAAATATTATTTTGCATATGCACCACTGTAAATCTGTGATTCATTGAAATATATATTGAATTGAATTTTATATGCCTATAATTGAATTATATATGAAAAAATTGGAATCGGGAACATCTGGGTTCTTCGAACCCATGCCTTTGCATCCTGCAAGGCCGCAAGCCACCAAGCCGAGAGCCTGCAGCTCTCCCTTTTTCTCTTCAGAAAACCGTCGAATAAGCATGGCTTGCAGCCATGCCCAGCCACCTCTGGCTACCCCCGACGACCTGAAGTCGTCCCCGACGACATTCTTGGCTGATATTCAATTTTTTTTCTTTGAAATAACAATCGAAATTCTATGGTTTTGATATCACGTCGAGATTTCTCCAATCTCCGTTCCCAGTTGGTTCCCCATGATTCGCCATGCCATACCCTCCGAGGACAGTCGCCTGAAGCGACACCGGTGTTCTTTCCCGGCGGTACACACCCAGCACGGCTGGGATCTGTGACCCACGGTCTTTTGGGTTTGAACCCTCCAACGGCCTGCATTTTTTTTTCTGTTTTTAGGCCTGCTTGCAGCGGCTCGCATAAAAAATAAAAAAAAATAAAAAAAATAAAAAAAAAATTCTGGGCTTGCCTGCAGCAGCCCGAGTTGAATTTTTTTTTGGTCTGCCTGCAGCAGCCCCACACAAAACCCTAGCCCAAATTTGGGCCTAGGTCACACGGACCAAAATTTTTCAAGCCACCCGTGGCTTAGTTTTTTTATTTGGGCCCCGAATTTTATTCGCCTAATTATTTTTAGGCCCAAATGGGTTTTTATATTTTTACCCACACTTTAATTTGCCCGAAGTCCAAATAAATTAATTCAATTATAATACTAAACCTAAAGCTATATTTTTGCATATACTTGTTGCATATTTGTTTGCATATATATTTGTGTTTGCCTGCAGGAATATATGAACCTGAAGTTCATAATTATTTTTGAAACCTGAAGTTTCTTCTTATAAACATGCCTTGTTTGAAAACCTGAAGTTTTCACTTAAACAACTCACCCATGAAAACCCTGCAGTTTTTCATGCAAAATTAAACCAATACATGTCTATTAGAACCTGTATGTTCTACTCCTACGTGAATGGATCGATTTTCTTCTCCATTACACTAACCACATCTTGTCCATCTATTTGTGATAGGAACATGTCAAATTTGAACAAACTTGACTTCACCGCTTTGGAGGTTTCTGGAAGGAACTACCTCAAGTGGGTTCAAGATGTGAAGCTCCACCTTACTACAAAGAACTTGCGTCCGGCTATTGAAGAAGCAACAGATAAACCTGTTGGCGAAGCTGAAAAAGCCACTGCTATGATCTTTATCCGAAGACATATCCATGACGCTCTACAAACTGAGTATCTTGCTGAAGAGGATCCACGTGCATTATGGGTCACTTTGGCTGATCGCTTTGATCACCAAAAGGACATATTATTGCCTGAAGCAAGACACGATTGGCAGCACCTGCGCTTCCAAGACTTTAACTCTGTGAATGAATATAATTATGAAGTTTGTCGAATCCGATCACTTCTCAAGTTTTGCAATGAAACTTTGACTGAAGAGGATCTCCTGGAGAAGACCTATTCGACCTTTTCTGCTTCTAATATTGTCCTGCAGCAACAATATAGAGCTCAGAAGTTCACTAAGTTCTCGGATTTGATCTCTGTTTTACTTCTTGCTGAAAAGCAGAACCAGCTGTTGATGAAGAATCATCAAGCTCGACCTACTGGGGCTACTGCTGTGCCTGAAGCACATTATAGCACTAACCATCACCCACAATGCCAAAAGAGGCGAGGTAGGGGCGGCCAGAAGCCATCCCACCAAGGTCAACAGAGCCAAGGCCCACCCAAGGGAGGAAACAAAGCCCAGAAGCGCCCAAACCTCGCTCCCCAGGCCCCGAACTTCAAGAATAAAGGCAAAGCACCTAAAACCATGGATGACGATATGTGCTATCGCTGTGGTTCAAAGGACCATTGGTCTCGTGTTTGCCGTGCTCCCAAGAAGGTTGTAGATGAATATCATTCTCGTCGTAAGAAGTTTGAATCAAACTTCATGCAAGTGGACGAACCGGAGACTACAAAAATGGAGGTTTCTGATTTTCAGGAGGATACCACCCCTATGGAAGATTAGACTCTTAGACATAGACTTATTTTTAGTTAAAATAAGACAAATGGGGCCGAATTCCACCTAGTGGCCGAACCCCCCCTTGTTTTTGGTTGATTTTTGAACAATTTTCCTTTATGTTTTGGATTATTAGTTGGTGATTTATTTTGGATATTCAATTTTAATCCTTGAATAAATTAAAATATTTTGAATTGATAATTGTTTTATAAACTTTTATGCATGTGACCGATTCAAATTAATTTTTCATTCTAGGTATGACTAGTGGGAAAGTTAGTTGTCTGGCAGATAGTGCAACCACGCACACAGTTTTGCGTGAACGCATCTATTTCACTAACTTCATACCTAAGAATGCACCTCTGACAACCCTCTCAGGCCCATCCAACCTGATCGAAGGATACGGTAAGGCACGTATAATGTTGTCCAATGGTACAATCTTGACCATTGCTGAGGCACTCAATTCCTACGTAGAAAATGGAGTTGAATTTCTGTGCATAACTTCCTATGAATATGGCCAGAAGCGTATTCTAGAGAAGATGAAGCGTACCCCGAGTGGTCTGTATACTACGACCATACGCCCCATAGAATGCCACTATGTGGCCGGCCCTACTACTGGGACCGCGCACGAAATTACACTTTGGCATGATCGTTTGGGACATCCTGGACGAATAGCGATGCGCCGTATCCTCAAAACTTCACACGGGCATCCACTAACCCGCAGTTTAGGTTTGATCCAAGGAATCGCATGTCAAACATGTTCAATGGGAAAGCTTATCACTAAGCCTTCTTATGCCAAGATTCGTTCGAATCCTCCCATATTTCTACAACGGATTCAGGGGGACATTTGTGGACCGATTCACCCTCCATGCGGACCATTTAGATACTTTATGGTTTTGGTTGACGCTTCCACACGTTGGTCACACGTGTGCTTGTTGTCCACAAGGAACGCTGCATTCTCCAAACTGTTGGCTCAGGTTATCAAGCTCAGGGCTCACCACCCTGATTATCCTATCAAATCTATTCGATTGGATAATGCTGGAGAATTCACATCTAAAACTTTTGATGACTATTGTATGTCGGTTGGGGTTGAAGTTGAACATCCTGTACCCCATGTTCACACCCAGAACGGCCTGGCAGAGGCTTTCATTAAGCGCTTACAAATGATTGCTCGATCGTTGGTCATACGTACCAAGCTCCCAATCGCTGCTTGGGGCCATGCAATATTGCATGTAGCAAAGTTGGTCCGCCTGAGGCCTGTTGCGACACAACCATTTAGTGCCCTTCAGTTGGTTACCGGATACGAACCCGACATATCGCATCTGCGCGTTTTTGGTTGTGCAGTATATGTGCCGATCTCGCCGCCCTTACGTACAAAAATGGGGCCTCAGCGAAGGATGGGAATCTATGTCGGATATGATTCTCCTTCGATTATTCGTTACTTAGAACCTTTGACAGGCGATCTGTTTACCGCTCGTTTTGCGGATTGTCACTTCTATGAGACAGTCTTCCCGTCGTTAGGGGGAGATAAGAACGTCAACGTTCCCGAAGAACGACGCTAATTATCATGGACGACTCCCACTTTGTCTCATTTAGATCCCCGCACCGCTCAGTCTGAAACTGAAGTGCATCGCATATTAGATCTTCAGAGCATAGCTCAGAGCATGCCAGATGCTTTCACCGATCTAGCGCGCGTGACAAGATTACACATTCCAGCTGCGAATACGCCTGCAAAGATAGATGTACCAAATGTACTACGGATTACCCTCCTGGAAGCCCGGGACACCAATTCTGGTGATCCACGTACATTAGCGGCTAGCCAATCATCTGCCCCTACACAAAAGCGTGGCAGACCCCTTGGTTCAAAGGATTCACACCCCCGGAAGAGGAAAACCACAGCACAAGGTCCTGAAGAACCTACCGTGAATCCGACTATCGCTTACTCATTCTACCCAACTCATGAGGAAATTCTAGATTATGGAAGCGTCCTTGAAGAGACGAATCCTCCTCCCGAGAATCGTGAGATTTCGGTCTATTATGCTAGCTTAGAAGATGTGTGGCGTAGAAATGAGATGATTGTCGACGATGCATTAGCATTTGCAGTAGCTACTGAGATCATGTTGAGCGATGACATTGAACCGCGTTCCGTTGATGAATGTCGACGTAGAGCTGATTGGTCAAACTGGAAACAAGCAATCCAAGTTGAACTCGATTCTCTTGCGAAACGTAAGGTGTTTGGACCTGTAGTTCCTACTCCTCCACATGTGAAGCCCGTTGGCTACAAGTGGGTTTTCGTTCGGAAGCATAATGAGAAGAACGAAATTGTGCGTTACAAAGCTCGTCTTGTTGCACAAGGTTTCTCACAACGCCCCGGGATTGACTATGACGAAACTTATTCACCCGTTATGGATGTGATTACTTTTCGCTACCTTATCAGTTTGGTAGTTTCTGAAAAACTGGATATGCAGCTGATGGACGTAGTAACAGCGTATCTCTATGGGGATCTTGATACGGAAATTTACATGAAAGTTCCTGAAGGACTTACATTGACTAGTTCAAATATTTCCAAACCTCGGAACACGCTCTCAATTCGGCTGAGGCGTTCACTCTACGGCTTGAAACAATCCAGAAGAATGTGGTATAACCGTCTGAGTGAGTATTTGACTAGTCAGGGATATGTGAACAACGAATTATGCCCTTGTGTATTCATTAAGAAGTCACATTCCGGATTTGCGATTGTTGCAGTATATGTCGATGACATGAATCTCATCGGAACTCCTGAAGAGCTCGCGAGAACTGCCGCGCACCTGAAGTCGGAATTTGAGATGAAAGATCTAGGTAAAACTCGATACTGTCTCGGTCTCGAGGTAGAGCATTGTTCGGATGGAATCCTAGTACATCAATCGAACTACACCCAGAAGGTGTTGCGCCGCTTTAATGAGGATAAAGCGAAGTCTTCGAGTATTCCTATGGTCGTTCGTACACTAGATGCAAAACGAGATCCCTTCCGTCCGAAGGAGGATGATGAAAAGATTTTGGAGCCTGAAGTTCCTTATCTAAGTGCAATAGGCGCTTTATTGTACTTAGCTCAATGCACTAGACCCGACATCTCCTTCGCTGTTAATCTTTTGGCAAGATACAGTAATGCACCTACACGCAGACACTGGACTGGCGTAAAAGACATCTTCCGTTACCTTAAGGGTACTACAGATTTGGGCTTGTTCTATCCCTACGGATCCTCGAATGGTGTCGCACAATGTACTCCTCGAGTTGATTCTTGCCTTGTTGGTTATGCCGACGCAGGATATTTATCTGATCCGCACAAGGCGCGCTCTCAAATGGGTTATGTCTTTACCGTTGGAGGCACCGCAATATCTTGGAGGTCGACTAAACAGACCTTAGTTGCCACTTCGTCTAACCATGCTGAAATCCTCGCCTTACATGAAGCAACTCGGGAATGCTTTTGGTTGAGAGCAGTAGTGGGCCATATTCGAAGCTCCTGCGATCTTCACCCCGCCGTTGATGTCCCGACGACGATTTTTGAAGACAACGCAGCTTGCATCGAACAACTCAAGAAGGGTTACATCAAAGGAGACAACACCAAGCATATTGCGCCAAAGTTTTTCTTTTCACATCAACAACAAGAGCAGCAGAAGATTGAAGTCACGCAAATCCGTTCGCAAGACAATCTGGCTGACCTCTTCACCAAATCACTACCGAAGACGACATTTCAGAAGCTTGTTCATGGAATCGGTATGCGTAAACTTTCTGAGTTGTAACTTTGCTATTTCTCTTTGGAATTATGTCAAACTCAGGGGGAGTATCCTATAGATACTTGCTTGATCTTAATGTACTCTTTTTCCCTACGATTAGGAGCATTTTTCCCACTGGGTTTTTGCTACCTAACTAGGTTTTAACGAGGCACCCACCTTAGACTGGTCATATCCCTGATGACGTCATTTAGACGTTTCTTTTGACTTTGCATTTTCTCACGCATTTTTCCTTAGACTATGGATTTTGTCCCTACTCGGGTTTTTGCCATAGCCTTAGGGTTTTTAAGTGAGACTTACTACTTATGCAAGTTCCTACCTTATTGAGAATAAGCATTGTTCCTTGGAATCAGCACTGACGAGTCGACTTCCTCAACTTCTGCATGATGCTAAATCTACCTTGAGTATTTACACACTCAAGGGGGAGTGTTGTGAAACATTCCTAATCGAAGTATGATTGTGTAAATCCTAGGTTAGATTAGATTAGGGTTTATCCTTTCCTATTGTAACTGATATCCCCAAGGAATATCCTATCATCTTATTATTATAAATAAAGGTTCAATGTAGGAGGGATAAACACACAATTCCCCTACAATTCTACAAACACATATCTCTCTTTTCTCTCTTTCTCTGCCGCCGGCCCTCTCTCCCTTTGTCAGATAAAATAGTCCACAACAACAATAGTATTTTACAAATTATTTTTTGAAGCTCGTATAAATTTATAGTGAATTTTAAGATAAATAACAGTGTCAAACAAGTGGTTTAAAAAACATTGGAAGAGTGGTCAAATTAATTGGATAATAATTAAAGAAAAAAACAAATTCTAATGTAAATCAGCAATAGTAAGTTAGGTGGAGCAAATTGATTGGCCAATAGTTAAAAAAAATTGTAATTGAAGGGGCACGTGGGGTGGGATGGGAGAGAGAGAAAGTCTCTATCTTCTTCCTTTCTCTTCTTCGTCAGGACCTCCCCATTTCCAGAAGCTGCAAAATGCAGATCTCCATTCCTCCTTTCTATGGCCTAGGCTTTTTTTTTTTTTGGAAAAAAAGAGAGCTCACGATCAGCCTGTGCTGCGATAGAGCAGGGAAACCCAAAAGGCCAGAAAACCACAACGAGACCGGAGAGACGGAACCACCGCTCCTGGGCTTGATTTTCGGCGAGGGGAGTGGCGACCGCCACTCCTCGCCCTCACGTAGCTTCGCCACTGCCCAAAACCTCCTACACCAATTAGCTAAACTAGTCATCGCTCTATTGGAATCTTAGACACTAAATTATCAGAATATATCGTGGCAGTTAAATTGTCAAGGGGAATCATAACAGAAAATCCCCAAAAGCCATCGATATGATGGCGGCGGCAAAGGAGGCCCCCGAAGAGCTTACGCAGGAACCCTAGACCCATTTAGTCCACTGTTTGATTAACTTTGTTTCTGTTTGTCATTGAGACGGACTAATCTACTAAGTAAAATGAAATGGTTAAATAATTGAAAAATGAGATTATTCAGGAATAACCATTGAATGTTAGTATTACGTAATCGAAAGATAGTTGTTCATATACTGATAAGTGATGATAAATATCAACAATCAAAGATAAATTTATATACGTTCATAAACAATAAATGCAAATAAATATTTTGGCAGAGTATAAACAAAACGAAATTAAGATTAAACAGAAAAACTGAAGATCGAGGCTTGTGTAGCGCCATGTCCTTGAAACATAATTTCGTTCCTACTCTATGCTTGTATTTTGATGGACGTCTGCTTCACCAAGATTCAACGATCTAAGTCGAGATTCCAGCACCGGAAAACTAGATTTCTGGCAAATATCTTTGTGATACTCTCATTATGTTTTGTATGTAGGAGTTGATGATTTTCAATGAGATGAATGGTGTGCAAATGCATGTATTTATAGTAATCATATGCATGTTCGCAACATAGCTGCTTTTGGGAGGCGACTGTTCAACACAAAGGGTGTGTTGCTTCGTCTTTTCCTCAGACTTTTTCATACGTTCTCAAACGCTCTCAGACTTCACCTGATAAGATGAGTTTGTTGAAAAATAAAAAGATTAATTAAATTTAAAATTAATTTAACAAATTAATTATTGGAGCCCAAGGCCCATCTTTTGATAATTAATTATATATTAAATAGGAAAATGATCCTCTCCGGATCCCTTCCACCTAATCTACCAAGTCCGGGGATCCGGGCCATTGAAATTTGATCCAACGGCTACAAATCCCTTTCCTATTAAATATATATTAATTAGGGTTTATATCACAAATGGTCCCTGAAATTGAAAATCGATCAATGTAGTCCCTGAATTTTAACTCGCGAATCAATGTGGTCCTTCTGTTAGTGTTCCGTCCAAATTAACTTTAAAAAAAAAGGTTAGAGAACCAATTTTTCATGGTAAAATGATCAAAAATAACCCTGTTACTTATAATTTTACTTACTACCTCTCTTTTCTTTTTTCCATCTTCACTTTTCTCTCCATTTTTTCATGGATTTGGTGCTAAAACTAAAATAAAAACAAAAAAAAGTGGTTCTCTAACCTTTTTTTGGTCATTTTACCATGAAAAATTGGTTCTCTAACCTTTTTTTAGTGTTAATTTGGACGGAACACTAACAGAAGGACCACATTGATTCGCGAGTTAAAATTCAGGGACTACATTGATCGATTTTCAATTTCAGGGACCATCATGATTGATGGGGTCAATTTCAGGGACCATTTGTGATATAAACCCTATTAATTATTAGTTAATTATCACACCTCAAAGCCTAAACACAAGGTTGAGCCCAAGTATGCTCTCCATGGTCCATCACTCCAATCACTTTGTAATAAGGACAAAGTCTTATTAAGTGAAGGAACGTTTTGGTGGTGACCAATGTGAGAGAATGAGTTAGGATGATATTTCAACTCAAAAACTCCAACAGTATGAATTCTCGAGAAGAGAGGAGCTTTGGAGTTTTGGGTAGTAGTTAGGTTTCATGTACTTAAGCCAACTCTTGGCAGGTACCAGGTTCTCATGTCAGCCACAGTGCACAAGTTCTTTAGGGAAATTCGGGACTAGAGAAAAAAAGTTTTGGCAAGATGACTAGCAAAAAGGGAAATTTAGTAACGGTTTGGGTTTGGGCAAATTTCAAATAATTTTCACTTGGGATAGCATGATATAGGACGTACTAATTCTAAGTGTTAAATTGTTTGAACTCATGAGAATAAATGAAGTATCTTGCATTGCATCCATAACTAGAAAAAAAAGCTCATCTACCACGGTTGATGCCTATGGTAGATTGCAATCCATCATGGACAATGTGGACGTTAGTAATTTGGATGTGATAAAAAGTCACAGTTTCGACCACGGGCTATGGCCATTGTCTAATGTGATGTAATTACGGATTGTGCCCATGATAGATTGGAATCTAACACCACATGCACTATAGCCGTTGTGGATTCCAAATTGACCACAACCAATGCCCGTTATAAAACAATTCCCAAAAAAAAAAAAAAAAAAAAAAAAAAATTATTCAATAAAAATTATATATATAAAATATTTATATACAAATTGCATAATTACTACAATATAATGATTACATAAAAATTCAGAGATTCAAAATTCAAATATTACAACATGTACATAAAACTAGTAACAAACCAATGAGTTATACTAAGAAATACCAAACTATCCATGAAGTATCAAATAGGCCTTCAATAAAAAGGACATTGTCGCTTGAAGACTTCACATTTCTTTGAATACCTCCAAACGAAAGGACCTTGAGAGTGAAATACTGCCCTTAATGCTTGACCCTCAACAATTGTTGCCTCTCTCTATCTACATGGACATAAGCTTATGGATCAAAAGAAAGAAACTCTTGTACTGCTATAGGTGGAAATAAACACTTGATCTCAATCAAGAAAAGTGAAAAGATGTACAAAATTTGAAGGCAAAAGTTTATTTATTTATTTTTAATTTTTTTTTTGAGAAAAGCCAAAAGTTAACTAGTAAAGACTTGTACAGATATACGAATCTCCAACAGTCCACACAAGAAGCCAAAAATTAACAAGTAAATAATCGAACAGATATATAGACCTAACTCCAACAAGAGCATGTAATGCAGAATTGGCATTGCATATACAATGAATGGAGTAAATACAAAACTTAACTTACAATCATCAATTATCAAGTTTCTAGATAATGCTCTCAACCGCTCTACCTCTAAAACTAGCATTTCATATACAGTTTTTGCCTCTCAACCTTTCTACTCATGCATCCCTTTGACACTACATATATTTCTGCAAATATATACTATACAAGATTAACCAAACCAATACCATAAACAAAGACCTTTTTTTTAATAAACCATAAACAGTAGTAACCAAACCAATGCTATGAACTAAATCATTAATTAGCCCAAAAATTATATTCAATTTCTTGCCCTGTCTGCAAGTTCTTTGTGCAAATAGAAACTGGAAACTGCAAGGCAAACAAAACCACGGCTTAAGAATGAAACATCACTCAAAATTTATATTAAAAAAACTCAAGCATATAAAATGTTAAAAACTATCTGTGGAGAAGAGTGCTTGCCTAATCCCCGATCCCTAAATCCAACTCCATCTCTCAAGTTTTGAAACCAACTCCATCTCTCTGGTTTTGAAACCCTAGCCATAAATCCAAATCCATCTCTTTGGTTTTGAAACCCTAGCCCAATCCCCGATCTTTAATCTTTCGATTTTAAAACTTGAAATCAAAATCACCATAATGGAGAGCTTGAAATCAAAATCAAAGAAGAAATACCTTTCGGAAAATTTGGACATATGTAAATCAAAATCGAATATAAATTCAAATTCAAGTTCAAAATTGAACCTAATTGGAATCAGATCGAAAGCAAAATCTAATAAACAATAGTGATTTGAGAAATCGAAATTAGAGAAATATACAGAGCACACACATGTAGAAGTTATAACATAGAAAGAAAGAATCACAATTTCATCAATGGTGGAGATTCACCGCCCAGAACTTAATCGATCTTAAGATCGATTCCCATTTCAACTGACAACGGCGATTGTGCCAAAGCGGCCACTGCCTCTGATATCCACCGATATACACCGGCGAGATCTCGTGCTCTCTAGTTGGAGACGAAGACGAACATCCTGTAATACCTGACATGCCCAAAGAAATAGAAAAAAAAAATTAGGGTTCGAATAGTGTATGCGAGCAAGGCGAAGAAATAAGTAGTTTGGGTTCGAGTAATCGTGGACATAAGAATAGGGGGTGAGACCTGCATTCGTGTCGTTTTCGTGTCATACCCGATATCTTAACGGGTCGTGTCGTGTAACACCCGTTAAAATAAACAGGTAAAATGACCCGACCCGAAATCGATCCGATAATATTAACAGGTAATATGACCCGACCCGTTACCCGTTAAGGAAAATATATTTTAAACCAATAAATAATCAAATGAAAAACATAATACTAAATAAGTATATACATACCATATTATCACATTCAAAACATAAAAACGTATTTGTCTTTCAAGTATTACATATTTACTTACCCAAAATAAGAGCATAATAAAAAAAAAATTAAAATTAAAAGATTACAAAATATCAAATGTTCAAAAGATTTGCAAAATTAAGGGAGTTATGTTTCAAGGTCTGGAACCTTGCACATTTTCTTACAATCAAACTCTTCAATTTTCATCAATCATCATGGGAAACGGTATTGGAACTTTGGCTTGATATATTGTCTTCAAGAGTTATATTGATGATATTTTCAGTGAGGCTTTCTACATTAGCACTCTCTTCTCATTTATCCTATGACTATTGTTTAAGTAAAGTCTTTAATAGTTTTTTAATTAATGTAGAAGTGTGAAAAATATAGAAAAAATATATAAACGCTCGAAATGATAAGCTTTACAACTTTTGTGAAGGGCTTAACTTTGAAATGTGCCACTATAATCATATAAATCTGTTTAGGCCCAAAATTACACAATCGGCCCGAACGGTCGAGGTGTTTAGGCCCAAAATTACACAATCGGCCCGAACGGTCGAGGCCGTTGAGTGAATGAAGTTCTAAGCCGTTAGGTGACTGAGTCAGGATAATTTTAGTTATTGTTAGGGAATAATATTGTGATTTTATCATAATAATTATCTCTTAATAATATATTGAATTATCTAGAACACGAGAATGTGATAAAGGTTAAGTGGCCGAAACCTATTGGGATAAGGAGTCCTAGGCAAATCATGGTGCATGAATGAATTTGGCCTGTGACTGGGGGCAGATTCAAAGTCCTAGTTGAAGTAGGATTGGCCGAGATAGAGTTGGATTAGGATCGGCCGAGGTAGAATTTGATGAGGAAGAGGATTCATACCCAAGGACGATTCTAACTCGATCAGGAGTATTTGTACTACTATAAATAGAGGGAGGAGCACAACATTCAGGGATCTCCAACTCAACACACAAAACTGCCCTGTGCAAACTCTCTCAACCTTTGAGATTTTTATTTTCTTGTCCGCCAACACATCTTCAGTTTGGATAAACAGCATTGTGAAGGCAACCGGTGGTATCTTCAGTTTGGATAAACAGCACTATCGCTGTAGAACCAGTCGATCGCGGAGCACCTTCAGTTTGGATAAACAGCACTGCGTCGAGGCCGATTGGTTATCTATCCAAGTCTCGGTCGAGAAGAACTTTCGGGTTCTCATCGATAGAGGTCATCTCACCAGCCTTCTCGGCGAAGTGAGGTGTTACGAGTTACCGAGCTCGGCACATCGAACGCCGAGTTGTTTTATGATTGGATACTCACAGGTCAGCTTCAGAGTTCGGCATTCTGACGGCCGAACCACTTTCACCGTTAAGACATATATTTGTTTCGAGTATCTGTGCCCCTGTACTTTGGTGTCGATTCGACGTGCTTATACCTTTACAAACATAATCACTGTGACCGAATTCGGCGCTGACGATTCGTGAACTTCGCAAGACTAGCAGCCTTGTCTTCAGGCTCTAGAACCCAAAGGCCGAGGCGTGTTCCTTCCACGGCCGCAGTCGCAAGATTTAGAAGTCAGCCGCCCACACAACCTAACATCAACATTTTACTCACCGGCCAAGTTTGGCCGTCGAGTTGGCACGCCCCACATTCAACCGAAGGACGTAGTTAGCTCATAAATTATTCGGCATGCGCGCCATGTAGGCTTGGTAGTTTTTAGGGTCAACATTTTGGCATGCCCAGTGGGACACAGTGCTAAAACTACGAAGTTCATATGATATATCAAGATTCTGATTCGGCTCCACGTAGCCGATTGTATGAGGAAAAAGTTCTTTCTGGCCAAAGAGAGATGCAAAAGTCATTCGCTCACATGTTGAGAATAAAAGCTCCTGTTACCCTCCAAAAGCAATGGGTAAATGAAGACAGGGCTCGATTTAATGCGTGGCTAGATCGAGAACATTTTCCTTATGTTTTCGACTACAAATCAATTCCATTTGATGAATGGTTGGTTGAAAAGACCAGGGGGCAATTTTTCGCTCCGGCCACAATTAAAATTCGGCCTCAGAAGATTGACAAGACGGCCGAAGAAGAACCTAGGCCACCTGCTGTCTCGGTCGAGATTAAAAGTGTGGTAGGCCTAGAAGAAAGAGTTCGAATTTCTGAGTCAGAAATTGACTTGGAAAATGGTTCGTCAGAAGAATGTTCCAATGACGAACAAGACCAATTCATTGTTTTAGCCGAACAAACCACGCCAATCGATATGATTATTGGTGATACAGCCGATATGGAGAAATCTCGTTCGGTTAAGTTGTTTGAATTAAAAGCCGAAATTATGCTTGGGGGGCATAATAATTGTTCAACATATTCGGCAGCCGAAAATGAAAAATATTTCGCCAAGTCAAAAATATTGGGAAAAAATTCTTCATTCGGCCTAAAGCGAAATCAAATTGAGAATTTTGATATAAAAAGGTCTCGGCTTGGAATAAAGCATCGTTGGCCTCCTCCCAACTGTGGTTCGGCCACTTTTCTTTTCGTTTGCTAAAAACAAAAAATATACATATATATATGCAATAAAGAAATTATTTTCTTACACATACGGCTATGCAAGCCGATGCATAAAAAAATAAGGGGGGCAACCAAATGGCTCGGCAAACAAAAATAGTGTGCTCGGCTAACAATAGTCTCTGCAAACAAAAAAGGTGGAATAGTAGTCTCGGCAAACAAAAAAAAAAAAAAAAAAAAAGAAAGAAGATCGGCCAAATAAAAGATTGGCAGATTGAGGCCAGCTTTGGAGTTACTTGGTGGCGTTTGCCGGGAGAAGAATTCGACCACTATATCAGGCCATGTGCTCGGCACAGGTTCTTTTTATATATGCATGGTCGACAAATTATATTAGGTAATCGGGTTACCTATATATTTAAGCCCTAGACGCCATTTGGTTTTCCTCGATCCAAAATTTTCTCGGCCACATTTGCAAGTTGTCTTTCGAGATGGTCGAATGGGTTATTTATTAAAGTGGCCAAGCCTTGTATAGGATTGTGGCAGCCGAGGAAGACCATAGCGTTGGCAATACAGAGATGTTGTTGCCAAGTAAAAAGTTTCATTATTGGCGATATGAGAGTTCTTCGACTGCGCTAATTTCCTCAACCATTCGGCTTACGAGCCGAAGCTCAAGGAAACTGGGGGGCAATGTTTAGGCCCAAACTTACACAATCGGCCCGAACGGTCGAGGCCGTTGAGTGAATGAAGTTCTAAGCCGTTAGGTGACTGAGTCAGGATAATTTTAGTTATTGTTAGGGAATAATATTGTGATTTTATCATAATAATTATCTCTTAATAATATATTGAATTATCTAGAACACGAGAATGTGATAAAGGTTAAGTGGCCGAAACCTATTGGGATAAGGAGTCCTAGGCAAATCATGGTGCATGAATGAATTTGGCCTGCGACTGGGGGCAGATTCAAAGTCCTAGTTGAAGTAGGATCGGCCGAGATAGTGTTGGATTAGGATCAGCCGAGGTAGAATTTGATGAGGAAGAGGATTCATACCCAAGGACGATTCTAACTCGATCAGGAGTATTTGCACTACTATAAATAGAGGGAGGAGCACAACATTCAGGGATCTCCAACTCAACACACAAAACTGCCCTGTGCAAACTCTCTCAACCTTTGAGATTTTTATTTTCTTGTCCACTAACACATCTTCAGTTTGGATAAACAGCATTGTGAAGGCAACCGGTGGTATCTTCAGTTTGGATAAACAGCACTATCGCCGTAGAACCAGTCGATCGCGGAGCACCTTCAGTTTGGATAAACAGCACTACGTAGAGGCCGATTGGTTATCTATCCAAGTCTCGGTCGAGAAGGACTTCCGGGTTCTCATCGATAGAGGTCATCTCACCAGCCTTCTCGGCGAAGTAAGGTGTTACGAGTTACCGAGCTCGGCACATCGAACGCCGAGTTGTTTTATGATTGGATACTCACAAGTCAGCTTCAAAGTTCGGCATTCTGACGGCCGAACCACTTTCACCATTAAGACATATATTTGTTTCGAGTATCTGTGCCCCTATACTTTGGTGTCGATTCAACGTGCTTATACCTTTACAAATATAATCACTGTGACCGAATCCGGCGCCGACGATTCGTGAACTTCGCAAGACTAGCAGCCTTGTCTTCAGGCTCTAGAACCTAAAGGCCGAGGCGTGTTCCTTCCTCGGCCGCAGTCGCAATATTCAGAAGTCAGCCGCGCACACAACGCAACATCAACATTTTACTCACCGGCCAAGTTCGGCCGTTGAGTTGGCACGCTCCGCATTCAACCGAAGGACGTAGTTAGCTCATAAATTATTCGGCCTGCGCGCCACGTAGGCTTGGTAGTTTTTAGGGTCAACAAAGTCATAGATTAAAATTCAACCGTCGATTATTGTTTAAATTTATGCTTCATTTTTCTCACCAAATTTTGTTCTTTCAGATTTTCTTTTTTGAAAACATGATCTATTAGAGGATACATGAAGATGAACGGTTCAGATCGTTGATATTATGTTCAGAGTTTTACCTTTAGTGAAAATATTGCTTGGTGTTTATAAAGTCTACAAACTATATAACATTGACTCATATTTCAATTAACCGTAAATATCGGGATGTGATATCAAAGATCTGAATCGTTCATCTTTTTACATCCCCCAGAAGATCATGTTTTCAAATAAGAAAATTTTAAAAATGAAATTCAATATAAAGAATAAAGCCTAAACTACAATCGATGGTTAAATACAAATTTAAGGTTTATGGATTATAGTGTCGGATTTCGAAGTTGACCCTTACACAAAAGTTGTAAAGCTTGTCACTACGAGTGATGTATATTTTTTTTTTACATTTCTTACACTTCTACAATAATTATTATTAATTTTATTACTTTTAGACTCAAATAAAAAAACACTATTCACGACGGTTTGGAGGGTTTTAAAAATCTAAACGATAATGTAAGTGTAACCATTGTCTACTCGTGGAGGAATGATGAATGACGAGTGTTTATATATTTTTTCACATTTTTCATACTTGTAGGGATTTCTTATTGCCTATACTAATACTATACTAGTTGATTTTAATTTTGGACAACATGTTAAGTAAAATTATCTTATTAATGATAATAAGAAACTCTCGTAATAAAAATAAATAAAAGAATAAAACTTAATTTTTTAATTTATATAGAATAATAATACAAAAATATATATTTAATATAGAATTTACCAATATATACAATATGGCTATTATATTTTATAATAAATTTTTTAGTAATTAAACTTTAAAATTATAATTTATTTTTCTTAACGGGTCGAAACGGGTTACCCACGTGTTACCTGCGTGTATACCCGTTAAGAACCCGTTATTAACGGGTTCTTAACGGGTCACCCGATAATGACCCGATTAGTTATCGTGTTGACCCGAAACCTGTTATTTTCGTGTCGTTTTCGTGTCTTGTCACCGTGTCGTGTAAGAAACTGCCGGGTCTAGTGAGACCTGGTGGTTGGCGGCGTCTGATATGAAAACGGTAAATAGATTTTCACTGATATCTGAAATTTAATTGTGTATTATTATACTGGTTGATTAAAAAAATAAAAAAATAAAAAAATAAAATTATAACGATAACACTTACAATACGTGGAAGATTTAAAAAGGTGTTGTTGTCAAAATTTTTGTAACTAGGACATGCCTCGTGATGATATTTAGGCAAACTACAACGAGTTTTAAACGCACATTGTTGCTTTAACACCTTCAACCACAGGCCACTCTACATCCGTTGTTAAACTAATTTATTTACCACGGCCTTCAAACGTCCGTGATTAAATTGGGACTTTTTATAACGGACTTCTTATGTCCGTGGTTAATCAGCCGTGGTAGATGTAGTGTTGTAGCGTTGTACATCTTAATATTCTAGTGCTTCTGTTTTTGTTTTGTTTGGATTCAAATTATAATAATTTACCCTTATATTACATAAAGGTATAGGTTCCTACTGAGCTTGTCGGCTCACCCTAACTAAATTTTGCAGGTAATGAACCAGAGAACTGGATGTTTACTTTTTTGAGATTTGAAGTTTGTTCATATCAAATAATGAGGTAGCTTGGATTGTTTTAAAACCTTTTTCATTTATTTGTTTTTGGTTGATTAAAAGATTACTCGTACTATGTTTTGAGTTGTTTTGAAGTTTTATCGTTAATGTAGAATACTCAAATACAACTTTGTTTTCGATATGTTTGTATATAAATTATTTATTTATTTATTTATGTTTTAGTTTTCACATTTTAAGTATATTATTTTAGACTTTATAGTTAAGGTGTCTATCATGTCCTAATGTTAGATTAGAACTTAATCTGGAATCGGAGCGTGACATAAAGCCGTGGATGCAAAATGTGTGGTTGAGGTGATGCAATATTTCGATCACTTCAATAATTTGAAGCAAAAGGAGAAGAAGTAAGTTACTCACTAACATTACGATTTTATGTGTGCTTCAAAAGAATTAATAAAATGAATACAATGATAAGGCTAACAATTTTTTGTTTACATTGTTAGTCTGGTTGCCCAGTTGGAGTTCATGACGGTTGGAGACACCAATTTCTAGAGGCAGCTTTTAGACCAAGAAGGTTGGTTGCCAATAGATTTAAGTGATTACACCCTATGTGGTTGAGC
Source organism: Cotoneaster glaucophyllus (assembly GCA_036320875.1). Classification (NCBI taxonomy): domain Eukaryota; kingdom Viridiplantae; phylum Streptophyta; class Magnoliopsida; order Rosales; family Rosaceae; genus Cotoneaster; species Cotoneaster glaucophyllus. The sequence goes on from CM070073.1 coordinate 36,760,433, forward strand.
TGATGCAATATTTCTATCACTTCAATAAATTTGTTGTGATTGTGTTGGTGTGATAGTTGAATTAAATTTTGTATATTGCAGCCATTCCCTTGTAGCTCTATCTCCTGCGGAAGTATGAGGACGAGGCGTGGAAGATTCGAAAAGTGGTGACCACCAACACAACGGATTGGTTTATGGTAATGTATCCCACTTAATTTCACCTAATATTGAAAAGTTTGGCAATTGTGATGTTGAGTTTGTTTTCGTTTCGATGAAGTGTTGTACATGTTTTTTGATATATTTTACACTTGTGGATAGTCTTACTGTCAATGAAGCTATGATGAAAGGAATGCTGAATTGAAAAGTAGAGGTAGAAAAGGGTTGTGTCCATACAGTATGATTCGGTATTGTACATAAATGTGACGAGGAATAGGATAAAGTTTGGTGCATCATAGGTGGATGATGTGGATAGGGTGTACATGCCTCTCAACCTTGATCACCATTGGGTGCTGGTAGAGATGAATCTTAAAGATGAGACAATATCTATGTATAACTCAATGAAGACGGTCACCCACACGTGGCAAGAGGCACAAAATTGGCTCCCATCGCTCACATCCTGACGGATGTCCTCCTTAGCCTGTCAAAGGATGTGAAGAAGAGACCTTGGCCAATCTACGTAAGTTCAAGGTCTCTACAACAAGAGAACGAAAGATTTGAAATTTCACTTATTTGTTACTCAATTTAGTTAAATTATTTAATTGTTTCTGAACTTGTTGAATTGTTGTATTATACAAGGAGAATTGCGGTATTTTCACCTTAAAAGTGATTGAGTTGTTGTTCGCTGGCCTTCGTTTGGATGTAATTACGTCATCCAACATCCCTGCATTCTGACTGAGGATGGCAATTGACATGTTGCACGAGGTTCACAAAGTGTAGAGTGAGTTAAAATTAAGAATTTTAGTATAGTGTTAGTGTAGGGAGATAATATGATGAACAATGTTAGTCCCAAAACAACTATTTTATTGTTGATATATTCTGTTGGAGATCTTTTCTATTAGTTCACGCGTTTGTAATTTTGTGGGATGAATTTAATGTGCTGGACAACTGTGTGAGGACTCGTTACTTGTTTTGGATGACGTAAGTGGCATCCCTCACAATTTTATATGTTGGATGAATGTTTATGAGAATTTATGAAATCAACTATTATGCTGAATGAACGTTTGTGATAGTTTATGATACCAACACTTATTTCTTAATATCTTTCCAGATTCGTACTTGTATAATGAATGAATGTATGTGACAAGTTATGAAATATTAATGCGTAAGTGACATTTCCAGTTATCCCTACGATTAATGTGTAAGTGACATTTATTTCGTTAACATGTTCAACCAATGAGGATTATGAAAGCCTCCTTCACAAATACTTTTTGTGACTAAATAAGGACATATAGCGATGAAAAAAGCAAATATAATAAGTATGGCTAATGAGTTCAAGCCTTGATTGTTATGTTCCCACATTCAAACGAAATTTCAGAAAAGCTGAGAGATATTAAAGAACCTACAAAATGCAACATACAGCTACTACTGAAAACATGAAAAATAAATTAAAACGTCTTAAACATGAAATTAAACCATAAAGTATGACAACATAAATTAAAACATGAAATTAAACTATATGCACTTGTAAAATGTTCAACTCCGTCATCACTTGTTGTCACTGACCATCTTGCTACTCCCTGCACCTTCAGCCATCGCATCTTTTTTTTCATGTTGTCGAACAAACCGTAACCAACACAATCATCCTCTTCCGGTCCTCCCCCTTCGGACCCACTCTTGACTCATCCCCTAGACCAACTTCCTTGGTACTTGCTAGTTATGGGAAGCAAAGGATGAGATCATATTCTAAGTCTACCAATATAATACAGTCATCCTTACACCCGGTGGCAGCACATCGGCTCATCCTCGAACATCTTATTCACGAGGAACCAACTTACTTCTAGCTCTTCCATATCACATCCATATTTCTCAACTGCCATTCTCCCACAATAGAAGCATACATCAAATAGCTTTTCATAACTCATAAAAGTTGGCAACTCATCATCCCCATTCAGGACTAGTACCTGGTTGAGTGGCAGATGAACGTCAATTTCTATTAAAACCCTGATGACGATTGCATTAAAGGGATTAATAGACACATCATCCATCCTTACAAGGTCCTTAATTAGTTAAGCTACATTGGTATCCGAGGGATTTAAACCCACACCTTTTAGTATGTTATCTGGTCTGATTCCCTGAAGTGATATGTCCACAATTTGAAGTGGAAAATCTACTGTTTGACATACCAAGGACGGTTTTTGATGACGTAATCAACTTCGTTCTCGTCAGTGAACTCTATCGTAAATCATTTGCTGCTGAAGTGGTCCACAAAGAAGGTGTTTTTAACACATCATTTTCAACACAGAGTGAGTTCCCTGTGGAGAACTCTTCGTTCTTGGATTTCCCGAACATTTTGCCCATCAACACTCTAGACTTCATATGGGTCATGTTCATAGTGGAGACCTTACTGATGTCAACCCTAGTGACACCCCTATCCAATGTGAACTTACAGTTATCTTTTTCCTCGATAATTAGGGGTTGACCACGATTAGGGATTGATAATGGGTTTGCCCATGAAGGAAGATTGGGCAATGAGATTGATCTTGTACGGCAGGAGGAAGTTCCAGGAACTCGTAAGTTGGAAGCCATTGGAAAAGTGAAAGACTAAGAGGCAGTTTTTAGTTTGGAAGTTTGAATGATGAGGTAGCAAGGAGATTATGGCATGCAAACTTGACACCACCACCCTTAAATAGAGGATTAAGGTGGCGTGCACAACATAACCAACATCCAAATAATGATGACCAATATAGCAGTTATCTGTGCATAGTGAAGTCATCTGTGGATGCAAACATTGCACCCCCTAGGCGCCTAGGGGAAATGAAAGGCATCCATATTTAATAGTGGCTGGCCAACCATGGCACATAGAGGGCATAACCTCCTCAACAATACTTTGTATGCCAAGAGCAGAGGTTTCTACAGTTATTCCCAACCCTTCATCTGCTAACATAGGTGTTAAATCTGCAGTTGTAACTTTATTATGCATGGGATGATAGTTTATGACATGTTATGACACAAAACCCTAGAAAAGAAAGCCCTAAGAAGAAACTACCTGGGTTTGAGACATGGTAGGGTATGATTTGATGTTTAAGCTAACACCAAAGGTTGATTAAAAACTCCCCTCCAACACCAAATTTACCATGTGGGCAGCAGAGATTTATCGTCTTCATAAACATTTCTCCCCTAAAAATACCGCATTTCCTTCGGCCGCAACTGCCGCATAATTATCCATGCGACGTGGTCAAATAATGCCACGTGAAAATTCCCTTGGAATAATGATTTTTTATGAATAAAAATTGATAAAAAATAAAATAAAAATGTTAAAATCCAAAAAATTATGGAGACGCTCGGGATCACATCCTCTACGTGATGGTCATGGTCATATGGCGATGTGGAATTTTGGAACGATCGAAATGGTGGTGAATAGTGTTTTCACTAGATTTGGCTATAAACTTGTAAAAAATGAAATAATTTTTTTCATAAATCGAAAAAATGTGAAAAATAATAGCAATGCTCGTACAAACAAGGGATACAACTTTAATGAAGGACGAAAGTACAAACCATGTACCCATAATGCAAAATCCGTTGTAGCCAATAGTAACCATCAGATTGTCGTTTACGTTCACGCCTTGGTTTGGTCATTGCCGTTAAGGTTTATCGATCATTTTTTTTTTTCAAAGTTTCATATTTTGGTGGATTGTGAGAGCTGAACAGTTTGGATCGTTCACCCGACGTTCAAAAATTTATGGATTGGTCAAATATTACTCGTTGTTTTATACGTTTTAGAAACTTAGTAAACATCGAGCAGTATTTTAGCAAAATACAAATTTTGAAAACTAGACCAACTCAAGTCATGTAAGTGTAACCAGTTTGGTTCGGTAAGTGGCAAACCCAAGAACTAAACTTAACCCGACCAAAACTGTTTCGTTCGGCTCGACTGGGTTGGTTCAATTAAACTTGCTGCACGCAGAGAGAGAGAGAGAGAGAAGTGAAACTGGAAAGGGAAATGGCGAGGAATTTAGGGGTTTTGGTACGGAATTTGCTTCCCAATTCTAATTGTATCCAACACCATACTCTAACCCTAACCCTAGCTTCAAACGCAATTACACCATCTCCACAAACCAAACCATTCTCCAATTCCCTCCGCTCCCCAAATGTTTATCTTCTGCTGCAGCAGCACCGGAGCCTTTCCTCACCCTCAGGACGTTGGTTCAGGTCGCTCAAGATTTACTAGCCTTAACTCAGAGCTCCAATTTCGAAGGGCAATGTTCAAACTGCGGTGTACGGTTGTAAATGTTTACTTTTTGATTATGCGACTTAGGACTTATATAGTCTCGTCAAGTTCTTAATTTTGTTTTTATTTTTTTTCCCTTTCCCAATTCATTGACGCAAATATATCATTCATTTAGGTTCAAAAGATATGTCACTAGTTTTCTTCTTCACTGTACCTGCCGCCTCTCATGCTTCCCATATTTGTAAGTTCCAAAGAATTTATTTTTGATCAATCAAATTTCAAATTTAAATACCTTCCTCCTTCAAATTAATGGTTGGGTATTAATTTAATTCTTCTGTGCAGGCTCCATCATGCATCAAGTCCTTCGAGAGTTGATTGAATGACGCCCAAATGTCAAAGGATATAAGATTGATGCTTCTAAGGTGCGCCATTTTGCAACCTGGCCTTTTTTTAACGTGTTTCGTTCTTTTTCTTATCCTTTTAAAAAGTTTGAGCCCATATTTTGTTTGCCGAATAGAGGATTGAGATCATTCTCATGTTTGGTAAGTACATGTTTTAAGAACATGTTACATTTATATGCATGGGTATGGTATATATATACATGAAAAGGGGAATTGTAAACCAGTTGGCCTCCTCAGGTTTCCCATTCGTTAGAAATGCATGTATAGTTATCTTCTTATGGTTCTTAAGCAGAGGCGGAGCCGTTGTAAGACCGGGCCTGGCCTTGCCCTCCTTGCCTCCCCCTCTCTTAAAGTTGTATGTTTGGCTTTGAATTGTGCACTTTCAACATGGTCTCCTTTCTCCTGTGATGAACCACACAAACATTGAGCTTATTCCTAAAATCCCAAACCCATAATTTGTTTCGCAGTTCCGTCCCATTAGCCTATGTAACTACTCATATAAGATCCTCTCCAAAATCCTTGCAAATCGTATAAAACCTATTCTCTCATCTCTTATATCTCATCATCAGGGTGCTTTTGTGTCCAATCGGCAAATCCAGGACAATATTCTCATAGCCCATGAAACTTTTCACTATCTGAAGAACAAGAAATCAAAGAGGAATTTTGAAGTAGGGCTTAAGGTTGACATGAATAAAGCTTATGATCGAGTTGAGTGGGATTTCCTGGAGGAAGTGATGATCAAGATGGGTTTCCATAGTCGGTTGATATTCCTTATCATGTCCTGTGTTCGGACAGTATCGTTCTCGATTTCTCTCAATGGGAAGGTTGGTGATAGTTTCAGGCCTTCTAGGGGCATTAGACAAGGAGATCCCTTATCCCCCTATCTGTTCCTATTTGTTACTGAAGCCTTGTCTACTCGGATATCAAAAGCTTGCAATGAGAATGCCATTCAGAGTTTAGCCTTATCCCAAGATGGTCCCCTCATTTCCCACCTTCTATTTGTTGATGACTCCCTATTCTTCTTGAAGGCCACTCCACAAAACTGCAGTGCTTTTCTCCACATCCTCAACACCTATTGTGAAGCATCTAGTCAAAAGATCAATTATGATAAATCCACCTTGTTCTTCTCTGCAAACACACCGCAATCAAAAAGGGATGAGATTGGTGCGGTTTTACATATGATGGATTCCCCGGATCCGGGGAAGTATCTTGGTTTACCTACAATTTGGGGCCGATCAAAGACTGAAGCTCTGGCATATATCAAAAATCGGATTCAACAGAAAATTCAGTCGTGGAAGATAAATTCTTTATCTCAAGCGGGTCGTGAAGTTCTCATTAAAGCTGTGGCTTATGCGGTTCCCACGTACCCAATGAATTGTTTTTTATTTCCTCTAACCTTATGCAGGGAATTGGATGCTCTTATAGCGAACTTCTGGTGGGGCCAAAAAGAGGACGAGTACCGGATCCATTGGAGCAGCTGGGAAACCATGGGTCTCCCAAAAGCGGCTGGTGGCCTGGGCTTTAGAAGTTTTTCAGATTTCAACAAGGCTCTGCTCGCAAAACAGTTTTGGCTGCTCATTCAAGAACCGGATTCGTTTTGGGCTAAGGTTTTAAAGGGGAGGTACTTTCCTAATGTGGATGCTATGTATGCATCTAAGGGATCACGTGCTTCGTGGGCCTAGAGTAGCCTTCTTGAGGGTCAAGCTGTCATCATTCAGGGTGCCCGTTGGCAAATTGGAAATGGTGCTTCGGTCAATATTTGGAACGACAAATGGATCATGGATGTGGATGACGGATTACTGCATCCCTCTACCCCGGTCCCTGAATCCGCCCCTTCCCTGGTAAAAGACATCATTCACCCTATCTCTTGTTCGTGGGATACTAGCCAAATCAACCATTTCATTCCGCCTAAAGCTATCAGGAGCATTGTATTAACCTGTATTGGGGATGAAAACTCTCCAGATCGCCTAATCTGGCCTCATACTAAAAATGGCGATTACTCGGTGAAATCCGGCTACAATTTTTCTCATATTCCCTGGGCGAGGGAATTAATTTTATGCAGAGGTAAATCTCAGAACTCTCACCAAATTGGGGATGCTTTCTGGAAGATGATGTGGAGGACTAAAACCTTGCCAAAGATTAAATTATTTCTCTGGCGTGTGGCTACTAACTGCTTACCTACGATGCTTGCCTTATTCAATAGGCGGGCTGCCCTAAACCCGCTGTGTCCTTTATGCAATAAGTTCCCCTAGTCGACGGAGCATGTTCTTTTTCTTTGCCCATGGACTATTGGCGTTTGGTTTGCTAGCTCCCTAAATTATCGAATTGACAGGTCAAGCATCACAACTTTTGAAGAATGGTTCTTAGCTCTTAAGAGGACTGTGGACAGTAATGCAGATGGCCTCTCTTGGGTCTACACCACGACTGCCTTTATTTGCTGGGAAATTTGGAAATTCAGGTGTAATTGTATCTTTAATGGTTTTGTTCTTTCGCCAGAGTTTACGGCCGAGAAAGCTTCTAGAGAAGCTGCGGAGTTTATAAAGGCTAATGCATCTCCTGACAGATTTACACTCCCTTCTCCTCCTTTGATAAGTTCTCATCCTCAATATTGGGAGCCTCCCCCTGTTGGAATCACCAAGGCCAACTTTGATGGAGCCTGGTCAATCTGGTTTGGGAGTTATATTCTGTTCTCTCGATGGGTCGATGGGTCTATCCTCGCTGGTGCTTCCATTCATTGCCTTTCTGCCTCTTCTCTTCAATCTGAAGCTAAGGCAGCTCTTCTTGCCGTCAGCTCAGCGATACATAATAACTTTCGAGATGTGGTTTTTGAGTCGGACTCGCTAAAGCTTATCAGCTGCATGAAGGGCGATTTCAAGAAAGGTAACTGGACTAATTTTCCTTTGCTTCTCCAAATTCGGAAGCTTTCGTCTCATTTTCAATCGATCAACTGGAGGTGGGTTCCTCGTCAAGCGAATAGTGCAGCCGATTGGGTTGCGTCGCATTGTAAAAGAGGGATGTGCTATGATGTTTGGGTCTTAAGGCCCCCATCCTCTCTAGTTCATATTTTATCCAAGGATGGTCTCCCCTGCCCCCCTTAAGTTATTTGGAGTTGAGACTGTGGAGACTTACAGATTGGACCTCAGCCCCGCTTCTGCGTCGTGCTCTGTATTCTCCTAGTCTCATCTTTTGGGGGAGTCATCCGTTGACTCTTTTGCTCTTTTTCTCTCTGCTTTCTGTTATGTTTAGCTTTTTCTCCTTGTATTGCTGTTTGGCTTTTGGGCTCTGCCCTTTATGAATGGATCCTGTTTGTCCAAAAAAAAAATCTTTATAAGTTATCTGTCTTCATTAATTGAGATAAACCGACCCGGACACCAGATGTTGTCATTGACCATGATCAACTAACCTATATTTGCATTTTCATTCACCAATCGTCATTTGTTTGATGAGCGCTTAGCTGATTTACGTGTTCCTTGCTTAAGGATGGCTTATTTCTGTACATGATGAAACAAATGTATTTGCATTAGCTATGCATCTGTACTTGCATTAGCTATATATGCATCTGTACTTGCATTAGCTATATATCCATCTATACTTATAGCAGTTATGATATTATTTCTGGTTATGCCTAAAAAATGATAGTCCTGACGTTGGTGTATTCTACCTAGGGCTGGGTTCGGTTCAAATCGGTTCGGTTTTTTGCCAAAACCGAAACCAAACCGAAATTTTGGTTCGGTTCATTTTTTTTCGGTTCGGTTTTTTTCTGTTTTGATTTTTTTCGGTTCGGTTTCGGTTTTTTTTCAGTTCTTCGTTTTTGCCTCGAATGGTTGTGGATATGATGTGACCGGTAGGATCGCTACCATCTACAACGGAAGCAGAAATTTCTTGCACAACACATGAAATTAAAGACTATAAAGTAAACAAATTTACCACAAAATATATGGAATTCACCATTAGAGAAACATGCAAAACACACCACGAATCACCAAAAAAACCCAAAAGCTTCATGAAACGAAATCCCTAAAAGATCACCCAAAACATAAACAAATATTTTGCTATTTTTTCACAGATTGGTAGTACATGATGCAAGTGCGATGCAGATTGAAAACTTCCAAAACCCAAATTACACAAAACCTTCTGACTTTAATCGAACCCAGTTGATTCACATCACTGTGATCTGAACTTGAAGAACCCCAATAAAAACCTTGAATTTGAAGAACCCAAGCTCATACCAAAATCCAGATCAGAGAGAGAGAGAGATTGAGGAAGCAAAGGCAGAGAGGAAGCATCGGAGGGGGGGGGGGGAGAGAGAGAGACTGAGGAAGCAAAGGCAAAGAGAAAGTAGCGGAGGGGGGAGAGAGAGAGAGACAAAGTGTTTAAGAAAAGGTGAAGGCTGAAATTGGAGTGAAGGAGTGAGACGGCTAGGGTTTGTTTGTAGAGTTAAGAAATTTTATAAGGCATTAAATATCAAAAACTATAAATGATTGCTGGTACAATTACAGCAATATAAAGACTGCAGTCTAGTTGGCGTGAAGCACCTACACTCAACTTCAGGTCAAGGGTTCAAAACCTGATGCCAATATGTTTTTGATTATTTATATATAATTTTTTTTTTCGGTCCGGTTCGGTCTGGTTCGGTTTCCGGACCTTAAAAGCCGAAACCGAACCAGCCAAATTCGGTTCGGTTCGGTTTGACAGTTTCGGTTCGGTTTTTTGCGGCTTCGCTTCGGTTTGGTTTTCGGTTTTTTGAACCCACCCCTACTACCTGTAGGAAGACTCTGATTACGCAATGAAATGGTTAATGTCCGTGCTGTGGTAAGTGCCCGCCCTTAGAACAGTAATATAATTAAAAACAAATAATTGGTTTGTCTTTTTACCATATATATCCTGACTAATTAATACTTAAAGGCTAACTAAATAACTTTGAAACGATCGATTTATTTTCTGCGTTTATCTGAGTAGGGAAAATTACTTTCCTGATAATGTGCACTTTTTTTTGCAGCCAGCGGTGGTCTTCATTAAAGATAAGGAATTGGTATCTAACATTGTTGATGTTAATGTTGCACAGTTGAAGTATACTTTTGAAACTCTCTACGGGTAAATATCTTCTCTTCTTGATCGGGGTACATTACACTTGTGTGCTGTGATTTATGTTTTGATTCTAGTTTTAGCATGTTTTTCTTTTACTATTTTACTTTGATTTATGTTTTGTCTTTAGTTTTTACTTGTGGTCTAACATCCTAGTGGATAGGGCGTTGTATTCATGCCATGCATCCTAGGTTCGAAACTATCCTCTCCTGAATTATTGTAATACTTTTGAACTCTTCTATTTTCTAAATTATTGTAATAATTTCGAACACTACTCCTTCCTTAAGTGATAATAATTTTCTTTAATTTTTTTTTTCAAAAAAGGAAGTAAATCTGTTGACCACGACCACATTATCAGTTATGCATATTTGCTAAATCACGTCTTAATTTTCTCATCTAGTGAACATTCCACTAAAGAAGAAGACGAAGATGCAAAAGAAAATGGAAAAGAAGACGGTCCGTCCAAAGTAGGATTGTGAAGACAATAATACTGGAAGCAAGGCGATACTTGGGAGCGGCAAGTCCTCTATGTGTGGTTTGAATTGAATAGTTACATTTTATATATGAAGTGTTTGAAGCACTTTATTCAAGCCTGATCAACGATTTGAATAATGTTATAATTCTCATAAAACATGTTATGACATGTTTATTATCAAAGTCCCATGAATAAGACAAAAGAAGTACAATTCTTTGGAGAAGACATGCCCTCGCCCTCGACATGTAAATTTTCCTAGGATACTATGAGACTGACTTGATTAGGATCATTAACTCTGATGAGGTTTAGTCTGTCATCAGGCCAATCAAAGAGCTTTACTTCGAAGATCAAAAGGGCTCCAATGAAGAAGAACCCACTAAAGAATCTCAACACTCACCTAAAGTTGAGCCCATTCGCTAAGACTGCATGGAGATTTTTGCCAATAACTTAGGAGAGGATGGAGGCTATGGAACAAATTCTTGAGGCCCAAAAATGTCACACGAAAGCCTAACCAAGCCTCGAAACCCAATTGTCATGCAATCCTCTATTCAAGCCCAAATACATGCAAAGGTGCGGGGTCGGGGAAGAAATATACTTACGGACATGCTATGCTAGTCACTATTCATGCTAAGCATAAGTCAAATGCCGGGGGCTTGTCAAGTGAATTATGGTGTGGATGGTTACTGAAGTTCATTAGGCCTACTTGGAGTCAAGATTGTGGAAGACTTTGGGTTACTTGGGAGCCCCAAAAGTCCAAGCCTATAACCTTTGTATTCTATGTGGGTAAGTTTGAGAGGGAACTAGCCTAGTTTTCCTTTTTCCCTAACAAGCCAATCCTCTTAGTTAGGACCAAATTAGATTCCTGCATTAAATGTATGCTAAACCCAGCAAATCAGGCATTTAATGTTGACTTTCCCTTCTCATCTTGCACAGAAAACCAACGCATGAAAGCCATGAGGTGCACTACCAGAAGTAGTGCCTGTGGAAGGCCGGCCCGGGAAAGCCGCGCTTCGGGAAGAAGCAGAATCCAGGCTTCAAAAGTGCAGCTATCTTACACCAAAAGGGAAATAGTATAAAGGCTAGAGAGAAAGGAAGGGGAAAACCAAACCACAAAGGGAGATTCCTTTGAAGCCTAGAGGAAAACCCTTCACTTACATAAGAAGGGAGAAACCATTTTGAGCAGGGAAGGATAGATAGAGAACGCAAAGAGAAACAGAACCTAGGGGCATCACCCAGGAAGTAAACCCATAGAGCTCCATTAGCCCAAAAACATCATTTAAGCCTCAAGTATCATAACCTATGCAACCTTAGTATTTCCCAAAGCCTTCCACTAAAAATCCTAGCCATTGTAAACCTTGCTGCGACCCAGGGAAACCCAGATTATCTAACAGAGAGCATCATGCAACCATGTCAACTCTTTCTCTCAACATGCATTTCTTACTAAAACTCTCACGCAATCTACCTCATTGTATTGGGACGCTTATATAGTGGGAGAAAAACTTCTTGGTTACGAACTTAGAAGTGTTGGAGCCTCCCAAATGTAGATATGGGAAATTTCATAGGGTATATCTGATGCTAATATATCCTTCACTAGGTGGATATTATAAGCTTGATTATGCACACAACTTCCTAGAATTAGAACTTTGATAACAAATTATAGATAATTAAGCTCTAAACACGCCTAGTGAAAAAAAGATATTTTTCGATAACGCAAGCCCATATGGTGTTACAATTCGCTCGCATAATCTTACCATGTGTATAATCTTGAATGCTAAATTCTAAATTCATGTGTATAATTTGAGAATTTAGCAACAACCCTTAACAAAAATCAAAGATAATAAGTAACATTTGTTGACCCTAAAAACTACTTAGCCTACGTGGCACGCAGGTCGAGTAATTAATAAGCTACCTATGTCATTCGGTTGAATGCAAAGCATGCCAACTTGTCGGCCGAACTCGGCCAGGGAGTAAAATGAACGTTGGTGTGGCGTTAGGCGCACCGCTTTCTGTGTCTTGCGATTGCAGCTGACGAAGGAACTCTTCTCGACCTTTGGGTTCCAGAGCCTGAAGACAAGGTTGCTAGTTTCTTCGAAGTTTACGAATCGTCCGCACCGGGTTTGGCCTCAGTAATTATATTTGCAAGAATATAAGTACGCCGAACTGGTACCAAACTGTACGGACCCAAATACTTAAAAGAGATAAGTGTCTTGATTGTAAATGTGGTTCGGCCGTCAGAATGCCAAATTCTAAAATGTACTTGTGAATATCCAATCATAAAATAAACTCGGCTTTCAGTGCGCCGAATGTAGTAACCTGGAAACACCTCACTTCACCGAGAAGGCTGATAAGATGACCTCTACCAATAAGGACTCGAAAATCCTTGTTGATCAAGACTTAGGTAAATAACCAATCGGTCTTGAAGCAGTGCTGTTTATCCAAACTAAAAGTGCTCATCGGTTGGCTGATTCTACAGCTCCAGTGTTGTCTATCCAAATTGAAAATATTGTCGGTTGCCTCTATAGTCCTGTTTATCCAAACTGAAGATATGTTGGCGGTAAAAAAGAAAATAAAATCTCAAGGTGTTTGAGAGGTTTGAGTAGGGCAATTATGTGTTCAATTGAAGAACCTTAAATGATGAACCCCCTTGTCTATTTATGGAAGCGATTTCCTCTATGGCCGAGGTAGACTTTCACTCGGACTAGAACTCTTCAACCCAATCTGATTAGGTCTCGACCAATCCTAACCTCTATAGGACTCTGAACCAAGCTATTTTACCACTCAGATTCATCCCTCAATCCCCATCATCTTATTTGATTCAAAGCCTCCCTAGCTTCTGAAGAATCCTCATTGCACTAGGATTCGACCACTTCACGCTTATCCAGGCCAAACCATCTCTTGATAGGATTTGGCCAAACTCCACTAGGCTCGCCCACCTGAAAGAATATTCCCAGTATCCTTTTCTGGACCGAGAATAACTTTAGGCTTGGCCTAAAGCATTATTTTGGGCACAAACATTGCCTCCTCGCTTCTGAGGTCTTCGGCCTACAGTGTCTAGCCGAACTTTAGCCTTGAAGAAGTGATCTATTATTATCTGAGAAATAAGCCATCGACCTAGAACTTGTGCTCGATCAAAAGATTCTTGCAAAAATGAATATTCCTATCCACTTAGATATACTTATCATGCACGATCTCCCACTATATATCAGTCATTGATAATGGCAAAGGTTTGACACGCGGTGCCTTCTCGTTGCGACTGTCTAGATTCGACAACACACGCGCCTTACGCCCGAGGCACGTAGACGTCAAAACGTCTCTTCTTAATGATCATGCCCTAAATTTCACCGCCACACGTAATTGTGCAACCCCAATTAGCGTGTTTTTCGGCCCCTTCGCCTGGATTTTTAAATTTTTGTAATGATTGCAAAATATTTCGACCAGATTTACCCCTCAACTTTCAAATTTGAAACCATCGATCTTCTTATCTAGTTGCTTATATATATCACTTCCGGCCTCATTCTAACTTTACCCCTCCAAAATGCTTAGAACTCTTGCCATTTTGCTTTGAGCTTTCGAAACCCAGAAAAGACCAACCTATGAAAACCAGACAAAAAAACTCCAAACTTTTGCTTTAATAGCTGTCAATACCTTCATCACCAAGCTTGTTGAAGAATGCGACAAATGTCATGATTTCATCAATCGAAATGCCATCAAAACCCTCCGATTTAAAGAAGATTCAGTCACCTCTCACAAGATCCTAGGTCTTTGTTCAAAGACAACGTTCCATAGGTCATCACTGAAATGCTGAAGAACCCCTGCCTGAGTTCTTTATTCCAAGGGTATGATTGGTCGAAATGGGAATCGACCAAACCTTAGGGAGCCTGGCCTTCGATCCCTGCGGCCTAGGTTGCTTGGGTTGGCTGAATGAAACCCCACTTCGGCGATGACTGGAAGTCACTTGGCATTTCTTACGCCATTAAAATCTCAACCATCGAGGTTAACATGGACCGAGAACTCCTGATGGCTGCCATGAGTTTCTGGTGCTTGGCCATCAACACTATGGTGCTTCCCCTTGGCCCTATTGGTTTAACCGTTCTAGACATAACGGCAATCCTTGGCACCTCACCATCTGGTCTTCCAATTGATACCATTCTCTCTCGGTATCAATTTGACTTGGATTTGAAAACAGTCTTCGACGAGCGCGCTCTCGAAGTCCTAAAAAAAGGATAACCAAGATGAAGTATCAAAAGACGAAGTGAACAAACTGCACAAAACTTCTTCAATTATAGCACTTTCATCAATCAATTCGCTAGCTGAGAAAAAGAAAAATTCAGAAAGGGAGAACACGAGGCCTTCTTGTTCTAGTGGTACAACAAATTCATCTTTTGAACTGAGTCAAACAAATGCCTTGCCGAGAATATGCCAGCGGCCGAAGCCCTGGCCAGCGGTTACACTCTGGCCCTTAGCTCTGCCATTCTTGCATCGTTGGGAAAATTGACCCGCACCAGAACGGCCAACTCTGGGTCTTTCAACTTTGGTTGCAAGTTTATTTTTCTATCCTAAGGCCAGAGAACTTCAACTTTGATTCGTCTAAAGCGATTGGTCTTCAATTGGCTTATCACCTAAACCCGACTCACTCAGCCGAAGAGATTTTTAAATATTTCTTCGGCCTAGACGACTTTACCAACGACGAATTCCTAATCTGTCGTCGAATAGACTATCTATCCTATAACAGACTTTCTATATCCGCATGGGAGGAAACAAAAGATAATGATCTTCAGCAGAATTGGGGATCGTTCGTGTTGGCTTACGACCTTCCTTTCGGTTGTGACGTTCGACGAGCTAGTTGGGCAGTATATCATCCCCATTTTGTAGCTCGACAACTTGGTTATCCCCAGGGTTGTCTTCTGCTTCTCCTCACCTCTCACTTACTTCTAAGTCTAGAACGACTCTCTGGCTTCTCAAAAAGGGAATGTGAAGAAGTAGAGCAAGAGTTTCAAGAATGGTGCACCAAATTTTGTCTTCGGCCGAATACCCTTGAAACCCACGGCACCAGTACCGTTGCCGACTAGTGGGATAATTACACCAAAAATTTCTTCGGCACATCAGTCAAGGAAATCAAGAAGAAAATCTTCGGCAATCAACCAAAGATAACTCTTGCCCCAAAATCCAAAGACACAGCTCAAGGTACTATTGTTCTGTATTTTACAAAAATATACTTTTAAACCAAATATCTTCGTCCTGACCCTGAATTAGTTTTTCCAGGTGGTTGCTCAATAAGATGGGTTGAGGTAATCATGATGGTTGCGGCTAAAAAAAAGCTTGCCCTTCCTCCGACTACCTTAACTCTGGCAGACACTGTTGTTTTGTCGACAATGACGGGCAAACGACCTTCTCCTTTAGCCGAGGCGCTGGTGGCGTCGATTGGCCCATGAAGTGCATAAAAAAGAAAGCCAAGAATGGTGAATGTGAGATTCTTGTCATTTCCAGCCAAGAAACACGAACTTCAACTCTCGATGCTCCTCGTCCCACCCCTAACATCGAGGTCCCAACAAGGACACTGCAAAAGTCGTCAGCCCCAAATGTCGATCAGATGGCCTCAATTCAACCCATGGTGTAGGCTGCTACTGTGGCTGAATTAGTTGTCGCTCCATTGGTCTTGGGGTTTATAGCTTAATCTTTGACCGTTCAACAATCTTTTTTTGTGCCACTAGCAGGCTATAGGCATCGGGTCGAGCCTCATCTAGATCTTCCAAATCTTGCCTCATTGCTTGACTATACTCGGTGCTGAACAAACTAATTTGTTCGATAATTTGCAATGAGTTTATACTCAACTCGACTGGCAACATCGCACCATGCCCATAAGTCAAGGCATATGGAGTCGTCCCTGTTGCTGATCGAAATGAAGTTCGATATGCCCATAATGCCTTGTTTAACCTTAAATGCCACATACCAGGTATTTCCTTCACCATTTTTTAGAGAATACCGATCAAAACTTTGTTGCTTGCTTTGAGCTGCCCATTCGCTTGTGGATAATACGACGTGGACTATTTAAGCCGAATTCTCAAACCCGCCGTATAATCTTTAAACCTATCGACCGTGAAAATTAGCCCGTTGTTCGTGATGATCGTTTATGGGATGCTGAATCTTGTTACAATGTGTTCTTCTACGAAATTGCAAACTTCTTTGGACGTTAATTAGGCATATGATTTCGCTTCAACCCAATTGGTGAAGTAATCAGTTACTACTAGTATCCACGCATGTTTTGTTGATCCAGACGATAATGTTATTTTACCAATTACGTCCATGACCCACCCTTTGAAAGGCCATGGTTTGGTGACCGAGTGAAGCAATTCGGCCGGGACTCTCTGGATAGGTGCATGGATTTGACATTGTAAGCAACTCTGTGCATACTTTATGCAATCTTATAAAATACTCGACCAAAAATATCTGTGTCGGCGGAGCAACCGACGTATTTTGCGACCAGATTGATGAGCACCGCATATTTTTTCATGCACCACCGTAATGGCTTGAGCGACCTCTTATGGGCCAAGACACAATAACAAAAGACCATCCTCGCCATTTCGGTACAACTCATTTTGATATATTATATAATTCGTAGCATGTACCTTTGTCTTGCGATCGTGCTTTCCACTAGGGTCCTCAAGGTACCGTATAATCGATTTTCTCCAATTGTCTGGTAAAGTTTTAACCGCATAAATGTCTACATGAGCTTCACGTTCGAGTAATGCAGGCAAAGACATAACCTGTGTTTTGATTACGCTATCCAGTTTGAGAGCTTGTTGATTAACCAAAGCTGAGTATGGAGGCTGATCAATTGGTATAACCCGACCTACCTCACCACTAGGAGTTGTGCTCTGAAAGCCATTTGAGCCAACTCATCTACATCGGTATTCCAAATTCAAGAGATATGTTTGAATGTGATGCCTGCAAATGATTCGGCTAAACAGCTGGCAAGCCAGAGTACAACTCATGCAACGGAAAGTCCCATTGAGTTGGTTAATCACAAGTTCTGAATCGTCGAGGATGAGTACGCGGGCTGCCTTCAAGTCGTGAAGAATGTTGAGGCCGATGACAAGGGCTTCGTACCCGGCCTGATTGTTGGTACAATTGAGATCTAACTTGAGAGAAAAATACCATTTGTAGTGGTCAGGCGACTGGATGACAATGTCAACATCGGCCGAGGTGGCAGTACTAGAGCCGTCGAAATACATTGTCCAAAAATTATCACGCGTCAATACCATGCCAATCTCAACATCGTTGCCCCCCAAAACCGTATGGAGAAAGATGTTGTGCTAAAAAATCAGCCAGAGCCTGACCCTTAATGGTTTTTTGAGGTACGTACTGCAAGCTAAATTCAGATAACTCAATTTCCAATTCGACCTTTGATTATCAGCCGAGTGAGCATATATCAAATAACATCTGTTTGGGCAATAACCCGAGTAACGAAAGGGAACATGTAATGCCTGAGTTTAGATGCGGCAAAGAATAAAGTCAAGCAAAATTTCTCAACGACCAAATAATATATCTCAGCCGAGTTAAGATTTCGGTTGAGGTAAAAAATGTCATGTTCCCTACCGGTGTCATTATATTGTGCAAGAAGACAACCAACAGATTTTTGGCTAGCCGACATATATAACTTGAGTGGTTTGTCGCGTTGAGGTGGCTTTAGAACATGAGGGATAGTGAGGTAGACCTTGATTTGTGTAAAGGCGTCCTGATGTTCTTTTCGCCATTCGAATCGGTCAAAATCCTTGAGTTTGAGGAGCGTGGAAAAAGCCTTTATTTTTCATGTCGAGTTGGAAATAAATCGACAAAGGAAGTTGATCTTACTGAGCAAGGATTGTAACTGCTTTTGATCGATTATCGCACGAGCCTTGTTTCTATCTACCTTGATGCCTCGATGGTGCACAAGGAAACCTAACAAGTTTCTGTATATACGCCAAAGGCACATTTAGTGGGGTTCATTTTAAGTTTATGATGTCACATGAAAATAAAAGTCTGCCAAAGATCCTCTAAATGTGTTCAACGGCGTTTGGATTTGACTACGACATCATCGATGTATACTTCAACAATTTTGCCAATTAGGTCGTGGAAAATGGTATTCATCGCACGTTGGTATGTGGCACCCGCGTTCTTAAGTTTGAAAGGTATGATGACCCATTCGTAAGTCCCTAGCACTGTTCTAAAAATCCCCGCCTAGCGCTTCCTAGGCCCCGCCTAGGCGCTAGGCGGTTGGCCACCGCCCCGATTAATGCCTAGGCATTTGAAAATTAAGAAAATACGCCTAGACCTGCTGAGGCGCCCGCCTAGACCGCCTAGGCACCCGCCTAGCCCTCCCAGACCTGCCTAGGTTGTGACTCACTTAGACAGAAAATAGATAACTTTCATTTTGCATTTTATTTTTTTCCAATAAATTGTAAGAGACTTGTTGAATACTTAAATGAATACACATTATATGCATGTTCTCCATGTTTTCATTATGTTCCAATACTTTCTAATATATATGTCATTCTATTTTGTAGTTTATAATGAAATTATATATATTTTAAGTATAAATAGACACTTATTTACACGAAATATAATAGATTTACTTAAATCCGCCTAGTCCGCCTAAGCACCCGCCTAGTCCCCGCCTAGCCGCCTAGGCACTAGGCCCCAACTCGCCACCCGACTAGCGCCTAGCGTCTTTTAGAACCTTGGTCCCTAGTGCCCCGGGGCATCGAAATGCAGTTTAATGGAAGTTGGTTTCGGCAATAAAAATTTGATTATAGCCAGCATGGCCGTCCATGAAAGATAAGATTTCGTGGTTTGCCACAGTGTCGATTAATACACCTAAAATCAGCATTGGGTATTGCTATATTTAGATTACAAAAATCGATGCAGATGTGCAAGCCACCACTTTTTTTTAAGACTAGGACAATATTCGCCAACCATTCAACGTATCGAGCTATCTAAATAAAGTCGGCTTTCAAAAGTCGAACAAGTTCGTCTTTTATTTCGAGCTGAACTTCGGTGAAGAATCGGTGTAGGGGTTGGTGAAAAGGTTTACAGCTGGGTTTGATGCACTTCGCGTGTTCAACCAATGTCCGATCAAGGCCAGGCATCTCATGGTAGCTTCAAGCAAAACAATCTTTAAATTCCTCAAGTAATTTACAAAGTTCACCTTTCATAGGCTGAGGCAACAAAACACTAATAAATAAAGGCCGAGATTCGTCGGCCATCCCAACATTTATCTCTTCTAAATGATCTTTGACTTCAGGCCGATTATCTTCAAGCTCGGCTGGTGCAGCCTTAATTTTGTCGAAGGACAGCTCGGGGTCGTTATCCCCTTCAGTGAGGAACTCCACTAAGTTCATGCCAGACTTCGGCTCCTTGGAAATGGTATACCAGTGGGCCAGCAATCGTTACATTATAGATGAAACCGCGACCATTCGTTTGTCCCCGTCGTGTTGCGTCAGTCATCAGGACAGTCGGCTAAGTTAACCAATTCGAGTCTTGCTGGATGGTCTCAGCGTGAACCTCGATAGCTTTCTGGACAAAGATTCTGGTCGGTCTGCCTTCTTTGTTAAAGCCTTGTAAAGTGATGTAGCCGACCTGGTCATCGTAATAACGGGCTTGAATCATGTTAGCCTCGAACGGTTGATTATCAGCTAGATGAACTATGACTAATTTGCCGTCTCAAAAAATAAAGACCTGGTATAGTGAAGAAGGGATACATCCAGTCTGGTGGATCCAGTAACGACAGAGGAATGCATTGTACTCGGTCTTGGAGTCAACTATAAAAAGTGCGGTCATGTGGTTTCGACCTGCGATATTGACTTCCAAAAGAAGTACTCCTTTAGTTTGGGATTTATCGCCGACAAAACTGCTCATAGTTACGCCATATGAAATGAGCTCATGTTAGGAATGGTGCAACGATTTCGTGATGGAAACAGGTATGATATGACCGTTGCTCCATAATCAACAAAAACTTTGGATACCGGATATCCCTCGATATGGGCCGTCACATATAATGGCTTCAAGTGGTGGAGGTTGACGGCCGAGGAACTAGGAAAGAGATCAGCTATGGCTGCTCTGAGCTTGTCTTCTTTGCCAATCAGTTCGGCCTCTTCGTAGTCACGAATTCGACTAGTGTTGTTTCTTCGGCAACCACATCACCATCCAAAAAGCTTGGTTGGGATGTGGTTGGCTGGAATGTCGCAGACGTGACATGGGCCATGCTAATTTCCATGTTGTCGAGGACTGAGGGGCCTATTGGGTCACGATCCCCGTTTTTTGGCAAAGTATCTTGATCATTGGTCACCTTATCAACGTTACCAAAGGCAAAAGGTGCGTGCCTAAGGTATTTGGTGTGGCAGTTTCATCGTCGACTTCGGCAATTAGTTCCATTGTCACCGGGACTTAATTTTGTGTTTGCGAAGCCTTGTAAACCCGCTCCTGATACGCGACGCGAGTATTTCGTGTATCCAAGTAAGCATCCAACCTTTTAACTCGCTCTATCACGTCGATCGTGAGGCCGAACAAGGATACGGTCGAAAAAACCTCAAAATGATGCTGTAAATATTACAGATCATCTAAAGAGAATAGGAGATCTACAGGATCTAGATCTACGTATGGGTCAACATTGAAGCCGAGAACACTGGCTTCACAAATATGTTGTAATCTAGCCTTCATTCCCAAACTGATCATTTCTGGATAATTAGTTCGGCATGAGGGCTGGTCAAAGCTAAGTCGAAAGACTCCTAACACGCATTTGGAAGGCCATACAGATCGTTTGCCAAATTCTTCTAATGAAAAACGATGAATGGCCATTCCATCTGACTTTAATCAATGGTCCTGTGGTGGTAGTGGAGGGAGTTTGCTCTCAGCCTCCTTCCTGAAATGCTTGATGCGAGCTTTTATTTCTCCAAGCCAAAGAAGAAGTTTGATGCGTTTCTCAGATTCTTTTATTTTGGTTTCAAAATCGCGATCAATGACTTTCTTCCCTTAAAGCAACTTGTTCATGATTGTCGGAGGTTGTCGATTATCCTCATTTTTTTGAAGTTTCTTTAGGGTGCCATTTTGTGACTGGCATTTCCTGAGCTGCTCATTGACGGGCTATGCAGTCTATCCTCTGTCGATGATGTTTTTGAGATTTTGACAGAGCAATATATGCGCCAGTAGAAGGATTATAACGATTTCTGTTATTTTGATTCAGTTATGACGATTTCTGACTAGCACCTACTACACAAGGTTATTGGGCTCTCAGACTCATCAGAAACGAAGTCAGACACATGCTTACCATATACTGGATTCGAGAAGAAACTAGGGGGTTGTTCTCGGTTGAAAAATTGATTTTCAAGTGTGGCCGATGATTTTGCTTTGGGACGTGATAGGCTGGGATGTACTCAACTTTTCCTTTTTTCTTATCATTTGGCAAATGGCCATCCACCATGCCTATTATTGTTGAAGGGAAATGATCAGCATTGACCAACATCTTTGTCTTTTCTAGGAACTTTAGTTTGCCATTATTGATCCATCTTTGAATAGCGTCACAGAACACGACGCAGTTGTTAGTCATGTGTTTGTTTGAGTTGTGATACTTGCAATATGTTTTCCCTTTTAAATCTTTGGCCTTAGGAATGTCATGCCCTGGCCGAAGCTTGATGATCTTTGCAGGTAGTAGCTGGTCAAAGATTGCATTAGCCTTGGTGATGTCAAGGGTATATACTTTTGATGTTTTGACGGTTGCTTCAACAGAGACCGAATGCATTTTGACATCTTTGGAACTAGCATGAGCCAGTGCCTTGCATACATAAGGTTTACCGATCACTATCTCGGCTGCGTCTATGCTGACATATTGGGACTCGTCACTCTTGGCTGATGCATATCCTATCGTTGGGTTTTTATAGATTGTCCCAAGGGTTAGAGTTTTCAAGATGTTTTCTTCTTTGAGCAAATAATCATATTGCTCGACATGTTGAGCCAACTCATACATATCTCAAAAGTTTGCCCCCAAGAATTTATTCTTGTACTCTACATCTAGGCCATTCTGGCCAAGCCTAACAAATTCCACCTCGGGAAGGGGTACTCGTCACCAATTCCTAGCCGATTTGAACCTGGTAAGGAATTCCATCGGTGACTCATTAGATGACTGGGCTATCCTAGCTAAAGAGGAGACTGACACTTCCATCCCTGGTCGATAAAATTGTTCGTGGAATTTTTCAACTAGTTATTCCCGGTTTTGTATAAAGTTTAGTGGAATGTTAATGTACCATTCAAATGTTGTGCCCGTCAACGAGAAATTAAATAGTCGTAGTTTATGAAAATCATTGTTGACATCTCCACATTGGGTAGTGAATCTGGCCACATGTTCTAATGAGGATAACGACGATTCCCTAGTGAAGAGACTGAAAGCTGGGATCTTGAATCCTCGAGGATATTCAAACCTTTCTACAAAGGCTGGATATGGATGAATAAATTTTAGGAATTTCGGCCACTTTTTCAACCATATCCACTAGTGCTGCTTCTGTTCTTCGGCTGAATTCAACCAGGTTCACCGTATATTTTCTCGAGATCGATTATCCTAGGCCAAGTAAGTTCTATCTCGGCCGGTATTTGCGGCAGCCTTTCTTCTCCTAAACAAACATTCTTGATAAAACGCTACCTGGGTTGATTGGCTAGCTCGTTCTCGTGAACTTTGTTAACTAGAATTTTGAGCAACTTATTATTTGAGGCACTATTATTATGTACTTTTTCAAGTACGCTTTTCATTTCTCGGCCAAACAGTTGTTCAAACTACCGAGATTGTTTTGCCAATCGTTGTCTGAGGAAAGATTTAGATGGTGGACCAGAGATCTCATTATCGTCGTCGTTGTGGAGCCAAAAATAATCACAAGGCGACACGTGGATTTTTGGGTAAAAGAGGACAAAAATACCCTTGAGACATATTGGGATTCCTACACGCGAGCAGCAAGAAATCATCCCTTAACCAAGTCAAAAGTGCCCAAAGAAGGTAACAAATTCAAAGTTATCTCATCCATCCTCATCTTAGGTAATTACTTCATAACCTACAAATTATTTCATATAAATGGAGGTTAATTGGCTAATTAATGGATTAATTCCTAATTAATCTATTAATCACCAATTAAATCACCCATTAAACCAATTTATCACCCATTTAACATCCAAAACCAACACAATGACCGCCCATCCCCATCCAAAAAGGGGTCAACCATGTTTTCCACCTTTTCTACCTTTTCTCCCTTTCAATTACCCCAATTAAGCTAGCTAAATGATTTTATAACCACCCATTTATTGCCTTTGTGTTTAATTAGCCAATTAATCATAATAAATTGGTAATTAAACCTAAAATTCAACCAAAAACACACTTAATGGCCGGTCACTTTCTCTCCAAATTGGACCGGCCTAGCCCTATAAATAGGCTCTCATTTTCACCTCCAATTCTCTTGCAAAAATCTCAAAATTCTCTAAACACTCTTTCTCTCTAAATTCTAACTTTGGCATCGGAGGTTCTTCGGCCAAAGCCTCCCCCATTCATCGTGGGTGCGTGAGGCTCTTGGCCTTAACCTAAGTTGTTAATTGTTTTGTAGGTGCAAAATTGTCCAAGATCAAGGAGGAGAAAATTTGCATCCACAAATTGGTGCTTTCATTGAGAGATAGAAATCTACACTCGTAAAAGACTCTCGCACAAAAAGGTTTTTTTCTCTAATTTCTAGTCCATTTGTATTTTTCATACATTTTTATTATTAGAATTTTATTTGCAAAGGTTCTTTGATAAAACGTATAAAAAAAAATATACAATGGCTAGAAATTTAGAAAATTCCACGAGTGACAATTCAAATATTCAAGAAATAAGACCGCGACGATCCACAAGATTAAATGTGATCCTAAGTGGAGCAGCACCACCACCACTAGTTTCCACCACAGGAACCACCGCGGTGGCTACCACGGTAGCCCCCACGGAGAGGTCCATGGCGCCATCACCACGGCCTGTGCCGTGCCATCCAAGGCCACGGCCCAAGCCATGTTATTCCAAGCCCAACGCGAGCCCAATGCGTTGCCGAGCCGAGCCCAAGCCTCGCACCCACGTGTGCCACACGCTAAGCAGCCCACTCCCATGGCCCAGCCTGCTCCCGCCGAGCTGCCCACTCCCGTGGCCCAGCTTGCTCCGGTTGAGCAGCCCATTCTCGTGGCCTAGCCTGCTCCCGCCGAGCAGCTTACTCCCGTGGTCCATCTTGCTCCCGCCGAGCAGCCCACTCCCGTGGCCCAGCCTACTCTCGTGGCCCGTCCTACCCCCGTGGTCTTTCAAGCAACCCAAGTCGGCCCAAGATTATCTCAACCATCCGAACTTACCATCGAGCCGGGGGCATTCTCACCATATTTCTCGCCCGGAGTCTACCACTCTCCCACTGCTCAAGAAGGCACATTCCTTCCAAGCTCTTCCAATCCAAATGGCGAACAACACTTGTCCCGACAAGTCATAGAGTTGACAAGTGCCCTTGCACAACAAACAACCTTGGTAAATCAGCTTTTGCAGCGCACCGAGATGCAACATGCCCCAGACGAGGTGTCCCAAAGTAGGACAAGGGCAGACGAAGAACCTCTCCAGCAGCGTCCCGGTAAGCAGCCACTCGACCAGCCAATAACCAAGCGTTTCGGCAGAATACACTCCCGACTGGGCCCCCGAGATAGCGTATACTCCCGTCTTAGCGCTCGGAGGAGCGTGCACTCTCGGTTAGGCCCACGGACAAGCATACCCTCACGGTTGAGACCACACTCTGATAGTCAACATGAGCAACCTTCCAGGCGAAGTGTTCATCCGTGGTTAAGCCCGCAAGGAGCATCCTCCACCTCATGTCGGAGTAGGCAGCACGACGGGCGGAGAAAAGCAGTCACTCAATCCGGCTCAAGTTCAACCAGCAGCCTGCGAAATCCCTCGCCTGCTAGGAATCCACCATATGCACCGCTACCGCAGCATAGACGAGCCGAGCACGTAGAAGAGCAGCCTAGACCAGCAGGTTAAAACTGGGGGCAGCCGAGAGCTCCACTACCCCAACACAGGCAAATTAAGGAAGAAGTAAAGAGAATCTTAACCAAGCGATTGAGCGATTTCCAACGCAATGAGGTCACCGACGAGGCACTACGACGGGATATGACCAACATAAGCAGGTCACCATTCACGGACGAGATCGAGCAGGCAGAGCCTCCACACGAGTTTAGCATGCCACATTTCACATCCTTCAAAGGAGATGGAGACCCGGAGAGACACTTAAAGCACTACCGAAGCGCAATGATCCTCTATCGAAACAATGACGATCTCATGTGCAAGATATTCACCACTACTCTACAAGGTGAGGCGCAAGATTGGTTCTACACTCTGCCGCCACAATCTATCCGGAGTTTCAACGAACTTTCTTTGGTTTTCACCAAAGAATATTCATCCTACCGCTCGATCAAGAAAAAGTCCGACCACTTGTTCAGCGTCAAGAAGAACCCAAAGGAGTGGCTTCGCGACTATGTGAAGAGGTTCAAAGTAGAGTAGGGAAAAATAGTCAGATGTAACGACTCGATAGCTAGAGCAACCTTCCAAAAAGGACTTCCAGCAGACCACCCGTTGTTCGGAAAATTGATCATGAAAGAAGATTTGACTCTGGCAGACTCTTTCGTTCTAGCAGAAAAGCACGCACTTTGGGACGAGGCTTGCTGATCCAGATTCAAGGACCGAAATGAATACCTGACATCACCTCCCAACTATCCAAACCGGAAGCAACGGAGGACCTATTCGCATGTTTGACGGTATATGAAGCAGTAATAAGCTCTACCATCATACGAGAAAAGCTGGGGGCCCGACTACCTGTATTCCACAGTTCAAAAGCTCTTCTCGATGCTACCAGAAATTCAAAAGCTAATTTTGGCGATAATTGTTGCAACCCGGAAGCTCAAGTTATACCTTCAGACGCACGCAGTCATCTTCATGACGCGCTATTCTGCCCAATCTAGACGCGCGACGATAAAGATGCAGACACTGGCGGTGCAAAGTTTTTCGACGAACGTAACAACTCAACTCAAAAGGCACGCCAAGGGCAGACGAACACTAGAAGGACACAATCGGAAGCAATTTTTGTCCTCGTCGCCCCAAAAGATTCTACATAAGAGCAATATATACCGGCAGTTGAGCATTTCCTGTTACGTGTAACATGGCATCAGCTCCATGGCTCCCTACTGCGCCTTCACACCTAGCCTAGGCAATGCAACAGAGCGGCCCAACAACACCCCAGAGGCAGCTGAGCACACCTTAGCCATACCTGCTCCCTCAATGGAGATTTCTGGCATTTGCATGTCGACGACGCAACTAACTACAAAGGCTCGAGAGTAGGGGCGGTTCTTGTCACCCCAGACGGTTCAATGCTCAAACCGGCGAACACCTTAGGCTTCAAAGCATCCAACATCGAAGCAAAGTACAAGGCCCTACTAGCAGGCCTCCGAATGACAAAAGACTTGGCGGTGAGAAAGCTTGCAAATTCATTCCAATTCGCAGCTAATCACCAACCAAACTACTGGGGAGTACGCGGCAAAACATCCACGGATAGCACAATACCTAGAGAATGTATGCAAGCAACTTGAGGCATTCCAGACCTACACTCTCACTCAAGTTCCGCGAGCAGACAACGCCTGCGCAAATGCACTAGCCAGCTTAGGCTCCGCCTTCGACCATCAACTTAAACGCTCTATTCCTATAAAGTATCTAGATAAGCCGAGGATAGAAGCGGAGCCAGCAGTCGAAGTGTCACAGGTTGGTACAACTCCAAATTAGCGAAATTCCATTATAGGATACCTGGTCAATGACACATTCCCCATGGAAAGATTAGAGTCTAGGAAGCTCCAAATAAGGGCAGCACGCTACTACATGTCGAATGACATTCTCATCCGAAGATCCTACACCAGACCACATCTCTGCTGCCTAACGCCTCTCGATGACTTAAAGGTTTTAACCTCAATCCACGAAGGCATTTGTGGAAACCACTCCAGATGTCGATCCTTAGCACAGAAGGCTCTTACATACAGGCTATTACCGGCCTACCATGCACCGAGATGCTAAGGAGTTAGTACAAAAGTGCGACTGCTGCCATTGCTACAAGCCGGTACCAGCACTGCCTGCCAGCAAACTACACCCACAGACGAGTCCTTGACCATTCATGCAGTGGGTAATCGACCTGGTAAGACCTATGCCGCCTATTACTAGGGGCAGAGGCATGATGATCATGGCAACCGATTACTTCACCAAATGGGTAGAAGCAGAGCCCATGACGACCACAACTCAGACAGACATAGAGCGCTTCGTATGGAGGAACATCATTTGCTGATTTGTCATCCCTCAATTCATCGTCACCAAAAACGGCTCACAATTCGCGGACGAAGATTTGGCGAAGTTCTTCCAAAAGTATAGCATTAAGCAGCACATGTCCATGCCAAGATATCCTTAAGGCAATAGGCGAGCCGAAGCATCCGACAAGATGATCCTCGACTGCCTCAAGAAATCCTTCACCGACAAGAAGGGAAAATGGCCAGACGAATTCCCCAGATGCTTATGGGCATATCGCACCACCAAAGGACGAGCAACCGGTGAAGCTCCTTTCTCTTAGGCATTTGATTCAAAAGAAATCATTCCTCCCAATGTCATCGTGCCAAGTATCAGCACTCTACTGCTAAGCATTGAGTGAAACAGAAAGGAAATGGCCACAAGCTTAGATCTGGCAGAGGAGAAGCGCGAGCAGACCATCACCCGCATCGCAGCCTACCAGCAGCAGCTCCTCTCCAGCCAAAACAAAAGGGCCAAGGTCCTGCAATTCCAGCCCGAAGTGTCACGGTAACAGGAAGATCATGCGCCTACGACGCATTACTTTGTACTAGACTCTGAACTATAGGTGCTAAATTGGTGGTCGACTTGCCCATAGTTGTTGTTTTTTTATTGACCGTGTTTCAATGGTCATGAAGTTCGTAGATTTTAGCACTAGGTCCCACTAGAGGTGCCAAAATGTTGACCCAAAAACCTACTCAACCTACATGGCATGCAGACCGAGTAATTAATAAGCTAACTACGTCATTCGGTTGAATGCGGGGAGTGCCAACTCATCGGCCGAACTCGGCCTAGGAGTAAAATGAATGTTGATGTGGCGTTGGGCGCGCTGTTGACTTCTGCGTCTTGCGATTGCGACCGATGAAGGAACTCATCTTGGCCTTTGGGTTCTAGAGCCTGAAGACAAGGCTGCTAGTTTCTTTGAAGTTCATGAATCGTCGGTGCTGGGTTCGGCCTCAGTAATTATATTTGTGAGAATATAAGTACGCCGAATTGGTACTAGACTGTACGGACACAAATACTCAAAAGAGATAAGTGTGTTGATTGTAAATGTGGTACGACCGTCAGAATGCCAAACTTTAAAATGTAATTGTGAATATCCAATCATAAAATAAACTCGGCTTTCAGTGTACCGAATGTAGTAACCTGGTAACACCTCATTTCGCCGAGAAGGCTGATGAGATATCCTCTAGCAACAAAGACTCGGAAATCCTTGTTGACCGAGACTTGGGTAAATAACCAATCGGTCTCGAAGCATTGATGTTTATCAAAACTGAAGGTGCTCATAGGTCAGTTGATTCTACGGCTCCAGTGCTGTTTATCCAAACTGAAGATGTGTTTGTGGGGAAAAAGAAAATAAAAATCTCAAGATGCTTGAGAGGTTTGCGCAGGGTAGTTGTGTGTTGAATTGGAGAGCCTTAGATGATGCCCCCCTTCTCTATTTATAGTGGTGATTTCCTTCATGGCCGAGGTAGACTTTCACTCGGACTAGAACTCCTCAACCCAATCTAATTAGGTCTCGACCAATCCTAACCCCTATAGGACTCTGAACCAAGCTCTTTTATCACTCAAATTCATCCCTCAATCCCCATCATTTTTCTGATTCAAAGCATCCCTAACTTCTGAAGAATCCTCATTGCACTAGGATTCGACCACTTCACCCTTATCCAGGCCAAACCATCTCCTGATAGGATTTGGCCGAACTCCACTGGGCTCGGCTCGTGACAGAATATTCCCTGTATCCCTTTCTGAACTGGGAATAACTCTAGGCTTAGCCCAACTCGTTATTTTGAGCCCAATCACATTTACACGAGTATTACGATGTAATACAACTTTTACCCCTACTTTAGTACTATGTACTTTGTCATTGTGATTTGAATACTGTTCTAAAAATCCCCGCCTAGCGTCGCCTAGGCCCCGCCTAGGCGCTAGGAGGTTGGCCACCGCCCCGATTAATGCCTAGGCGTTTGAAAATTAAGAAAATGCGCCTAGACCTGCTGAGGCGCCCGCCTAGACCGCCTAGGCACCCGCCTAGCCCTCCCAGACCCGCCTAGGTTGCGACTCACTTAGACAGAAAATAGATAACTTTCATTTTGCATTTTATTTTTTTCCAATAAATTGTAAGAGACTTGTTGAATACTTAAATGAATACACATTATATGCATGTTCTCC
The DNA here is from genome assembly GCA_036320875.1 of Cotoneaster glaucophyllus. Classification (NCBI taxonomy): domain Eukaryota; kingdom Viridiplantae; phylum Streptophyta; class Magnoliopsida; order Rosales; family Rosaceae; genus Cotoneaster; species Cotoneaster glaucophyllus. The sequence continues at coordinate 36,790,312 of CM070073.1, forward strand.
ATGTTTTCATTATGTTCCAATACCTTCTAATATATATGTCATTCTATTTTGTAGTTTATAATGAAATTATATATATTTTAAGTATAAATAGACACTTATTTACACGAAATATAATAGATTTACTTAAATCCGCCTAGGCACCCGCCTAGCCGCCTAGGCGCTAGGCCCCAGCTCGCCGCCCGACTAGCGCCTAGCGTCTTTTAGAACCTTGGATTTGAAAGATACTCACATGCATAACCCTCCTAAAAAAAAACTATTGTTTCATTTCATTAACAAGATTTAACTGGCGTCGGAGAGTCTTCAACTAGCATGACATAAGCGCCAATCCGATGACCTAATTCCATCCTTTTTTATTGCAGTTGAAAAGACTTCTTTCTGGGCAGAGAGCTATGTACTTTAAAATTTAAATTGTTGTTATCTAAAGTTTACGAACTATTGACGAAAATAATTAATACATCTGGTGTAATTAGAAAACCCCAATTACCATTGATCTATGAAAGAGTGGGCGCTGCATTGTTTGAAGGTTCTGAGCAATTGCCTGGGAGCACAATTTCTGGTGACGTCCTACAACATGTCTGTGTATAAAATATGGTGGTGCTTTGGATGGGAACACCGAGCATCTCAAGCTATTTTGTCATGTACGTACACAGGTGTACTGAAAATCCAAATTTAGTGCTTGTTTTAAATTCATATTCCGAGAATACTCTGCTTTGCCTACGATATTGTCCCATAAGTAGGGATGGGTAACACATGGAGGAGATGGATATATCCCAACTACCAACACCCATTAATTCTATCTGTATCAGTCAATAATCTAGGGTTAAATTATTGGGTTCCATGTAGGTCCAAAAATCAGTTATATTTGCAATTGTTTAACGTTTCAACTCCTTTATATTACATAATAATTGTGAGGTTAAAGAATAATATTAGTTATTTTACTACCAAAGTTGATTGTTATGCCATGGGCGTCGTGTTATAGTATATAGACATTAGCTTTTATTCATGAATATCATGAAATGACTCATTATTGTTACACTTTTGGGTTTCCTATCTTAACGTTAAATGATTTAACATTTAACGTTTGAATTACAAGAAATTTAAAGTTACATAAAATCACCAAAGTTTATAGTCCAAGGTCACATAAGAATAAGGACGCTATTATTACTAACATAGAATGACATTGTTGTTACTGTAACAAGTTGGTTTACAATGTCAGCATCATATTATACTGTTAATTTAGGATGTTATGGGTGAATATAAACACAATACAAAAATGTTGTTCGATTTAAAGGTAACTTTTTGATAGAGAAAGATAGAGATACAACCAAAAACTAACCTATTTCATAGGGGTGGACACTTGAAACCGAAAATCGAAACCAAAATACGCACCGAACCAAATCACACTAAATGGTTAGACCTGGCATTTGTGTCATGTTTTCCGTGTTCGTGTCGTTTTCGTGTCATACCCGATATCTTAACGGGTCGTGTCGTGTAACACCCGTTAAAATAAACGGGTAAAATGACCCAACCCGAAATCGACCCGATAATATTAACAGGTAATATGACCTGACCCGTTACCCGTTAAGGAAAATATATTTTAAACCAATAAATAATCAAATGAAAAACATAATACTAAATAAGTATATACATACTATATTGTCACATCCAAAACATAAAAACGCATTTTTCTTTTAAGTATATTTTCGCTTACCTAGAGTCTTTAATAGTTTTTTAATTAATGTATAAGTGTAAAAAATATATAAAAAATATATAAACGCTCGTAATGACAAGCTTTACAACTTTCATGAAGAGCTTAGCTTCAAAATTCGCCACTATAATCATATAAATCATAGATCAAAATTAACCGTTGATTGTTGTTTACATTTACGCTTCATTATTCTCATCAAATTTGTTTTTTTTCTTCAGATTTTCTTTTTTGAAAACATGATCTATTAGAGGATGCAGGAAGATGAACGGTTTGGATCGTTGATATTATATTCAGAGTTTTACAGTTAGTGAAAATATTGCTTGATGTTTATAAAGTTTCTACAAACTATATGATATCGACTCATATTTTAGTTAACCGTAACTATCGAAACGTGATATCAAAGATCTGAACCGTTCATCTTCTTACATCCGCCAGATGATCATGTTTTCAAAAAAGAAAATTTAAAAAATGAAATTCAGTAAGAAGAATAAAGTGTAAATGACAATCGACGGTTAAATATAATTTAAGGTTTATGGATTATAGTGTTGGATTTCGAAGTTGACACATTCATGAAAGTTGTAAAGCTTGTCACTATGAGTGATTGTATATTTTTCTTACATTTTTTACACTTCTACAATAATTATTATTAATTTTATTAATTTTGCCCTCAAATAAAAAAGATTGTTCATGAGGGTTTGGAGGATTTTAAAAATCTAAACGATAATATAAGTGTACCATTATCTACTCGCGGAGGAATAATGATGAATCACGAGTGTTTATATATTCTTTCACATTTTTCATACTTGTATGTATGTCTTCTTAGTTCTTGCCTATACAAATACTATACTAGTTTATTTTAATTTTGGACAACAACATGTTAAGTAAAATTTATCCTAGTAATGATAATAAGGAACTCTCATAATAAAAATAAATAATGATTAAAACTTTTTTTTTAAACTTATATAGAATAATAATGCAAAACTATATATTTAATATAGAATATATTGTATATATTAATATGGTTATTGTATTTTATAATAAATATTTTAGTTATTAAACTTTAAAATTATCAAAATAATTGTTTTTCTTAATGGGTCGAAACGGGTTACCCACGTGTTACCCGCGTGTATACCTGTTAAGAACCCGTTATTAACAGGTTCTTAACGGGTCACCCGATAATGATCCGATAAGTTATCGTGTTGACCCGAAACCCGTTATTTTCGTGTCGTGTCAGAAACTGCCGGGTCTATAAACGGTTTAATTTTTACAGTTTTGAAACGGTTTCAATTTGAAACCAAACCAAAAACAGCATAATATAAAATATTTGTAGACTTTTTGAAGTTCATAATAACTAATGTAATTTATATAGTTTATGTTTTTGTATTGTGTAGAGTTGATCAATTCGAATTGAAGCCTCTAACAAAATCCACAACACCAAGTTCAAAGTCTTCCCAAGTATTGCATTAAGCTTGAGTGCCTTCTCAAGCCCGTTGACAAGCTCAAAGGTTTCCTAAACCTTCGAAGACTAAGTGTTCAAAAGGAAAGGGAGCGGGAAAGGGTTGAACGGTTCAAAATTTCAAAGTAGTGACTTGAAACACCAAATTTTTTTTGTTGAATTGCATGAAACCAAAACCAAAGTAGTGACTTGGTACAAGTGAGGTACAAACTGAAACCAAAAACGTTTGAAACCGAACTGAACCAAAGCCAAATGGTTTGGCTCCATTTCGATTCTACCTCAAAACTGCACCGAATGGAACCGAATTAAATTTTGGGTTTGGTTTAAGTTTCGGTTTTACCCTAAACCACACAAAACCGTTTGCACCCCTAATATTTCATTGGTTCTTAAGGCTAGAGAGAGAGAGAGAGAGAGAGAGAGAGAGAACCAAAGACTAACCCATATTTCCTAGGTTCTTAAGCTGTTTTTGCTAAAGTAAATTTCTTTTTGTGAGCTAAAGGCCAGCTGTAAAATGAATTTTTGTTTTAAAAAATGTAAAGGGGATAACTCTGGTTCTAATGTGAACGCGAAAGTACAAGGGACTATTGACTTCAAAAGTAAAAACAAAAATTGACTAGAATGAAAGAGAATATTAATCCATGCAGTGGAAGAATGTGAAGAGGAACATTTTACTAGTTATTTGTAAGACCTGTGGGAATGTTTATTACTAGTCGTTCAAACGAAACTAATTAAAAGACAAGGTTTTTTACTTTATTCTTCAGATGCTAGTGCACCTAGTTGTTTATGTGCGTGAATAATTGATTTTTATCAGAGCATCTTAATCGATATGAAAATGATATATGTGCATCGACGGATAAAGTAAAAAGAAATGTGCATAAGAAGAAAAATATGTACGAAAATAAATTCAAATATTATTAATATTATATGTACAACATTAACATGTACGTTCCTGTCTACCTCCTTGATAAATTTGGGCTTGAAAAACTGCCATTTACATATATTCACAAAATATTGCATCCTTCCCATTATTCTTATGAGAACCAAATCCTTTTTTATCTTAAAGCTTTAAAAGTCCTAAACACAACAAGGTAGACACACTTAAAAGAACTCTCAACTGCATTGGCCTGAAATGAGATCCCAAAATTTTGTTTTGTTACAATAATTTGACCACCATTTGGCTCTAAATTTTGCTGGCAGTTTACCTAAATTGGAAAAAGATAATTTATAAGTGAAAAAAGGGCTTGAAAGGAAAATAAAAAACTTGAAGGAGCTAACTGATAACATCAGATTCTGAGGGTGACGTCCAAATGGAGGCTGAGAGTAAGCAACGAGACTTCCAACCTAAAACCAGCCTATGATTGACCACCCCCTCAGCCCTATAACCATCATTAAATAAACCCAACAAAAGTTTCGCTTGACAATGATTGGCAAAGCTTATTGGCATTGGCTTAAACCCTACTGCGCCCAACCACTCCCACCAAGAGCTACCCACTTCCTCATGGCCGCGGTAGATACGAGTCAATGATCCGGCTATTTGAGGGCCTAAGAACACTCTCTCCACTAGGGCTCGAGCTCGACTTTGCATTGGAAAGCCGGCCTCGAGAGAGTCGTATACTGCCGAATAATGATACAGTGAATCCATGAAGCGGGCCACGAAGCCTTCGTCCCCTACCGGCCGCACTTCTTCCTCGACTAAAGTGACTAATCTCGGGTTAAGGGTCTTAGATCCAGATAAAAACGAAGCAATTGAATCTTGAGAACGGTAATTAAAATGTGGGAGGTTTAGCATACAATTGATCACCAGGGCCTCTCCTTTAACTAATTTCAAAGCGGATGGTCGAAACGTTTCATCAGAATCCAATCTACATTGGTGAAAAGAAAATGGCTGACCAATCGACGATGCAAATGCGGTCAAACGACGACCGGTCTCTTGAACAGTGCCGATCGACCGCCTTCCGCTGCCACCCCTCGCCAAGGCCGTGATCCTAAGATGTGGGGTAGGTGGGCCCTCCTTCCGGTATACCAAGGCCTGCATCAAGGATGCCCATTGGATCCCTTCCATGATGTCATAATCCACAACGTGGACCCGCCTATCGTGGGCCACGGCCTCTAAAATCGCCTGATTGGCTGTGAAGTGCCCAAACTTAACATAAGGCGACGTGTCCTGGAGCAGTTGAAACGCAGCGATCACGTCGTCAGTCGGATGTTGGCCGTGATCGCGGTGGGCCCCATTCCCAATCAAATGCTTACCATGCAAACCCCCGGCGCCTTCTAGCAAACCCTGCAGGGCCTCGGTAAAATACGCCGCCAACCTCTCCATGTTAGAACCGTCAGTTGGAGAGACCAACTCCTTGAGCCGAAACAATATCACCCGAGCCAAATCTCGGCTCTTGTTTGCGCCGGTCAGCGCCTCCGCCGCCGCCATCAATAGATGGACAAGCCTCAACCCCTTCGAGTCCTCGCCGTTAGCGCTGCCATCTTCGTCCGTTAACGTCATCATTTCCGCCGACGACGTTGTGTCATTAAACGCTTCTAATTCTAGATGCTCGTTCTGGGCCGACGACAAGTTCAGCTCAGCGCTGCCGTCTTGGTCTTCCATCATCGACTCAATGAGCCCGTGAAAGTCTTCACCCGTGAGCTGGTCCGTCGGCTCCAGAGCGTCCCAGTCCACCACCGGAGACCAGTCGTACCAGTGGTCGGTGGAAACCGTGTTGGTGCTTGTGGTGGTGGTGCTGCAGCCGGATAAATCGAGATCGAGGTCATGCCCATCAATGGCAATAGCCATAGCTGAGCTCAACAGCAACTGAGTCATGCAGTTAGGTTAATGGGTTAATAGGTTTTTGTTTTGGTGGAGAAGTGGTGGTAGATAATATAGAGGGATCGGAGGAGAAAAAGGATGTGGAACAAGAGACAGTTTGGAGTATGTTAAGCTAATACTTAAGATATCAATATCGATTAGGCTCATCATGATCATCCTGCCCAAGGTTGAGGTTGGTTTTATACACTGCGGGACTTAATCAGACATAATTAGTTAAATATATTTAATTCACTTTACACTGCTGCCCCTAAGTTTTAACATATTTTCAAACCTGTAATGTTAGGAGACTAAAATTGTAGGGTAATACTAGAGAAACTAAATTTATAGATTAAATTTATAAATCATATGATGTGTCACCCAATAAAAAATAAGCACGGCAATCAATATTTAAGTAATAATCAAATCATCGACTTCCATGTCATTTAGTTTACAAATTTAGTCTTCCTACCATTACTCTTGGATTTTTACTTAGGCAATAAACGTGCTCAAGTATTTTATTGGTGACATATAATCTGGGTTTCAAATTTTGTTTTCCTAGCATTACTCTTTTCAAACCTAAACCAACTAGTTTACAAAAATAAAAAAAATAAAAAAAAATCAAATCACCTATTTAATTAGTTTAAATAATTAATTAAAATAATTGGCATTGCGGGTATCTTTTTATATTTATGGGTTATTTTATTTTCATTTGTTTATGCGTTTAACTTCAAATCTCAAAGCACCATTTTTTTATTTAAAATATCAGTGGCAATACTAATTAATAATTCAGTTTAAGCAACTAATTAGAGATAGTTTGTTTAATTGTTTTAAGTTCAAATTGCAGTTTCAAATGGACACAGTAAACGTTCGAGTTAATTGGCATCGATCTTTTTTAGCTAAACATGTTTGTGAAAGTGAATGAGCAAGTAGAATTAATTAGAGTATTAAATTATAAGTTTGATGCGTGAGTTTGTTGCGTGTTTCTGTGAGAAATTGGTGTACTAAAGATAAAATTTGATTTAATAGGTAAAATACTCCGTTTCTTTTATTTTTCGCATATTTAAGTCTTCAAAAATTCAAGCAAAAAAAGTTTCAAACTAATGCTTTCTTTAAGTTGAGAAGATTGCATATTGAGAGCTATACCCAGTGATCACTTTTCTTTTTGCAATGTTGACTGATCCTCTTTCTATTTGTATGATTTTATTTTTTACATCATTTGACACATATATAGGTAACATAACATAGTACATCAAAGAATTTTAATATAGTTTTTTAGTAAAGATAAAATATCAAATATAAGAAATTCCGGTGTGCCTAGAGGATAATTTTGTCATTTTAACCCAAAAATTCACGTGTTGGCTTGTGATTATTTTTGGCTCCACACTTATTACTTAACTTGAACTTCAAATGGTTTTATATTTTACACGCAATTGAATTATTGGACATCAAGTTCCATTCGATAGATCCGTCAATTGTTTCACAGATTGTATATGGCATTATATGACGAGTTCTAGGGCCTGGCTTCAATTCATGTGGCAGTCAAGGTTTAGAGTTCTAGGTTACTTTGGGGTTCGGGTTATTGTGGGTTTTATGAGCTTAGTTTTTTAGTTTAGCTTAGTGGTGATGCTTGTAGATTTTGTATTTCGAGTTTATTACTTTCGTTGTTAATGTCTTTGATATCTGTAAACATCTAGATGTATGATTAAAGTATAGCCCGCTTTCTTCATCCTAAGTATAGATAATATCGTCTATATTTAAAAGTTTAACTAATGACATATTGCTTTTATAAAAAATAAAATAAAATAATTGAAAGTATTAAAGGTAATATGCTAAGGCTTTTTATATTAGCACCCCACAAAATGTTGAATGCACCCCACATTAAAATTTAGTATTAAATGATTTATTTACCCTACTATGCAATGACAATTTTGACCTTATTAGGTTTAAAAGAAATAAAAAAAAATTTATATACACCCCATATCACTTTTAACGTATTATTTATTTTCTTCCACTATCAAAACCCCTCAAACCCTTCATTGTTGAATAAAATCCTAACCAGTGAAACTACAAACATGTTGATTGAGAAAAAATATTTTTGACGAATGAAACACGAAATCGATGTTTCCGAAGCTTCACATGAGGTAAGACTTCATATTTTTTTATTGTTTTAGTGATTTTGACAACATCGATAATTATTTAATCTTGCTTTTGATGCGTTATTTTTTGGCTATGTTTCGGCGAGGGACTTTCAAATTCTAAGGACACAATGTTAGTTAGAGAGGACTAGAAATGCACCTCATGAAAATAACAAAAAACATGTGAGAGGGATTGGTAAATAACTACATAAAATGAGTTATTAATAAATTCCTCACTAGTGCCTTTCTAATGATCATGTAGTGCATTTCTAATATCGTTTTATAGTTTATTATTTTATCACTTAGACAAAATTCCGCATCCAAACACATCCTTATAGTTCGACTACTCTCAATGAATTTCTTATTTTCAATTACCCTCATCGTCCATCTCTCATATTCTGCATCTCATATTCTGCATTAGCTATTCTGCCAAATAAAAGAAACGTTTATCAGTTCAATTTTTGCTTAAACAAAAATGTTAAGTTTTATGATACGTAACAAGCATACCAAAAACGTGTACAAGAGTCTAGAACAGTATCCATTTTTGGTCAATAAAGTGTGGCTAGCTAGTATATATAAGAAAACGAGACTATTGTTCCTCAAACTTCGAGAAAAGTGCCACATTTAAATAAAACATATATATTTTGATCCTTTTCTGCGGGATTGGATGTATTTAAGACTTAAACATGTGACTTTACCAAAAAAAAGAAGGCTTAAACATGTGTTTCCAGTACATAAACATATACATGCGATACTCCACGTTTTTTCCATGAGAAAAAACCTCACGACCAATTTTTTTATTTATTCATTATTTTCATGGAATAGCGAAGTGCGAAGGGTGGTAGGGTAAATCTCACACACACATATATATATATATAGTAAATAAGAAAGGAAAAAACCCGCAAATAATTCTAAGTTTTTATAGAAAACATGTCATCAGCTCAATTGAAAAAAAATATATCACTTTTATACATCTGCTTGTTATTTTTAATTGTGCAATCCTATTATGATACAAAGTATTGAGATTTGAATTTGAAGTGTTTTTCTTTAATGTGTGATGTTTTCAAGAATTTGCGTAAAACCTCTAAAAGAATTTTATTTGCATGAGTTACCTATTAGTTTAGTTGTTTCTCTTTTCAATATTGAAATTGAAAGAGATTTTGTATATTCAAACCGATTGATAAAAGCAAAAAGTGACACACCCCGACCGAGATCGAGGCATATTGGGCGTCACGTGAGGGTGACGTAGCCATTTGCACAGTGCGGAAGCAATAATATAGCAAGAATTACGAATGAATAAAAACAAACTTCAAGGAGTGCTAGAACGGAAATACGTGTGAATACACAATCAGAGCATGAATAGTCTAGGTGCAGTCAAGCATAAGAAGTACTTAATTAAATAACACCCAAAGGTGATCCTACATATGTGATGGTCTGTCAGAACCTCTGTTGTATCCTCGTGAGCCACCAACAAAGCTACCTAAAACCTGGAGGGGCGCAAAACAAAAGCGTGAGTGGGCAAAAATAAAGCTTTTCGAAAATCATTTCCTTAATAAACAGTTATATCCCCTCACCGTAAAACCTGTATATTTTCCCAGAAAATAGTATATTTTCTCAACTGAAATCATCATCGTCAAAATATATAAACAAATCATGAATATGCCATGCCATACAAACTAAATCATCAGGTAAGTAATCCAAATGCAATAATAACTGCAATATCTCATCATTTGAACTCTAGCTCATAAATCATGCCTGCACACGAGTCGAACCCACTTATAGTGGTCTATACGACAGGACTGGTGTAAAACAATACGCTCTAGTGCTACAATCATGTGAAGACTGTGCGAATGAACGCGGGTCACCTACGAGTCGAACCCACTGAAAGTGGTCTATACTACAGGCCTGTGCACCTAACTTGGATCCAAGATGAGCGTGTGGTGCGGGAGGTGAACATCACGTGAAAGACTATGCCCCTAACCATGGGCGGGAGCACTAACACCAGGGTGCAGGTTAATGAGCTCTCGATGCATCTCATCATAATCATCATAACACAACTCCTCATCAACAACACATAAACTTACCTGGAACTTACCTGAGCACCCGTAGCGTCCACAACCATGTATATACAATTCATAATGCATATGCAATAGTATAAATATGTTGACATGGCAATTCAGCGATAAAGTCATTTAAAATGCATTTCTGGGAAAAATACTTAGCGTATAGGTATATACGGAAAACCAAAAGCCCACTCACTGATAAGTAGATGGATCGTAACCTCCGTGCCTAGCCTGGCTACGCTCGTCCTCCGAATAGGTCTCGCCTATGTGAGAAACAACTATAATAACGTTATTTTAAAGCACATAAACGAAACTAGGAAATAACTTCTCATACAATGCTCAATTGGGGAGTTTGAATATACCAAAGTGATCTACACAACCTCAGGAACATCCCCATATTTTTAGAATTAATTTTTGATCCCTCACGCGCCGGCCAAGGCACGGCCAGACGCGCCACCCACGCGCGGGCACGTGCTTGGCACACTGACGGCAACAGTTAACGCCGTCAGGAATATTCCGTTAAAACCAAGCATATTCCGTCAAGATTAACTAACGCCGTTAAGAATATTCCGTCTAAATTGACGGAATATTCCGTCGTCTCCTACCTCTGAACTCCGACGACCGTCGCCGTCGCTAGAAACTGGGAAATCTTAAAATCCTTCTAACTCTTCCATTTCTTAACCAAACTTCATGAAACTTGGACCAAATGAAAGCTTACAACGAGTAGAATGACGATATACCTGTTTTAAGCCTTAAGTTCCACGGGATCACGTCAGGAAAAGCCTCAAAAGTTCGGCCAAAATTGAAACTCCTCGTTCTCGCTAATCCGACGTCCAAATTCTTCCAACGAAGCATTCCGAGCTTCGTGACGACCTCCTAAAGCTCCATGTGAGCTTGAAATTCAAAGAAAATCCTCCGTTTAAAATTTGGTGAATAGTGCCAACTTCGGAGGTTCGGTTTTCTCTATGTTTTTGAGGGTTTCACGTACAACCAAAGGTACGGTCGTACTCAGGGACTCTCAAGGATCACAATGGTGGTCTTTTTAGGCTCGATCTGTGAGGTTTTGGTTTGGTTTGGGTGTTGCCGTACAATTTGCAGAGGAGGGAGAGAGAGTGAGTTCGTGAAAGATGAGAGAGAGAGAAAATAGGGTTTCTGATGGGTGTGTGTGTGTGGTCCTCACACTACCAATCAACACCAACTAAAATCTAAACTTAGTTCCTAATTGGTCCTCAACCAACTTAATGTAAACCCTAACCCTAATGCTATTCAAAAAGGCTCCCACAAACTAGGAACTAATATTATTGGTCTAAAGATACTTTTGGGCCTCTCAACTTAGCCCAAAAATGAGAACTTAACCCAACGCTCAAGGGTAAAATCATACTTTTACATTTTCGAGGATAATAAATGTACAAAACAGGACGGGCTATCACAATCTACCCCCTTAAGAAAATTTCATCATCGAAATTTCAAACAACAAAATACATCGCTGATACTCATAAAACAAGCGAGGATATATATCTCTCATCCGATCCTCAGTCTCCTAAGTAGCTTCTTCTATTGAATGGTTTCTCCACAGAACCTTTACCATCCGAATAGTCTTGTTCCTCAGTACTTTACATTTCCAATCCAATATCGTCACTGGTTCCTCTTCATAAGTCAAATCTGGATTGATCTCTAAGGGTTGAGGAGGTATAACATGCGAAGGATCCAAAACATAGTGACGAAGCATAGAGACGTGAAACACATTATGCATCTTAGATAACTCAGAAGGTAACTCAAGCCTATAAGCAACCTCACCAACTCGCTCGATGATCTGGTAAGGTTCGATGTACCTAGGGCTCAACTTATAGGTAAACTCCATCAGATCCAACTTTGCATGCCAATCATCACCAAACTGAAGTACTGAAGATCTTAGCATATCTTCCAAAGTCTGAATCGTCCTCTCCGACTGTCCATCTGTCTGAGGATGATACGATGTGATGTAGAGTAATCTTGTACCAAGAGCCTCCTGAAAAGCTGCCCAGAACTTAGAAGTAAACCTAGGATCCCGATCCGAGATAATACTCACTGGTACGCCTTGATACTTCACGATCTTGATCAAGAACAACTCAGCTAATTTATTCAGATAGTACTTTTCCCTCACTGGAATGAAGTACGCTGACTTGGTAAGTCGATCTACGATCACCCAAATGCCATCATAACCATTCCGTGTACGAGGAAGCTTGTACACAAAATCCATAGTGATATTTTCCCATTTCCACTGGGGAACAAGAAGTGGTTGCATCAAACCAAACGGCTTATTCCTTTCAGCTTTGACCTGCTGACAGACTGCACACCTACTAACATACTCTGCAATTTCTCTTTTCATACCTGGCCAATAGTAAAATGGTCTGATGGTATGATACATTTTAGTGCCTCTTGGATGCATGGCATATGCTGAAATGTGTGCCTCATCAAGAATTTCTTTCTTTAATTCCTCAATATTTGGCACGTACATCCGTTTATCTTGCATAAGCATGCCATCGGTTTCACGGACTCTGAGATCTTTTTTCTTCCCTTGAGAAATTGCAAAAATTAATTCCTGAACTTCCTCATCATTTCCTTGAGCTTCGAGTATACGATCAATCAAAATGGGCCTAACTTGGAAACTAGCAAGTAAGGCTTCCTCTTGTGCTTCCACCAAGGCTTTTTCTTTTTCTTCTAGTCCTAATTTCACTCCAGTGGACCTCAAATCTACAAGAAGAGGAACACGGGATGCGTACAATGCATTAACTCGACCTTGGGACTTCCTACTCAGTGCATCAGCCACTACGTTTGCACGACCAGGGTGATACTCAATCGTGCAATCATAATCACTGAGTAATTCTATCCATCTCCACTGCCAAAGGTTAAGATCTTTCTGAGTGAAAATTTACTGTAGGTTTTTGTGGTCCGTAAAGATCTTACACTTCTCACCATAGAGATAATGTCTCCAAATCTTCAAAGCGAAAATAATGGCTGCTAATTCCAAATCATGTGTAGGATAATTCATTTCATGAGGCTTCAACTGTCTCGAAGCATAAGCAATTACCCCACCATGTTGCATCAAAACACATCCCAGGCCATTCAAAGAAGCATCGCTATAAATCTCAAAGTTACCACTGTCGTCCGGAAGTGTCAGAACAGGTGCATGAGTGAGACAATACTTAAGCTACCGGAAAATTTGCTCACAATTCTCATCCCACTCAAACTTAACTTCCTTCCTAGTCAACCTTGTAAGTGGTAAGGCAATCACTGAGAAATCCTTAACAAACTGTCGATAGTAACCTGCTAAGCCCAGGAAACTCCGTACCTCGGTGACGGTTCGTGGCTGCTCCCAACTCTCCACAGCTGCAATCTTCTGAGGGTCCACCTGAATTCCTTGAGCTGATATGACATGACCCGAGAATGCCACTTGATTTAACCAAAATTGGCATTTACTGAACTTGGCATAAAGGCGATGTTCCCTCAACTTCTTCAACACCAAAGAGAGATGTCGCACATGCTCTTCCTTAGTTCTAGAGTATACTAGTATATCATCGATAAAGACAATGACGAACCTATTAAGATAATACTGGAATACTTTGTTCATCAAGCCCATGAAAGCTGCTGGTGCATTTGTTAATCCGAACGGCATCACAAGGAACTCATAATGACCATAACGAGTCCTAAAAGCCGTTTTAGGGACATCATCACTCCTAATCTTCAGCTGCTAATACCCATACCTCAAATCTATCTTTGAGAACACACAGGCACCTCGAAGTTGGTCAAATAGATCATCTATGTGTGGCAATGGATAACGGTTTTTAATCGTTACCCGATTCAATTGCCGATAATCAATGCACAACCTCAAGGTCCCGTCTTTCTTCCGAACAAACAACACTGGGTTCCCCACGGTGAAACACTAGGCTGAATAAAACCTTTATCCACTAATTCTTGCAACTGGTTTTTCAATTCTCTTAACTCAGCAGGAGTCATTCTATATGGAGTTAGAGATATAGGGTCCGCACCTGGAAGTAAATCGATGGTAAACTCCACCTCTCTATCAGGCGGTAATCCAGGCAAATCATCAGGAAAGACATCTGGAAAATGCCTAACCACTGGAACTTCCTCCACACTACTGGAAGTAGTATCATTCAACACAACGTGAGCTAAGTATCCCTGGCACCCTTTATTCAACAACTTCTTTTCCCTCAAGGTAGAAATAACACCATGCCTCACTGCACTACGTTTACCTACGAACGTAACTCCAGGTAAACCTGGGCGACGAAAAGTCACCGTCTTCTCGCGACAGTGGATGTCGGCATAGTTATAGTGTAACCAGTCTGCTCCCAAAATCACATCAAAGTCCACAAGATCTAATGGGAGAAGGTTAGCTGGCATAACTACATCTTCAATCAACACGGGACAACCCGGGTAGACACAGCTAACAGAACACTTTTCTCCTCTAGGCATAGAAAATTCTAACTCATAACCCAGAGGTGTAGATTGAGGTTGAGTCAACTGAGCAAATGTATGAGAAATAACAGAATGGGTAGCTCCACAGTCAATTAAGACTCTATCAAAATGACCAAGAACATTTAACGTACCCATTATTAAATCAGGATGGTTCTGGGCGTCCTGCAAAGTAATGTTGTTGATACGCCCCTAGGCCTGCTATCGTCCTCCTCGACCTCTATTAGCGTGAACACCTCGGCCCTGCACATTACGCCCCTGACCCGTCTGACTGTGATGTCTCGACGATCCAACACTACTGGTAGCAACATCAACCTGCTGAGGCTGTCCTCCAGACTGCCACTATGACCCACCGGCTGAATACTGACCCAAGCCACTCTACTGATAAGGTATATATCTTCCTGAGTACTGGCCATAACCACTCTGCTGATAGGGATCTTGAGGGTACTGATATTGCCCTGAAGCATAAGGAATGGGATCCCCCTGGTAATGGTACGCACCACCATGACCTGTCGGAACATAACCACTAGGTCCTAAAAATTACTGGGTCTGAACTGGCGGTGGTAAGGAAGGCTGTTGTGGCTGCTGAGGTCTCTGCGGATTCTGAGGACAATACTTAGCTAGATGCCCTGTCTGACCACATGTATAACACCCGCTGCTACCTCGATGACACTCTCCAAAATGTCGATTATTGCACCTACGGCATAAAGGAGCGTCTGTACCACCCGACTCTCTTGGCCTCTGAAAGCGGGATCCTCCAGTGGGTCTACCACCTCTCATCTGACCCGTGGCACTAAAACCCCCACTGGAAGAACTAGAACTAGTTCCACTTTTCTTAAAACTCTGAGTCCGTCGAGGTCCCTGAGATGACTGTCCTTTGCCTTTATCGTACTTCTTCATATTACTACCTTTTTCTTCCTCTTCTTCACTCTCACTAGGCATTTTTTCAGAATCCTCAATCCTCAACAAAATCTCATAGAACTCCTGATAAGTAGCACAGGGTAGGATAGTTGCCATAGAGCATCACCTCTTCTTAGTACCCAATTTAAAACGGCGAAGCATCTCAACTGGATTAGCAACAATTTTCGGATCGTAGCGGGACAAATCAGTGAACTTCCTGTAATACTCATTAGCGGACATCTTCCCCTGTTTCAGGTTAGTGAACTCCTGTTTCTTTTGATCAAGATACGATGGAGGAATAAATCTCTTATAGAACGACTGTCTAAAATTCTCCCAGTTTGCTTTTTCCTCAGGTGACCACCCATAAGTTTCCTGATCCCACCAGGATGCAGGCTCTCTACCCAAAAACTAAGTAGTTGTCTCGACCCATCTTTCAATAGGGAGGCTGCCCTGACTCTGCATAACCCGAAAAGTCTTCTCTACATGCTCGAGCCAACGCTCGGCCCCTTCATGTCCCTTATAACCCATAAAAGTAGGCAACTTCAGATTATACACCGTCTCCAAATGAGTCATCTGGGGAGGGCGAAGTGAAGCAAGAATGGCATTAGCTATAGCTTCCCCTAACTGAGCAACATCAGGGAAACTAGGCTCGACTGAAGGACGTGGATCTCTACGAGGAGGCATAATTCTGACAGAAGACATCACAATGATTAGATTACTCACAAAATATGCAGGACTGCGAAACCTAGGCTCTGATACCAAACTGACACACCCCAACCGAGATCGAGGCATGCTGGCCGTCACGTAAGGGTGACGTCGCCATGTGCACAGTGCGGCATCAATAATATAGCAAGAATTACGAATGAATAAAAACAAACTTCAAGGAGTGCTAGAACGGAAATAAGTGTGAATACACAATCAGAGCATGAATAGTCTAGGTGCAGTCAAGCATAAGAAGTACTGAATTAAATAACACCCAAAGGTGATCCTACATATGTGATGGTCTGTCAGAACCTCCATTGTATCCTCGTGAGCCACCAACAAAGCTACCTAAAACCTGGAGGGGTGCAAAACAAAAGCATGAGTGGGCAAAAACAAAGCTTTTCGAAAATCATTTCCTTAATAAACAGTTATATCCCCTTGCCGTAAAACCTGTATATTTTCTCAGAAAAAAGCATATACATATACTAAATCTCAACTGAAATCATCATCGTCAAAATATATAAAAAAATCATGAATATGCCATGCCATACAAACTAAATCATCAAGTAAGTAATCCAAATGCAAAAATAACTGCAATATCTCATCATCTGAACTCTAGCTCATAAATCATGCCTGCACACGAGTCGAACCCACTTATAGTGGTCTATAGGACAGGACTGGCTGTAAAACAATACGCTCTAGTGCTACAATCACGTGAAGACTGTGCGAATGATCGCGGGTCACCTACGAGTCGAACCCACTGAAAGTGGTCTATACGACAGGCATGTGCACCTAACTTGGATCCAAGATGAGCGTGTGGTGCGGGAGGTGAACATCATGTGAAAGACTATGCCCCTAACGATGGGCGGGAGCACTAACACCGGGGTGCAGGTTAATGAGCTCTCGATGCATCTCATCATAATCATCATAACACAACTCCTCATCAACAACACATAAACTTACCTGGAACTTACCTGAGTGCCCGCAGCGTCCACAACCATGTATATACAATTCATAATGCATATGCAATAGTATAAATATGTTGACATGGCAATTCATTGATAAAGTCATTTAAAATGCATTTCTAGGAAAAATACTTAGCGTATAGGTATTTACGGAAAACCAAAAGCCCACTCACTAATAAATAGATGGATCGTAACCTCTGTGCCTAGCCTGGCTACGCTCGTCCTCTGGATAGGTCTCGCCTATGTGAGAAACAACTATAATAACGTTATTTTAAAGCACATAAACGAAACTAGGAAATAACTTCTCATACAATGCTCAATTGGGGAGTTTGAATATACCAAAGTGATCTACACAACCTCAGGAACATCCCCATATTTTGAGAATTAATTTTTGACCCCTCACGCGCCGCCATGCACAGGCCAAGGCACGGCCAGACGCGCCACCCATGCGCGGGCACGTGCCTGGCACACTGACGGCAATAGTTAACGCCGTCAGGAATATTCCGTTAAAACCAAGCATATTCTGTCAAGATTAACTAACGCCGTTAAGAATATTCCGTCTAAATTGACGGAATATTCTGTCGTCTCCTACCTCTGAACACCGGCGACCGTCGCCGTCGCCGGAAACTAGGAAATCTTAAAATCCTCATAACTCTTCCATTTCTTAACCAAACTTCATGAAACTTTGACCAAATGAAAGCTTACAACGAGTAGAATGACGATATACTTGTTCTTAAATTCCACGGGATCACGTCGGAAAAAGCCTCGAAAGTCCGGCCAAAATTGAAACTCCTCGTTCTCGCTAATCCGACGTCCAAATTATTCCAACGAAGCACTCCGAGCTTCGTGAGGACCTCCTAAAGCTCCCTGTGAGCTTGAAATTCGAAGAAAATCCTCCGTTTAAAAGTTGGTGAATAGTGCCAACTTCGGAGGTTCGGTTTTCTCTGTGTTTTCGAAGGTTTCACGTGCAACCAAAGGTACGGTTGTACTCAGGGACTCTCAAGGATCACAATGGTGGTCTTTTTAGGCTCAATCTGTGAGGTTTTGGTTTGGTTTGGGTGTTGTCGTATAATTGAGGGTTTCTGATGGGTGTGTGTGTGTGGTCCTCACACTACCAATCAACACCAACTAAAATCTAAACTTAGTTTCTAATTGGTCCTCAACCAACTTAATGTAAACCCTATCCCTAATGCTATTCAAAAAGGTTCCCACAAACTATGAACTAATATTATTGATCCAGAACATACTTTTAGGCCTCTCAACTTAGCCCAAAAATGAGAACTTAACCCAACGCTCAAGGGTAAAGTCGTACTTTAACATTTTCGAGGATAATAAATGTACAAAACAGGGACGGGCTGTCACAAAAAGTATTTGCATGCCACATGTATTAAGTAAGTAAACTTGCTTGCTTAGAGCAATTCCACCCCTAAGGACTTTGTGCCAGCACCCAGCCCATTTATCCACTCAAGTGAACAGTAATAGACCCCAATGAACAGTAATAGACCAAAGCATCTCCACCCCTAAAAAAAATGCGCTGGCACAAACGATCTCCACCCCTACAAAATGCATTGGCACCCATCCCATTTAAAATATTATTAATTTTTTTTATAAAATAATAAAAAAATAGCTTTAATTTCGGATAGCATTTTTAACCAATCTTGTCACGCCATGTGTCATTCTCCGAACGTACTATTTTGTGAATAGATTTCGGCTACGATTTTCAACCAACCAATCTTGTCACGCCACATGTCATTATCCGAACGTACTATTTTGTGGATAGATTTCTGATAAGATTTTCAACCAATCTCGACGCACCACGTTTCACTTCCTGTTTACAATAATTTAGCCAAGATTTCTGATAAGATTTTAAACCAATCATGTAGTGCCACGTGGCATTTCCCAAAGCCTCATCCTTTTTTTTTTGTCCATATAAACCCTACATCCCTACATCCATCCTCACACAAAACTCAATCCTTTTTTTAGCTCAGAATCCTTCTTCATCCTTTTCAAATCTTGAGTTCTTACAATGTCTTCTTCAAGGAGAATGTATAAACAATTGCAGGAGCAACATAAAAGGTTGTTGGCACAACAGGAAGAATTGGTCGATCTCGAGGAAGGTGAGGTGGAGATGAAGCTTTCACAAAGGAGGAGGATGAGGATGATCACCATAGAAGGCAGAGGGCCTCAAATTCCCGCCGTGTCATGGAAGCTGTGGGTCAGACAGCCAAACTCAGACGTGCCGCAAACTTCGATAGAAAAAGGGAAAGACAAGGTAAAGCTCTCTTGGAAGATTATTTTATTCGCAACAGCGTTTTCCCTGATCATGTTTTTAGACGTCGTTTTAGAATGCAACGATGTTTGTTCGACAAAATCATGAGTGCTGTTTGCAACCATGATCCATACTTTGTGCTAAAAGAGGACGCTTTTCATGTTCTAGGTCTTCTTCCCGAGCAAAAAATTACGGCTGCCTTGCAAATGCTTGCATATGGAGCATCTGCAGATCAAGTGGATGAGATTGCGAGGATGAGAAAAATAATTGTTCTGGAGTCCTTGATGCGGTTTTGCTCTGTAATTGAAGCCCTCTACACCAATGAGTACCTCCGGACACCCACGCCAAGGGACATGTGAAGGCTTCTGAGGAAGGGTGAGATGCGAGGCTTCCCTAGCAAGATTGGAAGCATCGACTGCATGCACTGGACTTGGAAAAACTGTCCAAGTGCATGGCAAGGAGCTTATGGGGACATAAAATGAGCTAAAAACATCATTTTGGAAGCGGTGGCTTGTTTTGATACATGGATTTGGCATGCTTTTTTTGGTGTTCCAGGAGCTTAGAATGACATAAATGTCCTTGCCCAATCTCCAGTGTTCGACGAACTGCTGCAAGGAAAATCGCCAAGATGCTCATATTGGGTTAATGGTACTAAATACGAGGGACCATACTACCTTGCAGATGGCATTTACCCAAGGTGGTCAACGTTTGTCAAAACAGTGCCACATCCACAGAGTGAAAAAGAAAAACACTTTGCAAAATGTCAAGAGGGGTGTAGGAAGGATGTCGAGCGTTGTTTTGGTATCCTGCAAGCTCGTTGGACGATTGTCAGGGCTGCAGCTAGAATGTTTGATGTCAAGGCTCTTCGATCCATCATGATGATGTGTATTATTCTCCACAACATGATTGTTGAAGATGAGTATGATTATGATGCCGTTGATGAATACGAGCCGGATCCGATCAACAACTCACGAACACGTATCTACTGTGCTCATGACAATACCGAAGATCCTATGCAACACGAGTCGTTGGAATGGGATGGACGTTACAATGAATTGATCGTTCAACGGTACACTTCATTGCAAGAGCCATACTGGCATGTAACCCGCCAAAATGACTTGATTGAGCACCAGTGGGGATTGCACGAAGGCGAAGATAATTAAAATGAGGCTTGTGGTTGAAGAAAAAAAGTGTATTTTTTTAAGTAATCTTATTTAGTGTGTTTTTTTTTTAAGTTTATATGGTGGAGGTTATGTAATTTTATTTGGTGTTTTTTTTTTAAAGTTTATTTGGTGAGTTTATGTAATCTTATTTGATGTGTTTAAAAAAGTACAAAAAATAAATTTGAAATTGCATAAAGTTCTAAAAATAAATAAAAAATTACATAAAAAAGTAAATATAGTTCTAAAAATAAATAAGAAATTACATAACAAATTAAATAAAGTACTACAAATAAATACGAAATTATACAAAGTCTGTGGTGCTAGGATATGTGGTGGTAGGATCTTCGTTGCTAGGATTTCTGTAGCTAGAACCCCATCGACTTGTTTCAACATCTCTTGCACGCCTCCTTCGCACGACCTCTCTTTTTTCCGATGTCCAAAAATATTTTGAATTCAGAGACAGTCCTACTAGAGACTTGTTCATAGTGTCACAATCTGCTTGAGCCATCATTCCTTCTCTAAGCATCTCATTTTCTCGATGAAGTGCTTCTCTAATCATCTCGTTATCTCGATTAACTATTTCTCTTTGTCTCTCAGTCGCCGCATCACAGGCCTCAGTAGCTACTAGTATTGCTGCCATAGCAGCAGCTTTTTCCTCATCTCTAGCGTTTTCCCGCGCCATGTTCAGTTCACCTTGCCGAGCAAGTTCCTCCATATATTTAGTGTAGTCATTTTTGGAAGAACTACCTTTCTTCTTTGATGCTTTTTTACCTTGAGGCCTAAGGGACTGACGAGTCGGTTGGGTCTCCGGCACTTGTTCAGGCGTCTCTTCCGTGTCTTCAAATGTGTCGGCTTCTTGTTCGGTCGTGTTTGGTTCTGGCGAACTGTGTAGACCCATGCTGTGCATGACAACTTCTGCACCGGTTGGCACAATTTTGTATTTGGGGCAATCTTTGACAATTTCCCAACATTCCCCTCTGTTGAATGATTTATTCTGGTTTTTTGCATTGTAGAATGCTTGTGCTTGTAGTGTCTATAAAAATGTGGGATAAGATAGTATTAAAAAATGCGGGTGTAACACAAATAAATAATTTAAAATATTGATGCAGGTGGAATGCATATAAATTACATAAAAATTACATAAGAAATTAAATAAATTAAAAGATTGGTGCGGGTGGAATGCATATAAATAAATAAAAATATTGTCACCTGATCCGCTAAACTTGTCCCACTACGCAAATTACCGGAAGCATGAGAGATGGCGTTTTTCCAACAAGTAAAGGATGCGTTGAGTTTTTTCCAACGACCTTGAAGACCTTGACTAGTTCTGGCGTCTTTTCCATGTACATCGCAAAACGCTTTCGTAATTTTACTCCACATTTCTTGCTTATCCATCTCATTACCGTAATCGGGTCATGAGTAGCGTGAACCCAACTTTCACACAACGTAACATCTTCAATGAACTTCCACAAAGTCATTTTTTTCTCTCAAAGTGTACAAAATATTGAAATGTAGAAAGTAGAAAATATTGAAATGAGGGTTAGGTATTTATAAAAAAAAAATCTATATTTTTTAAAAAAATTCCTAATTTTTAATAAATTTTAATGTTATTAATTAATCTGGACCGTTGGATATGAAAAATATTCAAATGCAACAGCCAAGGAGATGCCACGTGGCCAACGGTCATAATTATGACCGTTGGGCCTTTTTTTTATTTTATTTTTTATTTTTGGGGGAAAAAACGTGGACCGTTGATCTATGATCGAACAGTCCAGCTTAAAAGTGAAATTCAAAATTTTTTTACCTTTGCAAATCCAACGGTCTAGAAAAACTAGCAGTTGGAAGTCCAACGACAAAGAGAGGGCCACATCGCCATGATCCGGGTGATGGGTGAGTGCGCTGACAGCGGGCCCCGCCGCCTGCATTCCTGTCTCCTACTCGCGCCCACTCGCAAGTGAAAGCCATGCGCCAGCCAAATAGGCCGGTCCCTGGGTCAGTAAAAAATGGGCTGGTCTGTTGCCTGGCTTAGGCTGGGTGCCAGGCTAGTTTGTGGGCTGGAGTGGATGCACTGACCCCCAGCCTGATTTTTTTACTGGATGCTGGCACATTTCACCTCCGGTGGTAGTGCTCTTATGCACTGTGAGAATAAAATAATTATTAAGCATCCATCAAGAGTTGGAGGAATGTTTTTTATACAATGATATATTTACACTAAGGAGTAAAAAGATAAATTGGTATTGAATTCGCCGTCCATAATATTTAAACTTAAGACTTCTCACTTACAAGTGAAGAGAAATATCACTAAACCGTATAACCAAGTGATGGGGAAGTGTTAAAAATAAGAAAAGCGTAGTGGCAACAAGTGGAAATATGAGAAAAACAAGTCCTCCACAGCAAATTAAGCAAGCAATCCCTGAAGTGTAACGCAGGAGAGCGACCACTTGTATTCGCGTAGAAATCATCAAACTGAAAGCTCCGTTGCGAAAAGGGCTTTTGGACAAAAGCTCCATAAAACACAACCTTTGTTTGTGTCACTTACGATTCAGCTGTTGCAAAGGGTTCAAAAGCTTCCTCTGATTGTTTGACTGCCATGCAAAATCACCACATCAGCATCCTTGTCACGTCACTCTTGCCGGCTCGACCGGCTCAAGCTCAACTTACTTCAAACTATTTTTATGCGAAAGCGATGGGTTTGAATCGTAATAGTCCAAAACGAGAGAGAGGGAGGGAGAGGTGTTTTGTTTATTAGTTTGAATTGCTCAAATCTTGATTGTCTGACCCACTAAGTTCGCTTTCTTTCACTTTCAATTACTAACTTTACACGGAGAATGTCTTTGTGAATGGGTTAGAGATAACACCAAGGGCTTCACCACCCCATGCGGATCTTCTAGCTGTAGGTTAGAGAAACATATGGTTGGTTAATGATTGGAACCATGTAGGCTATCACTTTGTTTCTTATTACGCAAAAGTAGTCCTGGGACCAATTATATATTATCTTTAACTTTATAATCTAGTCACTTAATATTATGATCTAGTTATATAGTTGTAGATGAGAGGTTTTTAAGTTCGAATCTCCTGAATGACAAGTTCGATGCTAATTTATTCCTCCATCTTTAGTATAAATATAGGGTGAAGCTATCCGCACACATCTTTATATCTTCCATACACTCTTAATTTTTGGTTGTCGAATCAATTAAATTGAAGAAGATCAAATGACAGTCTTTAACAAGACATATGTGGAACTTAAAATGGGGTGTGTGAATAGCATCACCATTAATATAACATTGTATAAAAAAATTATAATACTAAATTATCAACTGATGTGATACATAACATCACAATTACTTAGTGATTGCAATTTCCAAATTAGCAAGGTTAGTACTAGATGTTAGTATGTGAATTTGAGCCATTGGTTATGTAAATTCTTGTTTAAATGTTAGAGTTTCACAACATATAATGGGTCAGCCAATATATACGCCAAACTAATAGTGTTTCGATTCATGCAATAGCCCACAAATTTGTTCAAATTAGATAGACTATTTTTTTTTTTTGGAGACTTTGGATGCGGTCCCTAGTTATGAATATTCTTTGATTGAAACCTTGTTAGTTTTCAATTTTTGATCCAAGTCCCTAAAATTAATGTGATAATTTATTTCTATGTACGTTACTATATTTTTTTAAATTAAAATTTATAGTTGTTTATATTAATGAGATTTTAAATAAAAAATCATAATTTGTGGGATTAAAAATATTAAAATATAAATATATTATTGTGTGTGTGTGTGTGTATACATGGGTACATTCATCAAAATTAACCAAAAAATTATTGTATCAAAACATGGGTACATTCTTCAAAATCACAAAAAAAAAGAAAAAAAAAAATTAGGCTTAATAAAATTAGTAAATTTCTTCAATTAAACTTAACATGGATACCTTCTCAAGTCAAAGAAAAAAGAATGTACCCATATAAGTTTAAAAATAGATTAGAAAAAAATTGAATAGATTTTATATAAATAAAAAATAGTACATTTTACATATAACAAATTGGTTGTTTTAAGAATGAGTACATTTTAAGATTAAAAATTTGAAAAAAAAAATTACATGAATGGTACATATAATTAGCATGGGTACATTTAGCAAAATTAAAAATGGGTACAAATAAATAAAAAAATATGGGTACAAATACAAATAAAACTTTATAAAATATTGGCACAAAAAAAAATTAATATATGGGTACAAATTAAAACTGAAAAGAAAATTGGTACAAATTTAAAAAGGGTTGCAAATTAAAAATGGGTACAAACTAAAAATAAAAATATATGATAAAAAATTTAGCCATAAATATAAATATACTAATTGTAACATTTTTAACATTAAATGAATATATTTAGAAATAAAAAATATTTTATTATTGAAATAATTAATGATGTTATTAATACTAAGGACCTTGATCAAAAAATGAAAAGCAATAAGGTTTTAATCAAAGAAGTAGCAAAAGGAAGGATGAGAACCTAATTTCTCCTTCTTCTTTTTTTCATTTGCGTCACATCATTATGAAGATATTTTGTTCCATACAATAAAAAATAGATTAGAGTTGCCCTAGAAAATTTTACACCAAAGGTACTGTGGGGTAGCAAATTTTCGTAGTCTACAGTCTTGATAAAATTGTACCTACAAAACAAATAAACACATTTGATCAACAACCAAAGCCACGCACACCCACGAGTCGGGGTTTTGGCCAATGGATCTCTGATGCCTAAGTCAGTTTCTCTGAAAAGTGAGAGAAATGGTATTTCTAGAGCTAGGGTCGGTCACATGTGTAGTGTTTTGCCTTGACATGTGTTGACATCCGACAAGGTGTGTCATTCGTAGGATGGATGAGAAAAGAATTATCCTAATATAATATGTAATAAATAATATCTCGAAATTATCTTGTGGAATCGCTAATTGGATTTAGTAATTAATCTTATCTTTAGTACCTTTGACTTTTCTCCTTATCATAGGTAGAAGAGCTTGATGAGATTGTAATCAACTGCTCAAGCTTCCCAGGATGTTAAACTGCGCGTGGATTAAATGTGGGCATCGCCAATTTAATAAGGGCATTCTTGTCTTTTGCTGGTAAAAGTTCACATTTTAGCTCCAGGAATTTTTGGATTATTTTTTTGTTCCACATATTCCCCTAATTTGCTGTGTTGAGGGCAGAAAAGGGAAAGGGAAAAGGGTGTAGAAATCCCAAGTTGAGTAGGTGAGCAAAAGTTGTTCCTTGATTTGCTTTAAATTTTGTGGTTTGACTTGAAGTTAGCGTCTTCTAGGAAAGGAAAACCAACTACCTCTAGAACTTATTTAAGTCCACCTTAAGTAGAAGATTAAATAAACCCAGAGAACAATTATTTTCCCAATAAGAAAGAGAGAAAACTAGAGGAAATTGTACCCACTCCCTAAACCTTCTTCTTTGCTTCCCTCGCGAAGAGTTGATCGTCGTCGTCTTCTTCTTACATATTATATATATATATATATATTATTATTTTTACAGTTGAGTTGGAGTCATGGCTGCTAAAACGACTCGGTGTGACGCCGAGGATATGGATGACGTGGCTGGGAGCCATAGTGCTCTGGTTGAGAATCGGCTTTGTTAGAGCCAAGGTGCTGGTGGCTCGAGCTGGGGCTCCGCCTGTAGCTGGCTAGAGAGGCACTAGTTGTGCTTGCCTGGTACGCTGGGCCGGTCGAGCTGTTGGATCCAACGGACTAGATCGGGCCATCTTCACATAGGAGAGAGAGATAGAGGCTATGGCAGGATGGCGGGCCTCTGTTGGACTGGGCTGAAAGATAAGGGAAAGGTGCAGGCTGGCTTGATGCATTGTGCTCGTCATGTGAGCTAGGCTCTATCTAGCAATGTGTTGATGGGTGAACCACCACGGGCCAAGTCCATATGTGAGGGAGTAGAGAGGAGGCTAGTGCTGAATGGACTGGGCCTGTTATTGAACCATGTCGTTGTGACTTGCCATCTGTCTTGGGTCGTGGGGCTTGGGGTGTTGTGTTCACGCGGTTTGTCTTTTTTTTTTTTTTATTTCTTCTCTTCTTTAAGTCATCTTCTGAGTATCTTTCGTGTGTTTTGTGTAGGATTCCTCCAATATGCCTTTGTCCAGCCATAAGAGTGACAAATATCCTCCATCCAAGTACCGTCAGGGCGAATCTTCTAGTAAAGTCGCCTACTTTAAGGCTGCTCACGCCAAAATAGGTTCCGAAAAGCTATTCCAAGACTTCCTTGAGACGTACAAGTAAGCAATTCTACCCAAAGTCCGCGTGAAGTAGGTGAAGGAAGAAAGCATCCTTGAGCCATGTATTGAGGCTGCGAAGCTAGGTAAGAAAGCTATCAAGTTCTATCCATACTCTTTCATTTTGGGACATTTCCCATGTCGGGTTTCTTTCAAGATGTGATATGCTCTATGAGGTGTGTTCCTGCTCAATGCTTCCTGAATGTGGTTCATCACCTAAGCTACGCATCCTGACTGCTTTTATTGATGGTAAGGGAATTGCTTCGTTCTTGGCCTACTTGGAATTTCTGTTAAGCTGCTATTGACTTCAAATTATTGAACGTCTTCTTTTCCTTATGCAAATTCAAAATTTGGGTCAACTCCAAAGACTGTGCCAAACATGAACAAAATGCATGTCACCTTAGGCATTCTTGTTAAGTATCGCAAGTGATGCTGGTTGCTCAGTCTTCTTCGCTAGGAGAAAAATAGGCTGCCTCCAAAAGAAGAAATCAAGAAGATCAAGGATGAAGAACTTGCCTGTCCGATCACTACTATTGAGCCTGTTGCAAGTGAGAGGGAAAGAAGAGGTCTTTACCACCTGCTCAGGAGTCGTCGGTTGAAAATAAACCAAAGACTTCTTCTGCTACCCGTGGCAGTTTTGCCACTGCTGAGAAGTTCATTATCGA
This sequence comes from Cotoneaster glaucophyllus, assembly GCA_036320875.1. Lineage (NCBI taxonomy): Eukaryota > Viridiplantae > Streptophyta > Magnoliopsida > Rosales > Rosaceae > Cotoneaster > Cotoneaster glaucophyllus. The sequence goes on from CM070073.1 coordinate 36,817,883, forward strand.
CTTGTCTTCTCCCAAGGTCAAGAAATAAGTTGCTGAGTTTGAGTCAGCTTCTGATTATGTTATCCAATCATTATATGAATCACTAATAACTGAATAATGTTGAATGAGCTGCTGTTATCCACCATCACTCTGTTGACCATGGTATGAACTAGTTGCACAAAGATCACCAAGGCGTCATCATGGAGAAAGTCTACTCTTTTGACATTCTACTCTAAGAAGTTGATTATTAGTTCAGGTAAAACATCTATGGCTTGAAACTAGAAGACCAATCCCGTCAACTGGATCTTCCTATTTTTGGAACTGCTGATGGCTCCCAAGTGCTTGGACCCAGCAATGATGTTGTTGATTCAGATAACCTTAGCAGGTGGTTTTGCCTTTTCTTCTGCGTCTCACCTGGCATGTGCTACTAGCTTGTCTAAGTATTTGTCACACTTGTCTTCCTTCACCAGCTTTTCAAGGTACTTCTTCCACTTGAAGCAGCTATCTGTAGTGTGGCATGTGCCTCGGTGGAATGCGTAGTGCTTCAAGTGGTCCAACTTAGAAGGGTCTCCCTTTGAAGATGGGGGTGACTTGAACCATGATTCGTTCTTGAGGTCGCGAAAGATTTGGTTGATTAAGACTGAGAACTTCGTGTTTACATCTTGGGCTAGTTGGATACCATCACTCTGTAGACATGGCATAGGCTACTCATTTGTTTCCCTACTCCGAGAAGCCGAAGATTGGTTCAAGTACAACATCTATGGCTTGAACTTGGAACTGCCAGTATCCCCCAAATGCTTGGGCCCAACGAACATGTCGTTGATTTAGATCACCTTGGCAGGTGGTTCTGCATTTTCTTATGCGTTTCACCTGGGCTGCGTGGCTGGCTTGTCTAGATACTTGTCATACTTGTCTTTCTTCACTAGCTTTTTGATGTACTTATTCCACTTAAAGCAACTACTTTTAGTGTGGCCTGGGCCTTAATGGAATGTGCAGTACTTCGAGTGGTCCAGCTTGGAGGTGTCTCCCTTTGAAGGTGGCGGCAACTTGAACTATGATTTGTTCTTGAGGTCGCAAAAGATTTGGTTGATCGAGATTGAGAACTTTGTGTTTACATCTTAGGCCAGTTTGACACCATCACTCTGTCGACCATGGCATGGGCCAATTAGACAACGATCACCGAGCGTCATCATGGGGGAAGTCTACTTCTTTGGCGTCCTGCTCCTAGAAACCGATGATACAACATCTAAGACTTGAACCTAAAAGACCAATCTTGCTTGCTAGATACTCATATTCTTAGAATTATTGGTGGCCCCCAAGTGCTTGGACCCGATAAAGATGTTGTTTATTCAGATGACCTTGGCAGGTGGTTCTGCATTTTCTTTTGTGTCTCGCCTGGGCTACGTTGCTTGCTTGTCTAGGTATTTGTCACACTTATCTTCTTTTACCAGCTTTTCAAGGTACTTCTTCAACTTGAAGTAGCTATATGTAGTGTGGCCTGGTTTTTGAGGGAATGCATAGTTCTCTGAGTGGTTCAACTTAGATGGGTCTCCATTTGCAAATGGCGGCAGCTTGAACATGATTTGCTCTTGAGGTCGTGAAGGATCTAGTTAAATCGAACTGAGAACTTCGAGTTTATGTCTTAGCCTGGTTGAACACCATCACTTTGTTGACCACGACATAGGCTAGTTGGACAAAGATCACCAAGGCGCCGTCTTTGGGAAAGTCTATTTCTTTGGCGTCTTGCTCTAAGAAGCTGATGATTGGTTCATGTACAACATCTATGGCTTGAACTTAGAAGACTGATTTCGCCTGCTGGATCTCCTTTTTCTTGGAACTGTTAGGGGCCCCTAAGTGCTTGCAGTCGGGGAAGATGTTATTGATTCAGTTGATCTTGGCAGGTGGTTCTGCATTTTCTTCTGCGTCTCGCTTAGGTTGAGTTACTGGCTTGTCTAGTTATTTGTCACGCATGTCTTCCTTCACCAGTTTTCGAAGTACTCATTCCACTTAAAGAAACTATATGTAATGTGACCTGGGCCTCAATGGAATGCACAGTGATTCGAGTGGTCCAGCTTGGAGGTGTCTCCCTTTGATGGTGGAGCTAACTTGAACCATGATTCATTCTTGAAGTCACAGACGATCTGGTTGATTAGGACATAGAACTTCGTGTTTAAGTTTTGGAACAATTGGACACCATCATTATATCAACCATGGCATGGGCCAATTGGACAGAGATCACCGGGGCATTATCATAGTGGAAGTCTACTCTTTTGGCATCTTACTCCGAGAAGCCGATGGTTCATGTACAACATCTACTGTTTGAACCTGGAAGACTGATCTCATCTGCTGGATCTTTTTCTTCTTGGAGCTGTTGGTGGTTGAGACCCGATTAAGATGTGGTTAATGCAGATCATCATGGCAGGTGGCTTTGCATTTTCTTATTTGTCTCACCTGGGTTGCGCTGCTCTACTGGCTTATCTAGGTAATTATCACACCTGTCTTCCTTCACCAGCTTTTTGAGGTACTCCTTCCACTTGAAACAGCTATTTGTAGTGTGGCCTGGGCCTCGGTGGATTGTGCAGTGCTTCGAATGGTCCAACTTAGAAGTGTATCCCTTTGAAGATTGCAGTAGCTTGAACTATGATTTGTTCTTTTTTTTTCTCTCTCTCTCTCTCAGTAAGACTCTATCTTCCTTGCTCTCTCGTATTTCACTTCCCTTTTTCTTTCTCATTTCTCTGTTTTTGTAGAGACCAGCCAAAACACCACAATTCGCCATTCCGGCGAGGTCCCATATCACAGAACTAACACCGACGACAGCCATGAGTTGCTCCCCATCCCAAACTCTCTTAAACCCTCTCATCTGAACTCTTTTTATCGAGAGGCCGAGCACCACCACGGCTCGCCACCTCAGTCACACCGAACACACCTATTCTCCGACCTTTACCCATCCTTAGAACCAAGAACGTAGACCACGTCACCTAATCCACATCTGGAACTCACACTGTGTGGTGGCCATCACCATTATTCATGGTGTTATCCGGTGGGCCCTCGTTGATTTTGACCAAGGTAGGCCTCGGGAACACTCTATTTCCCTTTCTTTTTTTTTATGTTTCTGGAAAATCTTAAGGTCTTAAACTTGTCTTGGTAGGGTTTGAGGACTCAAATGACGAAATGAAGTTTTTCCAGATTTCTTGAAAACTAAGAATCGTGGCCATCCGACCATTTTTAGACCAAATTTTTGACATACACTGACCACGATTGGGCTTCCAATAGGTATAGACCTATTCCCTACACTTCTAGCTTCACGTTAGGAGCTCTGGAAGTCGGACCAAAAACTTGCAAAACATAGGCCTTCGCGAGGAAGGCGAGTACTGATGTACTCGCGGTGCGTAAGGCGCATATGGTGACGGCGCGTGAGATGTCAGCGTGTGCAGCATGTGGCTGCCAGTGCAGCCACCTTGTGGCAAAGCATGCGGTGACGTGTGAAGGAACCCAAGGTCCTCCTTAGGGTTCTCGACGTGTCGGACCCGAATCCGTCCTCCGTTTTCTGAAATTCAACCGTTTTAAAATAGTTCCTATATTAGTTGTACTTTGTACGAAAACGCGTAATTACGTTAGTACGTTATATTTATGTAAATGATTTCGTTTCTAGTTGAAACACATTGCAAGGATCTTCGTTGCCCGTGAGACGGGTTCAACTCGATGACACGATCTGTGAGTGGGTTTTTACTTTTAAATATTACATATTTATTTAGTTTCCATTTATACATTTGAAAAAGAATTTCCTACGCATGCCTAGATTAAACTAATGCTTATAAGAATTAGCGAAACAAGGAAAAATTACGAAATTATCATAAATCCTACGGGATGCACAGGTATGCGTACTTTAAGAGGTTTTAATTACGGCCATGATTAATATTTTATTTATTACTATTATGTCGATGTGAATTATCGAATTACTGTGGCACAACTATATTTATGTTATCTGCTCATCGTTGCTACACCGGTGTAAGTACTCGGCCGGGCCAGGGCCAATCTTTCACGTGTATGTGCATATCGCACCTTACGCTCACTTTGGATCCATTGTAGGTGCCAGTCCTCTTCTAGATTGCTATAGGCAATTAGGACTCGTATGTGCTGCGCATAGCGCCAGTCTTCACGTGATTGTAGTACTAGAGCGTATATCATTATTACACCCAGTCTTGTTCATGCCAGAATATATCTGCATGAACTCGTGTGTCAGCATATGTCAATGAGCACACTCGATATGATATGTTTGCTTATGCGACATTATGTGAATACGGACGTCATGCGCTTATTTACGAGATATTGTGCCGTATCGAATTCTTGAGATATTACAGGCTACGGTAAGCATTTTCTTACTATACGTAGTATGTATATTATGAAAACTATACTTGTTTTACGGCGAGAGGTTATTATGTTTTCAAAAATGTTGTTACAAAGCTTTGTTTTTAGGCCCACTCACCCTTGTTTTTCGCCCCTCCCAGTTTTAGCAGCTGAGCTTTCTTATCGACGAGGATTGTTGGCAAATCTCGGTGTAGACGATTACCTTCGATGGTATAATTCTCGCCTTATTTTACTATACTGTACTTATGCTCTGACATCACGTGTGAAATAGGTTCATTCCCGCTCACACCGCACTCTTATATTTAGGCACTTTTACGTTTCAGTTTATACACATTTTCCACATCACTACATTTTATGGCTTCGTCACCTTCCAGGTGTCGGCCAACACAGCTTGATCCGGAGTCTTAGTGGACATTCGGGGTTAGGGTGTGTCAGTACCCATATTTTTTTAATTTATTTGTATCCATTTTTAATTTTGCTAAATGTACCCATGCTAATTATATGTATTTATTTTATGTTTTAAAATATATCAATAGTTATTTTTTAAAATATGTTCATAATTATGTGGGTATATTATTTTTTTGCTATAATTTTTGTGAAGAACAATATTACTCTAAAATTGATTTTTAAGTATTTATTATAATTAAAAATATTATTTGAATTTGTTTAATTTCATAATGTGTGGGACATTAAATGCATAAATGCATGAGTTAAATCTCTTAAATGAGGCTAAGGACCTTGATCAAAATATTTAAACAAATAAGGTTTCAGTTTAACAATTAGGTTGATTAGGGACCGGAACCAAAATGACCCATTTTTTTCTCTTTATATTACTTGTCCGCCAAAACTTTTGCCAAACAAACAATTTTTTTATTTATTTCTGTACATACACCGAGGACCAACGAAATACGATCGTCGGGCAAGCTAGCTATGGCCGGTTAAGTTGGTCAACGCACTTTGCTCTAAAAAACCGTCGTCAGTAATATTGGACTCATTTGGAAGTGCTTTTAAAATGACTAAAAACACTTTTAGAGAAAATATATTTGGGTTTCAAAAGCACTTCAAGTGCTTTTTCAGGGTTTACTTATATTTTACTAAAATTTGGTTCAAAAAAATATTTTCACCAAAACCGCTTTCAGTCATTTTAAAAACAATTCCAAACCCCATTGTCGTGAAAATACTGTTTGCCAGACAAATTTTAGATATTTCTCAGGAAAAAGTTTGTGCTATGATTTTGGTGTGACAAAGTTCCGTGGGGCAAAACCAAGGTTCTAAAAAACGCTAGGTCGGGCGGCGGGCTGGCGCCTAGCGCCTAGGCAGCTAGGCGAGGTCTAGGCGGGCGCCTAGGTGGCCTAGGCGGATTTAGGTAAATTTCTTGTAAATAAGTACATATTGACACTTACAAAAAATTATACTTGTATGAAATCCATAGAAAAGATAATAAAAGAATGACAAAATGAAAAAAGAGTATCAGACAAGTCCAAAATTTAAAAACACATTAAGCAGATATGTCATATAATCATAGTGAGGAGTATTGTAGGATGACACATGTATAATAAGTTCACAATTTAAAACCACATAAAATGCAAAATAGGAAGAAAATAAGGAAATATAGTAATGTAGATAGGATTTGTTTTATTTTTTAATTTCAAAAAAAAAAAAAAAAAAAAACTGCCTAGCTGTCTAGCACCACCTAACCCACTTAGCCCCGCCTAGCGCCACCTAGAGCCTTGCCGATTTGCAAGAAAACGCCTCGGGTCACCACCGCCAAGCGCCTAGGCCGTTTTTTAGAACATTGGGCAAAACTATGGGCGACGAAACCTTATTTGACTCAACGAAATTCTTTCGTCTAGAAATGATGTTTTTTTTAGTGATCTAGCATTTTTCTTATATCTTCCTTGTTATTTAAAATTTATCAACTAAAATTTACCCTTTCAAGCGAATATACTAGCAACTTTTGTGATTTCACATATATCTAACCATATCTAACCGTTAGATGATAAATGTATTATGTAAATGTATGTACCATAATTAAGTCCAACAAGGATTTAAAAATTATGAATTCACCGATATATAACTTAATATTTTACCTCAGTTATTGTTTTAACTTTTTAAGTCATATTCACCTCTTAACTAACTAGACCCCCAAATGTTCATTCACTACATACAAGTCCCAAATCCCGAATCCATCCTGGCCAACCAATGGAAGTGATAATAGCACAATAAGCAAAGTCAACTTGATCAATGGCCAGAATTATTGTAGATGAAGTGGAACTAAAGTCAACAATATACAATAGGGAAAAGTCAGCTCAGCAATCCTTTGATAAGGACTGTACGTTACATTCCAAAATAAGAAGAATTAAAGGAACAAGGAGTTGTAGAACCAAATAGGAAACAAGTATGTTATTTTCATTGATAAAAGAAATAATAAAGGACTATATGAGCATACTTTAAATATAAACCCTTGCAACTCTTATTTCCTATATAAAAACCCACCTAATTATTAACATCCAAATTTAAAAGTGATTGCCATGTAGGAAAGTAATTGACCTATTAATACAAAATATTTACAACTTGTACCACAATATTCAAAATAAATCAATAAATATTATTACTCACCTTAATTACAATGAATAATGTTGTGAAACATTCCTAATCGAAGTATGATTGTGTAAATCCTAGGTTAGATTAGATTAGGGTTTATCCTTTCCTATTGTAACTGATATTCCTTGGGGACCAAGGAATATCCTATCATCTTATTATTATAAATAAAGGTTCAATGTAGGAGGGATAAACACACAATTCCCCTACAATTCTACAAACACATATCTCTCTTTTCTCTCTTTCTCTGCCGCCGGCCCTCTCTCGCTTTGTCAGATAAAATAGTCCACAACACGTTATCAGCACGCTCCTACCGCTGCGCTTAGGAATCTGACGTTGGAGAATTTTTCTGCATCAAACCAGTTCATCCATATCATCACGCAATCAGGTTCTTTCAAAAGAACGGCTTTTAACTCGATATTTTGCAAGCCCTGATAGCATGAACATTCACCATGATGCATGACCCAACTTTACGTTTTACGTATTTTAGATTCTACATAAATTGTGTATGCCTCATAACCATAATTGCTGAAATTATGTGAATTTGATATTGGTTATGAATTGAATCTTACATATGTACATGCATTGAAAATATTATTTTGCATATGCACCACTGTAAATCTGTGATTCATTGAAATATATATTGAATTGAATTTTATATGCCTATAATTGAATTATATATGAAAAATTGGAATCGGGAAACATCTGGGTTCTTCAAACCCATGCCTTTGCATCCTGCAAGGCCGCAAGCCGAGAGCCTGCAACTCTCCCTTTTCTCTCCAGAAAACCCACGGAGCCAGAAGCTCCGAGGCTCCAAAACCAACCAAAGCCGACACCTTTCACGGTGTCCTCGACCTAGACATGGCCTGCAGCCATTGCCTCAAACTTTTGGTTCATGTCGCCGACGACCAGAAGTCGTCCCACATCTCAAATTGAACTGAGATTCACCAGAATCTCATCGAAATTTTCTCAAAAATTGGATTTCAATTTTTTTAGGGTTTGGTTATTAAAATATTGCGATTTTAATATCTCCATGTTGTAATAATCGTCGAAACACCCTAGAAGAGAACCCCCGAGTCTTCCCATCCAATTTTTAGCCACTTGCAGTGGCGCCGAGGCTCAAAATCCGGCCTTCTTCCCCGGCCAAGCACACCCAGCGCCGCTGGGTTGTCCTGCTTCTATCAAACCCGAGCCCTATGGGCTCCAGCTCCTCGGCCCAACGAAAAAACAAAACAATTTTTTTTTTGTTTTTCTGGGCTTGCCTGCAGCAGCCCGAGTTGAATTTTTTTTTGGTCTGCCTACAGCAGCCCCACACAAAACCCTAGCCCAAATTTGGGCCTAGGTCACACGGACCAAAAATTTTTCAAGCCACCCGTGGCTTAGTTTTTTTTATTTGGGCCCCGAATTTTATTTGCCTAATTATTTTTAGGCCCAAATGGGTTTTTATATTTTTACCCACACTTTAATTTGGCCCGAAGTCCAAATAAATTAATTCAATTATAATACTAAACCTAAAGCTATATTTTTGCATATACTTGTTGCATATTTGTTTGCATATATATTTGTGTTTGCCTGCAGGAATATATGAACCTGAAGTTCATAATTATTTTTGAAACCTGAAGTTTCTTCTTATAAACATGCCTTGTTTGAAAACCTGAAGTTTTCACTTAAACAACTCACCCATGAAAACCCGCAGTTTTTCATGCAAAATTAAACCAATACATGTCTATTAGAACCTGTATGTTCTACTCCTACGTGAATGGATCGATTTTCTTCTCCATTACACTAACCACATCTTGTCCATCTATTTGTGATAGGAACATGTCAAATTTGAACAAACTTGACTTCACCGCTTTGGAGGTTTCTGGAAGGAACGACCTCAAGTGGGTTCAAGATGTGAAGCTCCACCTCACTGCAAAGAACTTGCGTCCGGCTATTGAAGAAGCAACAGATAAACCTATTGGGGAAGCTGAAAAAGCCACTGCTATGATCTTCATCCGAAGACATATCCATGACGCTCTACAAACTGAGTATCTTGCTGAAGAGGATCCACGTGCATTATGGGTCACTTTGGCTGATCGCTTTGATCACCAAAAGGACATATTCTTGCCTGAAGCAAGACACGACTGGCAGCACTTGCGCTTCCAAGACTTTAAGTATGTGAATGAATATAATTCTGAAGTTTGTCGAATCCGATCACTTCTCAAGTTTTGCAATGAAACTTTGACTGAATAGGATCTCCTGGAGAAGACCTATTCGACCTTCTCTGCTTCTAATATTGTCCTACAGCAACAATATAGAGCTCAGAAGTTCACTAAGTTCTCGGATTTGATCTCTGTTTTACTTCTTGCTGAAAAGCAGAACCAGCTGTTGATGAAGAATCATCAAGCTCGACCTACTGGGCTACTGCTGTGCCTGAAGCACATTATAGCACTAACCAGCACCCACAACGCCCAAAGAGGCGAGGTAGGGGCAGCCAGAAGCCATCCCACCAAGGTCAACAGAGTCAAGGCCCACCCAAGGGAGGAAACAAAGCCCAGAAGCGCTCAAACCTCGCTCCCCAAGCCCCGAACTTCAAGAATAAAGGCAAAGCACCTAAAACCATGGATGACAATATGTGCTATCGCTGTGGTTCAAAGGACCATTGGTCTTGTGTTTGCCGTGCTCCCAAGAAGGTTGTAGATGAATATCATTCTCGTCGTAAGAAGTTTGAATCAAACTTCATGCAAGTGGACGAACCAGAGACTACAAAGATGGAGGTTTCTGATTTTCAGGAGGATACCACCCCTATGGAAGATTAGACTCTTAGACATAGACTTATTTTTAGTTAAAATAAGACAAATGGGGCCGAATTCCACCTAGTGGCCGAACCCCCCCTTGTTTTTGGTTGATTTTTGAACAATTTTCCTTTATGTTTTGGATTATTAGTTGGTGATTTATTTTGGATATTCAATTTTAATCCTTGAATAAATTAAATTATTTTGAATTGATAATTGTTTTATAAACTTTTATGCATGTGACCGATTCAAATTAATTTTTCATTCTAGGTATGACTAGTGGGAAAGTTAGTTGTCTGGCAGATAGTGCAACCACGCACACAGTTTTGCGTGAACGCATCTATTTCACTAACTTCATACCTAAGAATGCACCTCTGACAACCCTCTCAAGCCCATCCAACCTGATCGAAGGATACGGTAAGGCACGTATAATGTTGTCCAATGGTACAATCTTGACCATTGCTGAGGCACTCTATTCTCCACATTCCGGAAGAACGTTGCTAATTTTCAAGGATACTAGAGATAACAATTACCACGCTGAAACCTACGTAGAAAATGGAGTTGAATTTCTGTGCATAACTTCCTACGAATATGGCCAGAAGCGTATTCTAGAGAAGATGGAGCGTACCCCGAGTGGTCTGTATACTACGACCATACGCCCCATAGAATGCCACTATGTGGCCGGCCCTACTACTGGGACCGCGCACGAGATTACACTTTGGCATGATCGTTTGGGACATCCTGGACGAATAGCGATGCGTCGTATCCTCAAAACTTCACACGGGCATCCACTAACCCGCAGTTTAGGTTCGATCCAAGGAATCGCATGTCAAACATGTTCAATGGGAAAGCTTATCACTAAGCCTTCTTATGACAAGATTCATTCGAATCCTCCCATTTTTCTACAACGGATTCAGGGGGACATTTGTGGACCGATTCACCCTCCATGCGGACCATTTAGATACTTTATGGTTTTGGTTGACGCTTCCACACGTTGGTCACACATGTGCTTGTTGTCCACAAGGAACGTTGCATTCTCCAAACTGTTGGCTCAGGTTATCAAGCTCAGGGCTTACCACCCTGATTATCCGATCAAATCTATTCGATTGGATAATGCTGGAGAATTCACATCTAAAACTTTTGATGACTATTGCATGTCGGTTGGGGTTGAAGTTGAACATCATGTACCCCATGTTCACACCCAGAACGGCCTGGCAGAGGCTTTCATTAAGCGCTTACAAATGATTGCTCGATCGTTGGTCATACGTACCAAGCTCCCGATCGCTGCTTGGGGCCATGCAATATTGCATGCAGCAAAGTTGGTCCGCCTGAGGCCTGTTGCGACACAACCATTTAGTGCCCTTCAGTTGGTTACCGGATACGAACCCGACATATCCCATCTGCGCGTTTTTGGTTGTGCGGTATATGTGCCGATCTCGCCGCCCTTACGTACAAAAATGGGGCCTCAGCGAAGGATGGGAATCTATGTCGGATATGATTCTCCTTCGATTATTCGTTACTTAGAACCTTTGACAGGCGATCTGTTTACCGCTCGTTTTGCGGATTGTCACTTCTATGAGACAGTCTTCCCGTCGTTAGGGGGAGATAAGAACGTCAACGTTCCCGAAGAACGACGCGAATTATCGTGGACGACTCCCACTTTGTCTCATTTAGATCCCCGCACCGCTCAGTCTGAAACTGAAGTGCAGCGCATATTAGATCTTCAGAGCATAGCTCAGAGCATGCCAGATGCTTTCACCGATCTAGCGCGCGTGACAAGATCACACATTCCAGCTGCGAATACGCCTGCAAAGATAGATGTACCAAATGTACGACGGACTACCCTCCTGGAAGCCCGGGACACCAATTCTGGTGATCCACATACATTAGCGGCTAGCCAATCATCTGCCCCTACACAAAAGCGTGGCAGACCCCTTGGTTCAAAGGATTCACACCCCTGGAAGAGGAAAACCACGGCACAAGGTCCTGAAGAACCTACCGTGAATCCGACTATCGCTTACTCATTCTACCCAACTCATGAGGAAATTCTAGATTATGGAAGCATCCTTGAAGAGACGAATCCTCCTCCCGAGAATCGTGAGATTTCGGTCTATTATGCTAGCTTAGATGATGTGTGGCGTAGAAATGAGATGATTGTCGACGATGCATTAGCATTTGCAGTAGCTACTGAGATCATGTTGAGCGATGACATTGAACCGCGTTCCGTTGATGAATGTCGACGTAGAGCTGATTGGTCAAACTGGAAACAAGCAATCCAAGTTGAACTCGATTCTCTTGCGAAACGTAAGGTGTTTGGACCTGTAGTTCCTACTCCTCCACATGTGAAGCCCGTTGGCTACAAGTGGGTTTTCATTCGGAAGCGTAATGAGAAGAACAAAATTATGCGTTACAAAGCTCGTCTTGTTGCACAAGGTTTCTCACAACGCCCCGGGATTGACTATGACGAAACTTATTCACCCGTTATGGATGTGATTACTTTTCGCTACCTTATCAGTTTGGTAGTTTCCGAAAAACTGGATATGCAGCTGATGGACGTAGTAACCGCGTATCTCTATGGGGATCTTGATACGGAAATTTACATGAAAGTTCCTGAAGGACTTACATTGACTGGTTCAAATATTTCCAAACCTCGGAACACGCTCTCAATTCGGCTGAGGCGTTCACTCTACGGCTTGAAACAATCCAGAAGAATGTGGTATAACCGTCTGAGTGAGTATTTGACTAGTCAGGGATATGTGAACAACGAATTATGCCCTTGTGTGTTCATTAAGAAGTCACATTCTGGATTTGTGATTGTTGCAGTATATGTCGATGACATGAATCTCATCGGAACTCCTGAAGAGCTCGCGAGAACTGCAGCGCACCTGAAGTCGGAATTTGAGCTGAAAGATCTAGGTAAAACTCGATACTGTCTCGGTCTCGAGGTAGAGCATTGTTCGGATGGAATCCTAGTACATCAATCAAACTACACCCAGAAGGTGTTGCGCCGCTTTAATGAGGATAAAGCGAAGTCTTCGAGTATTCCTATGGTCGTTCGTACACTAGATGCAAAACGAGATCCCTTCCGTCCGAAGGAGGATGATGAAGAGATTTTAGAGCCTGAAGTTCCTTATCTAAGTGCAATAGGCGCTTTATTGTACTTAGCTCAATGCACTAGACCCGACATCTCCTTCGCTGTTAATCTTTTGGCAAGATACAGTAATGCACCTACACGCAGACACTGAACTGGCGTAAAAGACATCTTTCGTTACCTTAAGGGTACTACGGATTTGGGCTTGTTCTATCCCTACGGATCCTCGAATGGTGTCGTACAATGTACTCCTCGAGTTGATTCTCGCCTTGTTGGTTATGCCGACGCAGGATATTTATCTGATCCGCACAAGGCACGCTCTCAAACGGGTTATGTCTTTACCGTTGGAGGCACCGCAATATCTTGGAGGTCGACTAAACAGACCTTAGTTGCCACTTCGTCTAACCATGCTGAAATCCTCGCCTTACATGAAGCAACTCGGGAATGCTTTTGGTTGAGAGCAGTATTGGGCCATATTCGAAGCTCCTGCGATCTTCACCCCGCCGTTGATGTCCCGACGACGATTTTTGAAGACAACGCAGCTTGCATCGAACAACTCAAGAAGGGTTACATCAAAGGAGACAACACCAAGCATATTGCGCCAAAGTTTTTCTTTTCACATCAACAACAAGAGCAGCAGAAGATTGAAGTCACGCAAATCCGTTAGCAAGACAATCTGGCTGACCTCTTCACCAAATCACTACCGAAGACGACATTTCAGAAGCTTGTTCATGGAATCGGTATGCGTAAACTTTCTGAGTTGTAACTTTGCTATTTCTCTTTGGAATTATGTCAAACTCAGGGGGAGTATCCTGTAGATACTTGCTTGATCTTAATGTACTTTTTTCCCTACGATTAGGAGCATTTTTCCCACTGGGTTTTTGCTACCTAACTAGGTTTTAACGAGGCACCCACCTTGGGCTGGTCATATCCCTGATGACGTCATTTAGAAGTTTCTTTTGACTTTGCATTTTCTCACGCATTTTTCCTTAGACTATGGATTTTGTCCCTACTCGGGTTTTTGCCATAGCCTTAGGGTTTTTAAGTGAGACTTACTACTTATGCAAGTTCCTACCTTATTGAGAATAAGCATTGTTCCTTGGAATCAGCACTGACGAGTCGACTTCCTCAACTTCTGCATGATGCTAAATCTACCTTGAGTATTTACACACTCAAGGGGGTGTGTTGTGAAACATTCCTAATCGAAGTATGATTGTGTAAATCCTAGGTTAGATTAGATTAGGGTTTATCCTTTCCTATTGTAACTGATATTCCTTGGGGACCAAGGAATATCCTATCATCTTATTATTATAAATAAAGGTTCAATGTAGGAGGGATAAACACACAATTCCCCTACAATTCCACAAACACATATCTCTCTTTTCTCTCTTTCTCTGCCGCCGGCCCTCTCTCCCTTTGTCAGATAAAATAGTCCACAACAAATAATAATTTATTACATATTATTACCCATAACACACACACACACACACACACACACACATATATATATATACGTTCAAATGTATATAGTACTACCATAAGCTCTACACCTTAATTACAATGAATAAATAATTTATTACATATTATTACCCATAACACACACACACACATATATATATATATACGTTCAAATGTATATAGTACTACCATAAGCTCAATATATATATATATAGTTTACCTATATATATAGTACTACTATACGTTCAAATATATATATATATATATATATATCTATATATGTATGTATATGCACAGTACTACATATATGATCAAACATATTATACTAATTAATCTACCTATATGTAAATTTATGATGAGCAAATAACATATATTTTGTAGGTGTCATCATATATTTTGAGCACATTTTATTATTATATGTACAAAGGAATAGGTAAAATAGTATTGAATAGAATAATAATATTTTTTTCTGTAGGTACATTATTTTGCATACATTGGGTTTGCTTTATTATGTAGGTAAATTATTTTGTATGTATTTTACATATAATGGGGAAATTATTTTGCTTTTTTTAAGCAATCTAACATTTTAAAATTCGAATAGTAGGTGCACTAAATCAAATAATATTTTTTGTAGGTAAATTATTTTGCATGAATTTTTATGTATACTAGGCTTTTTTTTGTTATATATATGTGTGTGAAATAATTTACCTACATTTATATGTAAACTATAATTTGTTGACTTAACTAAGCATGTATTATTACATATATTAGGCATGCTTTGTTGTTATTATTTATTAGGCAATAAATTTATTATTTTTTATTCTCGTAAAATCATTAATTCTCTCTTACAATCTATATGGAACTAATTGTGTACATCAAACACTCAAATAGGGGTGTTTTGGACATCAAAATTTTTTAAATGTGTAAAGTCAAATATAATCAATGAATTTGCTGATGTAGAATCTAGTTAATGGGTTTTATTTGAGTAAAAAACTTATGATGGGTTTTATGTGAAGAAAATTAAATTTCAGGAGCTATTTGATCAAAATGCTATTATAATCTGAAGGCCGGCATGCTTGGCAGAGAGAAGCACACGCAATTTTTTGGCACTCCACTGCTCTTACACCTGGGGGACGGCAGAGATAGGTCAAAGAGACTGTTCAGCCCATCAGTTTTTCTTTCTTGAGGAGTTTATTTATTCATTTATTCATTTATTTTGTATGTTGGAAGAGTTATACATACATGAGTAAGTGGCAGTCAATATTGAGTAGGTAAAAGTTCCAGTGATAATTGTTCACGCGATCGCATATATAAACAATACTACAAGGGACAAAAGATTGCAATCAGATGAAGTATATGATTCTAAGAGGATACTTACAAACAATAATATGAAAAAAAATACAAAATAATATTCACAATATGTTGCAAGAATCAGAAAGAAGGAAAATCGTAGAAACCAACGCATTCGATGTTGGAAGATCATGTAATAGATAAAAACTCTCAAATCACCTTATTATCCCAAAGCAATATTTAACATTCAATCCACAAATTCAAACAATGCACATCCAGTATTATGATGTAAAAACTACTCAATTGATCTTAAATCAACCAAACTCTTATATAATTTAGGAGTAATGCTACACTTACCCTTATTTGTACCATCAATTGTACCATATCTCTAATATAGGTATGACTCACTAACGCATGTGGGTTCCATCTCTATTAGAGAGTGATGCAAATGAAGATACAAGTAGAGAGTAAGAGTAGCATTTTTTTATAATTTAGAGCACCAAACTCGCCCAGATAACACTAAAGCTGAAAGATATCCACTAGTCTTCTCCACCTTTACATCGTAAAGTTCACAAATCTAGCCAACAGCACTAAAAAATTCACCCCTCTAACCTCTTAAAGAGATCCACAACAACTTCGCTCTAATCAAGGTGAACGTGAACCCACCACATATTTTACCACGCAAGGAACTTCACATATATCTAGTCAAAGAAGACATATGCAGCATGAATCCAGGCTAACTAGCACCAGCGATTAGGACAAGAATACATGCAGAAGCATTTCTAAGGGAATCCCCCTAGAATCTCTTTGGTTTCTCAAAAGGTTGCAAAACCTCTCTAGTTTCTAATGCCATGTTGTAACACAGAAAGCGAAGGTTATAGTTATTGAAATAGAATGGAATCATTATTACTGTAATAAACTGTGTTTACATTGCAGACAATTTTTTATATTATCATAAACTGTTATGCATAAACGTGATTACATTACAAAAATATAGTTAAAATTAAAGATAATTAGCACTTCTCTTCTTTAAAGGATACCAAAGACTAACTGCATAACTACAAATAAAAACTCCCATAATAAATATACGAAATTGATAAAAGCTGCTCGTCTGCATAGTATAAGAGAAACATCTTAGTTAGCATATCTATAGTTTGCATCACGGGAGGGTGACAAGGGTAGTTGGTTAAAAGCCATTTATCATATTATTAATCCAAGTCAAACCACTCTATTATTGGCCACAAATATATGGACGTATACGGAATAATATATAGGTTTTGATCTGAATTATTGTCAGCCCGGTCACTATATAACTAAAAAATTCAACAAATAGAAATATGCATTCGTATATGCTCTAGAAATACTAGAGTGATGTAGATTCTTCGTCCCTTCCATTGGAATGAGATTCCCTTGTTAATATATTTTTTTTAATCCATGGAGTACAGTATATGCACAGCATGTTCATTAATTTTGGAGTCACTCAATTGTCTACTAGAGGAGGTGGCAAGGTCGGACATTGTTGGGCAAATGACCACCCTTAATTTTATGGTTAGGAATGATCCTAGGTCAACCTTTGAGTATTTACAAATGTAAGTTTGTTAGTTGTTTCCCTTTCTTTAGGCCAGCCTTTGAGTTCATGGAAATATAAATTTGTTTTATAGCTTTTCATATGCCCATGCATCAAATTATTATGATATGCATGTTATGAGATAAATTTGGGCGGGGAGTCGTGTGGAAACCACGAGAAAGTATGAGAAAAACCTCCAACTTTATTGCCTGATAATTAGATAAATAATAAATATAAATGCCTCTTAGCCCTAGAAGCTTTAGGAATATGTTAGAACTAAATTCCTTCACATTTCGGACAGAGGCGAAATCTAGAATTACCAATGAATTCCGGCGAGGGGGAATGGGGTTGATTGGGGGTGTGATTGATTCCATATCAGACTACTTACATATCTCCAGGAAGGAGAACCAAATTACTAGTGTAATTCTAAAGATAAAATGGTGTGATGTGTGCAACATCGTGAACCATCCTTGATAAATAGCATGTTGGAACCAAACTTGCGCACATCGGCGGATGTAGGAGATGCTTCTCCATGCCTACGTATGTGAATGGCGTGTATGAGAGAATATGTATATTGTAGAGAGAGAATATGATCAAAAAAAAGATCCTTGGTAAACAGTGGCGAAGCCAGGATTTGCCGAGGGAAGGGACGAAATTCAAAATAGTGCAAGGTTCAATCGAAGTGGTTGCTTTCACATTGGAGAGTGCAAAGTTTTGAGTCAATATTCATAATAGAAAATAGTCTCTCCACCAAAGCGGTTGTAAGCAATAATATCAAAGCCAATGTCAGAAGCTTAAATTGGCTAGGATTAGATTCTAAAAAATGTTAGGCGCTAGTCAAACAGCGGACTGAGACCTAGTACCTAGGTGCCTAGGCGAGATCTAGGCAGGAGCCTAGATGGATTTAAATTATCGTAAAATAAGCATTAAACAATATTTACATTGTTTTTAAAAAGTAATACAATATTTATAAATAATGTGAGAGTTTAAGATAAATACGGTAGGAGTCTTAAAAGAGAAAATAAAAATACATACAAGAATTAAAAAAATAAAAATAAAAGAGGAGAGAAATGGGTTAGTAAACCACCAAAAAAAGGTGGGGTCAGAAGAGAAAAAGGGGGGGGGGGGGAATGGGCAAACAAACAAGTGGGGTAGAAAGATAAAGACCATAAGAGAAGTGGTGGGTCATCACAGTATTTTAAGAGAGAAAAAAAGTAAAAGAATGGTCAGCAGGATAATACTTGGGTAAGGTGTCAGTAGACAATTTTTACTGACTTAGGTGGCCCAATAATTGTCTAACATCTGTCTTTAAAACTCACACCCAAATTCTTGCTATCCTGATAACTGGATCCAGATCCTATCCCGATCATTCACTGCGGACCATGCGGACCAATTCATCCTAGCCTTTGATTTAAATCTCATGGCCTAGATTTAATTTTCACTTTTTTAATTACCTTGATTCTTTCACGCAAAATGAAGTCTTTTTTTCTTCTACCAGATGCATTTTCTTCGTTCTTTCCTCTTTAAGTTGTTCATTCCCGATGAAAAAAATGGAGCAACAATCACAAAACAAATCTGGTGGGAGGTATCAAAAGAATTAGATGGATTTAAGAGACCTTGTCCCACTCTCGCTTTTTTTTTCCCAATCTCTTTATCTGCCTGCAAGTTTTTCCCTAAATTTAGTTTTTCGTCACCGGAATAGACGCTGGAGATGATGGGGCCGGTGATATCACCGGGTAAGTGGGTGACGTATCGAGTTTGAAATCAATATTCATCCTCTTTCCTCTCTACAATACCATAAGTCATCATGATTAATGCAATTTACCACAAGGATGGGAAGAATAAGATGCATCTAGAAGAAGAAGAAAAACTCTGTTTTGCGTGAAAGAATTGAATAAATTAAAAGAAGAGTAAAAAATTAATCCTTGGCCGTAGGATATAAATCAATGGCCAGGATGAACTTGTCCCCACAGATCCACAGTGAATGATCTGGCGAGGATCTGGATCCTTGATAACCAAACACTTATCTTCTTCCTCCCTTCCCTCTGCCATTCGCTCTATCAATCCCAACCTCATCCCTCTAACCTTTCTCCTCTGTCTTCGTCATTCCTTTGCAAATCCATCCAAACTATCGCCTTTCCTTTGCAAAAACGACCAAGACAGTGCACCAGCCAAAGCCAATTTTTAGAGGTGCCATGAATTCCGACGAGAACGTAGGAGCTGAACCAGCGCTCCTAAACGTGTTTTTCGACGAGGGAAGGGGCGGCTGCCACTCCTCGCCCTCACGTAGCTTCGCCACTGTTGGTAAATACCTAAGCTAGGGTATTCATAATAACCATTGAGTTCTTGTAGAGAGAGTAAGCCCCATTAAATCGGGAGACTATCTAGGAAGGAATCTAGGATAAAATATCCAATCCTCCTAGGATCATGATTACGTTGCCTAATCCCTAAGATATCTTAATTTGGCTTGAATTAGGGTTTCCTTACTTGGGAGACAAGTAATAAAAGTTACAACTAAGGTTAAGTCCAACTTATTGAGAAATCTGACTAGTCCGACAATCGTGAGTTATGGGTATTCTGGTGCTTCTTGTCACTCGAGGTGCCATGTGTTAGTGTCCTAGAATTGCCCCTAATTGTGCTTCTGAGAGTGCATCCCACTCGAAGATGGATAGTTGCCAACGAAAAATGCGTGAATCATCCCAGAATAACTTCTCCAGAATGAGTATCGAAATGTCATTCGAATTGCTTGTTCGATTCGGAGATAACCAAGTCCGGCTAGTTTTACTTGCTTGTCTATCAAGGATCAGATCTTTAAGAGTTCTAAACCATATTGTAAACCCCTGGTCGGAATTCCGAATGCATAATTAAAAAGCTGGATGCAAAACGGAATGCGCCTATTTTGCTTCATCCTTGGAAGGACTTAGATGCCCTAGGAGATATTTTGCTAAGTTGACTTCACTCAAGTCTTCAATCCTTCCTTCTTGCGGAATATAGGTTAATCCGATAATCTTTCTAAAAGAAACCAACTCAGAGTAAAAGTAACAGAGTCAAACACAAATAAGCTTGTAGGTTAAGGCTTGGCCATAGAAAACAATGAAGAAAAAATTTATCTCCTAATTTGAGCGTGTATAAAGATTTCCATTGTGATAATCGAAATACCACCTTATCCAACACTAGGTCTAAGATCTATTAAAGATCTCTTGCTCCGAAACTTGCTTTGATGCATTGAACGGATTAAGGATGAAAAAGTAACAAATCTTGTCCATAATGATATCCATACCTTAATGTCAGTCCAACATGTTCTCATTGACAGGCTGAGTAGGAATAATTGCTAACAATTGCAAAAGGTTCTAAGTGTTTGCAAGAAGTTTTTTTTCTTTAAGCATGAATTTGATTCCGTTTGTTCATTCACCTTGCCCCAGTACGAGTCAGATGATTTTAATAATCGCAACGGTTAACCAGGAATGGGTTTCCTTCCCAGTTTGAATCACGTGTCTGTCCTAGTGAACATTAAACAAAAGTTTTGTTGAGAGTACACTTAGCTGACTTAGTTAAGGCATTTCCGTGTATCGGACCTGAGCGTTTCTTATGCAGTGCCTTTATGTATAGTAAACTATGAGAAAAGAATAACTTGTCCTCCAAGTAATACAAAATCTAATAGAAAAGAATCACCAGAATAATGGGTAATCTAGAACCGAATCTAACTAGGATTTACACAATCACATATATTTATAATATTCACAACAAAATCAAAAACTAAACTAAACTAAACTAAAACGAAAAGAACTTGAATCCATACTCCTTGACCCAATCTTTCTCCCTCCTCAATCCATATCTCTCCCAGCTGCGCACCACAGCATTCCGGCGCTTCCCCCACCACAACCCAACCCCTATACCAAGGATTAACTGTTTTCATTATTCTGCGGAGACGTGGACCTCGAAATTATGGGCAGTGATGCTCCGCTCACCACCGAACGTCTTCTCAAAACTTTTTTTTTCTTTCTAATTTTCAATTACTAAGAAAGTAAATTTTTATTGTCATCCACGTGACACCCTATTCAGTGACGAAGCCACAAAGGCCCAAGAAGGTGCGGCCGCACCTACGATCGTCAGAAATTGACCTTAAGAGCAAGAATCTGCCTCTCTAATTCCTCTTAACCTGCGCCGAAACCTGCAATTCTGTTTGCTGCTGGCTGAAGTTGCTCCAGTCTTGGTGACGTATAAGTTGCAAATTTTGCAACTCACCGGAAAAGGTATATTTGCAACTGATTTTGCATCACAAAAGGTGGGTTCCACAAGGGAAAAAGAAGAGAAAGGTGCACGTGGAGTGCAAATACTACTTAAACAAAACAATTTCCTTTACACTTAGGCATAACATTTTGTTCATCTATCCACCAATTTTCTTTTCTTTCAATTCTCACACAAAACATTTCCTCATTAAATTTTTGTTAGTTTTGCTTCAAGGTTCTTCTGATGAAATCAAAATTGTCCGAATTTTGAAAGTTTTTGATTGAATTGTGAGGAAAAAAGTTAATTTTGTGATCGAATTGTGAGGAAAAAAGTTATGTTAACAAAAAATAAATTAATTCAAAAATCTACACGAAAACAAATGAACACTCACAAATCGAAATTTTCATCTCCTCATTTACATCTATGCATTGGAGCAAAACTAAAATTTGCATCTCCGGAGATGTATATTGAGATGTAAAAGTTGTTTTGCATCTCATATGTACATGGTGTCACTAGTAGCAACCGCTTTGATGGAGAGTCTTTTTTGCTATTAATATTGTGAAAACATCACTACGTAACAAAATAGGAAATCAATAATTGAGTGATAGCACAGTTGTTGACATTGAGAGTGTTGTATTTTACCTTTATTGATAATGAGTCTATTATGCGACATTTTCATGACATGAAATCTCGCTCGCAACAATTGTAACTTGTTTGGATTGATATATATTGTCTACTATATAAAAGGATTTGGTTGTCTACATTTTTGGGAACCTTTTACTCTTTTAAATTCCGCCCCTACCCGACAATTTCTGACTTTGTCATTGACCCTATCATTGTGATTTTGGGTGGTTTCTTATTCTTGCCATGTAAGCACCATAACGGGAAAATTTGACGGATTTGAATTAGAAGGACCAACACTCCATATTTTATCAAATTGAATGACCAAATTGAATGAATTTTTAGTTCAGAAGCCAAAATTACATTTGAGTAATAGCTCAGAGACCATTTCTCGAATTTGGTTAAAAATAAAAATACATCCTTAAAACTTCACATCCTAATAAAACACTATAATCAATGAAAATCAAACACTGGAGCCCTTGATCTTCAGTCCACTCCATCATCTACGTCAAATACTCACAGTGTGCCGAGAGCACAATCCACCCAAAACCTTTTCGGATGTTACAATTCTGCAGAATGAACAAACATTTTACTGACTTAATAATTTGGACCAACTGGTCACATATTGTATGCCAGCTCAAAAGTAATTCTGAATTAATTTAGTTCGTTATTAATGAAATGATCAACATGCTAAGGTGCACTGTTTAGCTTAATCACGGGTTCTGCTGATGATTTCATTGGGTGGAATCAATGAGTCAACAGTCGGGTACTGTTTCTTAAACAACCAGCAGATCATCAGGAGGCAAACCCAGTTGGTGAGATTAACTAATTCGAAGGAAGACATTCATGAACTTGAGCTTCTTGTTTTTCGTTTTGTCTTTGTCTGATCTTCGTTGTTCATCTAACAGATATTTAATTACTTACACTTGCTCATCTAATAAAAAATTGCACTATATTATACATAATTTTTTTCATTTCTCTGCTTGATCTCTATTAATTTAATTTGTAATCATTTTTGTTTCTACTGACTTTTAATTTTTAATTATGATGTGGGGTTTATGGATCTTGGACTTATACAAACAAATATGAACAAAATTACAAGAATAAACTTCCTGTTTATCCTCTTTCGGGCCTGTTGAAACTCTATTTGAACAATTTTAAAGTTTTACCTCCCATAATTTTCTATCTTCACCTACATATGGTCCTATATGCCATACATGCTGCAAAGAGGAAAGATTATTCAGTACACAAATTTACATACTCAACTTTTTAAATTGTATAACAAATATCCCTAACAATTTAAGTATTTTGAGCTTTATTGGTTATCTAATATGATATGGTATGTAATGTGTCTTATCCCTTCACTCCTCACTATTTACTTTTTCGTTTATTTACATATGAACTCTAAACATATCATAATCCTAACTCAACGAAATAACTTTCTTATCATGACTTGAACTAACCCCAAAGGCATTTACTTCTTTCTGGTGGTTTTCAGATACATATATATGGTGAAGCTGAACCCAAAACCTATATTGTTTTTTTATGTAAAGTCTTATGGTTAGTCTAAGCTTTTGCGTCTGCTAAGATCTAGTTAACTGAATGAAAATTCACCTCTTTTTATTGGCCTCATGATTTAGCGCAGTTGATAGAGTAAAGAAAATTGATACGTACACGTTACCATGATCAACTTCTTAATTTAGCCATATCACGGCAACTGGAAGGAGTTTTGAAAGTTGGGAACAAATCCCACCCATTTTTCTAGGGTTCCACTATCTATCCTCCTTGTAAGGGTTTGTAAGGGTTATATGCATATAAAATCCAATTCTGTCTCGGTAGTGGGAGCTTGGCTTGGGTACAAGCACAACATGGTTTAAGTACAATGAAACAAATCATCAGTTACATATGATCATTCCCACTTTCCACATCTTCGAGCTTAACTCTTGTGGTGATTACATAATAAGTCTTACCAATAATTTTATCCTCAAAATTCAACAAAATAAGACTTAACACCACTTTGTTCTGCTCTTGATATCATAGGAATTTAAGCTTGTTAAACCATATTCGCACAATTTGACCAAAAAAGAACTATATTCCTACATTATGTAAAATGATGACAAATACATATATACATGTGACATCCCACATCGCCCAGGGGAGTGGATCCTGTAAGCCTTATATGTATATTCCCATCTCTACCTAGCACGAGGCCTTTTGGGAGCTCATTGGCTCTCCGAAGTTAAGCGAGTTCGCGTGAGAGCAATCCCATGATGGGTGACCCACTGGGAAGTTGCTCGTGAGTTCCTAGAAACAAAACCGTGAGGGCGTGGTCGGGGCCCAAAGCGGACAATATCGTGCTACGGTGGAGTCGAGCCCGGGATGTGGTGGCGGCCCGGGCCGGGATGTGACATACATATGTGAGTGCGTGTGTGTGTGTGTGTGGGGGGGGGGGGGGGGGGGGACTTCTATTTTATTTTTAGAACTGATGATCAGACCGTTTCCAATTAATATATAGAAAATGAATGAATGCATGATTCAATCAAATTAGGGTACAGTTTATTAATGGAATAACTTGGAAATCAGCGCAACATTCTCTGGAGGTTGGAGTTACTGGAAAATGACAATACGGAGCTCGGCAACTCTACACTAATTTGTTTTTCTCATTGTCTGATGAAATAAATAATTAGTTGTATTAAAGTAAGAAGGGAGAGATTAATGGAAAAAAATGCATTAATGTTTAAAATCATTGCATATTAATATATCATAACAAATTGTATGTTAAGGCAAAAAAGAACCAATAATGTTATATTTGTTGTAGGCCTATTTGACATAACTATATAAAGGACAAAGAGGGAGAAGGGCCAGCGGCAACAGAGAGAGAAGAAAGATATGTAATTCTGAGGTGTGTGTTGTATCACCCCCTTATGTCTTTATGTATAGTAGTAGGATAAATAGAATCCTTACCCTAATAGGATTACATCTCTAATAAGAATTAAACTACTAAAGGGAATATACAGATACTCCTAGATACACTAGGATTTACATAATCACATTCCTAATCCAATAGGACTGCAACACTCCCCCTTAAGTGTGTAAATACTCAAACAAAACGTCGCATCAGATCTTCAGCAGATAAGTTAGAACATTTGATGAAGTCGTCGGCACAACTGGTGAATGCGAGTCTCAGATATAAGAAAGTATGCATTGGTAGTAAAACTCACAAAACCTCGCTATGGTAAAACCCAAGGCATAGGGAAAACCCATAGACTAAGGAGAAAAGTGAGAAGTATGCATAATGTCCAAAACAAACGTCAAACAGGACGAAAGTAATGAACTCAACGGAGTATGATTATCCTAGGATGGGTGCCTCATCAAAACCTCGTTAGGTAGCAAAAACCCAGTGGGAAAAATGCTTCTAATCGTAGGAAAAAGAGTACATTAAGATCAAGTGAGTATGCTTCAGGATACTCCCCCTGAGTTAGACATAACTTCCAAATAAGAGAACTACAAGCAATTCAAATCAGATAATTTACGCATACCGATTCCTTGGACAAGCTTCTGAAAAGTAGACTTAGGCAATGACTTGGTAAAGAGATCAACCAGGTTGTCCTGGGGACGGATTTGCTTGACTTCAATGTTCTGATGTTGTTGTTGCTGGTGAGAATAAAAGAACTTCGGCGCTATATGCTTGGTGTTGTCTCCCTTGATTTATCCCTTCTTTAACTGCTCGATACATGCTACATTGTATTCAAAGATCGTCGTAGAAAGGTCAATGACGGAAGTGAGACCACTAGTGCTTCGAATATGTTCCATAACTGCTCTCAACCAAAAGCACTCACCCGATGCTTCATGCAGAGCGAATGGTAAAGACTTAACCCGTTTGAGAACATGCTCTATGTGGGTCAAACAGATAACCAGCATCTACGTAACCAACAAGGCGGGAATCAACCCAATGACCAAGGAGCAGAAAATGTCTTTAACACCATTCCAGTGTCTGCATGTAGGCGCGTTGTTGTATCTAGCCAAACGATTAACAGTGAAGGAAATGTTGAGTCTAGTGCATTGTGCCAAGTACAATAAAGCACCAATTACACTTAGGTATGGAACTTCATGCTCCAAAATCTCTTCCTTATCCTCCTTAGGACGGAAGGGATCTCGCTTAGCATATAGAGTCCGAACGACCATAGGAGTACTCAGAGGCTTTGCTTTATCCTCATTAAAATGTCGCAACACCTTCTGGGTGTACTTCGATTGATGTACTAGGATTCCATCTGAACAATGCTTGATCTCCAGGCCGAGACAATATCAAATTTTCCCAAGATCTTTCATCTCAAATTCTGATTTCAAGTGCGCGGCAATTTCCTCAAGCTCTGTTTGAGTTCTAATGAGGTTCATATCGTCAACATAAACTGCAACGATCGCAAATGCGGAATGTGACTTCTTAATGAACACGCATGGGCATAGTTCGTTGTTCACATAACCCTGACTTGTCAAATATTTACTTAGATGGTTATACCACATCCGTTCAGATTGTTTCAATCGTAGAGTGATCTCCTCAATCTAATAGAGAGAGTGATCTCCTCAATCTAATAGAGAGAGTGTTCCGTGGTCTAGAACTATTTGAACCAGTCAATGGAAGTCCTTCTAGAAATTCCATGACTGCTCTCAATCAAACTGGAAACACCCCACATTTCGCAAGCGAATCGAGTTCGACCTGGATTACTTGTTTCCAGTTTGACCAATCCATTCTACGTCGACATTCATCAATGGAACGTGGTTCGTTAAACATGATGTCAGAATCAACAGTATACGCGAATGCATCATCGACAATCATCTCATTCTGATTCCAAACCTCATCCAATACTGCGTAATGGACCAAAATCTCATGAGGAGGCCAATACGATGTCTCATCTAAGACATCACCGTAATCTAAAATAACCTCATGCGTTGGAATGGATAAGTAAGCAATGGTCAGATTCAGACTAGGGTCATTAGTTTGTGCCGTTTTCTTCTTCCGGGGTTGTGAATCCTTTGTACCTAGGCCTGGCAAACGGGTCGTGTCAGTCGTGTTCGTGTCGTTTTCGTGTAACACCTGTTCTCTTAACGGGTTGTGTCGTGTCACACCCGTTAAGAAAAATATTTTTCTTTTCTTAAATTTGCACATACCACACATTGTCACATAAATATTACTTTAAAACATTAAAAACACATTTTTCGTTTAAGTACTACATCTACACTCGAAAATAAGAGCCTAATAAAAAAAAATTCATACACTACTAATCTATTACAAATATTAAATGTGCAAGGATATGCAAAATGAAAGAGTTTTTGTTTTCAAGGTTGTGAAGCCTTTCTCAAAAGTTTAAACCTTGCCAATGGAACTCAAAGCTTGCCAATCGAATTCATTCATTGTATTCATATAGGGTCAAGGAGTGTAGCTGTAAAAAAATCATCAAAATCGGAGTTAAAATAACCGTTAAATCGTGATTTTTCGTTTATAACCGTCAAAAAGTTTTGTCCCGTTACTTGATCTCTGAATGTTTGTTTTTGCAATTTTTGGTGTATGCGATCTCAAAGCATATACAAACAAGTTTGATGGTTGGATCGTTGAAACTAGTTTCGTAGAATGCGTATCCCATCAAAACAATAGATTCATTAACACTTAAGAGTTTATTCATACTTTCATTAAGTATAACATAAGATTTTGTGTTATCCACTAGTGAAAATATTTTAAATTGAAGATCGAATTCATTCATTGTATTCATATAGGGTCAAGGAGTGTAGCTGTAAAAAAATCATCAAAATCGGAGCTAAAATAACCGTTAAATCGTGATTTTTCGTTTATAACCATCGAAAAGTTTTGCCCCTTTACTTGATCTCTAAATGTTTTTTTTTTTTGCAATTTTAGGCGTATGCGATCTCGAAGCATATACAAACAAGTTTGACGGTTGGATCGTTGAAACTAGTTTCGTAGAATGCATACCCATCAAAACAATAGATTCACTAACACGTAAAAGTTTATTCATACTTTAATTAAGTATAACATAAGATTTTGTGGTATCCACTAGTGAAAATATTTTAAATTGAAGATCGAATTTATTCATTGTATTCATATAGGGTCAAGGAGTGTAGCTATAAAAAATCATCAAAATCGGAGCCAAAATAACCGTTAAATAGTGATTTTTCGTTTATAGTCGTCTAAAATTTTTGTCCCTTTACTTGATCTCTGAATATTTGTTTTTTGCAATTTTTGGCGTATGCGATCTCGAAGCATATACAAACAAGTTTGACGGTTGGATCGTTGAAATTAGTTTCGTAGAATGCGTATCCCATCAAAACAATAGATTCACTAACACTTAAGAGTTTATTCATATTTTAATCAAGTATAACATAAGATTTTGTGATATCCACTAGTGTAAATATTTTAAATTGAAGATCGAATTCATTCATTGTATTCATATAAGGTCAAGGAGTGTAGTTGTAAAAAATCATCAAAATCAGAGTTAAAATAACCGTTAAATCGTGATTTTTCGTTTTATAACCGTAGAAAAGCTTTGTCCCTTTACTTGATCTCTGAATGTTTGTTTTTTGCAATTTTTGGCGTATGCAATCTTGAAGTATATACAAACATGTTTGACGGTTGGATCGTTGAAACTAGTTTCGTAGAATGCGTATCCCATCAAAATAATAAATTCACTAACACAGGGTTTATTCATACTTTCATTAAGTATAACATAAGATTTTGTGGTATCCACTAGTGTAAATATTTTAAATTGAAGATCGAATTCATTCATTGTATTCATATAGGGTCAAGGAGTGCAGCTGTAAAAAATCATCAAAATCGTGATTTTTCGGTTTATAACCGTCGAAAATTTTTGTCCCTTTACTTGATCTCTGAATGTTTGTTTTTTTGCAATTTTTTGCTGATGCGATCTCGAAGCATATACAAACAAGTTTGACGATTGGATCGTTGAAATTAGTTTCGTATAATTTGTATCCCATCAAGTTCAATGGTATATATATATATATATTTATATTAAGTATATCTAAATCTATTTATTTTGTATGTATAATTATTATAGTTTTTAGGGGTATAAAATTTAATTTAAAATTGAATATATATATATATATATATATATATATATATATATAATTGTTATAGTTAATATTTTGGGGGTATAATTATTATTGTATATATAATTATTATAATTATTATAGTTAATTTAATATATATATATATATAATTATTATAGTCTTTAGGGTATAAAATTGTTAAATTAATATATATAATTATTATAGTATTTTTTTAAGGGTTATAAAATTATTAAATTAATATTCTCCTTATCGTGTATCGTGTTACGCATGTGTATACCCGAACCAACCCATTATCTTAACAGGTGCTTATCGGGTTACCCGATAACGACCAGATTCGTTATCGTGTCGACCCAAACACCTGTTAATTTTGTGTCATGTCGTGTCGTGTCGTGTCGGGTTATCGGGTCGTGTCAGGAATTGCCAGGCCTATTTGAACCTGGGGGCCTGCCACTCTTCAAGGTATGAGTAGGCAAGGTTCTAAAAAGCGCTAGGTGCTAGTCAGGCGGCGAGCAGGGGCCTAGCGCCTAGGCGGATTTAGGTAAATTTATTGTATATCGTGTAAATAAGTAGAGATTACATAAAGTACATGTATCCAACAAGCTTACAATTTGAAAACACATTAACCATGTAATCAATTTGAGTGTTTATGGATGATACATGTATCCAACAAGGCAACAAGTAACCATCAAACTTACTTACAATCAAAATGAATGTTCTTGGATAATACTTGTATGCAATAAACATCCAACAAACTTCCAATTTAAAAGCACATTGTCATTGAGCATATAATCAAAATGAGAGTTCTTGGATAATACATGTATCCAACAAGTAAGACTATAAATGATCTCGGGAAAATGCTCAAGTCAACTCCATCCAACAAGTAAGACAGTAAATGATCTCGGGGAAAATGCTTAACTCCCCCTCTTTGTGACAACCCGTCCCTGATTCTAAGAGTTTTTAAATTTTTAATAAAGGATTTTACAAAATGCCCTTTTAGGCACGTGCTTTGTTCGAGGTTAATCATTGTGTTGTGCCACCTAAGATTTGTTTTCTTGGTATATCCTCGTAGTACTCATCTCTACGGACGCGTGGGCGCAAGCGGTTCGTGATTTGGAGCTATAACGAAGAAGTTATTAACGTTTGAAGTTTGGGCATTTTGGAGTTTTATTATAAAATCTGGTGTGAGTTTGAAATGGATGGCTCGGATGGGAAAGGAAAGAAATTAAAAAGAAGAAAGGAAGGTTACGTGTGTGTGTGCGTGACTGGTGGGAAGAAGAGAAGAGGAAGAACGGGTTGGGCAAATCTGCCCAACCAGAGAAGAAGACAGAGCTCCGGGAGAGAAGGAGGATGAATGGGGAGAAGAGAGAGGATACGGCCGGGTTCCCCCACGACCCGTTTTCGACCCGCGGCACCCACACCCAAATTTCGACCTTTTTCACCCATTTTTCCGACGAATTGCTTCAAGAAACTTCTTGTAAACTCTCCCATAACCTTCCCTCTTCATGTTTCACCCCAAAAATCTTGAAATTTGGTGGTGGTTTGGTGAAAAACGCACCATGGGTGCCGCGAGCTTCATGTTCGAAATTCTCCCAATTTTGAAACAATTTCTTCCAATCACTACCATCCCTAGCTTCCTCTTGAGGCCTAGAACAAAGCCCAAACAAGTTTTGGAGCGGCGGAGCTGTTTTGGAGACGGATCGAAAACACCCAAAAGCAAGGGTTTGGCACGGTTTTGGTGAAATTGGAGCCCTTCTAGGCCAAATTGGCCTTGGCCGAAGGTATGAAAGTTGTTCCTCTCTTTGAGATCTTCAATTCTTCAATTTTGGAGAATTTTTAAAAATAGTTGAATTTTCCGGCGAGTCGGGGCGACCGATCGCCACCTGTGGCGGCGTGTGGCCAGTGGGCCGCCAATGTCATTCTTAGGCTGTTTTTAACATCCTAGGTTCAGTTTTGATAATTGGTTAGCGTAGATTGGTCGTTTGAAATTAAGTTCGTTACGATTCGTGGTTAGGTGAAAATATGAACCGACGATCCGACCGTTGGATCGTCACCAAACTTTGGTACGTGGTAGCACGTAATATTTGAAGAAGGTAGGTACTTACGGATCTGAAATCCGAAGTACGGATCTTCCCGAATTGAGTTTGTAAGTTCATAAAATAAAATGTGAACCGCCACTTGGTTTTGGCAATTGGCGAAGATCCGACCGTTGGATCGTAACGAAATTTTAGTATGTTGCTCTAGGAGCATTTTATGAAATGGTTATACATCATGAAATGGTTATGCATCATGAAATGGTTATGCATCATGGAATGGTTATGCATCATGAATTTGTATGCGCAGGATTGTTGGTGCTGTGGACGCTCAGGTAAGTATCAGGTAAGATTATGTGTGGTTAAATACAAGTTGAGTTATGAAGAGTATGATGAGATGCGTTGAGAGCTCATAAACCTGCACCCCGGTGTTAGTGCTCCCGCCCAGAGCTAGTGGCCAGTCTTTCACGTGATGTTCACCTCCCGCACCATACGCTCATCTTGGATCCAAGTTAGGTGCACGGTCCTGTCGTATAGACCACTTTCAGTGGGTTCGGCCCGTAGGTGACCCGCGATCATTGAAAGTGGGTTTGACTCGTTGTTGACCCACGATCATTCGCACGGTCTTCACATGATTGTAGCACTAGAGCGTACTATTTCACACCCAGTCCTGTCGTATAGACCACTATAGGTGGGTTCGACTCGTGTGCAGGCATGATTTATGAGCTAGAGATCAGCTGACGAGCTGTTGCAGTTATTATTGCAAATGATTCACTTACCTGATGATCAGATTGACATGGCATGGCATATTCATGATTTGTTGCATATTTTGAAGATGATGATTTCAGATGAAATTTAGTATATGTATATACTATTTTCTGGGAAAGTATACAGGTCTTACGGCGAGGGGATATAAATGTTGTTTTGAAATGATTTTCGAAAAGACTTTGTTTTTGCCCACTCACGCTTTTGTTTTGCACCCCTCCAGGTATTAGGTAGCGTTGTTGGTGGTATCCAAGGCAGCAGCCGTGATTCTGACAGACCTTCACCCATGTAGGACCCATGGGATATTTTTAATTAAGTACTCCTTATGTTCGACTGCACCTAGACAACTATGCTCTGATTGTGTATTAACACTTCTTGTTTTCGGTTTTTATTTACTCGTATTTCTTCTTATTTTAATGCTTCCGCACTGTGCACATGGCTACGTCACCCTCACGTGACGGCTAGCACGCCTCGATCTCGGTCGGGGTATGTCAGTTTGGTATCAGAGCCTAGGTTTGCAGTCCTGTATATCTTGTGAATTTCCTAGTGTCTTCTGTCAGAATTATGCCGCCTCATAGAGAGCCACGTCGTTCAGATGAGCCTAGTTTCCCTGATATAGCTCACTTAGGGGAAGCTATTGTTAATATGATTCAGTTTGATATCTGTTCTCCCCAAAGGACTTCTCTTGAGACTATTTATAAGTTGAAGCTAAATCATTTTATGGGAAATGATGGACCTGAGGGAGCAGAGCGATGGCTTAATCATGTTGAAAAGTCCTTTTGTGTGATGCGAAGTCAAGGGAATCTTCTTCTGGAAAGGTGGGTCGAGACGACTACCTGGTTTCTGGGTACTGAATCTACATCTAGGTAGAGACATGAGTCTTATACGATGACACCAGAGAAAACAGTTGATTGGGAGTTGTTTAAGAAAAGGTTTATCCCTCCGGCATATATTGATGGTAATAAGCAAGAGTTTACAAATTTGAGACAAGGAAAGATGATGGCGATTGAGTACTACAGAAAGTTTATGGACTTGTCTTGTTACCATCTGGATGTTGCTGCTAATCCGGTTGTGATGTTACATCGTTTTAAGCTGGGTACTAAGAAGAAGTGACGTTCTACGGCGACCACTACCCATTGTGCTTCTTACCAGGAGTTTTACGAGATTCTGTTGAGGATTGAGGACTCTAAGAATATGTCCAGCGATAGTGATGAAGAAGAGGAAAAGAATGTGAATCGGAGGAAAGAGGACAAAGGTAAAGGTCAGTCATCTCAAGGATCTCGCAAGACTCAGAGCTTCAAAAGAAGCGAAGCTAGTTCCAGTTCTTCTAGTGGAGGCTTTTGTGCCACTGGCCAGAGGCGAGGTGGTGGATTTACTGGAGGTCGTGGGGGACGACAACAAGCCCAAGGACGTGTTAACAACATCGCACTACAGGATGCTCAGAGCAATCTAGATTTGATCATGAGTACGTTAAACATTCTTGGTCACTTTGCTAGAGTTTTAATTGGTTGTGGTACTACCAATTCTGTAAGTTCTCATACATTTGCTCAAGTGACGCAACCTCATCCTACGCCTCCAGGGTTTGAGTTAGAGTTTGCTATGCCTAGAGAAGAGAAGTGTTATGTGGATTATGTTTATCCAGGGTGTCCAGTAATGGTGGAAGATGTAGTTATGCCAACTAATCTTATCTCATTAGATATTGTGGAATTTGAGGTGATTATGGGCACAGATTGGTTGTATTATAATCGTGCCAAGATAGATTGCTACGGGAAATCAGTTACTTTCCATCGTCCTGGATTACCAGAAGTTACTTTTGTGGTGAGCAAAGTGGAGTGAGGCATGCCATTATTTTTGCTGTGAGAGCAAAGAGGTTGTTATCAAAAGGCTGCCAAGAGTACTTAGCTCATGTGGTGCTAAATGATACCACTCCTAGTAAGGTGGAGGAAGTTCGAGTGGTTAGGCATTTTCTGGATGTCTTTCCTGATGATTTGCCTGGATTACCGCCAGATAGAGATGTGGAGTTCACCATTGACTTATTGCCAAGTACAGACCCTATATCTTTGACTCCATATATAATGGCTCCTGTTGAGGGTTTCATTCAACCTAGTACGTCGCCTTGGGGAAGCTCCAGTGTTGGTTGTGAGATAGAAAGGCGAGACTTTAAAGTTATGCATTGATTATAGGCAATTGAATCGGGTAACGATTAAAAACCGTTATCCATTGCAGCGTATTAATGATTTTTTTAATTAGCTTAGAGGTGCCTGGGTATTTTCCAAGTTTGACTTGAGGTTGGGTTATTACCAATTGAAGATTTGAAGTGAGGATGTCCCTAAGATTGTTTCAGGACTTGTTGTGGTCATTATGAGTTCTTGGTGATGTCGTTCGGGTTAACGAATGTGCCTGCTGCTTTATGGATTTGATGAATCGAGTATTCCAGCAATATCTAGACAGGTTTGTTATTGTTTCATTGATGATATTCTGGTATACTCTAAGACTAGAGCAGAGCATGCTAAACATTTTGAATTGGTGTTACGAAGTTAGAGGGAGCATCGGTTGTATGCTAAGTTTAGCAAATGCCAATTTTGGTTGAGTCAAATAGCATTTCTGGGACATGTTATATCTGCACAAGGTATTCAAGTAGATCCTCAAAAAGTGGTAGCTGTGGAGAATTGGGAACGACCGCGAACCGTCACTGAGGTACGGAGTTTTCTTGGCCTAGCAGGCTACTATAGACGGTGTGTAAAGGATTTTTCAGTCATTACCTTGCCATTGACGGGATTGACTAGAAAAGAGGTTAGGTTTGAGTGGGATGAAAATTGTGAGCAAAGTTTTCAGCAACTGAAGTATTATCTCACTCATATACCTGTTTTAGCATTCCCAGATGATAGCGGTAATTATGAGGTCTATAGGATGCTTCTTTGAATGGTCTTGGATGCGTATTGATGCAACATGGCAGGGTGATTGTTTACGCTTCACGGCAATTGAAACCTCATGAGATGAATTACCTTACTCATGATTTGGAATTAATGGCTATTATCTTTACTTTGAAGATTTGGAGACATTACCTTTATGGAGAAAAGTGTAAGATTTTTTACGGATCATAAGAGTCTCCAGTATCTGTTTACTTAGAGGGATCTTAATCTTCGTCAACGAAGGTGGATTGAGTTGCTAAGAGATTATGATCGCACGATTGAGTATCATCCTGATCGTGCAAATGTGGTAGCTGATGCACTTAGTAGTAAGACTTCAGCTAGACTTCATGCCAGTTATGATTGTCATGTTCTTCTTCTTGATGATTTACGGTTCACTGGAGTGAAGTTAGGAGTGGAAGATAAAGAAGAAGCCTTACTTGTTAATTTTCAAGTTAGGCCAGATTTTAGTGGATCGTGTGCTT
This sequence comes from Cotoneaster glaucophyllus, assembly GCA_036320875.1. Lineage (NCBI taxonomy): Eukaryota > Viridiplantae > Streptophyta > Magnoliopsida > Rosales > Rosaceae > Cotoneaster > Cotoneaster glaucophyllus. The sequence continues at coordinate 36,853,149 of CM070073.1, forward strand.
GAAACTCAGATGGATGATGAAGAGACCCAAGAATTAATTGAGGCAAGGAACGACGGGAAAAAGAAAGACCTCAGAGTTAGAGAATCAGATGGCATGCTTATGCAAGAGAACAGGATGTATGTGCTTAATGATATGGAATTAAAGAAAGTAATTTTGGACGAAGCACACTATTCAGCATATGCTATGCATCCAAGAGGTACGAAGATGTATCATACCTTTAGACCGTTCTACTATTCGTGCTTAGGTGAAAATATGAACCCACGATCCGACCGTTGGATCGACACCAAACGTTGGTACGTGGTAGCACGTAATATTTGAAGAAGGTAGGAACTTATGGATCGAAAATCCGACGTACGGATCTTCTCGAATTGAGTTTGTAAGTTCATAAAATAAAATGTGAACTGCCACTTGGTTTTGGCAATTGGCGAAGATCCGACCGTTGGATCGTAACGAAATTTTAGTATGTTGCTCTAGGAGCATTTTATGCATCTTGGGAAGTTACGGATCGAAGATTTGAGTTAAGGATCTTCCTGATCAAGTAAGTGGGGCTGTGGACCCTACAGTCGATCGTTGATCGACGGTTGACTTTTGATTAAGGGTCTTAAATGTTTCTAGAATATCCTTGAGGATATGTTTTACGTGAATTAAGAATTTTATGGTTAAGAGTTCTAGGTAGTAGTTTGATATTTGTTTTAGGCGCCGAACGTTTTGGGACGCCTCGATGTTTACTTTAGGGAGCCGTAGCGCGGACTCCAGGTGAATGGGCTTTTGTTTTCCATATATACCTATATACTACGTGTTTTTCCCAGAAAGTGCATTTTAAATGCTTTTATAAGTGAAATGCCATGCCAATACCTATATACGTCTAGTTATGCATCATGAAATGGTTATACCTCATGAAATGGTTATGCATCATGAAATGGTTATACCTCGTGAAATGGTTATACATCATGGAATGGTTATGCATCATGAATTTGTATGCGCATGATTGTTGGTGTTGTGGACGCTCAGGTAAGTATCAAGTAAGATTATGTGTGGTTAAATACAAGTTGAGTTATGAAGAGTATGATGAGATGTGTTGAGAGCTCATAAACCTGCACCCCGGTGTTAGTGCTCCCGCCCAGAGCTAGTGGCCAGTCTTTCACGTGACGTTCACCTCCCGCACCATACGCTCATCTTGGATCCAAGTTAGGTGCACGGTCCTGTCGTATAGACCACTTTCAGTGGGTTCGACTCATAGGTGACCCGCGATCATTGAAAGTGGGTTTGACTCGTTGTTGACCTGCGATCATTCGCACAGTCTTCACGTGATTGTAGCACTAAAGCGTACTATTTCACACCCAGTCCTGTCGTATAAACCACTATAAGTGGGTTCGACCCGTGTGTAGGCATGATTTATGAGCTAGGGATCAGCTGACGAGCTGTTGCAGTTATTATTGCATATGATTCACTTACCTGATGATCAGATTGACATGGCATGGCATATTCATGATTTGTTGCATATATTGAAGATGATGATTTCAGATGAAATTTAGTATATGTATATATTATTTTCTGGGAAAGTATACAGGTCTTACGGCGAGGGGATATAAATGTTGTTTTGAAATGATTTTCGAAAAGACTTTGTTTTTGCCCACTCACGCTTTTGTTTTGCGCCCCTCCAGGTATTAGGTAGCGTTGTTGGTGGTATTCGAGGCAGCAGCCGTGATTCTGACAGACCTTCACCCATGTAGGACCCATGGGATATTTTTAATTAAGTACTCCTTATGTTCGACTGCACCTAGACAACTATGCTTTGATTGTGTATTAACACTTCTTGTTTTCGGTTTTTATTTACTTGTATTTCTTCTTATTTTAATGCTTCCGCACTGTGCACATGGGTACGTCACCCTCACGTGACGGCCAGCACGCCTCGATCTCGGTCGGGGTGTGTCACTCTTAGTCTTTCCTGTGAGATGAAAAAAGAGAAACAAAACGGAAAATTGTAAAATTCAAAACAACTAACAAATCATAATCCCAAACAATGCAAAATCCAGTAGAGCATGCATCATTAGATGCCTAAGGACACGTTACATCACAAGGCCCTATTGAATTAGAGAGAAACCACAAAAGTAAAAAAGCAGATGTTCTAAGTTGATAAAGGCAAAAAGCTCAGCACGATGTATGCACACTTGACCAGCATATACTGACTAAATGAATTTTCAGGAACCTAAAATTAAAGCTTTAGTGAACTAGACTGGAGGGCAGGAAAGCCAAACTTTTTATAACATTAAGAGAGTGAGATAACATGAAAGTTGTTTTGCTGAGTATCCAATAAACTTACAAATTAAAAGCACATTAAGCATATAATCAAAATGAGTGTTCTTGGATAATACATGTATCCAACAGGTTCACAATTTAAGTTCAAACACATAAAATGCAAAATGAAAGGGATAAGGATATAAGATACCTGCAAAGTTTTAAAGCTAGGTCTTAATCTCTTCTTCTCCATATCCTTCCAAGACTATCTCCGTGTCGAACTCAAACTCAATTTCTTCTTCATCATCCACTTCTTCTTCCGTGTCCTCATCCGATACAAAATCTTCTTCATGAAGCTCTCTTACTTCAACATTTCTAGAACTCCTCTTAGGCTCTTGGGAACTATCCACCTCTAATTTCTCTCCATCCATTCCCGAACCAAGCTCGATTTCTTCATCAACACCCTCCACAATCCATCCTTGCGCCATACTAGCATCACTAGCAAGTAGTATATCCACTTTCTTCTCTCTCTCTCTTTTCTTCTTGTTCATAATCCTCGCATTGAATTGGACATAGACCAAATTATTCAACCTTGTAGTATCTAGTCTATTCCTTTTCTTTGTATGTATTCCCTCAAAAGTGCTCCAATTTCTCTCACACCCGGATGAACTTGTAGTCAAAGAGAGAATTTTGATAGCAATTCTTTGCAAATTAGGTACACCATTGCCATAAGTAGACCACCATGTAGCTAAAAAAGTACAAAGTACACAATTTGAATTAGACTAGTAAAGAAAAACAATTAGAATTAGACTAGTAAAGAAAAACAATTACAATTAGACTAGTAAATAAAAACAACTAGAATTACTCAATTAGAATCATACCCGGATCATAGTTGTCATCATTCTCAACGCATCCAATCTCCGCCAAATGCCTTCCAAATCCACCCTCTTTTTTCTTGTACTTTGGCATCTCTATATTAATAACTCGGTTTTGGACTTAAAAGTCGTCGGGGAAGAACTTCTCAACACAAGTAAACATGGCGTCCATGACAAATGAATCATGTTGAATGTTTTGATCTTTGAAGAAGTAATAAGGATTCAAGAAGTACGCTGCCAAATGTAATGGACCATCAAGCCGATCATGAGCTTTTTCATCAATAATTTGTATGATTGGTCTATAATGGGCCTCATTATTTTTCAATGCCTCTTTGATCTCATTCCTCGCTTTTTGTAGCTCCCCGTACAAAAAACTCATTGATGGCTTTTTATCCCCATCCACTAGTCGAAGAACCTTAAACAACGTTCAAACACTCTCAAGCAAAGTGAGACCCCATTCCAAAAATGTGCACTCACCATGGTAGCATATGCCGCTTTCCCCTTTGTACTCTTGGAATGTTAGCATTGTTCCCATTCATCACTAGCAACCATAATCCTCGAGTCTTTTTTCTTATCAATCAAGCTTTGCAAAATTAGGAAAGAAGTTGCAAATCTTGTGACTCCGGGCCCCACTATGTCTCTTTTCTTTGTATACTTTCTCATCAATGCTAATGTTTTATGATGAGAATAAATGAAGATAGTAAAAGCTTTTGCCTTTTCAATCATTCCTTTGAACCTAGGTAGGTTACCAATTCCTTGAAGCATGAGGTTCAACGTGTGAGTGGCATATGATGTCCAAAACATGTGCGGCCTCTTTTCCAACATCTTGGTTGCCGCCGCCATATTGCTAGAAGCATTGTTGGTTATCACTTGAACAACATTTTGTGGACCAACTTCTTCGATACACTTGTCAACATATTCAAAGATGTATTCCCCGGTGTGTGTTTCACTAGAGCATTCCTTGGAAGAAAGAAATATTGTGCCTTCTTTGCAATTCACACACAAATTCATTATACTTCTTCTTTTTCGGTCGCTCCAAGCATCGGCCATAATTGAGCAACCATTCAAAGTCCATTCTTCTTCATGCTTCTTAAGAGATTGTTTTACCCTTTCCACCTCTTCCTTCAATAAAAGCTCTCTCAAATCATATTGACTTGGAGGTTGGTATCTCGGGCCAAATTGACCAACCACTTCAACAAAGCGTTTGAAGCTGTCATTATCAATGGCATGAAAAGGAATACCGGCTTCATACACCCATCGAGCCAGATATTGATCCACCTGATGTATTCTATCCTTCCAAATTGCATCATGGATATTTTGTTGTCGCTTACTCTTGCTTTCATCATTTGATTTTGAAGAACCGGGATTGATGGAGGATGCAAACCTATCAATAGGCCCAAGAGTTCGCGACATTTTCCTTGACCCAACAAGTTCAATATCTTCATCTTCTTCAATATGTGCAAGTTGAACCTCTTCCCTAACTTGCTCATAGTGCATGTTTCTTTCTTTCTTCTTTTTTGCTTCATCTAATGCAGCTTTACATTTTGCTTTATCTTCATCCGAAGACTTTGTGCATCCACCTACATTTCCCTTGACATGGGCTATGTGTTGTTTCATTCTATAAATGCCACCACTGAGTATTTTTTTACACAACTTACATTGCACCTTATCGAAGTTTGAAGGATCCACCAACACCCCATATTCCCATCCCACATCGTCTTAAGCACGCTTTAATGGATTATCTGATTGGGTGGACGACATTGGATTGGATGCTCTGGATGACATAGTGCCCGCCATCTAAAAATAAAATTCCATTATCAAATTCACTACAAAGTTACAAACAAAACAAGATTATCAAATGGCAAATGCACAGATACTTCATTAGTTGTAATTGCAAATCAACTCGAAACCATATTTGTTTTTTTAGACAATCTTTCCTTAAAAAAAAGCAGAAAATCATTTATCATATAAGTTATAACTATAAGTACATAAAAATCTGAATAAAACAAAACCCCAATAAAGATTCTAAATACATCAGTAATTCATCATGCATGATTCAAAACTATTCCTAGTTGTAATTGTATTAATCTGGTTACTGGCTACTACCTTACTGGTATGATTCATGAATCAGTTCACCACAATACAATGTTGTAATTTAAAGTTTTCCAATAACATTCATGCCTGAAATGAAATGAAATAGGTACATTGCATTTCCTAGGATTCACAACGAATGAGGTAGTGACAAACGCTGCTTCACGAAAATGGCTCTCTTCATTAAATGGATATATTTTGGAGTTTCTGTACAGATCTACAAACTTATTAACAATATTAACCCATTCACAAGATTTATAGCATTAAATCGCACAGTTCATTGTACCGAGCTCCTAACCCATCTATGAAATTAGTATTCCACTATCCACAAGAAATTAGAAGAGTTGTCTATATTATTAGAATTTACTTCCAGATTACAGAATCTTGCATAAAAAAATATGAAAAATTAGTGAGATTCACTTGGGCATCTCGATTCCTTGCAGAGACTCAATATTATATATCAAATCATCAATGCAAAGCAGCAAATCATCGCAATTGGCATCAATTAGATTTTCGAATAAAATATGGGAAATGCTAACCTGCAAGTCTGCAACTGCAAGAGGTGAAGATCGTGGAAACGAGAGAGGTGGACAGTGGAAATCTGGAAAGGCGAGATGATTTGCCCAGTAAAGAAGTCGAGAGCGAGACGACCGAAGACGAGCAAGGAGATAGATGCAGAACTGAAGAAACTTCTAATTTTTAGAAAATTAGGTTAGCAGGGGATTGGACACGGGGGAAAGGGTTTAATTTAGAATTTTAAAAAAAAAAAAAAAAAAACCGCCCAGCCACCTAGCTTCCAGCTGATTTTTTTGAACGCCTTGCCCAAAATCAGGACGGGGCTTCGTCGCCCAGCGCCTAGGCGGGCGCCTAGGCCGATTTTTAGAACATTGTGAGTAGGTGATATGCTAGCTGCTAGTGTACCTTCTCGTGTGGGAGGTTCGGCTGCCCACCCTCGGGTCCCATTGCGAAGACAAACTCAGTTTTCCACGCTGAATTGATTGCAGCTCGTCATGTTGTGCTGTTGGCCCAGATTCATTGCCTTGAAGTTATGAAGATTATTTTTGAAGGAGATTCTAGTGTGGTGATGAGTGCTATGAATGGTCAAGAGGATGATTGCTCATCTTTTGGCCCTATAATAAATGACTTGTATTCCTTTCTCAAAGGATTGCCTCATTCGGTGAGCAGCCATGTTCATCGGGAATGTAATTCGGTAGCGCATCGACTTGCTCGTATGGGTCTTAGTAGTTCTCAGGAGTTTGTGTGGTTCGAGGAGCCTCCGGATTTGCTTGAAGACATTTTATTCGAGGATGGCTTGTAATTTTCCTTTCTATTGTTCATTTGAGGATAGGTTCTATTGTTGTGAAAGACACTCTTTTTCCCTTCGACCGGGTTGAAATCCCCGGCAAGATTTTTATCAAGGCCCATTATGCACACTATCCTCAGTTTGTACGTATTCTAAGTTGCTTAATGAATATCATACTTTTCTTCAAAAAAATATAAACTCGAACATGGCACGACTCATTAGATGCAGAAGTAAAAGAGTAGTAAAGAGAGTCAAGTTACTGTCAAACTCACTAACTCGAGTTTGAAACGATAAACACGTTTAACTAGCATTAAATGAAGAAAATGATTTAATCTTTCATTTGTTAATATGCATTCTAGGAAAATTTGTATAATTGTTAGACTACTGTTTCTTTTTTTATGGTTTGGTAAGTTTAATTTTTGGGAGTTTTAACAAAACAATCCCGGTACTGTTCACTTTTAACGAAAAACCTTTTTTTTACCTTTACCTGATACTATTCACTATACTTTTAAAAATGACTTTTCGTTAAAAGGGAAGTTTTTTTTTTAACTTTTCATTAGTTTTCATTTAGGGTTGTTTTCGAAGGAGACTCAAGTTTGGCGCTTGCCTCTACGAAGATGCAGGGGGATTTCTCCGTCTTAGGACTAATTACCAATTATCTCCGCGCCTACCTACTGGAAGTTCCTCTTGCCCAGATCAACCAAATATGTTCGTTGTGAGGCTAATGGAGCAGCCCACCATCTCGCGCGTACTGGACTTAGGCTGTGGAGAGGAATTAACTTGGGTTCAGGCTCCTCCTGACATCTCGATCTGTCACTGCAAGAAAGCTCTTCGTGAGCTATTTTCCCAAGTATTAAAGTTTAACACTATGTTTGGATAGAGAATTTCTAAATTATCACAGAATTTTAAATGACGGGAATTACAATTGACAGTAATTAAATTCCCGTTAATTGAAATTTCATCGTTTGGATGTTGGATACATAGAAATTACAAAATAACGGAAATTCCAAATTTCATTGTTTGGATACTCTCTAGAATTTGTATTATATAGAGGAATACAAATTTGAATAAAAACGTTAAAGAGTTTATAAATCATCAAGGTTAAAGTCATCAAACAAAAATGAGACATTAGTTATAAAATCATCAATTTGCGTCAAAATGATACATCAGCAAGACATTAGTTAAAATCAAAGTAAATTTTCCAACAATTAATAGCTGCAATAATGTGATGACTCCGCAATAATATGATAAAGTTGATTGAAGTAGAAAAATCCCAGTAAAGCAGAATTGCAAATGTCAATGAACTTTCATGACATGTAAGGCTTTGATTAAAGTTGGTTGTGCGAGATGTTTTTTTTCCCTTCGACCGGGTTGAAATCTCTGTCATGATTTTTATTGAGGACCATGATTGCACACTCCTCTATTTGTACATATTCTTTCCCAATCAATAAATATCGTATTATTTTCTCAAAAGTTTAATTTCATATTTAAGTGAATATCTATTTTATATGTAATGATTCAATAACGGAAGCTTACTCTCAAGTTCTTAACTCAAATATACAAGAAAAACTTGTGTGTGGTTTGACTTGCCACTGAATTTTGCTGAATGACACTACAATTCATTCAAAACTCGTCTACGTGACAAGTTTCAAATATAATCATTTATATTTAAAATTTTCATAATTATTTTTTTTCTTCTCCTCTTTTTCTCTCTTTTTTTTCCCAAAAGCACGAAAGAACTTCTAACCAGCATCTCCATTCACTCAAGTCCTGTTAGCAACACTTTTTACTTTTCGAAAATTGTATCCGTTTCCATGAAATAATTGATGCCCACTTCATAGTGGTTCATGTGTTGTCACATCCCGACCCATGCCCCATCACATCCCGGGCTCGACTCCGCCCTAACACGATATTATCCGTTTTGGGCCCCGACCACGCCCTCACGGTTTTGTTTCTGGGCACTCAAGCGAGCAGAACTTTCCAGTGGGTCATCTATCGTGGGAATGCTCTAGCTCATTCTCGCTTAACTTCGGAGTTCCTACGGAACCCGAAGCCAGTGAGCTCCCAAAAGGCCTCGTGCTATATGGAGGTAGAGATGAAAATAAACATATAAGGCTTACAGGATCCACACCCCTGGGCAATGTGGGATCTTACATGTGTGCTCAATTGTTTTTTAGAATGTTTGTTCACATCAGTCTAGTTGAATTGATATATGTTGGAAAACTCTTTTCACACAAATTCTAAAGCACTAAATTTGAATGGAATATTTAGGAAGAAACAAGGGGAAAAAATAAAAATATGAACCATTAAATTGATCTCATGGTGCATATTAATTAGTAGAAATAATATTTATGAAAATCTTAAATAAAAAAGAATGATAAATGATTATATTTAATATTTGCCACATGGCGAATTTTGAATAGATTTGTAGTGTCATTCAATAAAGTCCAGTGGTAAGTCAAACCCCACACAAGTTTTTCTCCAAATTTACGTAAATATAAATAGGTTGAGTTAGGGTGAAATCCTTCAACACAATAAACTAAACACATTGAGTTTAAATGACTAACACAAGAACACAACACATTTACGTTCTATTAACATTAATCGCTAGATTTCAGTTTTCATAACGTGTTGTAGGGTAAGTCGGGTTAGCTCTGAATCTTTCGATAAATTAAACATAATATGTCTTTGACACAAATACGAAGTGACACAACACGAATACGACCGAATAACATGAACTGCCATGTTTAATTAGTTTCCATAACGTAGGTTTGTCCATGTTATAGGGCAAGTGGTAGTTAACTAAAACCAAAATGTAACTTCAACAGTATGTGAAGATGAACAAGACATTTCACCAGCATCATATGTTTGAGTTTGAGAATCATATTCTAAATATCTTAAACCAAGATTTAATTAGCTGCATAACTGAGACCAACTACACAAATGTAAAATAAAAATATGATTTATTTATCCAAGAAGGTTAGGACTTGGGAGTCTCTGGGTGTCCACCAAGATTTTTGTTAAGAGGTATTGCACGTCATGCCTATTTCTTGTATTTAAAATATACATCAATAAAAAATGGATAATATTCAAAGCCCAAAAAATAAATATAAAAATCGACAAGAATATGAAAGTTAAAATTGAGGCAGTGATGTCAGTGCCTTACATATATACATTACTCAATGAAACTGATAAGGGTTGTGATTAGTGATGGGGACTTAATTGTCTTGCTCAGCAAGAATAATCTAGTTGTTTATGTTTGAAATGTTTTAGTTTCTTAATGAGGTTTTAAAAGGCACCAAGTGGGCTCAACTGGAAAACAGATTGTGACTTTTATTAATTAAGAAGTTGCAAATGGCAGCAGCTTGGATTACAGACCAAATGGGAAGGTTGTTGACAATGTAATCTTCTTCATCTGGTGACGCGTGCAAGTGCTGTTTCTCACCCACCGTACCGCTGATTTCAATTTTCAATTGTCTTATATTTGAAATTGTATCAATTTGTGTCTTAGGTCTGATTGATTATATAATCATTTATTAAATTAATGAGGCAATTAGCTTGAGACTCTGTATGGCCTGACATGTAAGTCATATTTGCACCATAATGACAAAGAAAAACTCATCAATTTAGTGGATGATTTGACATTCAAAGATACAAAACGTGTAAATCGATACAATCTCAAAACCTTAGGGTGCAATGTGAGAATTGAAACCTCATGGCCCATTTTCAAAAGGACAATGCTATTTCAACGCCCAATTTTACCTCACATACTCTTACTAATTTTTGGCTATTGGTCATCTTCAATTCAATCGACCCGAAGTAAAAATAGGTATATGGATAGCACTACCACTTTCAAAATCACCTCAAACTTCAAGGGTGTCTAAATATACTTAGTACTGGTTTGGTACTGAGGTGCTTTTATAAAAAGTGGGTATCAAAAAAACATTGAGCTCAAAAAAGTGTTTGGTAAACACTTAAAAACAGCTTATTTTCACAGTTTTTGGTGAAAAAAAAGTTGAAAATGTGAAGCAGCATTCTCACAGCACAATAGAAGCAATTTTTTTTTTCAAAGAACAGCAATACTTAGTTCGAAAATTTAATACGATTTTATTCTCTTATATTGTTTTAGGGGCTGTTTGATAACTATTTTGTTTTCTATTTTTATTATATTTTTTGTGTGTGAGACATGAGAATATCACGTGGCGAGAAAATAAGGGATGAAAAAGGGTGGCAAGACAGAATGAAAAATGAATGGAAATAAAATTTTGAAAGTGAAAACAACTTATAATAGTTTTTGGTTTTAATTTTCATTTTGTGTACCTTTCCTTGTACATTTCTTCTACACTCTCTATCCCTCATTTGCCATGTTGATGACTAAAATTGGTTCAACAAGGTGACGTCTCGTGATTGAGGACAAGCAATTCTTCCAAACTAGCTCGACGCAACCAAGGAGGACATCATCTAGAGCTCTACGAAGAGCTATTGGGAGAACACTGGTGTGGTGTCGTTCAAAAGCCCTCTAAGGCTTAAGTCAACCGATTATCGAGAGCAAAGTGTACAAAAGAGCTCTTGTGCTTAGAAGTGCACACTTTGGAGGAGGGGCAGTGAGGTCTTGATATAATGGTGTTAGATGACCTAATTCATTTAGGAGTAGAATCGCAAAATGATCTTATTTGATCCTTAACTGATACTTAAGATTTGGCGATGATCTTATCGATACGAATATCCAACTCATTTAGGACTAGGATTCTCTTTAGTGATCTCCAAGTGACTTGGAGTCTGCTCTAAGTTAACCCCAACTCTTACCTTTTAGATAGTATCAAATATACTCGTTCATAAAAAAAAAAAAAAAAAAGTATCAAATATGAATCGAGTTAAAATGTGCTTCTTTCACACTGAGGCCCAAATTTATTATCAAATGATCCCATGCGTCCGCTTTGTCAACGTAGGGAACATTTAAGTGGCTTGCCTGCCCACGCATAGGTTGTGCATGACCAGTATTGATAGTGTATTAACGTCGTATTTTCACCATACTGATAATAATAAAAACTGTGTTGTCATTATACTGTTAATATAGTGGGAATATATTGTCCATACGAGATATGTGCGCAAAACCTATGTGCACAAGAGAGAATTCCTTTTCTTTCTGATTTGAAGTGGGTTGGAACACACCCTTGGGTCTCGTTGGCAGAGTATTAAAACGAAAATGTATTAAGAACCTGTTGGATTGAAGAGGTTGGTCAATTGAGAAGTGTTTCGAACCAGACTTGTAGGACTAAATTGAACTGCAATTGGGTTTTGTTGTGTTATGGGCTGCTAAGGATTTGGGTTTGAAAGAATATAACCTGGTAGAGTTATAAATCTGATCACAATTTCCAAGTGGACTTTTTGGGCCACTTCGTAATATAGTCTAGAGTGATAAGTTTTGCTGACCTGCGCATGTTTTTAATGTGTACACATTTGAGATTTAACTAAATCTCAACTAGTTACATCCTAACCCATTCAGTCCTGAAGAAAAATATGCGGGAGAAAATTTCCACCAAAGTGATTATATAGAGAAACCATAAAATCAGCTCTTTTTTTGGTCGAAAATTCTAAATTCATCTCGGCACACTTGAGATTCAAGCATTTCAAAAGCTACACTTATATACAAAGTCACTAAATGGAGATCAATAAAGTTAAACTGTTATTTTTTTCATAATAAGAACAAAAATTTGAGGAACTAGAGGAAAAATGGACGTTGTATTTACAAAAACTGACGTCGGGCGTGTTTACTAACCCGGAATCAGAATGAAAGTAAGGAGTTCGATTTCGATTATGGATCATACATGTGTTTACTAAAATTGTGATGAATCAACAGTGTGTGGAACCCATACAAAAAGTGGAATTCAATTCCTAGAATGGGAGGAATTGGACTCCCTACATCGATGTGGTGATTGAATTCTGCGAGGATGGGGGAATTGGGAATCCATTTGCTCTTTCTATTATGCCCTCCTATCAATCTACCGTTTAACCCAACAAATTAATCTCACGAGCTTGAAATCTAGTAGGGTGAGGGAATCGAAAATCTGATAGGTTCAGGAGATCTGCGGGTCGCATACGAGATCTTGTCCCCGAACACGGAATCGCCGTCATTCAGGAGGCGATGGTCCAACCGCTTCAACACCGCCAACACGCACACGTGGACGTAGCTTCGAATGATGACACCAATGTCAATATCTCACGGATGTGCTTCTCACTCACTGGCTCATCCTCCTGGGACATCGCTTTGACAATCGCGACCTCAAGGTCTAGGGCCAAATTCCTCATGTTTCTGGGTGTTTTCTTCTGCGGGGAGGGAAGATGAATACGACTGGGTTTTTTCTTTTGCAGGAAAGGAAGATGAATGCGGTTGGGTTCTTTATTTGGATTTTACACAATTGTGGATATTTAATTCTTTAACTTAACTAAATAAGTAAAAATAAATAGTTAAAACGTTTTTAAAAATAAATACATAGAATAAAATAAAACAAAAAGGGTATTTTAGTAATCACATTAAGTCTTATTCTGATTCAGCTGAATTAGTAAACAACTTCTATAAACTGGGTTTCATTTCTATTCTGATTCCTGAACATTTAAGTAAACAGCTTCAACAGGAATCCGATTCTGATTCCTCTCCATTTCAATTCCTCCTCAATTCAATTCCTCCATAATCCAATTCCTCCTATTTTGATTACGGTTACGTAAACGAGCCCTTAGTGTCTATAGAATCCTATATGGTCTAGTATTGCGCTGCAACCACATATGGAGCAGAAAACAACTCTACGCTACTCAACGATTTCTCACACAAGAAACTTAGGATCTACAAATTTCTAAGCAATATTCATCTCAGCAATGATGTCCCAGCTTCAGATCCGTCAAGGAAGCTTGCAATCGTTTAACTGAAAATATAAACCAAAGCAATGAGACTGTCGATGCTATATTCTAAGAGAGCTTTTTGGCTACAGTTAGTAAATAAGAATGCAAGAACCAAAAACTACCAAAATGAGAATATCAGGACAGAATTTTACAACATTTTCGATTCACAAATAATATCAACCAAATAGGAATAAAACGAGAAATTTTCTATGCATGTGAGGTGATGACCTCTGTGTTGGAATATATCTTAAAACCGTTGAAACCAAAACTCTCAGTTTGACGAGGCATCTCAGGAAATAAATAAGCAAGAGATAGATTTGTTCTATCCATAAAAGATGGATAATTGATAGTTACATCTCCCTTTTGCATCAGACAGGTTAGCTTTCTTACTCCTATTGTATGATACCTTTTGTTGTGAAAATGAAGAAAAGCAAAGGAAAAGACTTTTTTTGACAGCAAACACCGCAGTTTCTAAGGCCAAGTATTTTCACATTTTTTCCCTTGATCGAATTAACCAACCTTGCTCTCGACAAGACATGGATCATTTGGCATTTTGATTGCCAATAAGTGGTCCTTCCTTTTTGTTTAGTGAACCATGAACGACCCTTGCTGCTGATATGGCAGAATCTGCCCTCTTGATAACTCCCTCAAGCTCTCCGACCTTCTCCGACAATGACATGACATTTGAGTTTGTTGACTGAACTAACTTGTTTGCAGTTTCCAAAGCACTGCATAACTGGAATAATTAAAAGATAAAAACTTCAGAATCTACACCATATTATGAGTCACAACAATTGTTTACACCATAACACAGAAAAGTCCCATAATCTATAAATCTAAATATCAATGGAAACAATACGTTGTTGTACAAAGAACAAAATTATATGGTGTCCAAACTTTTTTTTGGTTATAATTTTGTCCCATCTTTTTGTCCAGGCAAGTTTTGGGACTTTCTGTGACTAATATGGTGTCACATCTTGGTGCTTAAGCTTCTGCAGCTGCATTTGATCCAAGTTACATGTTTCGTTTCAATTTGAAGTGTTTGTTCTTAGTTTGTAATGTAGGGCTGAGATTAAAACAAAACTAATAGGCTACATGTGTGCCACATGTCATAACTCACTTATAGGTAAGCACGTTAGTGTGTGAGTTGGATGAGTGAGTGCACCTCCAATGGCTGTTACTCACCTCCATTTCCATTTCTAAAGCATCAATTCAGTTACACCTAAATCGAATCCAAGGAGCTACGACTCCGAGTTTCTTGCATCTCCATTCTTTCATGCTCTCCAAGCAGAGATCATCATCTCATTGATTTTCTGCTTGAACAAAGTTGCTCTGATATCTCTATTTACCACACACAGAGATCATAAACACTAAAAATGGCCTCAGAGCCAGGTTCATCGCTTTAATCTGGCATGAATCTGTGATTTCTGTGTTCTTCAGCGAATCGCTTTCATAGAGCTTCATCGCTGTAGAATCGTGCTTTGAAAGCCTGTGAAAATCGAAGCTCTGAGTCTAGGCTGAATAACAGTCTGAGCTTCGCACTCCAGTTTTCAATGGTGAAAACTATGAATTCTGGAGAATCAGAATGCGATCCATTCTCAAGTCTCATGGACTTTGGGAGCTTGTAGAAAATGGGTTTATTATCCCAGAATCATCTAAAGAGAGTGATTGCACACTTGAAGCAGGAATTGCACACTTGAAGGTCTTTGGTTCAATATGCTATTTTCATGTTCCATTAAATCTGAGACACAAGCTTGAGTGTAACAATCACAAGTGCATTTTTGTGGGATATGGCACCAGTGAAAAAGGATTCAGGGTCTTTGATCCTATCACTAAGAAGATTATCCTATCCAGGGATGTGGTATTTGATGAGAATGGTCGCTGGAATTGGGAAGCAAACTCTAAGAAGTATTTCAGTGTACCAACCACTACTGGTAATGCAGAAATTGAACAAGTTCAAACTCAGAAGAACAAGAAGAGTTAGTATCTTCTAAGATTGCTCCTACCACTCCACAGGAATAATTGAGTTCAAACATTGATTGTCCAAGTTCACAGGGGGACTTGAGTCTATCACAGAGCTATGACTTCACTCCAAAGAAGTGGAGAGCACTGGATGAAGTTACGGCACAATGCAATGTATGCATTTAAAACCTGAAAATTATGAAGAGGCAGCTCAAGATGATTCTTGGAAGAAGGCTATGCAAGCTGAGCTAGATATGATTGAAAAGAATCATACATGAATGCTGGTTGATAGGCCTTCTAGCAAACCTGTCATAGGTGTGAAATGGGTGTACAAGACTAAGTTGAACCAAGATGGGACAATACAAAAAAACAAAGCCAAATTGGTTGCAAAAGGTTATTCACAGAAGCCATATATTGACTTTAATGAAACTTTTGCACTAGTTGCTAGGCTAGACACCATAAGAACACTGATAGCTCTTGCAGCTCAAAAGGAATGGCAGCTATTTCAGTTGGATGTAAAGTCTGCTTTTCTTAATGGTGTACTCAAGGAGGAGATTTATGTCGATCAACCTCAGGGATTTGTCATTCAAGGCAAGGAGGATAAAGTGTACAAGCTGAATACGGCATTATATGGCCTTAAGCAAGCTCCAAAAGCTTAGTATGATGAAATTGATTCCTATTTTACAAAGGCTGGTTTTCAAAAGAGTCCAAGTGAAGCCACCTTATACACTAAGGTTGAAAACTCAAGAATTCTCATTGTTTCTCGATATGTTGATGATATTGTGTAAACTGGAAGTAGTGTCACAATGCTTGAGGACTTCAAAACTGACATGACACAACATTATGAGATGACATTTGGGATTGCTGCACCATTTCCTTGGTATGAGAGTTATACAAACAAAGAAGAGCATCTTCATTCATCATCAGAAGTATGCAATGAAGCTGTTGGAGAAATTTGGCCTAAAGGACTATAAATCTATGGGAACACCACTTGCAGCACATGACAGGCTATGCAAGAATGATGGAAGTGAGGCTGCAGATGAGTCTGAACATAGAAAATTGGTACGAAGTTTGTTGTACCTTAGTGCCACTAGACCAGACATTATGTTTGATGCTAGTCTCTTGGCAAGATTAATGCATGATCCAACTAAGAAACATATGGGAACAGCAAAAAGGGTACTGAGATACATTCAAGGTACTTTGGATTTTAGCATTGAGCATGTGAAGGGAAAATCAGCTCTTTTTATAGGAAATTGTGATAGTGATTGGGCTGGCAGTGAGGATGATATGAGAAGCACCTTAGGGTATGCCTTCAATCTGGGATCATGTGTGTTTTCTTGGGCTTCAATCAAGCAAAAAACAGTGGCATTATCCACTGCAGGGGTTGAATATGTGAGTGCAGCTAAGGCAACTTCACAAGCCAAGTGGCTGACATTTGTTCTAGAAGACTTTGGAGAAGAACAAGTGGAGCCTGCATTGCTAATGTGTGATAAGAATCCATTATTTCACCATAAAACAAGGCACTTCAGTAGGAAATTTCACTTCATCAGGGAGGCTATCCAAGAGAAGGAAATTGAGCTTGTTTACTGCAAATCCGAGGAACAAATGGCTGATATCTTGACCAAGGCACTGCCAAAGGAGAAGTTCAATTATTTCAAAGAAATGTTGGGAGTCAAATCAGTTGCCAGCTTAGAAGGGAGTGCTGGTGTTTAAGCTTCTGTAGCTGCATTTGATCCAAGTTACATGTTTCCTTTCAATTTTGAGTGTTTGTTCTTAGTTTGTAATGTAGGGCTGAGATTAAAACAAAGTTAATAGGCTACATGTGTGCCACATGTCATAACAACTCGCTTATAGTTGATCATGTGTTGTGCACGTGAGTGTGTGAGTTGGATGAGTGAGTGCCCCTCCAACGGCTATAACTCACCTCCATTTCCATTTCTGTAAGCATGGATTCGGTTACACCTAAATCGAATCCAAGGAGCTACGACCCCGAGTTTCTCACATCTCCAATCTTTCATGCTCTTCAAGCAGAGATCATCATCTCATTGATTTTTTGCTTGAACAAAATTGCTTTGATACCTCTATTACCACACAGAGATCATAAACACTAACATCACAGACTCAGTCACAGTGATGTCAAATACAATAGGGGGAGTTTATTTCTTTAAGTATTTTTCCAACCATGCATATAGAAATCATATAGGGACATAGTTACGTGAAAAATTTATAGGGAATATTTACGTAGTTATGTGAAAATATGAACTGGTTTATATATATTTTTGTTATGTTTTGATATCATTTGTCTCGTAAGTTATGAGACTGTTCTCTCTATATATCTAATTATGTGAGTGATAATTGACCAATTGTAATGAAATTGATCGTACCAAAAGGAATATAAAATTGCCTGAGTATAATGATCTACATTCTACAACCTACAAGACACTAATTTCCCAAAATAATGAACAAAGAATAATCTACTAGACAAATTAGAACTCATGGAGATGTAAAACAAAAGAATTATGCAGGTGAAATCCAACCTAGAGTTTCCGAATGTCTTTGCTTAAAATAAAATGTTTACCATGCAAGAAAAAGTATCTAAATGTTAGATAGCATACTAGGTGCTGCACAAATTATGGATAACAAACAATGGCGTGTAAGAAGAAGTGGAACATTAATCATCGTAGCAGAATCTATAGATATGTCATTCATACATTCTGATAAGATCATTCATCACCTTCAAAGTAAGAGCTGCCCATGAATGATCTGTACCGCCAAGTGCCTCATTCAGCTGCTCATAGTTCTCCTAAAACGAAGATAGTATATAGAGTAAGGAACACTTCCATACAACAATAAGAGAATGCAATTGCAAAACTACGTTATAAGACACTGATATTAAGGGTACAAGTGTAATATAGTTAGAAATACAATTAGTAAGGTTGTTAGTATTTGGTTAAAGTAGTTAGGATTTCTCTTATAAAAACAGTGTGTAATCTTCAGTTAGTTAATACAAATCCTATCTCTCTCTCTCTCTCTAAACTCTCTCTAGAATCTCTTTTGTTTCTCTCTATCATCTTCCTCTTCCTCTGTACCAATTCTTCATCTTTTACAATGTAGTTAACATGGTATCAGAACCACCAGGCTCAAGCCATTGATTGTGGTGGTTTCGTATTTTTTTATTAAATTTCATTTTCTCTTCAGATTTTCTTGAATTTTCCGTCTTAAGTTCTTCGGTGTTTCCTTCTTCTCTCTGATCCCCGAATCGGAGAAGGAAGCAGAATCAATTTCTTACTCAATTTTTGTGGATGCGAATCGACTGAGGAGCGTTCTTTTGGAGATCCTTGGTGCCACCAGCGTGTTCCAGGCGGCTCTGTTTCTTGAAGGGGTCCATACTCTTGGGAAGTAGAATCACTTGGCGATTTGATATGGGTTCATCTTTTTCAAGAGAAATTGCAACCCAGACGACGGCATCAACAACTTAATCCACATAGAGAACGAATTTGGGTTCCAGAGAGATGAAGCTTTGATCATTCCCAACTGGGTTTTGGAAGTTCGATCATAAATCTATCACATGGGCTCTCAACAGAACAGCAAATGCTGAGTCGTATGTGTTATTTCATACTAAACTTTGTTCTTGCCAGGTTCCAAGAGCAAGATGTTTCTAGAAGATTACCTTCTCCTCATTCAGTCCAACTCCCACCCCCATCTCACTGTCCTCATCTCAATCAAATCATTGGCATGCACGGATACAAGAAGATCTACAAAGTTCCCAAGAAACGTTTGAGCGACGCCGTGAGTTCGCTGTCGTTGGTCAATTCGGCCCGCTTGACGCTCAAAGACTACATCTCGCCGTTTGTGATCACCACCCTGGAAGACGTCGTAGTCGACCTCGCCGATTTCAACTGGGTCTGGATGAGAGTTGGGTTTGAGGATCTGGGTTGAGATATTTGAAGAACGGTGTACCAGTCAAGTGGGTTTTGGTCGGTGACAGTAAGGATTTGGTCGGAGCTGGAGTTGTAGGGGTCGGATTCTCGACTTCTTGGTGGTGGCAGTGGCGTTGCTGTTAGGGATTCCGTTATGGTCCAAGTGTTTACCAAAATCTTATGCTTCTTGTTCGCTGCAGTCCAGGTGTTTTGACAAATTGCCAAGCTCAGAATTTTCATGTGAAGGAGGTATGGTTCTTTGCTTCTTCCTTCCATATGCAATGTTGGTGTGAACTCTATATGATCTGTTTCGGGGTTTTGAGTATATGATTAAGGTTGATTACAAGAAATGTTGGTAGTTGAAGAAATTTATGAGGTTGTTTGTTCAGAGAGTTGTCAATTGTTGAAGTTTATGAGTTTTATGAATTGAGAATTGATAAGGCCAATGCCAAGAATGTTTGAGTATATAGTATTCATTGAAGTTGATAATTGAAGAAGGTCAAAGTCAGAAAGTTGGTGAATTTGTTACGTATATTGAGTAGCATTTTTTGAATTTGTTGAATTGCTCTGGTATCATCAAATCAATTAATAATTCTGCTTCAGTATCCTCGTCAACGGTTATGGCAAGGAGACCTAGGGATAATTCTTGTCCAGATACAGGAGTTTGTGCAGTATATTTCCTTTCACAGCCTATAAAGTCGAGTCTAACCAACTCAATTGTTAGCATGAATCTACACTAAGTCCAGTTATACGATGAAGTTTGAAGAAGCTGTTAACGGTAAATCCCATGAAGGGTAATTCTGTGATGTGCGTAGATAAATCTCACGAAGGGTAGAAGAAGTTGTTAACGGTGAATCCCACGAAGTGTAATTCTGTGATGCGAGTAGGTAAATCCCAATCCTACATAGATGTTGATTTTCTGTTGTTGAAATTGTGAAGGCCGATGCCATTGTTCAAAGTTGTTTTTGGTAAAATCCACAGAGGGCGATCCCATGGTGCTATAGTTAAGGCTGATGTCACACTATAGTTTGTTAATTTTTTGTTTTTGTAAATATTAAAGGCCGAAGCCAAGTTGAATGAGATTGTTGACGGTAAATCCCACGAATGGTAAACCCGTAAAAAGTTGTTATACCGGCTTGAGGGTGTGCTACGACTACCTTATAGAAGGCTGTCCTTTGAGAAACTCCTATTAGAGGCAGAGGAAGGGTGTCAATTACTGCTACTGTTATTCTTCCAATAGGATGACGAGTCCCACAGCCATGGAAGAAGATGACACAGCCATGGAAGAAGATGACAAGTCTTCACAAAAGCTTACTGGAGGTCATGAGTGCAACCCCACAAATATAGATTCAGATGAACATTTCAGTGCAGAGTCGGATAATGATTCAGAAAAGCATATCATTATAGAATCAAATCATTTTCCTCCAATTGTACCTAATTACATGGAGAATCTGAATACTGCAGATACTCTAGTAAACGACTCCAGTAAACGAGGAAGCACAATTATGGGCTAGTGGAGATGTCTAGAAGGCAGTTAATGTGCCACATTCTTACTATGATTCAAGGAATGATTCTCAAAAGTGCATAGAAATGATGAATGGGAGATGGCTTGGCAGTAGCAAACACATTTAATACATGCAAGTGAGGATGATGGTTTAATCAACCAAGCTTCTATTCGGAATCTGGATGAGGATGTTGCACAATCAGGACAGTTTGGCGCCAAACTTGAAGCTGAATGAGTTTTGTACAAATGCCCAATAGTTATGTAGTCATATGCAAAATTTGATTGATTTTGACACTGATGAAGCTATTGTGACATGGAATGAATCTGAGGTGGATGAATTCAAGCATCTAGAAGGATTGCAAGATTGCAGTTGGTTCAAGTCTGTTCTGTTTTTCTGGGTTTCATAGTAGTGATTGCAGATGTTCTTCCAATCTCAAACTGGGTTTCCCCAGTTAAGATTGAGGGGAAGTATTACGAGTACAAGTGTAATACAGTTAGAAATACAATTAGTAAGGTTATTAGTATTTGGTTAAAGTAGTTAGAATTTCTCTTAATAAACAGTGTGTGTAATCTTCATTTAGTGAGTTAATACAAATCCTATTTCTCTCTCTAAACTGTCTCTCTAGAATCTCTTATGTTTCTCTCTATCATCTTCCTCTTCCTCTTCCTCTGTACCAATTCTTCATCTTTTACAATGTAGTTAACAACTGAAACCTTTTCTTTCAGAACAGCAGTTTAGCAAAACTTTATTAACAAGATCTGAAGATCATATACACAAAGCATATTACAAAAGGAACCAGGTTTACCCATTATCTCTAAAGACTAAGGGTCTGTTTGGGACCACTTCTGAAAAGGCTAAAAGTATTTTAGGACTAAAAGCGTTTTTGACTACAATTCGCACTAAAATATAAAAGTTCTTTGGGTCATAGAAGCACTTTAATTTTTAATAAAAATTTCAACGTAATTCTAATAAAAGCACTTCTAGCTTCTAGCAAGAGCGTTTATGAGCGGAAATGTTTCTTACATAAGCAAATTCCACATAAAAGAAGTTTACTTTTGTCCATCTTTGATCTTCCTATAAAAAAGGATTCTACAACTGAAAAATCCACCTAATGGGTTTTCGGTTTTCCAAACAAAAATGTGGAAAACCCACCGAATTGATTTTGCAGTTCACAAAAAAGCGAATCAAAAAAGCAAATGAGATTGTGAAAAAAGGAAAACCTGGAACAACTTGGTGAGGTCCAAGCTCTGATCGGAGCTGGAAACAGAAGAAGACGAAGAGGTCTCAGGTTGTTGCGGTGGCGGCGAAGCATCTGATTCCCCCACGTCGCTCAGCAGATCGCCTATGCATAGAAGAGGACCTCCCACACCTCTCATCATCTCTCTCCTCTTTCCCCTGTAAGAGAGTCTGAAACTCCTTTATACCAGTTGGGCCGGGCTTTGGGCTTTGTTTTATTATGAGTATAAACCCGACCCCCCAACTCGACCCGCCCATGTCAGCTATGACCCGAATCAGGCTCAGGGGGCACAAAATCAAAGTTTTGATCTCTGAGGAGGATTGTGATGAAATCTTCAACTTCTCGGCCCTGTGTCTGACCAGGTGAGCTTCATTTACGTTGCATTTCAATGGGTACATTTTTAATTTTCCAAATTCAATTGCTTTTTGTTCCTTCCTTGCGGTTTTGTTTATGCATTTCAATGGGATTTTTTAGTTTCTTTAGGGTTTTTGGTGATTAACTATAATCCAACGTTCATAATTATCAAATTTAGTAAAATGGGTTAGGACAGTTGGGCAGGGCAGTGGGCTCGCCACCTTCCGCCCAAGTTTGAATTCTGCTTCTCGTATATTGGAGTAGTTTAAAATGTCGTTTGTCGAAACTGACCAAAGAGTGGAACAGGATTGAAGTGGACTCGTCAGCACAGGTGTAGCTAAAACCAGAGAGGGATGGGAAGCCAAGAGACTGTAAAGCAGCTTGAGGACTGCTCAGTTGCCAAGTCAGTTTAATCCTTCCTTTCTGTGGCCTTTATATTTTTACATTATTATTTCTACTTTGTGCTTGAATCTCTACTCTTTTTTCATATGTGTTTGTGAAGTGTTACTGATGACGTTCAAGTAATATTATGGAATAAATTTCTTGTTCAATCGTCCTTGAAGTTTTAGTTTTGAGATAGAAGTCTTCTTTCGTTTTCTCAACGGTGAGGTAAGACTAAGCTCATGAGCTTATTATCCTAGGTCGGAACAAGTTGATAGGCCATTCTAGAACGGCACTGGGTCACCGACTGCAGGTTTTTTTTTGGATATACTTATTAAGAATTTGACAATCGGGAATCCATTCGCAGCTTATGGATGTTTTCAATTTTTGTGGTTCTTCGAGTGGAATGTGTGAGAAATTCACCCTTATGTGGAGATCTTGGTAGTGGATTAGGGATGTATCATGTCCATGATGACTGGTATTGCATTGGCAGTGATGGGGTATCTAGCTGGATTGGATGTGTTGAACAATTATGCGATCAGCTAAGATTTAAGAAGAAGCCTCTCTACCTGTTCTGAGCATACTTGATCTTTTTCGAGCTTTGTATTCGAATATTTAACCGTTTCTTCAGCTCCAGACCTAGAAGGAAAACCATTTCTTCAGCTCTTGAGGGTGCCACTTGTTTTCTAGTGAAATTTAACTTCTAGTTCTAGATCACCAATCATGATTAAGTTTAACATATTGGAAGCTTCTCTTTGGAAAATTTTGTGAGTAATCGTTTTCTGAAGCTTTCATCAACGGATTTATTGCGTTGGAAGGTTCTGCTTGTTGCACATCTCCATAGATGTTCTATTATGTTGATCCAAAAGTTTTTCTTTGTTATTCAGATACTCTTAAGCTGTGCATATCTTGGACAGTTTAATCAATATAATTTTATACATATTGGAGTTCACCTATCAAAAGGAATATCAAACAAATTGATATTAACAAATCCCCGTGGAGCTAGGAGATCACCAATTTCGTGTTGAACTTTAAGATTTTGTTATAAACCAGGATACTTGTACATTTGACTATAGTGACGTCTAGCTATCATGGAGAATTTAGACCTGTCTAGTGTCTACTAAAACTTGTACAAGTAATTCGAGCATGTTTTTGCTCCTGTCAGTATTAGTTATTGACTCATTGGACTCCATACACAGTTTCTCTGATGTTTTCTTCCACAGTTTTATGGTTCGCAATCCTGCAGAGGTTTCTACTCAGTTTAATTGTTTTAATTGTTTCATTGACCCATGCCGTTACACAAAAGAGAAAAATTATGTGTTTTATCAGAAAAATCAAACATAAAATTTCTGGAATATTAGTTTATTAATACATTCCGAATATCATCTGACTAAACCAGCAATACATCACTCAACTTCATTAGAGCATGGCAAATTTCACTTTATGGTTCACAGGCCGTACTTCTCTTTGGCATCGTAGATAGAGTCTTTCCCGTTTAAGTTTATTCTGATTTATGTGCTAGCTTAAAGTGTAGTTGAATGATGCTGTGCATGGCTATCTGCAGCGCAATGGGCACTTGGGTTTTCTCCGTAGCAGGGGCTTTGTTAGCGATTCCAGTGGGGATAAAAAGGAAATCTTTAGCGCCGCTTGTGTTCTTCGGCACAACAGGTACCATGCTAGATATTATAATGGGAATCACTCAGTGTGAAAGAGAACATGCAGAACGCCAAGCGAAGCTATTAGAAGCCCAGACTTCTGCAACTGATGCTTCATTTGCTGAGACGGGGGCGGAATCATAGTCTTGACTCTTAAGCATATGGCTGCTGTCAGTTTTCTCTTCAAATTTCTTTACTGTAAAAGCTTAATAGTCGAACCTGTTAAATGACCCCTTTGCTTGAATTCTGCTTTCCCTTTTTCATGGGTTAATAATCAAACGAAAGTTGTTAATGAAGATTACTTGGAAATACCTGTATGAAGATTACTTTAAAGTTGTTCAGCAGCAAATGTTGTGACTTATAATATATGATGTATAATTACGAAGAGAAACTCTTAATTCTTGATAAACAATACATAGTTTGAAGATTATTAGGTTTTGAAGCATGGCAACTGCACAGAAACCATTTCAAACCTCCCCTTTTCCTCATCTAAACAAAACCGGCATTTGCATTGACTTGGAATTTCAAAGGGCTGTTCTTCCCTTGCTGCAGCATTGTTTTGAGCAGTGTTTCCCCTTTGATTCCGAGCTCTTTGTTGTCTCTGTCTGCTGAACAAGAAACCGGAACACCTCCCTCAGCCGCTTTATAGAGTCTCCTACTAACAGACATGTCTTCCTTGTTAAACGACTCGCATTGATCATGAGATATTGAGTTGAAGGGCAGAAAAAATTCAGCAACAGGCGCGTAAAAAAGGGCCTTAGTGTTGCAAAAGTGAAGCATGTCCTCGGGTTGTTTTCCAGTTTCTCGAGAGTTTTCCTCCTGCGGTCGACATCCGTGGAGATCTTCTACGTAATATCTTTTATCCCGGTATTGTTTCGAATGTCACGCTTGCAAGAAAATTACTATCATACCCTGGATGAACTCGTAGGGGGCGGGGTAGACGTCCTAGGGATGAAGACTGGTGGGTTCTCAAGTCTCAACAACACCACCGGGCACCATATTTCGTTATCTTCACATCTATTAAATCAAATTAACAAAATAAAACACCAAATTTATTCAGAAATATTATATGAATATACATTGAAACTTCTAATCTTCAATTATAAATCCAAATGCTTTCTAAAATAGCACTTAAAAGGTAGATTATGAAAACATATCTAACATCTAGCTTAGCGCACGTTAGTCAATTCTTCTATTAACAGTCTCAAACATTCTCGTTTGGCCAACTAACCAACTGATATATATGAAAGAAATTTTAAGAGAAATGATAAACGGACAACATTATTCATGTCAGTTATTTTAATTTGATTTATCCAATGCGACGGTCAGAAATAATGAAGAGTGTTGAGCAGCTAAAAATGATGTATGAAAATCATTTTGCATTTTAATAACACTGACACTAGTAAATGTCATTACTCTTTTGTTATGCATTATTATTAGAGTAAATTACATTTTACCATCTCAACTTTACGTCCTATAACAAATCATGCCTCATCTTTTAAACATTGCAATGTCATACATCAACTTACAATACATTGCAATGTCATCCCTCTGCTAAATTTTCGGCCCATTTGGCTGTTGAATAATGATGTGGCAAGCGTGGGGGCCATTGCCTCACCAAATTTTACAAAAAGTTAATATATTTTTTCTTTGGGGTGGGTGTGAATTCAATATCATTGCTAGTTATTACACACTTGATGTGAAGAATCAAAGGAAACTGTCATCCAAATTAACACTAAAAAGTTAGCAATACCAAATCCATGGTATAAACATAAACAGAAAATAAAGTTGGAAACTGTAATTCACACAAGTGTTGCGCTTTCATATGATTCAACTGGAGACTGCCAGTCCCATATTCATGTCACAAGAACAAACCAGATCATTACCACTAATCCTGGTCACCCAAAGCCAAAAACCTTATTGGGCAGTAGTCCAGGAATAACAAAAACAGAAAATTAAACCTCCCAAATTTGGCTTAAGCAACTCGGTGTCAAAGGGCCTGACGCAGCAGGCGCATATTCACCGAGTGACACTGGACGAGACTGGCCAACAAAAACAGGGGCCTATTCCAGCAAGCAGCTCTATCAAAAACAGCTGCGATAAGCCAATGACACAGACTAGACACACCACCTTTCTCCATTATCAACACCCTTCCACAAAACGCTTCGGCATAAGACAAATCCATAGAGCATCGGCACAAAATTATTATTTTCTTCTAAACCTCTATCCGGTCTATACACTAACGTCCTACTGGCAACAGAACCTGCCCTGTTATCATGCATCTGTAATAAACCATTCGTCTCTGTAAGTTCCATCAATCGGCAACTAGGCTAACCAGTTCAAACCCCAATCTAGCAGAGATATGAGCTCATGTACAGCCTTGCCCCAATATCGACGGGTCCATCATCCCCTCCAACTGCGTGAAGCACTACAGGAATGGTTGAAAGAACACGCAGTGTGAGGGGGAAAACCACAGCATCGATTTCACTATGGGTGGCTCCGCCAATATCTTGGGTCCTGGCACCCTCATTAGAACTATTTCCAGTTCCGCCTAGTTCAGCTTTGAGGCCATAAGGTCTTACAACCAAGGCAACATCTTCAAGCGCCCTCCATTTACCAGGACTACCTCTCCTGAGTGAGCGTCTGTTAGAACATAAATTCAGCACCACTGTGGACGTAGCATCAAGCCATTCTACCATCAAGCCTTCAACTTCATCATAATATATTCGACGTTCAACCTGAAGGCATGTAGTGTGTAACAGTCAATTGCAAATGGATACCCATACTATATTGGCATAGAAATACACGACCCCGAAAAAGCTACTTACAGCAAGCTTGTGAATATAAATGGACATGAATCTAGGTCCTACACCCAATACTCTTGCTTCTGATAGGACAATCTGCAACAGCTAAAAAAAAAGCCAGACGTTAAGCACAGACAACAATGCCAAAACATCTAGCGCGTAAATGCAAACTGAGAACAAAACAACACTAGGACTACTAGTGTTCAAACCATCTAGCTCAACTAAACAAGAATGAAGACAATGATTGCTAATAAAATGAGGATGCGATGAGTCTGTTCAACACCAAGTGATATGATGTCAGATAACACTATTATGTTATGGTGACAACATCGTTATTATAGTATGGGACGCATTAGTTGGTTTAGGCACATAAAAATAAATAAACACCATTTTATATCAGGTTACTGTTGATGAAAAGACGGGCGGAAACTCTTGCACTGCTTTACAGGTAAATAGTAACAATAAAGCCCTTAGATTTTAACATCCAGATACATCTCAGAAAGTACAAGTAAAAAAAAAAAAAAAAAAAAAAAAAAACGTACCTCTTTTTTCTTCAGCAGGGCCCACATGTACAGCTTATCACAAGCATCTTTGACATGTCTACTAGCCAGCTTTCTTTCATTGCAATAAGCGGCAACATCAGCAAGCATTTCAGAGCAGGGAACTCTTTGCTTTATTGCTGCTGCCGATAATGCTTCCTTGATTTCACAGGATTCAGCAACATCCTTATCAAAATAAATACCAGTGAAACATCTCATTTTAACTTCATCTCCCCTGCTAAAATTATTCAATATTCTCCGACGTTTCAAAAATAACTCCTCTGCCTCTATAACTGCAGCCAACGTGCGATGCACCACAATATCTGGATACCGACGCAGTGGTGACGTAAAATGAGTGTACAAAGGAACAGCAAGTCCATAGTGACCCCAATCATTGTCTCTATCTTTTAATTGGCCACTACAAAAATAAGAAGCCAACTGCATTGGTTTTGTAGCATAATTCATAAGAATATTGAATAGAACAGAGTCATCCTTGAGCTCTTCCCTGATTCTCTGCAATGATTGCTGGAACTGCCCAGAAGAAGACGTATCCAATTCCAAACCATGCTTAGAACAAAATGCTTCAAATTCCCTGAGTTTGCGCATAGTAGGTTCTGGGTGCCTCCGCAGTAATGCATTCTCAGGAAAAGCTCTAGATATGACTTCAGCCGCTGCTCTATTTGCTAAAAGCATAAACTCCTCGACAAGAAAATTGGAGTCCTTCCATTCAGAATACATGCTATCATATGGAACTCCATCTTCGTCAAACAGAATAACAACTTTGGAGCTTTCAAGCTGAAGAGCTCCATCACTAAACCTCCTCTCCTTCAAAACTCTGGAAATTTCATGAAGGTCTTTGACAGATCTAATTACATCAGACCATTCAAAATGGCCACGCAACTGAGGACGACCATGTCCTAAAATGTTAGAACTTTCCAAATTAAGTTTCCCGTTGATAATCTCCTGAGCATGTTCATAAGAAAGCTTGCAACAAGATCTTATTACAGTGCGGCCAATCCATCGGTCAACAACATCCCCAACATGGTTGATGTCAAAGAAAATTGAAAATGCAAGTCTCTCTACTCCTGGGTTAAGCGAACCAATATCCTCTGAGAGCAAAGGAGGCAACATTGGTAATTTCCACTGTGACATATACACACTTGTTGATCTAGATTGAGCTTCTTCGTCTAAGGGTGTGTCGGGCAAAACAAAATATGACACATCAGCAATGTGGATACCAACTCTGAAAATTCCATTGGGTAATTTCTCAATTGAGAGAGCATCATCCAGATCAGTAGCAGTGGAAGGGTCGATGGTAAATATGAACAGGTTTCGAAGATCCTTTCTACTTTTGATTTCCTCCTGAGGCACCTCCCATGGGAGAGGAGGAAGACAGGAAAGTGATTCATGACAAAAATCAGACGAATGAATTGAATTTTGGAATAAAATTGCTTCAACTTGTGGCTGTACTTCACCTGCCCGCCCAAAAGCATTCAAGATGACAGCTTGAGGAGCAAAACTTTGTTCATCCCATTTATCTATTCGGGCAGCAAACAACTCCATTTCGATTGACTCATCACCATTCTCCAATCTTTTCTTGATCGAATCAGGCAGGGTTCTCACAAGGACCACCATTTTTGGAAATCTGGGATCAGTTGGGGTCATCTGGATGCACTCGTTGTTAGAAAATGATGCTTTTTTGTTCTTTCTCGTGTCGTTTCTGCAAACCTCCCTGTAAGCAATCCACTTCTTAACATGAAGAAAACCAACAACAGCATCTCGACGAGGAGACCTTTCAATGACAGCAACAACCCTGCCAGTTGGTCGTTTTGAAGGGAATGAACTGATCGTGGCACACATCCACTCTACTGCAACTGCAACTTCATTCTGCTCACCATGAGAACCTGCTTGTAAAGCATCTGAAGCCGAGGGGTACCTTGCAGTGACATGATCATAACTTGTTTGTCCAATTCGCTCTGAATTAACAGATTCACCAAGGGAATTACATTCCTCAGGACGTGAGCCCCTCTCAGGAAACAGGCTTCTTCTATCATTATCATACAAATTCACTTCGTCTACCTTATCTTTACCTTTGCAGTTAAGACCAGAAATTTCATTAGCTTCTTGTGGTAAGTTAAAATCCTCCACCAGTGCAGAGCTGGTACAAGTCCCAGCTGATCCTTTCATCCTAGTCCATAACGCTAAGGGATCAACCTTAATCGCCACAATGTCTCCTTCCACCTAAATGTAAAAAAATCAATGCAAAGCAATTGTTAACTCATTGAACTGTATTCTCCACAAAAAGGAATGTCACCATATATCAATCCATAATAATCATGAAGGCTCCGTGGTAAAGTAACATTATGAGGCAGCCAACTACTTGCAAGTATAGTAGACAAAAAAGCAAACAAGTTAAAAGGTTTCCAAGTGAAGATACAATATGTAAAAAAAAATAATTCCAGACTTACCGCTCTATTCTGCTCAGCAAGTCCTCCAATGAGAACATCCGTTGGTACACCATCAATTTTGCAATAGGCCTACAAGCACAGAACATAGTATGCATGCTAGGTAAGAAGTTTATGACTGAAGCATTGAGAGATACTAATCCCACAGAACATATCCGAATGTAAACATAGAACGAATAAGATCACAAACCTCAAGTCGGTTGTGCGCATTGACTCGAAACAAAGCTCTGAAAGCATCACCTTTCTGGAAAAATAACATAATAAATGAGTCCGCAGTGAACATTTTCTTCGGCAACCATACAACTTCAAACAGGTTCATGTGTAATGAGCAAACAGCTCCCATGGAAAATGTACACTAAAACCATATAAATATACCTCTAGAGCATCATTAACAGCCTCTATGGGCCAGTGTGAAGTAAAACATTTTCTCTGAGCATGACTCTCAATGTTATGAGGAGGGAAATCCTTGAACATCCCAGGTGATCCTCTACAAGCCACGGGTTCAGGACAAGAATTTGCAATAACTCTTCCGGAAGGATCACATTGGAGAGAATGTTGATTTACCAAAATTTGCACATCCTCGTGGTTGACTTGTTCATTGATGTGCATTGTTGGCAATGAATTAAAGGCAAAATTAGATGTTTTGATCATTCCGTGCTCATATGGAGAATGCATGTCTAACTGAAGTTGCTTCAAGGATGCGTTTACATGATGAGGCATACTTCCATTTGCCAGGCACTCAGATACTTCACCTCGTATTTCATTTATCGGACTAGCTGCTAGAGTAGAAAAACGACAAACAGATAGAGTAGAAAAAAGAACAAATCAAATCAAAATAGTGTTTTCCATGAGCATAAGAAACAAAATTCAGAAAGACATTCAATGCTAAGAATGCATATAACCCAAAGAACAGTATATATATCTCCATCAAAGTCCAATTTTATCCAATCAGGCAGTGATTACCTTAGCATTTGCAGGATAATCCCATAAGGATAAACAGAAAAAAACAAAAAATAAAAACAAAAATAAATAAAAAACAAAAACAAAAACAAGAACAAAATACCAATACCCACAAATCATCTTTCTGTTTAAACTAATTCAAAAAACTCAGATTGCAGTTTCACTAACAAAACCCAGCAACAAAAAACCCAGTTATTAAAATAAAAAAAATGAATCTTTGCTCAGTGAGAAAAAAGGGGGAAATTGATCAAAGTACCTGAAGTGGAATTGTTTTGCTTGGATCGGCGATTGGTTCGGCGCCTCTTCTTCTTCTCCTTATCGCCGTCTTCAACCCTTTCAACAACCGATTGAACAACCACGCCTTTCATAATTTAAAGAAGCAAAAAAATAAAATCACTTCCAAATAAACCCAGAAATTAAAACCCAAAAAAGAAAAGATTTTTGGGGAAAATCTCAAATAGAATCGATGCGTCTTCCGATTGGGAAAAAATATATACGGAAGAAACCGCAGAGAGACAGAGAGAGGAATTAAGGAAGTTAAAAACCAAAAAAAAAAAAAAACGGAACAAGAAGGGAAAAACTGGAGGAGAAGAAAACGAGAGGGAAGAGAGGGAGTTGGGGTTTTATAAGAAAGTGGAAAACAGTGTGTGTGTGTGTGTGTGTG
This sequence comes from Cotoneaster glaucophyllus, assembly GCA_036320875.1. Lineage (NCBI taxonomy): Eukaryota > Viridiplantae > Streptophyta > Magnoliopsida > Rosales > Rosaceae > Cotoneaster > Cotoneaster glaucophyllus. Next base: position 36,884,999 of record CM070073.1, read on the forward strand.
TGTTAGAGTTAGAGAGAGAGAGAGAGAGAGAGAGAGAGAGGGATTTTGGTGGGTGGGAGGTGGGAGGTGGGAGGAGGGAGGGGACATGGGGGAGGAGGTGGTGGGGGAGAGGAAAAGGACGTGATGATTGGTCGGCTAAGCTAACGAGACATGAGGCGCCGACTTTCGATTCCTTTTTTGTCTTTCCCCTCTCTTTTTCTTTGCTTTTGATTTTAGAAAAACTAATTTTACTTTTTAGTTTTCAAAAAAAATTAATGAAAATACTTTGAAAATTTTGAGTTTTAAAAAAAAATAAAGAGTAAAGTGAATAATACCATAATTGACTTTTTAGTGTAAATATATGATTTTTCGTTAAAGTTCCTTTCATTTTTTGAACCTTTGGTTTTTAGTTGGAACAAAATTTAACAAGAATTGTCACATTTGATACATGTTTTGTTTTTGCCGGTAAATAATGTTATGGATACTAAATTTTTAAATTATATTTGTAAACTAAATAATGTATTATCAATAAAGAATAAGCACATTAATCCCTACTTAAAAGATAATTAATCATTCACAACCGTATTACCCTTTTGTAGTTGTGTGGTAAAAGAATACTTTTTTTTTTAGGAAAACTAATGAAAAGTCCAAAAAAACTTCCCTTTTAATGAAAAGCCTTTTTTAAAGGTATAGTGAATAGTGTCAGGTAAAGGTAAAAATGTGGTTTTTCGTTAAAGGTGAACGGTACCGGAGTGTTTCATTAAAACTCTCTTCTTTTTTTTTAATTTTACATATGGGTAAGAAGAAGGGTTTTTTTATTGAAAAAAAAAGTTTTGCAGAGTTAAGAGTTATTATTACCAGTCTAAATATATAAAAATATATAGAAAATAAATTTAAAAGTAGTGCGGATAACTTTTTTAAAGTTTGAATAATGCTTTTTCAAAAGAAATGTCGGATAAACAGTAAGTAGACAAGTATACAAGTTCATAATGTGACCTTTCTTTCAAATTTTCACCGAAAAAGATGAAAATTAAAAATAATACCATAAAACTTGGCCAAAAAATAATAATACCATAAAAGGTAGGGCTGGGCGTGGGTTGGTTTGGGTCGGTTTTGGGCCTAAACTGAAATCAAACCAATCTAGTTGATTGGGTCAAAATTGTACACCGAAATCGACCTAGATAGGTCTAGAACCGATAAGGTCAGTTAACAGACAGTGGCTGAGTTAGTTTGGATTGGTTTTCAGTTTGTGTAAAAACGAAAATACATAACAAATTTCTTTCCAAAAAGCTACAGAACGTAACATCAATATGAATGATTGCTCAAAGAAAAATACAAATGATGCAGCTTAACAAGAGCATCAAAAAACAGCTACTACCTTCTCCAAATGGTGCCCCATGTTTTAGTCACACATTACACATTACGTCTGCTTCTATCTCCCAAAATAGGAGAGCCGATTGCTCTATTTTCCAAATGGGAGAGCCAAATGCTCTTCCCTGAAGGTGTGGCTTTCATCTCTCTCCTCTGCATTTTTTTTGGGTCAACTATCTCCCCTGCATTTAATAATCACAAAAGGCATCAAAATGCCTTTCTTAATTTCATTCATCTCAACTTTTTAGGCACATAAAGGTTGCCTTTCCTTTTTGTTGTTTGCTTTCTGGATGAAAGGAAAAGGGACTCTTAAACTAATCAAATTTTGTTTTCATATGGTGAATATATGGTAACTCGTAAATAATTAACTGTTTATATACACATGTATTAGTTATGACTAAAAAATAAAATAAATATATGCAGGACAGTTCAGTTTACCGTATCCTTAAGAATTTTGAGAACTGCTTGCCAAACCGATTAAGGTCGGTGTGGTTTGGTTTAACCATCCACCGGTGCGGTCCAAGCGGTTCGGTCAATTTTTTTTTTATTTTTTTTTTTCAATGCCCAGCCCTAATAAAAATCTATTAAGAAGGATATATTACACTACATTTGAGGTAATGATTTTGATAAAATTACACTAGATAAAGGTAAATTTAACTTTAAACTTATATGCAACTTTGAATTAGGCTAGTTTGTTAGGAGAGTGCAGGGAAATTTTATTTGAAACAGTGTTTAAAATTTCTTCAATACAGTCGATATTTTTATAAAATTATCCAAAAAATTAGAGAAAGATATGGAAATGGAGGGTGAAATCTAAACTTCACCTCATATCGAAGAAACTAAGTTTAGGTTAAAATCGATAGATATCATCGATATTTCTAACACATCTGTTAAATATTGGAGAAACTCTTATATTTTATCCAAACCAATGTTTGGCAATCCTTAAAGTTTCATTTTAAATTCCATGATTCCATCGAAAGTAACCAATATCAATATTGATACAATATATTCGTTGATACAACAACAACAAAGTCTTATCCCACTAAGTAGGACGGCTGTATGAAACCTAGAATGCCATTGCGCTCGTTTTTGCGTCATGTCTTCTGTTAGATTCAAGTAGTCCAAGTCTTTTCTTAGAGTTTCTTTCCAAATCTTCTTCTACCCATTTGACCCTACCTCTGTATCGTAATCACATCTTCTAACCGAAGCGTTTGTAGGTCTTCGTTTCACATGTCTAAACCACCTTAATCGATTTTCTCTCATTTTATCTTCAATTTCAGCTACTCCTAATTTACCTCGGATATTCTCGCTCCTAATCTTGTCATTTCCCGTGTGCCCACACATCCAATGAAGCATTCTCATCTCTGCTACACTCATTTTGTGTACTTATTGATGCTTCATCGCCATTTTGTGCCATAAGCATTATTGGCCTTTTTGTCGTCCTATAAAAATTTTCCTTGAGCTTTAGTGACATGACGCCCGCACAACACACTTGATGCACTCTTCCACTTCATCCATCTAGCTTGTATTTTATGATTAAGGTCTCCATCCAATTCTCTGTTCTTTTGCAAGATAGATCCAAGATAACGAAAGTGTTCGTTCTTTAGTACTTCTTGATCTCCAATCCTTAACCTAACTCATTTAAACCTTCGTTCCCACTGAATTAACACTCGATATACTCTGTCTTTGACCTACTTAGGCGAAGACCTTTAGATTCCAACACTTTCTGCCAAAGGTTAAGCATTGCATTTACTCCCTCCTAAGTTTTATATATCAACATTATGTCGTCTGCAAAAAGCATACATCCAGGAATATCATCTTGGATATGTCTCATCGACTCATCCATTACCAATGCAAAAAGGTAAAGACTACCAATGCAAAAAAGGTAAGGACTTAAAGATGAACCTTGATGTAGCCCCACAATTATGGGAAAGTTTTCGGTTTGTCCTTCTCCATCATACATATCCTTTATGGCTTGGACATATGCTTTTTTCAAATCTATAAAAGACCATGTGCAAATCTTTTCTCATATTTCTTATCTTTCCATTGATCTTCGTAAGAGATAGATTGCCTCCATGGTTGAGCACCCTGGCATAAACCCGAATTGATTGTCTGAGGCCCATGTCTCTTGTCTTAGTCTATGCTCAATTACTCTCGCCTAAAGATTCATTCTATAACTTATTAACTTAATACCCTTATAGTTCATGCAATTTTGTAAGTCGCCCTTATTCTTGTAGATAGGCATCAAAGTGCTTTTTCACTACTCATTTGGCATCTTCTTCTTTTTCAAAATCTTATTGAAAAAGTTTGTGAGCCATGCTATACGCGTCTCTCCCAAGACATTCCACACTACGATCGATGTATCATCTGTCCCCGCCCCCTCCCCCGTTTTTTTACACTTCATCTTTTTCAAAACTATAACCACTTCTTCTTTCCTGATTCAATGGTAGGAGTAATTTCTATACTCTTCTGAGTTGCTCAATTTTTCCAAGGAAGTACTCCTTTCATGTCTTTCATTGAAAAGATTATGAAAATACCCTATCCATTTATCTTTAACCGCGTTCTCTGTAGCTAGAACATTTCCATTCTCATCCTTGATGCACCTTACTTGTGTTAAAGTTTCTTGTCTTCCTTTACCTAGCTCTAGCTAATTTATAGATATCTAACTCTCCTTCTTTATATCTGATCTAACTCTCCTTCTTTATATCTGATCTCTTATGCATATCGTCAAAAGCCGCTAGTTTCGCTTCTCTCACGCCTTTCTTCGCCTCCTTCTTCGCTATTTTATACCTTTCACAGTTTTCATTGGTTCTATCCTTGAATAAGGATTTACAACATTCATTCTTACCCTTAATTTTTTTCCTGTACCTCCTCCTTCCACCACCAAGATTCTTTTTTATGTGAAGTGAAACCCTTGGAATCTCTAAACACCCATTTTGCCACTTTTCGGATACAATGAGTCATGGAATCCACATTTGGCTAGTGTCCCATCTGTATCCCAAACCCATTGGGTGAGAACTTTCTCTTTGAAAATGTCTTGTTTTTCTCCCTTAGGATTCCATCATCTAGTCCTTGGACACTTCAAGGTCTTGTTCTTTCTTCTCTCTCCTTTGATATGTACACCCATCACCAACAAGTGATGTTGGTTAGCCAAACTCTCTTCTAGTATATCTTTGCAACCCTTACAAGTTACTCTTTCTCAATAAAGGAAATTTATTTATGTGTTTTATTACCCGCTCTTGTAGGTGATCACATGCTCTTATCTCTTCTTAAAGAAAGTGTTGGCTCCAAGATGACTTCCCCATCATCATTTCTCTCTCCAAAACCATGACCGCCATGAAAACCTCCGTAATTGCCCATCTCTTTACCCACATGTCCATTTAAATCTCCTCCTATGAATGACTTCTCCGTCTGAGAGATTTCTTGAATCAATTTTTCAAGATCTTCCCAAAATTTCTCCTTCAAACTCATATCCAATCCAACTTGAGGTGCAAACATACAAATCACATTGATGAGTTCTTGTCTATCACAATTTTGATTGCCATAATTCTATTCCCGACCATCTTAACATCTACAACATCTTGTGTTAGGGTCTTGTTCACGATGATGCTAGGGATGGCAACAGGGTGGATTGGGTTTGGATATGCCATTCCTATACCCGAACACGTTTATTTTCTTTGAACCCGAACACGTTTATTTTCTTTGAACCCTAAACCGTAGAATCCAAAATGGGTTTTTCCCCGTAACCGAACTCGTCGAGTGACGAATTTTTCATCAGGGAATGGTTTTCTTGATTATGATATTTATATATTTATATTATTAATTAAACAATTTTTTTTAATAAAAACAATATTAAATAAACTGCTATTATTAATACAATTGATACACTCTTGAAAATAAAAACGATATCTAACAAGTTTTTTTTTAAATATTTATATTACCAAGAAAACATTTACACTCTTGAAAATTAAAAGCATATAATTTATACATATTAATGATCTAAAAGTAAATAATTAATTTTCATATTTAACAATGCATGATTACCAACAATTCCTTTCCATATAATAAATATTTATATTTTTTATTAATGAATGAAATGGTTCGGTTTTGAGTATGATTCAGGGCAGATACCTCAATAACCATAATCGAACACGAAACTAAAAAATTTACCCGACAGTTACCTGTAACCGTAAAATACCCGAAATTTAATGCCCGAAACCAAACCGTTCGAATCGGTTACTTGAGGGGATCAGATTTGATGGGTTAAATTGCCACCCCTAGATGATGCCAACACCATTTCCAGATCTGTTTGTGCCCGGATACCGAAGCTTAAAACCTGAGTTTTCGAGATTCTTTGCCTTGGCACCAACCCACTTAGTTTCTTGGAGGCACATAATACTTATTCTTCTCCTAGCCATAACTTCCACTACTTCCATTATTTTCCCGTTAAGGTTATTATATTCCACGTTCCTACATGCATTCTACTCTTTTGAACCCTACCCTCATGTCTTAACTTTTTTGCCCTCCCCCCGTATAGTAAGGTCAAGGTACTTCTTTTGTGTGTCCTGGGTAAAGTTAATGCGAGCAGATGCTTCCAAACAACTTTGAGTGGAGTCGTTTAAAAAGAATTTTCTATGGTCCCCTTGCTCGTTTAACACTGTATCTGGATGCCGATGGAGATATAGCAACCCTTATTCACTTATCACTGTGCTCAGGCCATACAGTGCGCCACTTACGGGTCACGACCTAGCTTTAGCGCAATTTCGTTTATGATTCATTATCATAAGGATTCGGCGTAAGAACGGATTTTCGGCTGTCGACTGCCTGATGTCCTCCCCTTCATCCTTTATTTGGGCTTAGGATCGACAATATAAAATAAACTTACCCAGTAGAGTTTGCGCTCTTCCACTTCATCCATGATGTCGATATTTTAAACAATGCTTGAAACCATATAACCTCATTGTATACCCAAATAAACTTTAAATATGAATTGTCTTTTTTTACCCTATTGGATAATTATCATCAAATACAGGATGAAATGGACAATAAACATAAAATTTATCAATAAACTCATACTCAATAATCAAACTCTAATCATTATTCTATTTTTTTATTCTAGCTAAAAACCTAAAACTTCATATAAAACAACATTTCCTTTTCCTTCGACAAAAAATAAACATTTAGATTTAAAGAGATATTGATAGTTTAATTAAAAATAATAGGGGTATAGTGTGACAACTCATCCCTAATTTTATAATTTTATTAATTTTAAATGAGTGATTTGATGAAAATGCTCCTTGAGGTAAGGATTTTGATTCCCGTTGACCATCGATTAGAGGGACGTAGGACTCATTCTTTTAGCGTATTTGCGTAATTCTTAATGATACGAACGCGTGGGCTCAAGCGGAATTGAATTTGGAGCTATAACGAATATTTTACGAAACTCAGAATGATAGGGACATTTTGGGTCATTTCTGCATTGAAGATATTTCTATATTTTTGGACCACACTTGCGCTGACACATGGCAAGATTCCCCATTTTTCTGGGGGAGGGGTCCTTTTTTGTCCCGTGATCTCTCTCTCTCTCTCTCTCTATTTTTTTCTTCTTCTTCCACTCTCACTCACCTTTACTCCTTCTCCTCCTCTTTTGCCGAGACACACACACACACCCACACCTCTACACCTGCAATTAGGGGTGGGCACGGGCCGGGCCGGGCCTAATTTTGAAGGGACCAGACCGGACCCGAGTGCAAAGGAGACGGGCTGGGCCGGGGATAGCACATTCTAATATAGGAACCGGACCTAACCCGGCCCGGTTGAAACGGGCCGGTTCGAGCCGGGTCCACGGGCCCTGGATTTTTTTTTTTTGCGAAACTGCCACCGTCACCTTCAAATCTCCGTCTCCTGGCCTTCAAATCCGTTAGGGACTTACAATCTGCCATGCAGCACTTCCTCATCTCCCAAATCACCAGCGCCGAGAAGCTCAAGATTCCGAGTCGGAGGATGAGTCGCAAGTCACAACCGAGTCGGTCGACCACATCTCTTGGGTCGCGATGTCTGATTTGAAATCCCACCCACATCTTCAACGCCGATGGCGTCTCTGGCGGCCCAACGTCGACTGGTGCAAATCCCATAAGGTCGAGACCATCCGGACCAACGTGGAATGGGAAGATTTGACAGTGAGGTCGTCAAGCAGAACAAGAACACGGCGGTCGGTGGGGTGGTCCGGCGAGAAGGAGTGGGCCAGAAATGGGAGGGTTAGGGTTAGGAAGGCGAGGACGCCGACGAGTTTCGACATGGTTGGTTGGGTTTGGGGAAGGACTCCAGTTACAGAGTCGAGCTGGAGGAGACCTAGGATGAGAGGATGAGTGGTCGAGGGACGGACAACGAAGGAGAGACAACTGAGAGTTGGAGTTGAGGGATAAACGGCGTGGAGTGAGCTTCGAGAGAGACTCGATCTGAGATACTAGGGTAAAAACCAACGGTCATGATTGGAATGTATGTTTATTTTCAATCTGGGCCGTCCATTTCAATTACAAATGGGCCGTCCGGGGCCCCCTTTTTCTATACATTTGGAACCGGCCCGACCCTAAAATGTCATTGCCCCGGCCCGCCCCGCCCCGTTTCCCCTATTAAAAAACAGGACCGCCCCGTACCCGCCCCGAACCGCCAATACCTGCCCCTACCTGGGGGCCCAGGGCCCGTTTGCCCACCCCTACCTGCAATCATAACACGGCAACACCCCCACCATCATCCCTTGTAATCCTTGTGAGCCATTGGATCTAGAAATAGAAGAAAACTACCTTGAAAACTACCTCCCCGTGCTGCACAGTACCATCACTGTGCATCACTCTTCTCCAATGATTTATGACCATTTCCAGCCAAGGTAAGCGTCGAAATTGGTCTCTATCATTGTAGATCATGTCTAGGTTCATGATTGGTAAATTGTAGGTGGTTTTGGTGGTGTAGGAGCTCGGAAAACACAAAGGAAGGTCATTGTTCATTCTGGACCAATCCGTGGTCGTTTGGTCACTTTTCAGCCATTTTTCAGCCAACTCCGATCTCCATTGGGCCTCCTAAAGGTATTAATCTCTTCTCTACATTTCTAGCTTCAAAATGGTTTTTGAATCATCAAGTTTGATTAAGTATCGAACTAGAAATTAGTTATGAAATTTGGGAAGATATTTTCAGATTTTTGGAAATTTTGGCTGTGATCATTTGACCATCTTTAGGCCATTTTTCTGGCCAACACCGACATAAACTCGGCTTCAATTTGGTATGGACTCGTTCTCTACATTTCTAGCTTTAATATGGCTCTTGAATCATCGAATTTGATTGAGAATCGAGCTAGAAATTAGCTCTAAAAGTTAGGATGAAATTTCCCATATTCTGGAAAACTTGGACCCATGACCATTTGGCTACTCTCTGACCATTTCGCCGGTCAACTCCGGCCACTATTTAACTTCAAACTGGTACAAACATGTTCCCCCATATTTCTAGCTTTTAGTTGGCTTTTGAATAATTGAATTTGGTTGAAAATTGAGCTTGAAATGAGCTCCTAAAGTTTGGGAAAAAACGTGAAAAGAAATCTGGAAAACTCGTTTATACGTTAATACGTTATACATAATTACATAATGGTTCCGTTACTAGGTGAAATGCATTGCAAGGATCTTCGAAGGCCGCGAGGCGGGTTCGACCTAACGTCATGTTCTGTGAGTGAGCATTTGTTTACACACACACACACACACTTTACCGTTTCCAGAAATGTTTTAAATTGAGTATTGCATTTCATGCCATGTCTTAAATGTGTTATATTCTAAAGGTTGCATTGTTATGATTTGTGTTTATGCTAAGTGATCCTACGGAGGCGTATGTAAGTTTAGGTGAGTTATTATGTGATTGAATGGTTGCATCATATGGGCATGCATATATTCATTTAGAGCTCATCATTGCTGCATCTCGGTGTTAGTGCTCCTACCCCAGGCCAGGGCCAGTCCTTCACGTGATGTTTACCTCCTGCACCGCACGCTTGTCTTGGATCCAAGTTTGGTGCCAGCCTTGTCATACATGTCACATTAGGTGACTTTGACTCGTAGGTGACCCGCGATTAATCGCTAGCCTTCACGTGATCGTAGCACTAGAGCGTACATATTTACACCCAGCCCTGTCGTATAGGTCACACTAGGTGACTCCAACTCGTGTGCAAGCATAGATTGATGAGCAATAGGTTCAGTCATACAGGTCACAGTAAGTGACTCCGACTGTCATGCTAGTTTAGACTGATTTCACACCTGACCATCATTTATTATTGCTGAGATGTTGTGAGGTGGCATGCTTCTGTTTTCACTGCCCTTGTGCATTTATTTTCGTACTTACATAGTATTATTTTCTGGAAACTATACGGGTTTTACAGTGAAGAGTTAGTATTTTCAAAAAAGATAAATGTGTTTTCTAAAGTTTTGTTTTTGCCCACTCACCCTTTTGTTTTTCGTCCCTCCAGGTTCTAGTAGCAGAGCATTTGTGCCGACGAGAAATATTGGCAAATCTTGGTGCTGACGAATACCTTCGATGGTATAATTCTCACCCTATTTTACTGTACTTTACTTATGCTCTAACGACACGTGTGAAATGGGTTCATTCCCGCTCACCAGCGCACTCTTATATTTTGGCACTTTTAGGTATAAATTTATTCACATCTTCCACACAACTACACTTTATGACTTCGTCACCTTCCAGGTGTCGGCCATCACAAATCAATTCGGAGTTCTAATGGACATTCGAGGTCAGTGTAGAAAAAAGTTATATGAGTTCAAATAAAATTTCCTGAGAGTGTAGTGTCCCGCTTGCATTCAAATATCTTTTTCCATAGCCACTTAGTATTACGGTATATTGGTATTCCTCTACAATTATAAGTGAGAGGTCTTAGGTTCGATTCTCGGCAAATGTGAATTTGAACTACATTATTGCTAGCCCGTTTTAAGGCTTAGCTCACCCGTGACCCCTTAGTGTAAATCATATTGTTTCCTAATAATATATCTTTTCCCATAAATTTGGTAATTTAAATTATTTTTATAAAAATAATAATAAAACCTCCATATAGGATACAAATCTTATTCACACAAACTTTATAATACTTTATAAACACACTTGAAGTTTTTCAAGAAGAGTGATTTTCATACTTCTTTTTTTAGCTTCTCAAACAATCTTATTTTATTTATGGTCATTGAATTGAATAATTCATACAACATTAACAACCATAATTAAACAGAGATGTGTACAAAACAAAAAGAGTGTGAAAATTACTTTCCTTATTCAAACTTTTTTCAAATGTATTTGGTTTATTCAATGTCACTATTTACAATGTTAAAGAAAAAAAATCACCCTTTATAAAAGAGAAATGCAACTTTTTATTCTTACTCTCTCGCATACTTTAAGGTTAGTTAACTCAGTTTCTATCGATTATATAATACAATTCCATGTGAAAGTTTAATTAGATCGGAAAGTGAAATGATTTATGATAGGGGTTTGAATGTATTGTCTTCCATTTATGCCACTCTAGCTAGCTAGTATATACTCCCTATCTTGAAAGAGTTGGTGGTGCCACTTGTTTTTGAGTCATGCCGCAAATCAAGATATATGTTGGGGCTACTAGTCATCCATTACCATACGCTTCGTTTGCCAACTTCATCAATTATGTCCGCACATTGTTGCAAGACTACTTGCTACGCCACAATAATGGTTTTGTTTCATTCTTTGACATGATAACATAAGTAACGTTTGTAGATATATAAACATTAGAAGCTGATTTTTATACACTATTTTTAGTCTTTCGCACACTTGAGAAGAAAAAAATATCTGTATTTTTATTATTTCCCTAAATTGTATCTTGAGATATACTTTGCCTCCCTCTAATGTTCTTTTATGTTTTTATTGATTTTTGGAGTACCAATCATTGTACTTCGTGGTGGTTCAAGTTTTTTCACTCATTCTTCTCCTTTTATGTAGTCAAGATCTAGTTGATTACTTAAAAAGGGGAAAGATAAAATGAGATAAGACAACTTAAACCAAACTTTGATTTGATCTTGTTTTAATAATTGAGAACAAGATGATTTTCTATTTGGTGTTTAGAGATAACAAGAAGCATCATGCTAAGTAGATACAAATGAATGGCCAAGTTGTTTAGTGCGCAATGTTTGCAGTTAATGGATTAGCAAAGGCCCATGATGTAATAGTGAGCATAGCGGATGGTTGGCATCCCACATTAACAATATTCTCTCTCAATTATAAATTTTATAAATTGTCACTTAGTTTTACAATGTAGTGATATTATTTTACTTGTACATGAGATGTCTTAATTTCGAATCTCATAATTGGCAAGTTCGATACCACTTTATTTCTCCCATCCTTCAATGTAAATGTATAGCATTGTATCGTAAATATTACAATGTCATTTATGTTGGTTACTCTTCCTAGTCTCATGGCCTATTTATTTGGTCTTTTTATGTATGTAAGTCTTTCATAACATCGCATTTGAAAAGAAAAGATAAAACTTCAATTCTAATATTTTAGAAGAAAAAAATTTCAACTAACTTTGTTATTGGAGAAGGGCATCTATTAAGTCCAGAATTTTGTTAGGTTTGACTTTCCTCGATAAAAAAAATGTAATTCTTATGCTTTTCATTTCCAGTCCAAGCTCAAATTAGGACTAGAACAATAATAGACTGTTAGTGAAGATCATAAGATGATGAAGTTTTGAGCTCTCTCACTAAACAAGGTTTGGTTAAAACATTTGCATTTCAATGCTGCATTTTACGCATCTTGACTAGTGTTGTTTACCTAGTCAAATCTGGGTCCATGCATACCTAATCAAGTCTGGGCTCGTGCATACTTAAAACAGTCATGTGACTCAGGATCGTTGTGAAGACTAAACCTAGACCCCCTTTGAAGAAATCCAAGCTGCACAGGGGTACAAGCTACTCCTTTAGTATAGTCTAGGATTTGAGCATGTTTGATTGATATGTCATTGAATTAGTATCATGTATCAATGGAATGTAAGACAATGTATGCGTGCATCTTGTGTGATTTTCTTTACGAACTTGCTTGGTGCTTTTGGGAGGAGTAATGCTAGGAATACCAAATTTTTTAAACTAAATTTACAAACTAAATAATGTGGTTGTAGATGATTGGATTATTAAAGTGTCGATTAATATACTTATTTCTTATTGGTGACACATCATTTGATTTGTAATTTAATTTAAAAAATTTAATTTCCCTAACATTACTCTTTTGAGAGTTCTCCAAGTGTTTTACCCAGTTAAAGGTTTTCAGGCCCAAATCATTGTGTGTGGTTGAAACCTTTTTGAACCTTGATCGTTGTCACTTTAATGATCTAGATGAATTACAAAAAAAGATGATCTGGAGTGGAGAAGAAATATTTCTAGAACGTTTCTCTCCTTGGTGAGAGTACTTCCTCCTCTGTGAGATTCCGCCGTTTGTGCGAGTGTTCTTAGAGTCTAGCTGCTGGTTGCTTTTGGTGTACTCGGTGTGGTCCTCGGTTTCTGCTGGTTTTGGTTCTCGCGATGGTTACGATTTTCCTATGTTCACCCCATGGTTCGGTTGGATCCCTGCTGGTGGAGGGTTGATTTCTCTCAGATACTAGGGGTAGTTTCAGCCTCAACATGTAGTAAATTGGAGTACTTGGATAGTGGGCTTGGCATTTATTTATCTCGGTGCGCTGTTAGGTGGTTAGGGTTAATTGCAATTCAATTTGGGGTTTTTAGCACTGTTCACTGCCAGTCTAAGTTTTGATTTAGTCAGGGGGTCGCGATTCGAACCTTTTGCCTCTACATCCATGGGTTTATTCTACATCAAAGGAATTGAATTGCGAAATGATAGGTACCGATATTGGCTGGTGTTGGTTGAAGATATTAAAAACCCTTAAAGCCCTCTACCCTTAAGTTATAGGTACTTTACAGTTGTGGTCTTTATTGCGAGTCTTTGTGTGTTTCAACTGGCAAACCTATCCGTTTTGTTTCAAAAGATTTTCTCTGTGAGTCGAGAACAGTTTATAGAGCAAATTGGTCAATCAGAGGGTCTTAAAAGAGTTATAATGGCAAATCGTGGTGTGGATGAATTGGTGGTCCATTTGGAACGTTCCATGGATCTGTCAGCCATGGAACAGGGAGTAAAGCTGGTTGGGAAGGTGCTAGAGAAAAAGATTCTGAATAAGTGGGGCATTAGGAACATTCTTTGTACAGCTTGGAAAAAATTTGGTGAAATGGAGATCAAGTGGGTAAGAGAAAACTTGTTCATTATCTCTGTGCAAGACGAGAATATGGCTTCTAAGATTCTTCAACAGGTTCCTTGGGCAGTGATGAAGAAGAATTTTGTGGTCAAGAAATGGCCCTCAGAACTTGCTTTGGAGGAAATCGATATGGACTTGGTTCCTTTTTGGATCCAGATCAGAGGAGTTCCTCTGTGTTTCTCTACCAAAGCTAATGTTACCCGCATTACTAAGGATATTGGGGTATTACTGGAGTTTGAGGATCCGGGGAAAGCTCGGGGGTTCTTAAGAGCTAGAGTGTTAGTTAATACAGTTCACCCGTTGGTTATTGGTTGCTGGCTGAAAAGGGAACCTAATTATGAGTCTTGGGTGGAATTTCACTATAGAGGCTTCAGGACTTTTGCTATCATTGCGGACGTATTGGGCACGCTAACATATAATGCACGTTCGAGGGAAATCAAGGGGATGCAGGTTTTGGTGATTGGATAAAAGCTCATCCAGTAAGAGATGTTATGGAGAATGTGCGATCTGTATCCATGGGGGGTGGAAGTAGAAGGATGGCTGGAGCAACTCGAGCTTGTGCCAGGCATATTCCTGTGCCCGCATGTTCACAACCGGTCCCTAGGAAGGAGCAACATGGGGTGGACATCGTTGGGGTTGACATTGCTGAGAGGGAGCAAGGTTCTTCAATGTGTGACCCAAAGAAATGGCGTCGCGTGCAGAGATTGAATCTACAGCAAAATCACTTCTAGTGGGTTGGGCAGCACGGAGCTTATCAACAGGGGTGGGGGTTTGGTGAAGGGGGCTCATTTCAGGCTCCTAATCTGACAGTGCAACAATGTGGGGAAGAAAGTCAGTCAGTTTTAATTCGAGATCTTAATACGGATCGGACTCTCTCCATAAGAGTTAGAGGTTCAGAGAGGTACTTAGGGGAAGACTCTCGAAGGCACAAGGGAACTCATAGTCCGTTACTAAAGGAGGTTTATGGTTTGAAGAGGGGTCTGGAAGCTCAGAGTTTGGAAATTATTCGCTCTCCAAACAAGAAATGTAGGGGCTTGGAAAAGGCCATTTTAGTCGAAGAAGAGGTTCAAACCGGCTCAGATGAAGTTCGAAACAAGTGGGATGAGGGGGAGGATGTCACGGAAAAAGTGAGGAAGTGGTTATCGGCTAAGAGAGCGGGCAAACAGGTCCGGGGTGGTGGCGGCTGGCCCTCATCAGCCGCACGGTCGCCATGAGTTTTCTGTTTTGGAATTGCCGCGGTCTTGGGTCGGACACGGCAGTTCGGGCCCTTCATGGGCTTATTCGGAATAAACGACCCTCTATGGTCTTTCTATCTAAAACAAAAATGAAAGATCATAGATTAGTTGGGGTGAGGAGACGTTTGGGTTTCTTAAAAGGTTTTAATGTTTCTCCCATCGGAAGAGCAGGTGGTCTCAGTTTGTGGTGGGATAACTCTTTAGAGGTGCAGATTTTATTTTCTTCTAGGAATGTTATTGACGCGTTAATGCGGAAGGCTGGGGAGTTGAGTTGGATTTGGATTACTGGAGTTTATGGTACCTCGTACAGAGAAGAAAAAACGGAGTTTTGGGGCTGGATGAGCTCTTATTTTACGCCTTCTGATATCCCCTGGTTATGTGCAGGGGATTTTAATGAGTTTTTGTGGGATCACGAAAAATTAGGTGGGGTGAAGGTTCTTTATAACCGGCGTAGGTACCTGGAGGATTTTATGCGTTCCATAAATCTGTTGGATTTGGGTTTTAATGGCCCGACATTCACGTGGAGAGGCACGAGGAATGGGAAATTAGTGGAAGAACGGCTCGATAGGGCTCTGATTAATGACCTTTGGCAGGATGCGAGGCCTAATTCTTTGGTTTTGCACGGGACTGTGTTGGGGTCGGATCACTGTCCTCTTATAGTTCAATCTGATTTGGAGGGTTCCCGGAGCAAAACGATCTTCAGGTTCGAAGCGTTTTGGGCGAAGGAGACGAAGTGCAAAGAAGTGGTGCGAACTTGTTGGGAGAGAGGGGAGCCAGGGGGTATTTCTACGAGGTGGAGGAAGAAAATGAATGATTGCAGATCCAATCTAATTAGGTGGAGCCGCTATAAGTTTCATAGGAGGGGGCAACAGATTCGGGAGCTTATGCATTAGTTGGGGGAGCTTCAAAAGGAGTGGGGTTCCAACATTTCTGAAATTAAGGAAAAATCTCGAGTTGTTGATGAGTTGTGGGCTCAGGAGGAATCATTTTGGCTACAGAGATCTCAGATTAAGTGGCTCCGGAATGGGGATGCGAATACAAAATTCTTTCACCAATCAACTTTGCAAAGAATGATGAGGAATAATGTTCTCAAAATTAAGGATGAAGCGGGGAATTGGGAAGAACAGCCATGTCGGGTTCTTAAATTGGTGAAGGATCATTTCATGCATACTTTCACTTTAGAAGGAAATCGAAATTGGGGAGCTTTGCTGGATTGTATTAGCCCGTGTATCTCTGAGGACATGAATGAGGCTTTAGTGAAACCGGTTGTGGTTGATGAAATTATAGAGGCGGCTTTGAAGATGGGTGGTCTAAAAGCTCCTGGGCTGGACGGTTCGAAATTGGGGAGCTTTGCTGGATTGTATTAGCCCGTGTATCTCTGAGGACATGAATGAGGCTTTAGTGAAACCGGTTGTGGTTGATGAAATTATAGAGGCGGCTTTGAAGATGGGTGGTCTAAAAGCTCCTGGGCTGGACGGTTTCCAAGGGATTTTTATCAGTCCTTTTGGGAGCATGTCAAAGAGGAGGTTAACGCCCTGGTGAGTTCTTTGATGCAGGGCACTGTTAGCCCCTGTTCTATTAACGCTACGCACATTGTTCTAATCCCTAAGGTTCCACACCCGGAGTCAGTTTCACAATTTAGGCCTATTAGTCTTTGTAATTATTCCTACAAGATTATGTCAAAGGTGTTGGCAAATAGGCTGAAATTTTTTTGCCAAAAATTATTTCTCCCTCTCATAACGCTTTTGTGGCGGGTAGGCAGATTCAAGATAACATTGGGGTTGCTCATGAAATGTTTCATTTTCTGAAATGGAGAACAGCGAAATGCAAATTTGAAATGGGCATTAAACTTGATATGCAAAAGGCTTATGATAGGGTGGAATGGGATTTTCTTGATGCAATCATGGAAAGAATGGGTTTCTGCCTCAGTTGGAGAAAGCTTATTATGGGGTGTATTTCCTCTGTCAATTTTGCTGTCATTTTAAATGAGCAACCTGGCAATAAATTTGCTCTGTCCAAAGGGTCTTAGACAGGGAGACCCGATATCACCGTATCTTTTTCTTTTGGTTGGGGAAGTCTTCTCGCGATTACTTCAGAAGGCGGTTGATGATGGAAGGCTAGTAGGGGTGCGGATTGGCTTCTCGGGGCTGATTTTATCGCACATATTTTTTGCTGATGATACTTTTCTTTTCCTTAAAGCTGATGAGACAAACTGCATGAACTTAATTTCTCTTCTTCAGATGTATTGTGATGCTTCAGGGCAAAAAGTCAACTTGCAGAAATCTAGTGTGTTTTTCGGGGCCAATGTTCCTCATGGGGTTGCCGCTAATTTGGGCTGCATTCTTAGTATACCTGTAGTGGATAATCCGGGCACTTATTTAGGGGTTCCTGCCATTTGGGGTCGTTCGAAGAAGCGTGGCCTTGCTTATGTAAAAGGTAAAATCTTGGGGAAGCTTCAAGGGTGGAAACAGAGCACTTTGTCAAGAGCGGGAAGAGAAGTCCTGATCAAGGCTGTGGTTCAGGCTATTCCGGCCTATCCTATGAGTAACTTTAAATTTCCCATGGTTGTATGTCAAGAGTTAGACGCCTTGGTTGCTAACTTTTGGTGGGGAGGTTTGAGAGATAAATGGAAGACGCATTGGGTCTCTAAGGAGGTCTTGGGCCTTCCTAAGGATATGGGTGGATTAGGCTTCTGGAACTTTAATGAGTTCAATGATGCTCTTCTTGCTAAGCAGTGTTGGCGCTTAATTTACGATCCGAATTCGTTGTGGGCGCGGGTTATCAAGGCCTGTTACTTCCCGCATTGTTCATTTTGGGAGGCAAAAAAGGGGGGAAGAGCGTCTTGGGTGTGGACTAGTTTCCTCACGGGAAGGGAGTTACTGTGTAAAGGCTCCCATTGGCAGATAATGGGGGGGGGGGGGGAGAATGTTCGTGTTTGGGTGGATAGGTGGCTGCCCTCATTACCCTCTGGACACCCTATGCCGATCGGGGAGGTTGCAGTTTAATTGATTTCTCTTCTTGTAAATGGAATATTGATTTTCTACTTCCTTTTTTGTCTATGGAGGATCAACAGGCGATTTTAGAAACTTCGATTGGTGATTCTTCTAGGTTGGATCGGTTAGTGTGGCATGCCACTGCAAACAGTCAATACTCGGTGAAGTCGTGTTACCGGTGGCTTCCGTTAAAGTCTCTTGATGCTAGGGATATTCGTTTGCCACGTGTGCGCTTGATCCCGCATGCCTTGTGGAAAGTTATCTGGCACTTAGAGGTGCCCCCTAAGCTTCGACATTTTTTGTGGTTATCTCTTCATCAAGGCTTGCAAACTAGAGTTGCCCTCTATAAAAGGAGGTTGTCTCCTTCCCCAACTTATCCCCTTTGTTTAAGTAGTGATGAATCTATTGAGCATATATTTCTTGGTTGCCCGTGGGTACAGGTTACTTGGTTTGGTGGTGCTCTAAATTATAAAGTTGATTGCTCTGGGATTCATTCGTGGGTTCTTTGGTTGCAATCTGCTCTGTTTAATCTGGGGTCCTCGGCTAACAGGAAATGGGTTCAAACGTATATAGCTTTCACTTGTTGGTATATTTGGAAAGCCCGGTGTGAGTTTGTTTTCAATCAGGTACCTATTAAACCCTATTCGGTTCTCTCCGCTCTGTCAAATGCTTTGGAATCTTTTTTGCATGCGGTGGAGGATCTGGGTTCTGGCAGTTCAATGGGGAGGGCTACGATGGATCGGGTTTCTCGGTGGTGTCCTCCTCCGTCCCCTTTTGTTAAACTTAATGTTGATGCTAGCTGGTCTAAGGCTTCTAGATCGGGTTTCGCGGGGGTGGTTACGAGGAAGGCAGATGGGAGTTTTCTTGCGGCTGCGAGGTATTCTCTCAGGGCGTCTTCTTCCATTAAGGCTGAGGCTATGGTTTTACTTCGCGGCTGCGAGTTGGGGGTCTCTCTTGGTGTTTGTTCCATTATTTTAGAATCAGATTCTCATGAAGCGATTTCTTGCCTTAATGGTTCTCTTCAATCTGGCAGTTGGGAGGCTTTTCCTTATTTGGCTAGGGTTAAAAGGCTGAGTGGGACCTTCCAGAACTGTCGCTGGTCTTGGGTGCCAAGATCAGCCAATGGTGCAGCGGATGCTTTGGCTTCGGCTGGTATTACGGAGATGTGCGACTTTGTGTGGGTCGATCGACCTCCATCTTCGTTAATTCATGTTTTGTGTAATGATGGGCTTCCTTGTCCTCATTAGTTTAGTTATGGTGGTGTTTGGGGAGGCAGATTTACTTGGTTTGTGTGTCTTCTTCTTGTATCCTCACTCACTGCCTTGTTTTTGGTTATTTCCTTGGTGTTTGCCTCTTGGTAGGCTCTCTTGTTTCTTCGTTGGCTTCTGAGCCCTGGATTGGCTTCCTTTGGTTTCAAAAAAAAAAAAAAAAAAAAAAAAAAAGATGATATGGATGAATGTTATCTAAGGTTGATATCGAAATATATAAGTTTTGGATAATCTTAATATCTGCTATCTGAGTTGATTCTTCTTACTTGACTAATATCTTGTGACTAATCAAGTTTATGTATGTTAACTGTGTTCTTTTGTTGTTGTCTATCTTTGTTATTTTGTGGTTTTCTTGGGGTGGAAATAGGTGTAGTCTTCTTTGTTAATATTTATTATTGCACTATTTGAACTTAAATTTGGATTTTCCTTTACGAAATTTAGACAAATTTAATCTAATTACTCTATAACAAAAAATAAATAAATTGTAGTAATGGTCCCTTAATTTTAATCAAATTAAAGCAATGGTTCCTTGACTAAAAATCCATTACCATTGGTCCCTCAACTCATCAAAATGTATAGTTATGGTCATTTTTGTCAACTCCATCAGAATTCTGTCAAAATGAGTTATGTTGAAAGGGTCATTGCTACAATTAGGTTAAAGTTGAGGGACCATTCTTCAATTAGGTTAAAAAATTGAAAGACCATTTTTCCAGTTGAATTAAAGTTGGGGAACCATTGATACAATTTTTTTTATTTGATTTTTCATATTTGCCCATTGATTTAGCCTCATGTACATGACATGCGACTCATTTTGACAGAAGTTCTATCGAAGTTGACGAAAAGACCATAGCTACACGTTTTCATAAGTTGAGAGTTCAATGGTAATGAATTTTTAGTTAAGGAACAATTGTTCAAATTGGGTTAAAATTAAGGGACCATTGCTATAATTTACTTAAAAAAAAATCAATACATTTTTCTTTAGGTGCATAAGAGGGCACTTAGGCCCAATTCTTTTGGATTAACATCTTGCAGCTATTGGCGAGACTTGGCCCACAAAATTGCACTCTTTAGAACCAGACTGAACAAAAGGAAAACTCACATGACTCTTCCAAGGGTCAATAATCAAGTTGGGCGAAATATAAAAGAGGCCGAAGCTCAGGTCGGTGCCGAAATTGGCAGTGAGACTTGCATCCAAACTTTGAATCCCCCAAACACTCATTGAAGACCATCTCTAAGGGAGATGTCAAATATATCACATAGGTATATAACGGTAATAAATGACGTATCATTTACTTAAACTGAGATGTCAAAGATTACATAGAAAAAAAGGCTAAGCTGATATGGACAAAGAGATGTCAAATTTGAAGCTGTCTTCAAATTTGATTTTTACTATTTCCAAAGGCATTCCACTTGTCTTATCTTAAATGCTAGCATATTTATGTATTATTTAAATATTTTTAAATTTTGGCATACCGGGTGGAAGAAAAAATATTGACAATATGTCCAATTGCCAAGTTAGCCATCAAATTTAAATTTGATGTTTTAAATTTGACGTCTTATTTAGAAATGCTCAAACACACCGTAATATATTATCACCTAATTAGGTAGCTTGGCAAGCCAAAGGCATACTTGCCAAGACTTAGCACACCAAATTAAAGAATCAAGGTTTACATCAGGACTGGGCATATATATGTATGAAATAGAAAAAACATGTTTTTAGTCGATGATCGTTTGATCTAGTGACATTTAGTTTCTACTTTGCTAGACGGAAGGTTTTGAACTCATATTTTATGAATGAGATTTTGTTTTGTTGTTGAATAATTAATAATATAAAACACAAATGATTTTGAGGTAAGTTTATAATGAAATTCAATGACAGATTCATAAATATTTTTTTGCGGGACATGATGAAAAATCTATTTAATATTGATTAAAGTTTCCAAATGTTTGTTTGTATAAGCTAATAAAAGTAGTAATTAAAATTAAAAACACCAATGTCAATGCATTTGTATTATTAATTTGGCCTTGCTTCAACCTCCACTTTGAGGCATTCAATCCAACAAGTTGCAGACTTGGACCTCATGTTCAAAAAAAATGTCAATACAATTGGCTCGTGCAATTTAATGGGAAAAGAAGATGGTACGTAGGGCAACACACTGTTCTAAATATCTTTGCCTATCGCCGCTTAGGCTCTGCTTAGGTGCTATGAGGTGGGCCATCATTTCGATTAATCCTTCATTCGATTAATCCTTAAGCATTTGAAAGATGGTATATAAGGAAAATAGCCTGCATTAGTCCATATATGCATCTGCCACTAGATGTAGATGAAGGTGAGCAAATGCAATGTATGTTTTTTTAAAGGGTCATTTTGGTTTCGATCCCTAATCAAGCTAATTGTTAGATTGAAACTTTGTTTGTTTAAATATTTTGATCGAGGTCCTTAACCTCATTTAAGATATTTAATTCATGCATTTTAATGTTGTAACAGCCCGTCCCTAAAACATTATGGTTTTTATAATTTTAATAAGTGAATTTACTTGAATGCCCCTGACTTCAAACGTTAATATCTTCTTTGTTATAACTCCAAATCGCGTTCTGTTTGCGCCCACACGTTCGTAGCAACGAGTACTACAAGGATATGCCAAGAAAACGAGTCTTACGTGACACAACACGACATTCAACAAAAGTCAACACGTTGCCTCGAAGGGAATTTTCGTAAACTCACTTATTAAAATTATAAAAACCATAATTTTTTAGGGACGGGCTGACACACCCCGACCCGGAATGTCCACTAAGACTCTGAATCGAGCTGTGCTGGCCGACACCTGGAAGGTGACGAAGCCATGAAGTGTGATGATGTGTAAAATGTGAATAAATTTAAACCTAAATGTGTGTATATAACAGAGTGCGCTGTGAGCGGGTAGGAACCCAATTCACACGCAATGGAAGAGCATAAGAGTAGTGCAGTAAGATAGGGTGAGAATTATACCATCAAAAGTATCATGTACACCCAGATTTGCCACGGCTCCTCATCGATGTGAAAGCTTAGCTACTAATACCTGGAGGGGGGCAAAATAGAAAATGTGAGTGGGCAAAAATAAAGATTTTCGAAAACATTTCTTTTTCTCAAAAGTTATAACCCCTCGCTGTAAAACCTGTATAGTTTCCCAGAAAATAGAACATGTATATAAATATATATGTATCTCAAAGTCATCATCAAACTCAATATCAAAACAATATACCATGCGATGTATCATGAGAATAATCGAATCAACCAAGTATAATAAGCAATGTATGAAAGAATGCATCATCGATGAATGAAGATGTATTAGCCGGATCCACCTAAGGTGGCCTGTACGGTTGAGTATATAGCTCATCTAATATGCCTGCACACGAGTCGGAACCACCTTATGTGGTCTGTACGACAAGGCTAGGTGTAATATATACGTTCAAGTGCTACGATCACGTGAAGGTTGTGCGAATAATCGCGGGCCACCTACATGTCGGAACCACCTATAGTGGTCTGTACGACAAGACTGTGCACCTAACTTGGATCCAAGGTGGGCGTATGGTGCGGGAGGTGAACATCACGTGAAGGACTGTGCCCTGGCCACGGGCGGGAGCACTAACATCGGGGTGCAGGTAAATGAGCTCTAAATGTCTCTATGTATAACCATAACCATGTAATTTACCATTAACCAAAGAAATAAATATGTGGCATGGCAATTTAAAGAATAAAACCATTTAATTACGTTTTCTGGGAAAAAAAACACAATGCATATACATATATAAAAACCAAAATGCCCACTCACTTGGAGTCCGCACTACGACTCCCTAAAATAAACGTCGAGGCGTCCCAAAACGATCGGCACCTAAAACAATTATCAAACTACATCTTAGAAATCTTAACCATAGAATACGTAAATCACATAAAACATATCCTCAAGGATATTCTAGAATCATTTGAGATCCTTAATCAAAAGCCAACCGTCAATCAAAGATCAACGACAGGGTCCATGCCCTACATACTCGATCCGAAAGATCCGTAACTCAAATCTCCGATCCGTAACTTCCCAAGATGCACATTATGCTTCTAGAACAACATACTAAAATTTTGTTACGATCCAACGGTCGGATCTCTGCCAATTGCCAAAACCAAGTGGCGATTAACATTTTATTTTATGAACTTACAAATCCAACTCGGTAAGATCCGTACGTCGGATTGCCGATCCATAAGTTCCTACATTCTTTAAATATTACGTACTACAACGTATCAAAGTTTGGTATCAAAGCATAAGTTGGGTAGTATTGCGTTCATCACACGCTTGATGTGAGCGTTTTCGGTTCTTGAGCTTAATGCTCTAATCTTGCCACCTTGTCGAATACGAAAAAAAAAATGTGTTAGTTTTTCCTGAGTTTTGAGTAGTTTTGTTGACTTGTCGACCTTTTAGAAGTCATTTTGGCGAATACTTATAGACTTTAAGTGAAGAACTTCTTTACCAAGGGGAAAATTTTGGATTTGGGACAAGTTAATGGCCCTAAAGCCGGGCTAATGTATCGATGATGGTGTGTCACTAGGGAATTATAAATCAATCCCATTATTATTTTCATGCCATCATTATCGATCTTTTCGAGTTAGGAAACCATAATTAGTTTTGGTTTCCTTGGCAGTATTCTTTAGCATGCCTATTTATTTAGAATTCCTACGAAGCTTACTTCGTCGAGATTCCAAGGTTGTTGAGGTGATGACAAGGTACTAAAGTGGTAGTATTCGGTGAAGGAAATGTTGGGAGACAGTCACTTATGCTTCCCGAAAGTATTAGCCTTCTTAATCACTAGTCATCAATACGGCTTTTCAAGAGAAAGATCGACTTCCGTTTAGCCGTTCTAAAGTAGATTGTTAGTAAGTTCCTCTTTCTGGCTCTGGGATATCTTAATCATTAGTAGTTCCAAATTTCTTTTGGTGAGGTACTCATCATTCTGATGAGTATTTGTATCGAAGTATGAGTGGTTATACCTATGTTTAGTGCAAAATTTGTCGAAGTAGTGAGTATTTTCCCTAGGTTTATGAAATTTCCTTACAGGACCAGTTCCTTCCTAGTCATTTAAAATCAGTTGGATGATTACAATTATTTTCTGTATGTAGATGAAGTTGGGAAGTATCATCATATACTCTTGGTGCAGGGTATTTCGTGAGAATTTGGGAAGCAACAATTAAAAGGTTGAACCAATGCTACACTTCAGTGGTGTTTCAACTGGAGATAACCTTGTTTAATTGAAATGCCGTGTTCTCAAATTTAAAGTTTACGATTGGAAGTAGTGATGATTTCTTTCATTGGATTGAGCGCTAGAATTTCATCAACGAGGCAATTGTGAAACATTGTAAGATCCCACGTCTCCCAGGGGTGTGGATCCTGTAAGCCTTATATGTATATTCCCATCTCTACCTAGCTCGAGGCCTTTTGGGAGCTCACTGGCTTCAGGTTCTATAGGAACTTCGAAGTTAAGCGAGAATGGGCCAGAGCATTCCGAGGATGGGTGACTCCCTGGGAAGTTCTGCTCGCGTGAGTTCCCAGAAACAAAACCGTGAGGGCGTGGTCGGGGTCCAAAGCGGACAATATTGTGCTACGGCGGAGTCGAGCCTGGGATGCGGTGGGGGCCCGGGCCGGGATGTGATAATTTGGTATCAGAGCCAATCCCTGGCCGGAAGTGTGCCGACGAGGACGTTGGGCCCCTAAGGGGGGTGGATTGTAAGATCCCACATCGCCCAGGGGTGTGGATCTTATAAGCCTTATATGTATATTCCAATCTATACCTAGCTCGAGGCCTTTTGGGAGCTCACTGGCTTCGAGTTCTGCTCGCGTGAGTTCCCAGAAACAAAACCGTGAGGGCGTGGTCGGGGCCCAAAGCGGACAATATCGTGCTAAAACAGAGTCGAGCCCGGGATGTGGTGGGGGCCCGAGCCGAGATGTGATACGGGCTGTTACAAATGTCCCACAAATTATGAAATTTAAACAAATTCAAATAATATTTTTAAGTATAAGAAATACTTAAACATCAATTTTAGAGTAATATTGTTCTTCACAAAATTATAGCAAAAAAAATAATGTACCCACATAATTATTAACATATTTTAAAAATAAACTATTGATGTAATGACCCGTTCCCAATTTTACGGTTTTTATCATTTTAATAAGTGAATTTATGAAAATGCCTTTCGAGGCAAAGTGTTGACTTTTGTTGACTGCCGTGTCATGTCATGTAAAACTCATTTTCTTGGCATATCGTCATAGTACTCGTCGCTACGAACGCGTGGGTGCAAACAAAATGTAATTTGGACTTATAACGAAGGAGTTATTAACGATTGAAGTCGAGGGTAAGATTGTAAAATTATTATTTTCTGGAATGCTCCAGATTTTTGCAGCAAAATCTGGGAAGCCACGTATGTGGCCCAGATTAAAGGAGATGAAAGATGGTCGGTGGAGATGTAAAATAAAGGAGAGAAATGAGGGAGAGGGGAAGGCCAATTGGGAAAGAGAGAAGAGGGAGTGACCAATGGGGGAGAGAAGAAAGAAGGGGAAAGGAGAAGGGTGAGGTAACACCCGATCATGACCCTTTCCTCTTGATCCGATTCCAACCCGTGAATCGGTTTAGACCCGGACCCCTGAGAGCTTTTCTGTCGCTTCCTCCGGCGATTTTTCGACGAATTTCATTGTGCCACCACTTAGGAACTTCTCATCGGCCCTTCTTCTTCGATTTCCCACACAAAATTGACGAGATTTGACAGTGTTTCCTAGTGTACAGCGACGACACCTCCGTGAGTCCCTAGGCTGCGATCCGCCATTTTTTTAATGCAATCCCATCAATCCTCACCATCAAACAACTTCCCTTAAGCTCAAAAACAAAGCCCAAACAACCTTGGTGGCGGCGGAGTACCGAAAAAGTCGAATCGAAGCACACCCTTTATGGGGTTTCTGGTGGATCGAGGGGAATTTGAGGTGTTTCCCAGCCGAATTGGCCTTAGCCACAGGTATGAAAGTTGTTCCTCTAATTGAGATCTTCATCCCTGTAAAATTTGAGAATTTTTAGAAATAGTTAAATTTTTCGGCAAGTCGGGGAGGCCGACAGCCACCTACGGTGACGCATGGCCAGTAGGCCGCCAATGCTATTTTACGTTAAATTGATATCTTGATCTCAGATTTGATATCTGTATGACGTGATTTGATTATTGTGAACCTAGTTTCATTATGTTACATCACTTGGTCATTATTTGAATCGACGATCCGACCGTTGGATCGTCACCAAACTTTAAATGTTATAGTACATAATTTATGAGGATCATAGGAACTTACGAATTGGGAATCTGACGTATGGATCTTCCCGAATTGGATTTGTAAGTTCATAAAATATAACGTTAACCGCCACTTGAACTAGAAATTGGCGGAGATCCAACCGTTGGATTGTAATGAAATTTTTGTATGATGTTTTAGAAGCATAATGTGGATCTTTGGAAGTTACGGATCGGAAATCTAAGGTGTAGATCTTCCAGATCGAATTACGTAGCGTTGTTGACCCTACCGTCGATCTTTGACCGATGGTTGACTTTTGGTCAATGGATCTCAAATCATTTTAGAACGTCCTTGGAGATGTGTTTTAGGTAAGTTACGTGTTTTATCAATAAGAATTTTGAGACGTGACTGAATATTTGTTCTAGGTGGCAATCGTTCGTGACGCCTCAATATTCGTACTAGGGAGTTGTAGCGCGGACGTCAGGTGAGTGAGTCTTTTTCCTTTCTATAGTGTATGTGTGTGTGTGTGTGTATACCTTACGGTTTTCCAGAAATGTTTTAAATTGATTATGCATAGCATGCCATGATTTAGATGTGTTACACTTAACTATTGCATTATGACGAGATTTATAGAATTATGCTTGCTTGCCATATCGTAAATAAGTTACATTTTAAATATTGCATTGTTACACTTGTGAATTGTATTGTGTGATGCTGAGGAGACTAAGGTAAGCTTCATGTGAGTATTATGTGATTGAATGGGTTGTAATTGCATTGGTATACATACATTTGTTTAGAGCTCATCATGGCTACACCCCGGTATTAGTGCTCCCGCCCGGGACTAGGCCAGCCTTCACGTGATCGTTCTCCTCCCGTACCACACGCTCACCTTGGATCCAAGTCTAGTGTTAGCCTGTCGTACAGACCACAATAGGTGGTTTCGACTCATAGGTGAACTGTGATTTATCGCACAACCTTCACGTGATCGTAGCACTTGAGCGTACATATTTTTACCCAGCCTGTCATACAAGTCACATTAGGTGACTTCAACTCGTGTACTAACCTAAATTGATGAGCTATAGATCTAGTCTTACAAGTCACGTTAGGTGACTCCGACTGGCATACTATTTTATATTGGTTTCACACTTGACTTACACTTATTATTGCTGAGATATTGGGGCATGGCATGCTTCTGTTTTACTGCACCTGTGCATTCATTTTTCATACCTACGTAGTATTATTTTCTGGAAACTATACAGGTTTTACGACAATGGGTTATAACATTTTCAAAAGGTTTTTATTAAACTTTATTTTCAGGCCCACTCACCCTTGTTTTTCGCCCCTCTAGGTCTTAGCTGCTAAACGTTTGTATCGGTGAGGATTCTTGGCCAATCTCAGTATTGGTGGCTACCTCTGAGGGTATAATCCTTATTCTCTCTACTGTACTTACTTATGCTCTGACGTCACGGGTGAAATGGGTTCATTCCTGCTCACCAGCGCACTCTTATACTTAGGCAGTTTTTTTATTCATATTTCCACATCACTTCACTTTATGGCTTCGTCACCTTCCAGGTGTCGGCCAACAAGCCTCGATTCGGAATCCTAGTGGACATTCTGGGTCGGGGTGCGTTAATTGATATATTTTAAAAGATAAAATAAATATATATAATTAGCATGGGTACATTTAGCAAAATTAAAAATGGGTACAATAAATTAAAAAATAGGGATACAAATACAAATAAAAGTTTAAAAAATATGAGCACAAAAAGGAATTAATATATGGGTACAAATTAAAACTGAAAAGAAAATTGATACAAATTAAAAAAAGGGTTGCAAATTAAAAATGGGTACAAACTAAAAAATAAAAATATACGATATGTTGCAGTCCTATTGGAATAGGAATGTGATTGTGTAAATTCTAGAGAATATGGGAAAGTATCTTATATTCCTATTAGGAGTAGATTACCTATTAAATGTTGTGATCCTAAAGGGTAAGGAATTAACCTTCCCTACTACTATAAATAAAGGCACAATGGGGTGAGATAACACACACCCACAATTACACATCTCTCTCTTCTCTCTCAATTGCCGCACCCCCTCTCTCTCTTTTGGCCTCCATGATTGTTTCAGTAAATTATGCCTACAACACATTATCAGCACGCTCTTGACGCTGTGCTAAAGAGAGTTCAATCTTCAATTAGGAGAGTATTACGTTTTAATCATTCTTTTCATGATTAATTTATTATTATTTTGAATTGATCTACATGTTATTGATTCAATTTATTTTTTCTATGTTGAACGTGATACAACGCATTGGAGATGCTATTCCGGCTTTCTGCAAAGGAACTTCCACAAATTCAAAGGCTTTGGTTGTTTTCTGCCAATCAGGTACGCTTAAAATAAAATAAGATATTTGAAACGACTCTGAAGCATGAAAACATTCCCCATGATGCATGAACCCCCTATGTTTATATTTTCCTTCCGATATATATATTTGTTTCATGCATCGCACAATTAAATTGTTATGTGGAATTTGTGAGTCAAAGTACAAAAATAAATTAGAAGAATAATTAGGGTTTTCCTACACCCTATGGGATTCGAAAAAAAAAAAGAAAAAAAAAATTTTGGGAAATATTTGGCAAGTCTCGGCCTAGGGTTGTTGAAAGTTGCTAGGCCCGCAGCCCTATAAAACAGCAACCAGCCTTTAGGCTTTCCCATGGTCCAGTTCGTGCCAGACCAAGCCAGCTCTTGCTGGGCTTTTCGAGCAATCGGCCCGAATTAGCCAGCAAGCCTTTGCTTACTGGGCTTGCCTTGTGTCATCCAAGAACCCAATGATAGCTGGGCCTCTTCTCGCGCGACTGCCTAAAACCAGCAGGCCCATCGCTGCTGGGCATTGCCCTCTTTCCCTGGCCCGCTAACGTGCAGTCATGTTGAATTGCTGTGCAACCATATAATGGAACCCAAAGGCTTCCAATTGTTGCTGAAAGACCATTCTGTCGGCTGCTTTGCAGCCATAACCCGAAACTAAAGGCCTGCAGTTTTTTTGCAGGGTCGTGTATTGCAGCCAAACAAAGTGTGTTGGGCTGCATTCCTTTTTCGACCCAATGCTATTATTTTGGCATTCTAAATAATTTTAACCCGTATGTTAATATTATTTTGCTTTTACAATCGACCCCGAATGGTCTTGATTTATTGAATTAATTAAAAGTGACCTGCAGTCCATTAATCTGATAATGAATCCAAAATTCTTGACCTGAAGATCACTTTTGGACATTAACGATTCAATAATTTATCTTTATACTTTAAACCGTCACATACTTTCGTAGTAACGAAGCTCTCACACTTGAGTTCCCGAAGAACCCCAAATCCACTACACTTAGTTGGTATATTGCATTCTGTGTTTCTTGCAGGAACCTCTCTTTTATGAACTGAACGTTCATAAACTAAATTGAACCTGTAGTTTCAAATTTAGTGCCTTTGAAACCCGAAGTTTTCATAAAATAATACACCCATGAAAACCCAACGTTTTTCATGAAAACCATGTCTTAGAACTCAAATGTTCTAACTATGATGCAGATGGATGTTTCATTCCCATAACACCAATCACAATTTTGTTCCCTCCAATTCAGTGGATTGTCGAACCGTCATAAGTTTGATTTTCCTGATTTGGATGTTTCTATTCGAAACCACTTTATGTGGGGTACAAGACGTGAATCTCCCATTTGACTATTAAGTAGCTGAGAAACCATTGAAGCCAACAATGGCAAGGAAGAGCTGAATAAGCCTCCGCCATGATTTTCATTCGAAGACTTATGCCTGAAGCATTATAAGTGGAAATACCCTCTAATCGAGGATTCCATGGCTCTTTGGCTCGCTCCTACGAACTGTTTAATCATGAAAGACATTGCCTGAAGCACACCATGATTACATCCATGAATGAGTACAATTCTGAAGTTTATAAATCCGATCGAATTTTGACTGGAGAATATTTTTCTCGTCCTTCCATGTTTCTAACTGAGAGAAAGGTATGAGAAAGGTATGGACCCAAACATGAGAGAAAGGTATGGACCCAGTTCGGAAGTTTACCAAATTTTCGGATCTGATTATTACCACAAACGTGAGAGAAAGGTATGGACCCAGTTCGGCTGGAGTCTACCAAATAGCTCGACCCAGTTCGGTTAAAGCCTATTGACCCCAAGTTTGGGTCTGTCTCTCTCACAATCCAATTTCGAGTTTGTTTTTACAACATATGGTAGAATTAGGGCTTGCCAAGGTGTGGCATCATGCCCGAAGCATGATCCTTGGTACCTAAGACCTAAAACTTCAAGAATAAGGGATAATATTCCCAAACGTCAACCCCGCAGAATCTACTTTCGTCTCGATGGAATAGATCGTTGGTTATGCACCTGTTCGTGCCTCTACCAATGTCGTTGAGGAGTACCATTCTTATAGTCAATATGTGAAACTAATTTTGCTCCACCAAACATCGTTGGAAGAGCAGAATTTTGACATGAATGGCCTTGTTGGCCGAATGCACCTAGTAACTTTGCTTACTTTGTGAACATCTTTCCATGTTCTTGGATTCAAGTTTGGTGTATGTTTTACTTATGGATAATCTTATTGATATTGTCCTTGAATATGAGTTAATTGAATCATGTTTCTTAGTACATGTGACCGATTCAATTAAAAACGTGATTAGGTTGGAATGTGGGAAAGTTAGTTGTCTGGATGAATGCGTACTACGCACACTAACTTTACACCTAAATCACATCTCTAACAACGACTTCAGGTCTATCCAACCTGAGTAAGAGCAATGACACGCTCCTCGTTGTATGAATGGTACTGCATCACCATTTAAGGGACCTTAAATTCTCCCTGACGTTGAGTTTTTAAGGATACTTGAGAGAACGATGATCATAAATGAAACCACTGAAGAAAATAGAGTGAAATATCTTTGTACCACCTCTAAAAATGAGCCTGAAGCTTTGATTTGGGGCCAATGGGTTGTCCCCCAACTGGGCACACGCCATATATGGCCGGCCTAGAGCTTAGTGATTGAGCAGTTTACTTGCTTTGGCACGACCTTTTTGGGACACTTAGGTCGACCAACGATGCTACGACGCATCTCCTTACCCGAAGTAAGGATCTTGTGCCTACAAGCACACTTGCCAAAGTCTTCTCATTTGTGAAATTTGATTTTCTAAATCATCCATTGCAAAGATACGAAACGACTCTCTTTTCACAGTGGATTCAAGGGAATATATGTGGACTAATCCAACCAAAATGCGGACCATATAAAGACTTATGGTTTTGGTTGATGAATTGACAAACTAGGTCACATGTTTGTCCACACACATTACTGCTAAATCTTTTGGCCGATTATGGGCTCACCACCCTACTTATCCCTTAAGGTCCGGGAGACTGGATAATGCCGGAGAGTTTACATCGACAGTTTTCGACAAAGTATTGCATGTCGTTTTGGGTTTCTAATTGGACATTTAAATCCCATGTTCACCCCAAATAGCCTCGCCTAGCGATCATAAAGCATAATTTAAATGATCGCTCGAATTTTGGGTAAACGTACCAAGTTTTCGGTTTCTGCCTAGGGCTATGCAATCCTTGTACGTAGTAATATTGGTCCGCCTTGAGGCCCATTGCCACCCAACCTATATGACGTTACAGTTGGTTACTGGGTACGAACCTGACGATTTTTGTATTTACGCATTTGGGTGCACATTCCATGTGCCAAGTTGCGCCGCCGCAACGTACCACCATGCGTCCTCAAAGAAGGATGTGTATCTTTTGTCGATCATGATTCTCCTTCACACTAGCTCTCTTCGAGCCCTTGCATGCTATCTCTTTACTGCTCATTTGCGGGTTATCACTTTAATGAGACAGTCTTCCCGTCGTTAGGGGGAGATAAGAACGTCAACGTTCCTGTAGAACGGCGCGAATTTGCGTGGATAAGCAAGTGCGATGAATTCTAGATTTCAGAATGTTGCTCCAAACGCATTCCTCTGATCTAGCCAAAGTGACGAGATCATATACCAGCTGCAAACATGCCTGCAAGGATAGACGTACTTAACGGACGTCGAGTCAACATCCCTAGAGGGTGTGCCGCCCCTGTTGGACGGTTTGGACGCCCCTGTTGGACGGTCTGGTACACTGGCGGATAGCCAATCAATCTGTCTTGGCCTGGAGCACGACATATCATTCGGTTCGTAGGATTCACTTCCCTGGAAGAGGAAGACACGGCACAACAATGAATCTGAACTCGATCGCTGTCTCAAATCATTTCCATCTCATGAGATTAATCTGGATTACTCCCAAGACATGAAGTTCTTGGTCCAGTATACTAGTTTGGGTGAGCTAAATGGAATTGAAATGAGATTATCATCGATGATGTTTTCACTTATATGGTAGCTACCGACATAAATGAAAAGCGACGATATCGAACCGTGTTCCATTGATTAAGTGAAAACGTAGCACTGATTGGACAACTGAAATTACAATCCAGGTCAAATTCCTTACCAAAGTGTGTTTGGACCCGTAGTTCCTACAATGCCCAAGGTAACCCTGTTGTGTTCCAAGTGGGAAAGAAAGCGTTATGAGATGAATGAAATAGTGCGATATGATGCACGCCTTACGGCGCAAGGTTTCTCTCAAACGTCCTGTGATTGATAGCAGCATTACGAAATATGGTTAGAACACCCTCTTAACTCGTTTTGACGCGTTCATTTATGGATTGAAAAATCTGACGGATGTGGCATACCGGTCTACGTGATTATTTGATCAGTCAGGGATATGAATTATGCCCTTGCGTGTTAAACTATGAAGTCTTATTCCAAATTGCTAGAGTTACAGTTTACGTCGTTAACACGAATCTCACTAAGACTTCGGAAGAGCTTGAGAAAACTGACTCGCACCTGAAGAAGGAATTTGAGATGAAGGATCTTAGGAAAACTCGTTTATGCCTTGACCTGAAGTTCAAGCATTGTTCTGACGGTATTTTGGTCTACCAGTCGAACTACACCCCCGAATGTGTTGCCTTTGAGTATACCTTTGATCGTCCATATGTTATATGCAAATGAGACCCTTGAAGAGGTTATGGAATCCGAAATTCCATATCTAAGTTCAACTTTGCGCTTCATTGTACTTAGCTCATTGTATTTAGACAGGTCATCTCCTTCGCTGTTGATCTTGGTAAAGATGCATTACCGCGCCTACACGCAACCACTGAATTGGTATTAAAGACGTTCCCTGAAGGTACTACGAATTTGGGAAAATCAAATCCCAACGCATCTTGAGCGAATCCAACCCCCCTGATCCTCGAAATGATGCTTGCCTTGTTTGTTATGCTTACGCTGGTTACTTATCAAACCCGCACAAGGAAAAATCCCCAAATGGTTATGTCTTTACCGTTAGGGATATCGCAATATCTTGGAGGTCCATGATATGACCTTAGTTGCGAAATCTTCGAATCGTTCCAAGACTCACCTCACTTCACTACGCCACACGTGAGACATGGTGAAGAGTTCTTGTTGACCATATTCGAAATACTTGCTGTGTTTTCATCCATCGTTGAGTCCCAATGACGATCCATGAAGACTATGCCGTATGTATCAACCCGACCAAGCCATGATACATCAACGAAGCCAACGCCAAGACATATTGCGTCTACATCTACATCAGCAAAGCATCAGGAGATTTGAAGTCATGCAAGACGATCCCAGACAACCTTGCCGACCTCTACACGACGTCACTGCCGAAGTCAACCTTCCAGAAGCTTGTCCAAGGAATCGGTATGCGCAAATGATCTGAATTGAATCACTTTTAGTTCTCTTATTTAGAAGTTATGTCTAACTTAGGGGGAGTATCCAGAAGCATACTCACATGATCTTAATGTACTCTTTTTCCTACGATTAGGAACATTTTTCCCACTAGATTTTTGCTACCTAACGAGGTTTTAATGAGGCACCCATCATGGGATGACCACACCCCGTTGAGCTCACTACACTCGTCCAGTTTGACGTTTGTTTTAGACATTATGCATATTTTCTTACTTTTCCCTTAGTCTATGGGTTTTCCCCATATCTTGGGTTTTACCATAGCGAGGTTTTTGTGAGTTTTTACACATGCATACTTCAAAGTAAATTTGAGACTCGCGATCACCCGTTGTGCCGATGACTTCATCAACTGTACTTGCTTTATCACTGAAGACCTGATGCTCCATTTACTTGAGTATTTACACACTCAAGGGGGAGTGTTGCAGTCCTATTGGAATAGGAATGTGATTGTGTAAATCCTAGAGAATATGGGAAAATATCTTATATTCCTATTAGGAGTAGATTACCTATTAAATGTTGTAATCCTAAAGGGTAAGGAATTAACTTTCCCTACTACTATAAATAAAGGCACAATGGGGTGAGATAACACACACCCACAATTACACATCTCTCTCTTCTCTCTCAATTGCCGCACCCCCTCTCTCTCTTTTTGCCTCCATAATTGTTTCAGTAAATTATACCTACAACACGATAAAAAATTTAGCCATAAATATAAATATAACAAATGTAACGTTTCTAACACAAAATGAATATATTTAGAAATAAAAAATATTTCATTATTGAAATAATTAATGATGTTTATTAAAATCTAAGGACCTTGATAAAAATTTGAAAATGAATAAGGTTTTAATCAATGGAGTAGAAAAAATAGGGATGGAAACCTAATTTTTCATTTTTCATTTTTTTAAATTTTAATATAGGAGATATCCCATCATATGTTGACGAGGGTGGATTAATTCTCCTTTTTATGCAGACACAAAGCGGCATTTTACTTCTGACCTTTGAAGAAAATGGTGCGCCGAAGTAGAGTCGTTAGTCTCAAAAAATACATCAGTGAGAATTCCAACTCCAATTAAGAGCTCCAATTTTTACTAGCTTTTCACGAAACCAACATATGCAATGTATGTTAGAAGAGAACATCACGTGCAATTTGATGTTGCTCATGGAAAAGACATACAAATTACAATGCAACGTCTATCAGACAATAAAATAGTATTTTTTTTTTGGTTGAAAATATAATAATATGTTGGGTAACATGGTTAAGTGATAAAGTCGTGCCTATGTTTGTAAGTTTTTAATTCAGAACCTTGATCGATGTTGATTTCATGTTTTACAATCATCGGATGAAATATCAATTTCCTTGTATTTTCTTATTCATTTTGTCAAGATTTATGAAATATTTTGTAAATGTATTGTGTGGATTACCATTGCGATCGTTACAAATGTACGAGATCGAGTAATTTCTTATGGATCCAAAGTACAACAAGGGATTTCTTACAATTAACTACAATACCATACTGAAGAAAAGAGGGAAAAGAAGAAAAAATCTCATTATTTTGGAAATTCGAATTTTGGCATGTCTACATAGAAGAAAATTTTGTAGCGGTTAGTTTAGCGCTCTATAGTCTTGCTTTTTTCTACCATCTCAGGCCAAGATCACTCAGTGATGTATTGTTATGTCATCATCATTGAACCAGAGAAGTATGAGGAGGCAACAATGTAAGACATAATCTGAAATCATAAGAGCAACAACAAGACATTAGGATCACGAGTACAATAGCGAAATCAATATGAAAAGGAAATAAAACTTATCTGTAGAAGTGGAGAAAGAAGAAGCCATGACT
This sequence comes from Cotoneaster glaucophyllus, assembly GCA_036320875.1. Taxonomy (NCBI): domain Eukaryota; kingdom Viridiplantae; phylum Streptophyta; class Magnoliopsida; order Rosales; family Rosaceae; genus Cotoneaster; species Cotoneaster glaucophyllus. Next base: position 36,921,129 of record CM070073.1, read on the forward strand.
GCTAGGGTTTCAAGGAGGAACTTCTACACTCTAGCAGCCGAAAGTCCTTGTGCACAGAAATAGGGTTTTGCACTAGAATAGAATTATGCTGTGAGTGCAGGGACCTCCTAATATATAGACGCTCATCCCTTTAATCCGGCCTATTAACTGATTGAAGGGATATTCCAAATCAATTAGAGTCTCACCATGATACGGTATCTTCGTAATAAATCTAACAGATTTCCTCTAGGTTAATTGCAAGGGATAAGACTCCATAATCCTTATTAGGTTAGGATTATCGGATCAGTTTGTTTGCTAACCACTCGGTAGACAATGGGCTTACAACAAAATGATCCAATACAACATTCATTGTCATTCACAATCTTACATTCTCCCACTTGAATGTCAATGATTCATCCTAACAAAATAAAAACTCATGGTGATCACTGAGTCTTCATAAGTATGCAATAACCTTTCCTAGTAACCTGTCACTTTGAATCGAATGCAGAACCAAAGAAAACAAAGAACAACTTGGTCTGTTCTTTGCACTCTAGCATTACATACAGATTCAACTCAAAGTACTTTGTTACTAACGAAGTCATGGTGTCAAGAGCTGATAGTCAAAACATTAGCTCACAATAGTCGAACTGAAAATACGAAAATATATTTCAGTACAAAAGTAGTTCACAAAAGAACTCAATAACGTTGGTAACAAAATCCAACTTTTCTGTCAATTTAGAATATAATAAGAGAACAAGTAAAATACGATATATTGTTTACAAAATCAGGACCTCTTATTAAAACTTATGAACAAAATTTAAACAAAATTTACTCTTAAAGTATCAGCCACTAACACTTCAAATTCTTAACACAAAAGGTAATCGCTTACTCCCACTGATTAAAAGAGCCAAAATTATATAAATTATTATTATTACTCCCACTGATTAAGAGAGTAAAACAAAACTTTGTAAATGTCAACAAAATGAAACAGATACCTTTCAAATACTCCCATTAGCAAAACATTAGTCATGGAATCTAGAACATAAAATTTGTGAGCTCAACATCTTTATTCTAGATATCTGTAAGGAAGTGACTCTTGTGACTGAAAAACTATACAAAATCATTTGGTCAGTTTTGTTCATCTAACAATTGACAGAAATAGAAAACTTTAACTGAATGTTTTCTTTTTGCATCAAAAGCATATAATTCCGGAATCATCTTTGGACAGAAACTAATTATATTAGGTTTGCATAGCTAAAACATAAAATACAAGGGCAAACGTATATAGCTTCAACACTTTTGAGCAGATGAAGTATATGCAATCTTGTCAATTTCACGTTTCACTATACATTGATTTATAGTTGTACTGAATAAGAAAACACTTTTGAGCAGATTAATTATTCATCAATAACATATAAATCACAAGTCCAATTTCTTGAACAACATACAAGAATTAATAAGCAAAACACTTTTGAGCAGAATATACTCATTAACCCTTCTTGAATTTCCTACAAGATTAATTGCATATATAACAAATAAAATATAAACAAGTATGATAATATACGCTTTATCTACCAAAACTATTACCATTAAAATCATGCAAAATTGATGAGTGTGAAGCCCATAATACATTATTTCTCCCACTTGGGCACACACTCTATATTGCAGATTTAATCATAATCTAAATAAAACCAATTTATAATCTTTAATATGCTCAAGACACTAAAATTTCTTAAATAAATTAAAGGTTCATTTTATTAGATAAATAACCTTTTAATATGCCCAAAACATTAAAATTTCTCAAACAAAATTGTTGAGTCACAAAATAGTTGGTTTGGACAAAATAAACCAATCTATATGTATCAAAATTAGGCTTATATAAGGAACAATATCTCAACATTATTAATCGATCTCAACCATTAGTCATAAAATCCAAAAGAAATCACAAGCTTTGTGAGTGCATGATACATATCCAAATTTAAAATATGGAAACATGAAATTCAAAATACGTAACTCCTTCTTAATTATAAAAGATTTTTTATAATAGATTTTATTAGTAAATGAAATGAGTTAATTCAAATCAAATACAAAACGGGTAATTTAATTGCAATATTAATCTAGCTTAAATTCCCATAATAGTTGTATTGTGATGCACAACCCAAATTCAAGGAGACTACTATTTTTCCTTTTAAGAAAACGTATTAAAAGAATTTATCTTTATATGGGCAATATCAATAATTATGAAAATACCTTTAATCTCACAATAAAACAATTAGTGGAATATATTTTAAATTTAGCATCTCCAATTTAGAACTCACAGAAAATTAAGGCAAAAGATTGGCAAATTTACCTACTCATTCTCGATTCTGCAAGATTCATCATGGAAGTAGTCGAGTTGTGGAGGATCAAACCAACTCTAAATTGCATGATTGTTACACCTTTGGGCAAAAACTAATCATGCAAAGAAAATACCTGCATAGCTAGCCAAAACATAAAATACACAGAATACATATAGCTTCAACAGCTTTGGCCAGATGAAAATATGTTAGAAGTACTTTATGATCTACTATAATACTAATTTATAATTGGTGAGTGATTTTCTGAAATTCCCATTGGGACAAAAGTATTCACCATATAAATTAGAATTCTGATTTTTCAAAATAATCCTTTAGAACAGTATTAAATAACCGTTTTGTTGGATATTTAATGATTCTCAAAAGATTCAATCAGACACAAAAGTATGTCGTTGTTGACATTGAACAATGGAGTTCTCGAAAGAGAAAACATGGTTATTCAGTTATTCGATAGGGACCAAAATGATCAATTAATAAACTGATGCCATTTTTCAATTTTCTCTCAAAAAACAATTATCATCATAATCAGAATTGATGACCAAACAAAACATTGGTTTAAGCAAAACAAACCAATACATCTTTAAATCAAAATTTAATCAGTGTTGTCTAATAAGAGTCATTAGTATTAAGAATTTACATTAAATAAGGCCATATTGGAACCATAAACTAGTATAATAATTGGTACCAATAGATGTGCACAAATACGTGAAACAATATCACATAATAAAACTAGTTTTGAAGTACCAAAATTCAGCAGTACTACTTTAGTTTGCAAATGCACTAAAAACTCAATTCTCTTTAGATTGTCTTGAAAATTTTCAAGTATGAACTAGACATATATGACTACTATTTCGCAAAATTTCATGATTTTTAAAATCTTGTAAGCGAGCCAAAAATGAAATCGAAAAGACAGGTGCTTTAGAAACTGCAGAAAATGTTCAGTATAGACCTGAGATTACAAATTCACCAAATATTCATTGTTCATCCGATATGCATGAAATTTTTCAGACATAAAGTAAACTTACAAATCTGTTGATTCCCAAAATTTCACAAATTTTGAGACTTTAGAAGTGTACTAAAAGAAAATTAGAAATGGGATGTGCTGCAGAAACGACAAAAATTCTGCAGTACATACCGGACACTAAATGATTCACCAAAAATTCAATTTTTCTCCAATATGCATGAAAATTTCCAGAAATAAAGTAGACATATAAATTTACTATCACCCAAAAATCCATAATTCGTTCCATTCTACAAGTGGGCTGAAAATAAAATCAAAATGGAATGTGCTGCAGAAACCGCATAAATTATGCAATACATCCCCAAGGTTAAAACTTCACCAATAATTCATTTTCAGACCACTGCTCGTGAAAATTTCCAGATTTAAAATAAACATCTCAATCTATATCATAATAAAATTTCATGAATTTAAAAGTTGCATAAGTATATCAAAATAATATTACAAACACACTATTCTGCAGAAGTCTGCAGAATTCCAGCAACATGGTATCACACTTAAAAATTTACCATAAACCCATTTCTTGTCCAAAAGATGTGAAATTTTTTGCATGTATATAATTCATTATATAACATAACATGACATAATTTCATCAAAATTGGAGTTAGAAAAATTTATCAAATTATTGTTCTGGAGCGGTAATTGAAATTTACAAAACCTTCTAATTAGATCATAATAAAATGAAATAAATGCATTGATGAGAATTTGGCTAAACAATGACCATTCACTATATATTTTCTATACAAAATGCAAATAGGTAACAAAAATTTTCATTCTTTTGATGATTACAATAAGCAAGGCATCCCTTTTCACCATAAAAGAAAAGGATTTAGTCATATAGACAACTTCACTTAAAGTCTACATCAGCAAAATATCCAAATTTGGTAACCATATCAAATTTCAATGCAAAAGCCACACTATTCCTTTTAATTCATTATTCCAAAATTATGGACCAAAGTATAATATTTAATCATGCAATCAATAAGCCAATGCAGTTAAAATATAAGTTACTATAGGCAGAAAATCTCAACACTACCACACTTCAATTCTTCTCTTCAATACAAGGGTAAGAGATTCATGAATAATAATAGAATAAGAGTGAGCGGAAGCATGAAAATCCCAGAAATACATAACAATAGGATTATTTTATAACGATAAGAGAATTTAAGAGGATCCATGTATACATGGAAAACATGAGCGGAAGCAAGAAGACAAACCTCACAAACTCATAACAAAATTTCATATTAAACCGTTTAAGAATTCATATTCGAAAACAATTACAAACCAAATCCAACTTTACTTATGACGGTGAATGATTCTCACCAAAATAAAAAAAACTTTGAAAACAACCAAAATTTTAAACCTAATCATAGACACAGTGCGCTAGGAGAAGAGAAGTGTGCAGAATAATTATTAATTTAAAATGGGATTCCAGAAGAAGGAACCCTAACCACTGCCCAGGAGCAACACAAACGCCATCCAAGCGGATCAAAGCCTTCGAACTTTAAATTCTAGTGCAAAATTATATATAATATATATATATATATATATATATATATATATATATATCTGTCTTTTATAGGTATAGCCATATATAAAGCAATCAGATTTGCTTCTTAATTAATCATTATCACGACATGGCTAAGAAAACTCATCTTTATGTTTTCCCATGAAAGCAAAATAGTCCACTTTAATCCGAACCCTAAGCTTGTTGTGTGGCTCTGATACCACATGTAAGACATAATCTGAAATCATAAGAGCAACAACAAGACATTAGGATCACGAGTACAATAGCGAAATCAATATGAAAAGGAAATAAAACTTATCTGTAGAAGTGGAGAAAGAAGAAGCCATGACTGCTAGGGTTTCAAGGAGGAGCTTCTACACTCTAGCAGCCGAAAGTCCTTGTGCACAGAAATAGGGTTTTGCACTAGAATATAATTATGCTGTGAGTGCAGGGGCCTCCTAATATATAGACGCTCATCCCTTTAATCCGGCCTATTAACTGATTAAAGGGATATTCCAAATCAATTAGAGTCTCACCATGATACGGTATCTTCGTAATAAATCTATCAGATTTCCTCTAGGTTAATTGCAAGGGATAAGACTCCATAATCCTTATTAGGTTAGGATTATCGGATCAGTTTGTTTGCTAACCACTCGGTAGACAATGGGCTTACAACAAAATGATCCAATACAACATTCATTGTCATTCACAATCTTACAAACAACTGATAAAGCTTGAAAGAAAGCAATGAGTGCAGAAATTGAGATGATAGGAAAAAGCAACACATAGAATGCTCATCCTTATGTATCATCCTCAACGTACTTGTTATAAAGATGAAGATGCCAAATCATGACATTTCTTTAGTTTACGTAGGCAATCATTTTGTTATATGTGTATGATTTTGGTTAGGTTTGTTAAAGTTTGTTAGAGAAAGTATTGTACATAGCCTATGCTATATATACTCCAAATGAAAGTGTAATTATTAAGTCAGTTAATGAGAAGATGAATATTTAGACAAATCTATTATTGCTTCCATTGGTTTCTTTATGGTATCCATCATCACCGCCTCACGACATTCTTCGATCCCAATTTCTTTTGCTTCGATCTCATATCTGATTGTCAGTTTGATCTCAAATTTGTAGAAATTGATTGTTGTTCTTCTCCGATCTAAATTTTTGCTTATTTAATCTTAATATGTGATGGCGTCTCCTTCTGAATCCTCTTCTCCGATTGTGTCAATCCCAATTTCCAATCACAATTCTTCCTCTTCGAACCCTAATTTGTCGCAATCATACACTTCTCTTATGATTCAAAATATTGGCAACATGGTGCTGTTCAAACTCAAGCGATCTAATTACTTGCCATGGCGTGCAATATTCGGCCTGATTCTTCGTCACTACAAACTTCTTGGAATCATTGACGACACTAAGCCTTGTCCGGCGCCATTTTTACCACATCGATCACTTAACCCTACATTTTAGACCTGGTATGACAAGAATCAGAATCTTCTTATTTAGTTCAATTCAATGTTTTCTGAGGAAGTAATTTCGTTCATTGTTGATGTTTCTTTGTCTAGAGATCTGTAGCTCAAACTCGAGTAGCGTTTTAGTGGTCATAATGCTTATATCCATCAACTTTGCTCTCGTATTCAGTGTATCCAAAAAGCTCACAATCCATGTCTGATTATATACAACAAGTCAAGGAAATTTTTTATTCCCTTACTGTAGTCGAAGTTTCCGTTTCAGATCGTGATCTTATTGCTGCTGCACTTGCTGGACTCCTTGATGAGTTTGAATCATTCATTGATTCAATTATGCTCCATCTCTCTTTAGCATATTTTGATGAATTACATGGATTTTATTTTATTTTTTTATATAAAAGGAGTTATCAATGACTCGAAGAAAGAAAATTGCAACATCTGGAAACACTGAACCTTATCATGCCTTCTAAGCACAAGCTCCACTGCCTTTTCTTCCTACACCACCTCACGCCTTTGCTGCTCAAAATCGACCATTTCAGAACTCGTTTTAATAATCATGGTAGGAATAATTGATTCTCCAATAATTGTGGAAATAAAGGCAACTATCGGGGCAATCACAATTCTGGCTTTAATCAGCTCAATTTTGGCTGTAATCGTGCCAACAATCATAACTCTCGTGGTTCTTCTTCATCTGGTTATCGTATTCCTTGACAGATATGTGGAAATATAAGTGATAAACCCATAGACTGCTTTGATTATATGAATCTAGAAATCTCTGGTAAAATTCCTCAAGCAAAGGTTGCTGCAATGTGTGCACATTAGACATCAAAGCCTTCTCCTTCATGGCTTATTGACTCCGGAGCAACTTCACACATTACTAATGACATCTCCAACATTTCTTCTCCATCTCCTTACACCAGTGAAGACAAATTCTATATAGGTGATGGTAAATGTCTGTCCATCAATCATATGGTTCTACTTCATTGCATACTCCTACCACCTGTTTTAAATTGAAAAATGTTCTTCATGTTCCTCAAATGAAGCACAATTTGTTGTCTGCCTTTCAATTTCTAAAAAATAATTACTGTTCATTGACACTTGACACTTGATTCTGATGGATCCACTGTCAAGGATCATTCTACGGGGAAGATACTTTATCCTCTGCAAAGCTCTCATTCCAATGGTATCTTTTCTTCAATTTCATCATCAGCACTTGTCGGTATTAAAGCTCTAATAAAGATATGGCATAGTAGATTGGCTTATCCCTTTTCCAATATATTTTGAAAAGTGATTTCTGGTAATAAACATGCATTGCAAGGTAAATCCTTGGTTGAATTTTCTTGTTCAGATTGTGCTATAGCTAAAATCATAAGCTGCCTTTTCACCTTGTTAGTTCATCTACTTCTCAGAGCTTAGCACTACTACATTGTGATGTATGGGGACCTACCCCTATAACTTCTGAGTGGTTTCGATATTACTTGTTAGTAGATGATTATACTAGATATAGATGGTTCTTTCTTTTAAGAACAAAATCTGAGGTGTTCTACTTTTGTATCTTTAAAGACATATGTGGAAAAATCTGTAAGTACTCAAATAGAATCTATACGTTTAGATTCAGGGAGTGAATTCACCAGTACCTCATTTCAATCTTATCTCAGTTTGAATGGTGTTTCTCATCAGTTCAGTTACCTACATATACCTGAACAAAATTGATGTATAGAAAGGAAACATAGTCATCTTGTAGAAATAGCTATAACATTGTTAGTTGCATCTTATGTCCCACAAACTTATTGGGTTGAAGCTCTCTCGACTGCCCTTTATTTGATTAATAGATTGCCAATTTTTGGTCTTGTTCAATCTCTATGGGAATTACTTTTTCATACATCCTCAACTTATACTTGGTTAATGGTTTTTGGGTGTAGTTGCAACCCATGTATAAAACCTTATGTCACCTCAAAACTTGATGGTAAAACAAGCAGTATGTCTTTCTTGGATATAGTTTGCAGCACAAGGATATAGGTGCTTGGATATCACAATTGCCAGTGTTTTATATATCTAGGCATGTCTTATTTGATGAGACTTCATTTCCATTTCATAAAATGTCTTAAGATGCCAAGTCCACAACTAATCCAAGTACTTCTTCTATTGTCTCTCCTATTATTGACTTGCAATTTCCAATTTTAAGCTCACCACATATCCTATTAGGCTCTAGCTTCAACGATACTTCCTCAATTTTCACATGCTTCTAGTGAGTTTGTGCAACCATAAAACTCCAGTCTTTTTACAATCTCAGTCCTCTTCTCCAGTTTTACAAGTTCACAACATCCATCATATGGTTACCAGATCCAAGAATGGCATTTTTAAGCCTCAAGCTTACACTGCCACTAAACACCCCTTACCATCTTCTCTTGATTATGTACCAACAACCTATAATCAAGCTTTTAAGTATGCTGAGTTGAGATTAGCTATGAAGATGAATTTAATGCTCTCGAATCCCACTGGAACTTGGATTTTGGTTCATTCTGAGATGAAGAATGTTGTTGGTTGTAAGTGGGTGTTTAGAATCAAGATAAAGGTTGATGAAACTATTAACAGATATAAAGCAAGGCTTGTTGCTAAGGGATTTCATCCAAAAAAAGGGCGTGGACTATCAAGAAACCTTCAGTCATGTGGCAAAGCCTGTTACTAAATAATTTTGTTGACCTTTGCTATGCAATTTAATTGGTTCCTGCATCAACTTGACATAAGTAATGCATTTCTTCATGGTGACTTGAAAGAAGAAGTATTTATGCATCAACCTCTTGGTTTTAGTGATCCAAACCTTCCAAACCATGTGTATGAACTCAAAAAATCCTTGTATTGACTTAAACATGCCCCAAGGGCATGGTTTGACAAATTGTTTCAAGCTCTCAAGTCTCTTGGTTTCACTTAATCTTCCTCAAATGCATCCCTATTTGTTCTAAAGGCTCCAGTTCTTATTATTGTCCATGTACATGTGGATGACATATTGGTCAGTGGACCAAATTCATCAGTTTGTAACTTGTTCATCAAGAAATTAAGTTCTATGTTTTCAGTAGAGGATTTAGGTCATCTGCCCTATTTATTGGGTTTGGAAGTTCGAAGAACCAAAGAAGGACTTTTTCTTCATCAGGGTAAATATCTTATGGATTTGTTACAGAAGACAAAAATGGAGGGTGCCAAGCCATGTTGTACACCTCTTGGTACTTCAAAACTGGATCACAGTGGTATACCTTTGGAAAAGCCAACAGAGTAACTGTGGGAAAAATACAATATCTAGCATGGGCTCGGCCTAATATTTCATTTGCAGTCAATCAAGTTTGCCAATTCATGCATAGTCCAGCAGATTTACATATGCAAGCGGCCAAAAGGATACTCAGGTTTTATAAGGGTACCTCTTCATATTGTATTTGGTTTCACAAAGTCATCTCATTCTCTCAGCCTACTCTTATGCAAACTGGGCTGGCAGCACTTTTGAGAGAAGATCCACAAGTGAATTATGTGTGTTTCTTAGCTCAACTTAGTTAGCTGGAATGCTAAAAAGTAGCCTACAATAGCTCATTCTTCTACTGAGGCTGGATATCGATCCTTGGCTCATACTGTAGCTGAAGTTACATGGATTTGTAAAGTCTTGAAAGATTTTGGCTTTTCCTTATCTGTTAAACCTACCATTTGGTGTGACAACATCTATGCCATCTCTCTTGCATCAAATCCAATTTTTCATGCAAGAACCAAACATGTGGAAATTGATTACCACATTATAAGGGAGCTGATTCTTGCCAATCTCGTTAAAGTTCTGTATGTTTGTAGCCAGGACCAAATAGCTTATATCCACACCAAGTCATTGTCTATGAACAAGTTTCTCTTTCGCTAATCCAAGCTTTCTCTTGGAACTCCGAGTTCTTCCAAGCTCAGCTTGAGGGGGTGTACAAATGAAGATGCCAAGTCATGACATTTCATTAGTTTAGGCAACTAATCATTTTGTTACATGTATATGATTTTGGTTAGGTTTTTAAAGTTTGTTAGAGAAAGTATTGTACATAGGATTTGCTATGTAAACTCCAAATGAAAGTGTAATTATTAAGTCAGTTAAAGAGAAGAGGAATATTCAAACAAATCTATTATTCGCTTCTTTTGGTTTCTTTATGTTAAACTTAGCATGCTCATCCTCAGTGGCCTCATGACCAGGAGGTATGTGAGGTGGAGTCTTTTCCTTTTAACAACATGTTGTGTACAGCTCTCCGCAACATGCAAAGCATGTTGTCAAAGGGGTTTTCCTTTCCCTTGTAGTGACTCTTTCTGTGATAGGCATTGCATGTATGTTGAATCTAACAACTGGATAAAATATAATGATAATTAAAGTTTGAAACAGAACTCACATATGATTCATGGACACTTGAGCAAATGGGCACTTGAGCAAATGATATATCAATACAGATTGATGACAAAGCAAATGAATCCAACTCACCTATACTTGATGACAACATATGATCACCATTGAAGGGATTATTCGAATATAATACGGAAAATGGAAATAAAATCACTCCTACTGTGGGAGCTTGTTGAACTTTCGGTGTCGGTATTCCGCGTATGTTTTGGTCGAGTATTTGGCAGGATTTTGCTCGTCCAAGAGCTCCTGTAGAGGTCCGATCACAGCCTCATGTGGAGGAGCAATGAACACGGCCCACGACATGCGCGTACGTTCCTTATTCACCAAACTTCTGTGAAGAACACTCTTGTACTTGCCATTGCTCAAGACCTCCATCTGATCACCAATGTGAACAAAAACCGCATTTGGCAGGTAGTCGACAGCAACCCAGTTGTCATCCTTCCACAGCTGAAGGCCGGGAACATTGTTCGAGACGAGTAGGGTTAGGGCTGACATGTCAGTGTGAGGCTCAACTCCAAGGGCTAGTTGGGGCTGAGGGCATGGTGGGTACATGTTGATTTTCATTTCCAGTTCCACTTCTTCACCTCCCACATGGGATTTCAGAACCTTGCTTTCCAGCCCTAGACCTTCTGAAAGCACCTCCAGTAACTTGTCTGTCACTCTTAGCATTTCCTTGTTATACTCGTCATTCACTTCCCTACAGTGTCATATAAACATTGTGAGACAGCACAATCCTCCACCCCCAATATATATCGTTGTATAAAAGTCATTTTTCTAATTAAAAAACGATAACTTTAAGCTAATCTATAGTTAGGGAGAGGACTAAAACTCAAATGCATAGGCGAGAACACATCCAATTTAGCTACTACGGCTACACTAGCACTCACGCGGGGTATGTTTGCATAAGTAGCCTGTTTTACAACCATTTGATTTCTGTTTTTGTTTTTTAGTTTTTATTTTTGTCTTATGTCATGGAGGGGAGTATATAGAAGAAATTTCTTCCCTCACCTCCCACCACTCTTCTCCATCCATCCATATACTTTGTCCGCCACTCAAACATAAAAACTAAATCCCAAATAATTTTCTGAAATGTGAGTTTATCCTTGAAATTCAATTTTCTTTACCTAAAATCCACCATAATATATTTTTTCCAACAAAAATTCAATGATTAGCTAGGCTCCGATTAAGTAAATTTCTTAATTAAGTTTGAGTACTAGTGTAGCCGTACTTTACCCCTTGCAACTCATATTTTCTAAATAAAAATTCACCTAAACTTAAACATCCAAATAAAACCTAAGATTCAAATAAGCATCCATGGACTTACAACTTGTGCCACAATACCTAATCATATCAATATATGTTATTTCTCACTGTAATTATGTTAAGCAACAAGCCCCACATGAAATACACACCATATTTCTAATTGTAAAATATACATAAACAAAATACTAATAACATAACCTACTGCTATAAAATATTATACTATAATTTACCTGCATATAGATTAAATTAATTTACCTACTGATCTAAAATATTATACTAATTTACCTACATTTAAATTAATGTAGTACCTGTTAAAAAAAATAGTAATATTAAATAATATGCTGTGGTTTGTTATGGTAGGAAACTAAATAAACTTGTAAACTAATGCACATAAATCATTTTGTAGGTAAATTACACCCTTTAAATTTTGGTGTGATGGAATAGGTATATTACACTATTTTGTAGGTTTAAGTTGCACGGAGCATAGCTTAATTTGTTTTGTGCATTAGGGATTGGAATATGGAATAGCCGAAGCCATTTTAGGTTTATTGTTGTGTTGGTAGGAAAGATAAGTTGTATAGTTAATGCACAAAACAAAGAAAGTAGTAGTATTATGATTCAATCGGCATCTTTCAACAATTTGAAAGTTAATACATTGAATTACATGAAATATTTTGTAAAATAAATTCAAAAAGTTAAATAGATATAACAAGTAATAGGTCCAAAAACCACAACCACGTATTATTAGGGGTAGTTTAGGAATTCTAACTTAACAAAGAAAGAGGAAAAAGAGAAGGGTTCAACCACTCTTAAGAAATTTGCTTAGCTAGAGTCTAGTCATTGGGTTTTAGTCAAGAAAACAAAAAAGAGAAGGGTTTTAGTCAGGAAAATTTATTCACAAAGAAGTAAAGTAAAAGAAAAAAAATGTTACAAATCTTGAGCTTTATATGCATGAATTATTATTCTTAGTTAGAGATATATACCTGTAAGATGGAGGGTTCTTAGGCCAGATTTCATAGTTGACCTTTGATGGAGGCGCAGTAAGATGGAAGAAATAGTCGATCCATTCGACCTTCTCGTCATGGTTCTTTGTCATTTTAGTGCCATATCCATCAAACTTCCCACTAGCAGGGTCGTTCGCATAGGCCTCCTTTTCCTCCTGTGGGAGGAGGAAGAACTCCTGACCAACTTTTTGCAACCGTTGGATCAAAGACGACGGTATGCCATGGTCAGTGATGAGAAAAAAACCCCATTCGGTGGCTGCCTCCACCACCCTCTTCACAACAACATCATGAGGCTGAGCTAGGGAGATAACAGGCACTGAGACCCCCTCTAAGGCTTTGCTGTTCTCAGGCTGCTCATGGGTGGGGCGAACAAACTTGGCCGGAAGTTGGTTCAATCCGCCCAAAGCCAGTGCCTGCACTCTCTCCACCTCCGTTTCCCCCATTTTTTTGTTGCCTTTTTTGGATGTTTGACAGTCTTTATCTTATTACGCCTTTCTGGATGTTATGGTAACAGACATATATAATGAGTGAAGATAATTTGCATATGCATTGTAAACGTGCACCTAATCTTCAATTCAACCTAACAGTAATCCATGAAAACGTGCACCTAATCTTCAATTCAACCTAACAGTAATCCATGAAATGATTAACCTGTAGGTTTGAACGTGCTCTTCAATTCAACCTAACATTATTTAGATGTTATGGACGAATAATTTAATTATTTTAATTGTGGACGGTATCTTTAAAAATTGATTTAATTTGTATTAGGATTATTAATTAAAGGGACATTTTATTCGAAGCCATAAAACCTCTCTCTTCATCCAATTTAAACTTTGAGTGTGAATTGTCTTTTTAACCTATTGCATAATTACCACCAACTACAAGATGAATTTAACAATAAACTAATAATCAAACCCTACCATCATGGAATCTTTATCGTACGTTCTGTGGAGCCAAAAATAATCACAAGGCGACATGTGGATTTTTTGGCAAAAGAAGACCAAACTACTCTTGAGGCACACGGGATTTCTACGCATGAGTAGCAGACAATCATCCCTCAACTAAGTCAAAAGTGCCCAAAATAGGTAACAATTTAAAACCTATTTCATCAAATCCTTTCTAAAAGGTATATCCCAAAACTTAATTTATTTCATATATTTTCTATTTCATTATTTAGCTAATCAATTAGCTTAATAATGTATCCCTTCCATGTCACCTAAAATCCTCCTTTAAAATCACAATAATTGACTAATTAAGGGATTAATTGCCTAATTAATTCCCTAATTGTCAATTAAATCACCCATTTAACACCAAAAAACAACCTAATGGCCGGCCATCCCCATCCAAAAAAGAGTCAACCATGCTTCCTACATTTTCTATCTTTTCTCCTTTTCAATTACACTAATTAGCAAGCCAATTAATTCCATAACATTCCCTTTGTGTTTAATTAGCCAATTAATCATAATAAATTGGCTAATTAAACCAAAATTCAACCCAAAAATTAACCAAATGGCCGGCCACTCTTTCTCCAAAGAGGACCGGCCTATCCCTATATATATGCTCCCATTTTCACAAAAAGTTCATTTGAATACTCTTGCAAAAATCCCAAAATTCTCTAAACACTTTTTCTCTCTAAATTCTAACTTTGGCATTAGAGGTTCTTAGGCCAATGCCCCCCCCCCCCCCCCCCCCAATTCATCGTGGGCGCGTGAGGCTTTTGGCCTTGACCTAAGGTGTTAGTTGTTTTGTAGGTGCAAACTTGTCTAAGATCAAGGAGGAAGAAATTTGCATCCACAAATTGGCGTTTTCATTGAGAGCTAGAAATCCACACTCGAAAAAGACTTTAGCACAAAAAGGTTTTTTCTCTAATTTCTAGTCCATTTGTATTTTTTCATACGCTTTTATTATTAGAATTTTTTATTTGCAAAGGTTCTTTGATAAAAAGTATAAAAAAAGGGAAAAAAAATACAATGGCTAGAAATTTAGAAAATTCCACGAGTGAAAATTCAAATATTCAAGAAATGGGACCGCGGCGATCCACAAGATTGAATGTGATTCTAGGGGGGGCACCACCACCACGAGGCTCCACCATGTCAACCACCGCGGTGACCACCCGCGGCGAGGTCCATGGCACCACTACCACGGCCCAAGTCGTGCCACCAAAGCAAGCTCAAGCCGTGCCATTCAAGGTCCATGCCACCAAAGCCACGACCCAAGCCTCACACTCATGTGCATCACGCATTGAGCAGCCTGCTACCGTGGCCAAGCCTGCCCCTGCAGCCCAGCCTGCTCCCGCGGCCCAGCCTGCTCCCGCGGCCCAGCCTGTTCCAATGGTTTCCCAAGCAGCCCAAGTCGGCTCAAGACCATTTCAACCATCCGGACCAACCGTTGAGCCGGGGGTAATTTCACAACATTTCTTCACAGATTTGACATTTCTAAACTCAAATCTCTCGCCCGGAGTCAACCACCCTTCCACTGCTCAAGGAGGTATGTTCCTTCCAAGCTCTTCCAATCCGAGTGGCAAGCAACACTTGTCCCGACAAGTTATGGAGTTGACGAGCACCCTTGCACAACAAACAACCTTGGTGAATCAACTTTTGCAACGCACTGAGATCCAACGTGCCCCAGACGAGGTGTCCCGAAGTAGGACAAGGGCAGATGAGGAACCTTTCCGGCGACGCCCTGGCAAGCAGCCAATCAACCAACCACAAACCGAGCAGTCGAGCGGTGTACAATCCCGATTGGGCCCCCGAGATAGCGTAAACTCCCATCTTAGCACGCGGAGGAGCACATTCTCAATTAGGCTTGTGGGCAAGTATACATTCACAGTTGGGGCCACGCTCCGATAATCCACATGAGCAGCCTTTTAGGCAAAGCATTCATTCGCGGTTAGGCCTGCAAGGTGCATTTTCCACATCACATTGGAGCATGCGGCGTGACGGACGGAGAGAAGCGGCCACTCGATCCACCTCAAGTTCAATAAGCAGCATGCGAAGAAATCCTTCGCCAGCTAGGCAGCCGAGGCAAAGACAAGTAGAGCGTCTAGAAGTGCAGCCTAGAGCAGACCAGGGGCAGCTAAGGGCTCCGCTACCCCCAACAACAACAAATCCAAGAAGAGGTAGAAATGCTCTTTAATGAACGATTGCGTGATTTCCAACGCAACAAAGTAGTCGATGAAACACTGCGGCGAGATATGACCAACATAAGCAGGTCACCTTTCAACGATGAGATTGAGCAGACAGAGCCTCCATGCAAGTTTAGCATGCCGCACTTCACATCTTTCAAGGGATATGGAGACCCAGAGAGGTACCTGAAGCACTACCGAAGCGCGATGGTCTTTTACCAGAACAACGACGCTCTTATGTGCAAAATATTCGCCACCACTTTACAAGGCGAGGCGCAAGATTGGTTCCACACCTTGCCACCACAATCCATTCAGAATTTTGATGATCTTTGCTTGGTTTTCACCAAAGAATACTCATCTTATCGCTCGATCAAGAAAAAATCCGACCCCTTGTTCAATGTGAAGAAAAACCCAAAAGAGTCGCTCCGCGACTATGTAAAAAGGTTTAAAGCAGATAAAGCGAAGATCGTTGGATGTGACGACTCAATAGCTAGTGCAGCCTTTCAAAAAGGCCTCCTAGCAGACCATCCACTGTTCGGAGAGATGATCATGAAAGAAGATCTGACTCTAGCAGATTCCTTCGCCCTAGCAGAGAAGCATGCACTTTGGGACGAGGCTCGGCGGGCAGAAAAAACGCCTGAGCAGCCTAAATAAAAGCTAGCACCAGCTCAAAGAAATGAAGACGGAAAACGGCCCAGCAAGAGCAGGTAAGAGGCCAAGCGTAGGGATAGGCCTACATCTAAAGAAGGCCCAATAACCAAGAATTACTCAAAGTTATCAATTCTGATCCATCAAATCCTTCGCGACATAAAAAATGAGCCATGGTTCAAGCTGCCAAAACAATCAAAATGAGATACTTCCAAGTTGGACCACACCAAATATTGTGCATTCCACCAAGGTCCTGGTCACACAACTGACATCTGCTACACTTGGAAAAACTATCTAGAGAAGCTCGTGAAAGAAGGCAAGGTCGATAGATACTTGGACAAGCCAGCTGCACAGCCAAGAAGGGGTGCCGATGATTATGAGGAGCCGCCAACCAAGACAATTCGGATCAATGGTATCTTTTCCGAATCCGAACACTTGGGGGCCACTAATAACTCTAAAAAATGGAAAATCTAGCAGGCTCTACTAATCTCACAAGTCCAAGCAGCCGATACACAACCTTGACCCATTATTGGTTTCACTGAGCAAGATGCAGAAGGCGTTGACTTCCCACACGACGACGCACTAGTGATATCTGTCCAACTAGCCCATGCTATAGTCGACCAGATGATGGTTGACAATGGAAGTGCAGTCAATCTACTTCAACTCTTAGTCATTCAGAAAATGGGCCTGGAAAGCACAATGGTACGCCGAGCAGAGGTACTCACCGGATTCAACGGACACACCTCAACTGCCATCGGCTATATCACACTTGACATAAAAACACCGCCAGTTGTCTCAAAGCAGACGTTCACGATCATAAGTGACCCATCTCCCTACAATGGGATTCTTGGGAGACCTTGGTTGATCAAGCTAGATGCCGTCACTTCCGTCAAGTACCAAAAAATCCGGTTCCGCATCCCTGGAGGAGGAATCAGAGAAATTAAGTCCGACTAGGCCGCATCCCGACGATGCACTGTGCAAATGTTGAAAGAGTCAAAGAAGAAGACCTTTACCCCCATAGAGGCTACCGAAATCCAAAGGGACGATGAGGCTGCCAAATAGCAATTACCGCAAGTAGATCGAGAAGATGGCGCCCAAGCAGGCAAGATAGGATGGAAACCCGAGGAAGACGCCGAAGATATCATTCTTGATCCTCAGCAGCCGGAAAAAACGGCTAGAATTGGCTCACGTCTAAGCCCAGCCGAGAAGGAAGAACTCACTACCTTTCTTAGAGAAAACCGAGACATCTTCGCATGGTCACCATCCGACATGCCCGACATTGATCCCAAGGTGGCTTGCCACAAGCTACACGTTGACTCCGCTGCTAAACCGGTGATCCAAAAGAGAAGACATTTTGCACCTGAGCGAGTAGCGATCATCGAGGCGGAAATAGACAAGCTATTGGAAGCCGGATTCATAGAAGAGGTAGCACACTCGGCATGGCTCGCCAACGTCGTGCTAGTTATGAAGAAAGAGAAGGGCAAGTGGAGGGTTTGCATAGATTATACCGACCTCAACAAGGCATGCCCGAATGATCTTTATCCAGTTCCCTGAATCGATCTTTTGGTAGATTCAGCTTCTGGGAACCAGCTGCTTAGTTTCTTGGACGCATACTCTGGCTACAACCAAATAGCCATGTACGAGCCCAACAAGGAAAAAACCGCGTTTGTGATCAAACGATGTATCTATTGCTACAAGGTCATGCCTTTTGGCCTTAAGAACGCTGGAGCAACTTACCAAAGGTTAGTGAACATGATGTTCAAGAAGCAAATTGGGGTAACCATGGAGGTCTATGTCGACGACATCATGGTAAAAGGCAAGCAGCAGTCAGACCATATTCGCAACATGGCGGAAACTTTCAACATCCTTAGAAAGTACAAAATGAAGCTCAACCCCACCAAATGCACATTTGGAGTATCTTCAGGTCGATTGCTAGGTTACCTAGTAACCCAACGAGGGATTGAAGCACATCCCAAGCAAATCCGAGCAATTCTAGAGATGAAGTCTCCAGCTACCTTGAAAGAGATCCAAAGCTTGACCGGACGAGCAGCTGCCCTCAACCGTTTTCTCTCGCGGTCCACCGATCGATGAAAGCCTTTTTTCAAAGCTATCAAGAGGGCACAACGAGACAAATGGGATGAAGAGACAAGTGGTATCTCACATCACCTCCCTTGCTATCCAAGCTGGAAGCAGCCGAAGTAGCAGTGAGCTCTGCCCTCATACGAGAAGAGCTGGGGGCCCACCGGTAGTCTACACTTCTAAAGCTCTTCTCGATGCAGAAACAAGATATATAAAGATTGAAAAATTAATTTTGGCTCTAGTTGTGGTGTCTCGGAAGCTTAAACCGTACTTTCAAGCTCATACAGTCATTGTCATGACTCAATGTCCTCTACGATCAATCTTACATAGTCTGGATGCTTCCGGCCCCGTACGACAATAAAGGCCCAAGCCTTAGCAGACTTTATAGCAGAATTTGCACCCAGCCTAGGCAACGCAGCAGAGCAGCCCAACAACGTCCTAGAAGCAGCCGAACACACCTTAGCTTCACCTACTTCCTTCAACGGAGATCTTTGGCATTTGCATGTCGATGGCGCGTCCAATTACAAAGGCTCGGGAGCAGGCGTGGTCCTCGTCACCTAGACGGCTCGACGCTTGAGCAGGTAATCACTTTAGGCTTCAAGGCATCCAACAATGAAGTAGAGTACGAGGCCCTATTGGCAGGCCTCCGAATGGCAAAAGACTTAGCGGTAAAGAAGCTTGCAATTCACTATGATTCCCAGCTAATCACTAGTCAGGCTACTGGGGAGTACACGACAAAACATCCAAGGATGGCACAATATCTAGAGAAGGTACGCAAACAGCTTGAGGCATTTCAGACTTACACCCTAACTCAAGTTCCACGGGCGGAAAACGCCCATGCAAATGCGCTAGCCGGCCTAGGCTCTGCCCTTGATTACCAATTCAAACGCTCTATTGCTGTGAAATACCTAGATAAGCCAAGCATAGAGACAGAGCCAGTAGCCGAAGTGTCACAGGTTAGTGTAACTCCAAATTGGCAAAGTTCTATTATAGATTACTTGGTCAACGACACACTCCCCACTGAAACATTGGAGTCTAGGAAACTCTAAACCAAGGCGGCATGCTATTACAAGTGGAATGGCATTCTCGTTTGAAGATCTTACACCAGACCACATCTCCGCTATTTAGCGCCTCCCGATAACTTGAAGGTAGTAAGCTCAATCCATGAAGGCGTTTGTGGAAATCATTCTGGAGGTCGATCTTTAGCACAAAAGGCTCTTAATGCAGGCTACTACTGGCCTACCATGCATCAAGATGCTAAGGAGTTAGTACAAAAATGTGATCGCTGCCAAAGTTACAAGCCTATACCAGCACTGCCAGCCAGCAAGCTACACCCACAGACGAGCCCTTGGCTGTTCATGCAGTAGGCAATCGACCTATGCCGCCTGCTACTGGGGCCAGAGGCATGATGATCGTGGCAACCAACTACTTCACCAAATGGGTAAAAGCGGAGCCCATGACGATCACGACTCAGACGGACATAGAGCGCTTTATATGGAGGAACATCATTTGCCGTTTTCGAATCCCTCAATGCATCGTCACCGACAACGGCCTGCAGTTTGTGGGCAAAGATCTGGCAAAATTCTTCAAAAAGTACGGCATTAAGCAGCATATGTCCACACCAAGATATCCACAAGGCAATGGGCAAGCCGAAGCTTCCAACAAGATGATCCTCGACTGCCTCAAAAAATCCCTTACCGACAAAAAGGGAAAGTTGCCAGATGAACTCCCTGGGTGTCTATGGGCGTATCGCACCACCAAAAGACTAGCGACCGGAGAAACTCCTTTCTCTTTAGCATTTGGGTAGGAAGCAATCATTCCTCCCAACATCATTGTGCCAAGCATCAACACCCTACTGCTAGACATCGAGCAGAACAGTAAAGAGATTGCCACAGACCTAGATCTAGCAGAGGAGAGGCGCGAGCAGACCATTACCCGCATCGCAGCCTACCAGCAGCAGCTCATCTCTAGTTACAATAAAAGGGCCAGAATCCGGCAATTTCAGCCCGGAGATCTAGTCTTAAGAAAAGCCTTCATCACTGCCCGCAGAGAAGGATAAAAAAAAATTGATCCCATTTGGGAAGGTCCTTACAAAATCAGCAGAGTAGGCGGCAAGGGTAACTACACCCTCGCCACTATGAACGACAAGGAGATCGAGAAGCAATGAAACGCCTACAACTTGAGAAGGTACCATGTGTGGTCTCCCACTATATCAAGACCCGAGGACTCAAGCAGCTCAATGGGCCCCACCTCGCAAGCCGAGGACTATTCAGTTGTCATGCGATCTTTTACAACTAAGTTATTCGTTCACTTGTTTTTCAATAAGGAATTCAGAAATAATATACAATTTGGTTTGACTGTAACAACTCATCATTCCTGCACTTCAAAAAAAGACCGCACCCTTCTTGGGGACTCACCGCAGGAATTGCATCCCCCGAGGGACCAACCGTGCTCTCTAAAGCGGGAGGATAAAATCTACACTCCGAATATCCAGACGTGGATGAGCCTGGCTAACCTAGTATAACTGGAAGCACGATGGCTTGCGCCAGGATCCCTAGAAGTAGTCGCAATGGCATTTTTCAAGGCTTAGCTAATTGAAGGATTTTGAGTCCCTTGGCCTAATCCACGGGGAACCGGGCCCTGGAGACGGATGGGGCACATTATGCAGTACATCCGGTGGACGGCTGCCCTGGGAATCTAAAGCTACTACTGAGTGCACTAAGGTAGCCTACGATTTCCAAAAGACTGCCTACGGCTTGCCTTTCGAGTAGTAAAGCCACACTAGACTTAAACAACTGCACATTTTTGTTAAAGGTTAAACAAGCTAGCATGCATATACGAAGTTTTATCCACTGCCGACATGCTACGTAGTTTATAAGCTTCACCTCCGTCAAGCGAGGAATGACCTGCACCAAGTCCTAAAGTGTTGTAATATTGGCTACACAACCTACGGATTTGGGGAAAGTAAAGGTTAACAGCCTAGTGGTTACGCGGACTTGTCTGCTTCTGTAAGTAAGGCATCCGGCTGCCAACCCTATGGTTAGCAACCTTGCAAAGTTCTACACCAACACCTATGGCTACGTAGGCTATGCAAGCTTGTTTGCTTATAGAAAAGTAGCACGCCTGCTACTGGCCTACAAAGTTTAAAGGTTAGGGCATGAATAAAAGAAGCGAAGATGGAGAAAAAGCGAAGGAAGCTAGTTTATTAAATTATTCTAGCAAAATTGATAAACAACTAGCAAAGACCAAAGGAGTTCAAGCAAAACAAAAAGCAACAAGGAAAAATAAATCCTAAAGGCTACTTAAAAGACTACTCTTCAGCAGCTTGGACACTCGACGACTGCTCAGTCGCCACGACGTTCCTAACAGTGGTACCATCCGGCGCTTCACCCCCGGCTGCCCCATCTTGGGCACCAACATCTCCAACTACTTCACCAATAGAAGATTCGAAAGTAAAGGCAAATTAATCTTCTGGAGAGATAGAGAAGGTCTCGAAGTCTTTTTCAGAAAACTCAAAATCGGACGGTCGCCCAAATAATGATCTACATAACCCAGCTTGTAGAAATCAGATTGACTTTGAGTAAGCGAAGCCTCAAACCCAGCCTTCTCATCCTTCAGCTGCTCAGTTTCCTTAAGCAGGCGAGCACAAACCCGCCGCATTTCTTCCATTTCTTTCTTCAGATTGTCGTTGATCTTCAAGGCACCTTGAAGCTCCAACACTTGAGGTTCAAGCCTATCAACAACCTTCTTGAAGTGTATCACTTGGTTATAAGCAACAATCAATTCTTCATCCTTTGCCTAAGCAGAGGAGCGGAATTCAGAAATGGCACGTTCGAGATCCTGAATCTGAGGTATGTAACGTTCGATCTCCTCCTCTGTACTTTCATACTTTACGTGAATCGCGTCAAGCCTAGCCTTCAAATCCGCGATCTCCTGGCGAGCGATCTCAAGTTGCAGAGAAGTGGGGGCAGAGATATTAGATCCCCTTAAAGCAGCAAGTTCGGATTCCAATTTTTTAACTTTCTCGGTCGAGGAGTAAGCTTCGGCTGCCATAGTCCTTGCTACCTCCTTGGCAGCCTTGGTATCCTCTTGATCAAGAAGCATGGACTCGGCTGCCAAGATCGCCATTTTTTGCATCATGGTCAGCAAAGCAGTCCTCATATACCCAGACGTATGCTTTGCAAAGGAGCTCGGACCAATAACCTCTTTGACGCCATCAACAAATTTAGCACATACGTCCATTTCCTCAAGAAGGTCTGGCTTCAAAAGTGCACAAACCTCAGCAACTTCCCCAGAACTAGACTTGGTAGATTTATCACGACCGTTGACACGAGCAGTCTCTTTCTTCTCAGCAGGCGACTTGGTCTCAGCAGCGGAAGGACAAGTTTTGGCACCACTTTAGCAGGCGGGGGCACCTTGTCACCCTTCATAGTAGCAAGCCTTTCCAAAGAAGAACCGAACTTAGCCCCAAGTGGACGCTTTGGCATAAATTTCGGCACGGAAGGCACGGATGAACTTCTACGTTGGGCAATCCTATCAGCAATCGAACTAACAACTTTCGGAACAGCAGGCGTCACTAGCACAGATTCAGAAGTCTCTTTTTTCCCATTCCTAGAGGAAGTTAAGTCAATCACGAGCTTGGGAGCAGCTGGTGAACCCTCGCGAGCAGCGGAGGAAATCTTTGACTTTTTCTCAGCTAACACCTCTTGAGCAGTTGGTGAGTCCTCGCGAGCAGCGGATGAGGTCTTCGATTTTTTCTCAGCAAGAACCTCCTGAGAAGCTAGTGAGCCCTCGCGAATGATCCTCGGTTTCTTTTCAACAAGCATCTCTTGAATGGGCGGGGAGTGCATCTTTTATCCACCATCATTTGTAGCAGGTTCTACCACAGTGATAGGACGGGCCAACGCCTCTGCCTTGATTCGTTTTATCTCTTCTCTTGGGGCCAACCTATCTTTCTCCCTACGAAGAGGACTTAGCAGCTAGCGCCATTCCCGATACTCGAAGGGAATACCCAGAGCGACATGCACCTTTTTCATATCCGAAGAGACCTTGGGAGTTGAGCCAAATTCTGAATCTACGAAGGCAGCGGAAAACAATTAGAAAAGTGAAAAGCAGCTTAGCATTAAAATAAAGCAGCCTGCTTACCGGATATAAAGATTATTGGCACACGCAGCTCGAGGGAAGGATCAGACTCTCACTCTCTACTTATCTCCAAAGTCTCCTTGGCCCAGTCGTGATCTCCATTACTCTAGTTGTCAAAAAGCCTATAACGAGATCGCAGCTGCCCAACTCCTTCGATGTGACCTATGTCAAAGAGATACCAAAATTCGTTGATGGTTAGTCCTAAGTCGAAGAATTGGCTCAGATTGTGGAATCCCACCATCACTCAGACTGTGTTTGGAGAACATTGGGCAGGGGCACATCTCATGGAGCAGAGCACCTCTTGGAAGAAGAGCGGCATAGGAAAAGTAAACCCTAATACAAAATAGTAGGGGTGGAACTTGATGGCTCTCCAGCCCCATCGCATGGCTCACGGCTGCTACCATCCTTAACTCGCTTCACACATACTCCCGACGGAATGGCATGCCAATATGCCTCAAGGAAGTCTCTAAACAAATCATCAGAGCTAATCTTGAAGTGAGCAGCTTTGAAGTAGCCAACCTTCCTCAAAGACCCGCCTTGACGATATAACGGCGGCACACCATCATCATTCTTGTGGCTCGAAGAAGACATACTAGAAGAAATTATGCAAAAAGTACAAGAAAGATTCATTAGAGGGTTGTTAAAAAAAAAAAAAAAGAAGAGAAAAAGCAGCTCTCGGCAAAAAAATAATAATAATGCTGATGAAAACAAAAAGGCACGGCACAAAGGCCCCAAAACCAAGAAGAGTATTCGGCCCTTCATTCTTCCCTAGGGCACGGGCCCAAGCCCAGCCGCGAAAAAAAAAAAAGAAAAAGAAAAGAGCAGGCCTCTCGGCCCAAAAAAAAAAAAAAAAAAAAAAAAAAAAAAAAAAGGGTTTTAAAACCGCAGGAGCCAGTAGGCTTACCAGGCCCCATGACCTGATTCTCCCGCCGCAACAACCAGACCATCAGCGCCCCAGCGCCCAAAGGTCACCCACGGCAGTACCTTGCCGTGACTAGAAGATGAAGCAAGCAACGAGAAGATGAAGTAAGCAACGAAAGACAGTCCTTTGCACGGGCAAGATGAAGAAGATGGCTGGGGGAGGGGGAACAAATATCCTCTAAGCTCTCTCTCTCTTGTAAGGTAGAACAAGTTTTTCTCCAAAAGTTGATTTAATAATCCACTTAAGGTGGACTTAAATAAGTTTTGAGAGAAATTTATTTCCTTTTCCTAGAAGGATCTAATTTCCTATTAAAAGAGAGAATCAACATCAAAATAGGAAACAATTCAAAGTTTCCTAAGGCAAGGAAATCTCTACACCTGTTGCCCTTTTCTGCGAGCAGCCCAACAGGTGTGGGGGCATTTGTGGAGCCAAAAATAATCACAAGACAACACGTGGATTTTTTGGCAAAAGAAGACCAAACTACCCTTGAGGCACACCAGGATTCCTACGCGCGAGCAGCAGGCAATCATCCCTCAACTAAGTCAAAAGTGCCCAAAATAGGTAACAATTTAAAACCTATTTCATCAAATCCTTTCTAAAAGGTAATTCCCAAAACTTAATTTATTTCATATATTTTCTATTTCATTATTTAGATAATCAATTAGATAAATAATGTATCCCTTCCATATCACCAAAAATCCTCCTTTAAAATCACAATAATTGACTAATTAAGGGATTAATTAGGCAATTAATCCCCTAATTGTCAATTAAATCACCCATTTAACACCCAAAAACAACCTAATGGCCGGCCATCCCCATCCAAAAAAGAGTCAACCATGCTTCCTACCTTTTCTATCTTTTCTCCTTTTCAATTACACTAATTAGCATGCCAATTAATTCCATAACATTCCCTTTATGTTTAATTAGCCAATTAATCATAATAAATTGGCTAATTCAACCAAAATTCAACCCAAAAATTAACCAAATGGCCGGCCACTCTTTCTCCAAAGAGGACCGGCCTGTCCCTATATATATGCTCCCATTTTCACAAAACGTTCATTCGAACACTCTTGCAAAAATCCCAAAATTCTCTAAACACTCTTTCTCTCTAAATTCTAACTTTGGCATCGGAGCTTCTTCGGCCAAAGCCCCCATTCATCGTGAGCGCGTGAGGTTTTTGGCCTTGACCTAAGGTGTTAGTTGTTTTGTAGGTGCAAACTTGTCCAAGATCAAGGAGGAAAAAATTTGCATCCACACATTCATTCTAATTAAAACCTAAGATGCTTTCATAGAGAAAAATAAGCTCCTTTTTAACGATGGATGGTGATTTAGAATTTTTGAATCCTCCAACTAAAGTATGAATCGATTTTTGCAAGTTTTTTATTTTTTTTTATTTTTATTTTTTATTTTTTTCGTTTGATTTCAATTTTTATTATGATTGTGGAACATAATCAACACATTTTTTAAAGCATAATTACTAGCAGAAACATATATATTGGATTTAAAATTTTAAAGTCTAGCAACTCGTGTGAATGTCACGCTTACTTCTCCTTTCATTCATAAAGGGTGGATGCTATACTTTGCTTGTAGTTTTGATGGCAGTGCATAGCAGCACTATAGCTACTGTTCTTGAATTTAAAGGTGTTGAGATCCTTCCATTCTGTGAAACAAATGAATGTAGTCTCCAAAATCTTCCCTTTCTTTGTTTCAATCAATATTGTTTTTCATAATTTAATTTGGTTGTTTGGATGTCGAAAATGTTTTGATTTCATTCAAATATAGGAACGTGAGGTTCATAGCATGAAAAAATATGCCTTCAATTTTAGAGTTGAATTTTTTATCTTGATTATGATAATTAAAACATAATCTTGTTTTTATTATGAGATTATAAAGTACCCTTATTGACTTCTCTACAAATTGGGTGTAGGCCTTGCAATTACCCGTCAACATTGCAAGAACGTGACTTTATCAAATGCTTAGAGTGGAAGGCAAAGAGTTTAAGATAATCTTTGTCTCATTCGGTTGTGATGAGGTTAAAAATGAACATTTCAAGTGCATGCCATGGCTGGCATTGAATGAATGCTATTTTTCATAAAAGATTGAGTGACATCTACCACATAGAATGAGTTGTAGAATCTTTTAGAAAGCTGATTTTGGGTCTTTATTTTATAAATGGGTGTAAAGATAAATTTATTATTGAATTTGGTTTGTGAGGGTAGTTTAGGTAGTAAGTTGGGTTTAAAGAGATATTGAGAATTTAATTAAAAGTAATATGGGTATAGAGAGTAAGTTGGGTGTAAAAAAGAGATTATATGAGTTCAAATAAAATTTCCCTTAATTAAATATGGACTTTAAATATTTATTCTCTCTCGTCGTGAAAACAGTTTCTCAAAGTACTAGTATTAATAAGGTCATCAAACGTTAGAGTTAACTAGCCTTTTCAAGTAGCACAAAGTACACGGCAAATTTATGCTACTTGAAAAAGCTAGTAAAGTGCAAAGTTTGATGATCTTGTCAATGCTAGTATTTTGAGAAACTGTCTTCTCGACGAAAGAAAATAAATACTAAATATTTCATTGCGCCATGGATCTTTGCACGATGAAATAAAATATTTGTCATGCAAAGTGATTTTGTAATTGTCGGTGATAATTTAAGGTGAAGTGTTTATTGCACACTTTGCACGACGAACTTCGTCGTGCAAAGTGTTTTTCTGAAACTGACAGTCAGGCTTTTAATGTGTAGTAATTATTGTGGACTTTACCCTATGAATGCTTCGTCGTGCAAAGGTCCTAGGGTTCTTTAAAAGCACAGATTCACTCTCCTTTTCCCTCACAGAGTTTTATCTAAAATCCTAAAGCTTCCCTCCCCCCTCCTTTTTTTTCTTCTTTCCCAAGCCCCTCATATCCCAATTAAGTCAGAGGGTTCCTCAAACCACACTACCTCTTTAGCACTTGTAATCCCCATCCGAACAAGCTGATGTGCTACTGAATTTCCTTCCCGTGGGGTGTGACTAATTAAAATAGAGGACCAATCACGAAGGAAATGGCGTAAATCATTAATAACAGGACCAAACTCAGACCAATCGTCTCCTTGGCCCTTCATGTTTGTGAGTACCAAGGTAGTATCTCCTTCAAAATGCATCTTCATCCCTACCAAGTTCAGGCTCTTCAACAGCAAGACCGCTGAGCGAGCTGCAACAAACTCTACATGCAACGCCGAGCTAGCATGATGCACCGGACTTGCAGTCACCGCAACAAACTGCCCCAAATGGTTACGAACCACTACTCCAACACCTCCCTTTTTCCCGTTATGACTCCATGCTCCGTCGAAGTTACACTTCAACCATCCCTCAGCTGGCCACCCCCATCGCTGATTCTGTCGGTGCACCTTATTAGTTCCAGGTTTATGACACTGCTGAAACTCCTTCAACCGGCCCTCGGCTTGGAGAAAAATTTCCAGTGGAGGCACTATCTTGTCGTTCCACATATAATTATTCCTTTGCTTCCAAAGATTCCAGATTAGCATTAAAGCAAGATCAAAACCTGATTTAGTACCATTTGAATGTAGCCTTGCTAACCAACACATAATGGACAGTCTTTGGTCTGCATCCACCCTTAAGCCCAGACTTCGAAACCACACCGCTCTTGCCACATTATAATCACGCACCACATGTTCGATCGATTCCACATGACCACCACAGAAAGCACACAAGTCCTCGTTTAACACTTTACGTTTGCAAAGGTTTAATCTAGTAGGCAACACATCCAAACAAGCACGCAAAACACATATTTTCACTTTTCCAGGAACATTGGCTTTCCACAATGTCTTCCAAAAATTTTCACTTACATCATTCGAAGTAGAGGAGGATCCCACTGCACCCTCTCCATTAAATCTTAGTAAACCCCGAGCAACATGATAGGCACTTCGAACAGTAAACTTTCCATGTCGGTCATAATGCCAAACTCGACGATCTACAGAGTCCCTTAAGCTTAGCGGTATGCGGCTAATAAAATCCACTTCCTCTGGGGAGAAAAGATCATTCAGTAAAGGAACATTCCATTGCTTCGAGTCCATCCAGACTAACTTGTCCACCGTTGCATCTACGTCCCAATGGACTGGTGGGGGGGTCAAAATCAGGAAATAAGAGTCCCTTGGCACCCACTCATCATGCCATATTTGAATGAACCTCCCATTTCCCACCTGCCACCGTAGGCCCTTCTGCATAACCGGTCTCGACGCAACAATACTACGCCAGACATAAGAGCTATTAGATGTCACCTTCGCTTGAAGAAAATCAACCCTAGGGAAATAGCGGGCTTTAAACACCCGGAATACAAGAGACTCAGGGTCCTGAAGGAGCCGCTAAGCTTGTTTTACCAGCAAAGCAAGGTTAAACGCATAAAGATCTCTAAATCTAAGCCCTCCTTCATGCTTCGGTTTGCATAAAGACTTCCAATTAAGCCAATGAATTTTCCTCTTCCCCAGATCCCCACTCCACCAGAACTTAGCTACCAACAAGTTCAACTCCTCACAAAATGATTTAGGGAGTAGAAAGCATTGCATGGAATACAAAGGTAACGTCTGAGCCACCGTCTTAACTAATAGCTCACGTCCCGCACTACTCAGAAGCCCACCTCGCCAAAAGAAAACTGTCATCCGCGAAGAATAAGTGTTGGACACTAGGTGCAGCCCTACAAACCTTAATCCCCTGCAAATCTCCATCAAACTCGGCTTTGGACAATAATGCCGATAAACCCTCTGCACACATAACAAAAAGATATGGGGATAAAGGATCCCCTTGTCTTATACCTCGTTCAGGGCACACATAACCCACCGGGGCCCCATTCAACTTAAAGGAATACGTTACCGTAATAATGTACAACATAACTGTACGAACCCGCCTATCTGAAAATCCCATGCGCGTCATCATAGCCTCAAGGAACTTCCATTCCACACGATCATACGCCTTACTAATATCCAACTTTACCGCCATAAGCCTTTTAGCCCCAAAGGACCGTTTATACATGTAGTGAGCCACTTCAGCGGCCACCAAATAATTATCTGAAATTAAGCGTCCCGGGATAAACGCACTTTGTGTAGGGGAAATAACACATGGAAGGATAGTCTTCAGCCTGTTCGTCAAGACTTTCACCACAATTTTGTACAAAACATTGCACAGACTAATGGGACAAAGTTGTGTCATCGAAGTAGCATCCTTAACCTTAGGAATGAGAGTAACATGAGTATAATTGATTTTCTGTAAAATATTACCTGAAGAGAGCATTGACTGGACCCCATGGCAAACATAATTACCTATCACCCCCCCCCCCCCCAATGCTTTTGATAGAATCCCGGAGACATACCGTCAAGGCCAGGTACTTTCGTGGGATGCATCTGAAACACAGCCATTTTGATCTCCTCGTCCGTGATCGGACTATCAAGGTAACTCGTCATCTGCTCTGTCACTGAAGGCCTTATATGGCATAGAATGTCGTCGAAATTCGCCACCCCATTGGAACTAAACAGTTTGTTGAAATAATCAATCACAATCTCCTCCATACCGTTGCGATCCACATGCCAACCCCCATTATCATCCGATAACCCATGCAAGAAGTTTCGCTTCTGTCTCCGATTAGCTTTGTGATGAAAATATTTGGTATTACGATCACCCATTTTGATCCAGTTCTCCCTCGACCGTTGTCTACAAAATTGCTCCTCTTGCTCAAGCAAACTATTCAGCTTGCCAATAAGCTCCTTCTTCTGCGCAATGGATTCCTCTGTAAATGGCTGTCCCAACAAACTCGTAAGCTTATCCTCCACTTCCCTAATCTGTGTCGGTCCTCATCTAGCAATGCTCCGGGCCCAATTATTTAGCTTCATTCTTGTCATCTTAATCTTCTCTATAACCTGAAACATTGGCAAACCCTCCACATCCTGATTCCACCCCTCTTGGACCGCTTCATGACACCCCTCCTGCATATGCCAAGCTTCCTCATATCGGAATTGTTTCTTGCCTCGGATTGGTAAACTGCCCATCCAATTAAGAAGTATCGGCACATGATCAGAAGTAGACTTATTCAAATGGTGGGATTAATTACTAAATTTATATGTATTTAATAGTTATATATATATATATATATATATATATATATATATATTTTAAAAAAAAAAAACAATGGTTGGATTAATTACTTAGTTTGATTATGAAATTTATATTTTTTTGTAGAATAAAAACAAAGACAATGGCGGGGCAGCCACGATTGGTGATTGATGGCCGATGTAAGCGATTCAACTATGATGATTTCAAGGTATATGGGACAAGGGCACACACC
This sequence comes from Cotoneaster glaucophyllus, assembly GCA_036320875.1. Lineage (NCBI taxonomy): Eukaryota > Viridiplantae > Streptophyta > Magnoliopsida > Rosales > Rosaceae > Cotoneaster > Cotoneaster glaucophyllus. The sequence continues at coordinate 36,952,389 of CM070073.1, forward strand.
CTAGTGAGCACGAAGTTGGGGTACTAGTGCGAACTAACTGTGGTACGGAGTGGGAGTCTTGAAAACTAGTGCCGAAGGAGCTGAAGAAGTATATATATATATGCAGAATAAGTTAGCAGTAAATGCGAATTAGAAAATTAATATTTATTTTCGTTAAATAGCGAATGTTTAGTAATTAATTTTGCTTTGCATAACATGGTAATTATGTTATGATGAAATCGACCCAAAGCTGATAAAGATCATCTACAACATGTGCAACGGGACTTTTGTGGCAGCAGGTGCATGCTTTTTGCCCGCAATATCGTTGGCGCTTCATGCAGAGGTGCAAGCAATCCTTTATGGGGTCGAATTGGCATTACTACTGGGGTTTCAAAAGGTACGAATTGAGAGTGACTCCTCCCAAGCTATATCCATCATCAACACTTGTGTGGATCCTGCATCCATTATGGATTTGTTAGCGGGGGATGTTCTTCATTGCAGCTTTGTTTTTCTACTTCGAAGTTTATTTCTATTTCTAGGAATAATAATGGGATTGGCCATCGTTTGGCAAAGGTAGCATTGTCTAGTGGTTCAAAACTAGTTTGGATTGAGAAGCCTCCAACTGTCATTCATGACCTTCTCATTCAAGAAACAGTGTAAACTTTCCCAAGTTAATGGTATCGTCTTCTTTTCAAAAATAAAATAAAATAAAATCCTAAAACCTACTAACTACTCCCCAGAAAACGTAGAGACATGTGTATTTAATTTGTAATTTAATATTATTAAATTTCGGTATTGGATAAAGTAAACAATTTATTTAATATTTATTAATTCTTATTTTTTCTAAAAGTAGTTTTAGTGTTAAGAACTTTATTTAATAGGTGGATTATAATATTAAACATAATGAAATAGCTGTTGCAGTCCTATTAGATTAGGAATGTGATTGTGTAAATCCTAACATATCTAGGATATCCTTATGGGATTCTACCATGTCTCTTAGACTAGATATTAGGAATTAACCTTCTCTACTACTATAAATAAAGGCACAATGGGGTGGAATAGAACACACGTCACAATTACACATCTCTCTCTTTCCCTCTAATGTTGCCGCACCCTCTTTCTCTATCCTTTATACAGTTAAGTAAATTTGGCCTACAACAATAGCCTAAATGAATTGTATTTTTAAGCTCAAACAACTAAAACTCTCTCTATGCTACAACAACCCTAGCCTTGTTATTGGCTCTGCTAGTGAGGACAAAACCCTCCACCATGGCCAGCCACTGCCTTCTATAAATACCCTCATCACCTCCCAGTTTTGGTAAGCCTTTTACTGCGCATACAAACCCTAAACACTCACTATTTTAAGAGAAACTAACTTAGGCATCAGACATCCATTAGCCAAAGGTGTTGATTGTTTTATAGGTGCAAATTTGTCAAAATTGAAGATGGCAGATTTTTGCTACTACAAATTGGTGCTTTCATTAAGAGTTTGATTCAAACACTCGAAGAAGGCTCTCACCTTCAACGTTTCAAAATTTTCATTTATATATAAATTTTCCCACACGGTGCCAATCCGTCGAGCAGCCTACAAATTCCAGACGACTGCTCAGTGCTTGCCTTTCGAGCACTTAGCCACACATACTCATACAACCGCACACTTTGTTAAAGGTTAAGCAATTCTTGTGCCCATACAGATGTCTAGCCGCTGCCGACATGCTACGCAGCCTAAGAGTTTTACGCACTGCCAAGCGCAAAACAACCTTTTGGGTTAAAGAACATGATCTCCAAACAACTGCACATTTCTTTCGTGGAAAGTTAGCGACGTTCATGTTCATACTGATTCCTAAAGTGCTATTCTACTTGCTACACAACCTACATAATCGGTTATATAAAGTGCAAAATGTTTTTTCGAACCACTGCGGCCATTAGGATATTTAGAAAAGTAATTTGAAGTAATTTTGGTCGGAAGGTTCCTTGAAATTAGTGTTGGCTTCTTGTGGTTAATAATTGTAATTTCACTTAGGATGGATGACACACCCCGACTGAAATCGAAGCATGCTGGCCGTCACGTAAGGGTGACGTAGCAAGTGCGCAGTGCGGAAGTGACGAAAATATGAAATTGAGAGTGAATAAAAAAAAAACCAAACTAACTAATTTACACTAGGGATAACATGTAAGCATGTGAAAGTGTTTAAAGTAGAGATACAAATCTTCAAAGCATAGGCATCCTAAGTGCAGTCTAGTAAACTAAGTATTGATTATCCAGAACATGAAAGAAATTCCTACATTTATTTGGATGACTGTCAGAACCACCGGGAAGTCCTCGTGAGCCACCGGGAAACTCAACCAGCTAGAACCTGGAGGGGCGCAAAACAGAAAACGTGAGTGGGCAAAAATAAAGTTTTTAAAAACACAGTTGTCTTTATGAACATACTAACCCTTCACTGTAAAACCCGTATACGAATCAATGAAAAAATAGTATGCCAACCAGTCTCACCGAATGTGACCTGTAAGGCTGAATCTATAGCTCAACAAGTATGCCTGCACACGAGTCAGAACCACCTATTGTGGTCTGTACAACAGGGTTGGGTGTAAATAAGTATGCTCAAGTGCTACGATCACGTGAAGGCTGTGCGAATAATCGCGGGTCACCTACGAGTCAGAACCACCTATTGTGGTCTATACGACATGGTTGTGCACCAAACTTGGATCCAAGATAAGCGTGCGGTGTGGGAGGTGAACATCACGTGAAAGACTAGACTGTGCCCTGGCTACAGGCGGGAGCGCTAACACCGGGGTGCAGGATAATGAGCTCTAAATGCATCTACGCATAACCATACACAATGCAACTAATACCATCATGATGTACTCACCTGAAACTTACCTGGGCCTCCGCAGCCTCATCCCATACTATGCATAATTATACTAATGCAATACTAAAACGTAATGCACACATGACATGGAATTTAAAACATACGTTCATTTAAAACAGTTTATGGGAATCGTGAGCATATATATACATATATATAGAAAACAAAAGCCCACTCACTAGTAAGTAGCAAGGTCATAGCCCTCAAGTCTCACCTGACCACGCTCGTCCTCAGAGTACGTCTCACCTATATGCGAAATAACTAATTTAACATTAATTCGATAGCACATAAACCAAATCTAGGATTAATTCCTCATTCGTTGCTCAAATGGGGTGTTTGAATATACCAACATAATCTACTCAACACCACGAACACCCCCATATTGTTAGAAAAAATTTCTGATTTCTCACTCACCTTCACGCGTTGGCCACGCGCAGGCATGTGCCTTGGCACGCTGACGGAATCCCTAACGGCGTTAAGGAATATTCTGTTAAATTTAACTGACGCCGTTAGTATATTCCGTCAAAATTGACGAAATATTCTCTGTCTTTTCCAGTGATTCGTCAGAATTCGCCGTCGGCCGCCGTCTGTTTCGTCGGTTTCTGGAAAAACTTCAAACTTCAATATCTTCTTCATTTCACCACCAAAATTCATAAATTTTATATGAATTTAAAGCCATCAAGTAGTAGAACATAACCTTACCTATTTGGGATCCTAAAACCGATGGGAAGTGGTCGGAATAAAGCATGGGAATTCTGGCTAAACCTGTAACTCCATGAACCCGTGTTTCTGAACGTCCAATTCACTTCAAAATGACTCCAAAGTGCTAGTGAAGTTAAGTGGAGTCTATTCCAAGTCTCAAAATCAAGTGAATCACGCACGATCACGTCGGAGCCATTTTAGCTCTTTGCCAGAGTTTCTGAATTCTGGAGTTTTCGAGGTCGACTCACTTAACAATTAGTACTACAAGGTCCTAGTGCTCGAGAGGAGTATGAATATGGAAACCTTGAGTTTGATCCGTATCGATTTTGTTTAGATTGAGTGCGGGTGCTCTCGGTTGTACGGACGAAGGAAGAATCGAGAAAGATGGTGAGGGTGAGGGTTGCGTGTGTGTGTGCGTGTGTGCATGTGTGGTCATGAATTGGTCAGAAAATAATAAGAGGGCCCCTGATTGGGCTGCCGTGAGAGAAGGGAGAGAAAATTAAGGGTCCTAATATAAATGGCCCAATAAAAATTAACCATACCCAATTTTGATTTGGCTCAATGAAATAGGGAGAAAATGATTGGTGAATAGGTGATAGGCAATCCAAAATCATATTTCTACCCAATCTCGATCTTGAAATCGTCGTAACATTTTCGTTAGAAATTCGATTCGGCCATAACTCGCGTCGACGCACTCCTGATGTCGAGTACGATTTAATTACATCAGCGAGAAAATCAATTTAAATATGAATATGTACATCCACGTCACTTAGCCAATGAGGGCATATTCGTCATTTTACATACTCAGGGAGAAAATATATAATAATTCGAGACGGGTCGTCACAATGAATACCATGTGTTAAGGGTTGCATGTTTTTTCAAAGGGTTTTCATAAATCTTAATGAGTCTTTCATGTTCATAGTTGATCCGAACGTCCGGACTAGTTGCATGTTAGATATATGTTGGAGGTTCCAAGTAGGACATATATTAGGAAAACTTAACCTTCAAAGTATGCATGGGTTATTTATAAGTAAGATGACGGTAGAACCCTAGTGTCTCTTTAAATTGATATTCTTTAAATTGTTTACTAGTTAATATATTTAATTATTTTTATTTTAAATTCGTTTTTAATATTTTAAATTCCAAAAGCAACATTTTCCAAACTTTGTTTTAAATAATTAATTAAGAGTTGGCTTTAAATATAAATTCTTAATTGAATCCCTGTGGAAATGACCTTGTTTGGGCCATTTATACTACAACTCTCTTATTCTCTTGCAAGTATTTTTAAGTGTTTTTGTCCCTATTTGTGCAAGTAGTCAAAATCCTATTAATGTGCATATTACTATTATTTTTTTGGTCAAATAATAGATTTTGTTAGATTAGATGTTATATTAGTCACCAACAGTATTTGAACCTACGCCGTTATGGAAGGATTCAACTCATTTCCACTTGCGTTGGTTCTTATTACTATTCAATTACTGCGTTTCCATCAGTGTTTAGAGCAAAGACGTCACAAGGGCAACTAGCAGACTCCTTTCCGCATGAACTTCCGAAAGGAACAAGCAAACTCCTCTCATATGAGCTTCCGAAGATGAGAATGGAGGACCGCAGACCTCCGCATCCACTTTAATCTTTGCATCCAGATTAGTGAACTCCTGGAAAAAGGCTTTGAAATGCTCGTAGGAATGCTTCACATCATCAACAGTACACATTCTCGTATACGGCACACCTACATCAACTACCCGTCTTCCCACTCCACTTGCAAGAACGGACCCATGGTTGAGCAGCGTACCTATGTCATTACGAACCACAAAGTCCTGAACAGGAAGGCTATGATTCCTTGCTATCTCCCTGAATATTATAGAATATTTAATTTGAAAAAGAGTAATCTTAAAGAGATTAAATTAGTAGATAAAAATTTAAAAACTAAATGATATAGAAGTTGATGATTGAATTATTACTTAGTGTTAATATACATGTTTATTTTTTATTGATGACACATTGATAAATTTTATCTTTGAATTTACTCTCCTTAATATTGCTCTTTGAGAAATAAGTCGAAAACTTTTCCTCCAATAAGGAGTGGATGAAAATGATTAATTAACTAACACATGAATCACAGAATATTTACTCTGAGAAGTAGATATGAAAACATCTGCAATAATGAGTGGATTAGGTGAAAATGATTAATTCATTAACACGTGAATCATTTGAGGTATTTAAAGCACCTCATTAATCATTTATGGTGCCTTAAACACCTTTAGTCTTTTTTTTATTCTCCGTATAAGTTTGTTTACCTTATGTCAACAAAGTGAGATCAAAATATTATTTAAAATAAGCCCTCATTTTCCATACGGCATGAGCAGTCACATCAGAAAAACTGTAAATATACTTGAAATTGGGGAAGAGATCCTCTCCGGATTTCTTTCACCCAGACTACCAGATCAAGTGATCTGGACCTTTGAAATTTGATTCAACTGTTAAAGTTATTATAACTTTTAAAGGAGATCCTTGTTTTTAGCCGTTGGATCAAATTTCAAATGCCGGATCACTTGATTCGGTGACCTTGGTGGAAGAGATCCGGAGAGGATTTCTTTCCTGTAAATTGTATGCAGACTAATAACTATAATGTGAGCGGATTAATAGTACTACGTCACAGTGTACAGTGGCAAAGCCAGGAATCGTGGAGAGGAGGGGCGAAATTTTAAAGGATAAACGGCCTCAAAAAGAAAATGTAGACAATCAAACCCTTTTAGATAGTAGACAATATAAGTGTCGTTCATAATTTTTCAATACAAACAAGTTATAATTATTGCCTATAAAATTTTATGTTATGAAAAAGTCGCATAATTAACTTATTATCAATAAAAACAAAAACAAGAAGGTATAGCATCAACCCTGTTGTCTTGTAGTATACACAAAAAAGACTAAAAAAATAAGATATCCATCCAAAGGAATCATGGGTAAGATGTCAAAAATTTTGGAAGGGGATAACCTAATGTAATATTCTAGCCCAATCCTTTTTCACTAAGAAAATAGGTGTCTGAAATTTAGTGATTAATTTGAAAATTTTCCATCTACTGTTAAGGCAGAAATTCCATGTCCGGCTGTTAGACCATGTAATCCATACGGCTCCTGATACAAACATAACCACCCTTAATATATGTAAAGAGGTTTTTCAATGTGCTCGGAATATAGAGTGAAACAACATACGTTGTCTCAAAATTGAAATTGAAATTGAAAAAGGACTAGGAATATATCTCAAAATCTTGAAAGTTTCAAAATATATTGTGTTATTCAAGTTTGAACTATTTAGAATGACAAACTAGTAGTCAGTACATATGTTAGTATGAATGATGTTCCAAATTTGAAATAATTCTCTCAAAAGCCACTTATATTTTTTTTTGAATAAAATCTCTTTTCCTGTAACGAGTTGGAACCTTTATAGGCATATATCGATTTACAGTTTGTGGTTTGGAGAGATCTTTTGACTTTTTGAAAGGGCAAAAATTGAATTCCAAATTTTGGGGGCACAGATTCTTGCTGCTGCTATCTGATTTGTTTCGAAAGTGGGAATTTTCAAAAAAAAAAATTAACTAGCCAATGAAACGGTGCCGTCCCACTAATGGGAATTCTCTAAAAAAATTTAACCAGGACCTAAAAGCGGTCATTTTGTCCTGGCCTTTCCAAAAAAAATTTAAAACCCTCAGACACAGCAAAGCTACGCAGCAACAAGGAAACCAGAACTGCAGTAAACCCATTACTTCTAACGAGACCAGAGGGGCGGAACCACCGCTCCTGGGCTTGTTTTCCTGCGAGGGGAGAGGCGGCCGCCCCTCCTTACCCCTCCGTAGCTTCGTCCTTGACAGTGTATCACCAGAATTTGTATGAAAATTAATAACTATAACATGAGAGGATTAATAACACTATGTGTATCAGTAACACTTAAAAATTATCATTAATCAAATAGAGGGTCTCATAAGTAAATATATGATTGGAATTTGTATACAACACTGTTCTTGTTCTCTCATCGCGAAGTAATTATATAGAACTTATTACATTTAAGATTTTCTCAAGAAAGAGAGATCAGTCTATACCAAATAATCTAGCACAAAGCCTCATTTGAAGCATAAATGTTCACCAAATCACAATAAAAAAATGAATGATCACTTTCATTTTGATTCAGTACTAAGGGTTGGAGAAAAATAAATGTAATTTTAAGGTTTTAATTTCATCTCTTAGTATTAAATCCCAACAGTGAAGGAACATGAGTGTTGGTTACCCTGTGACCAAAAGAACATAACACCTTTAAAAAATGCTTGATGAGAAGAATAGATGAAGAAGGAAAACCAAATCTCTCTCACCTAAGGGATGCTTGTAGGTGAGAATGTAATTTCAACACTATGGATTACATGCGTGTCATGCCATTAGCTTTTATTTCTATAAGAAAAAAAGAAACCAATGAATTACAAATTGTTACGTCTTCCAACTCTAGTTTCTTCTTTGTATGTAGTATATACACTAGAAATTGTAGCCAGCGTGTTCCTATGGGATTAAGAATTGTGTTAAAGATTATGCCAAAAGATATAAAAGATTAATATTGTTTACATTGAACGCCATGAACATTTTACATACAATAGATTTGATCGATATGGTCCCCATACAAAAGATCATAGATTTTCTCTATCTACGTGCAAAAAATATTAGACCGACACATTCCACTTAGTTTATGTGGCTTTCGATTAATAGTAATATATATACAGGCCGCTTACTAAGAGGGATCCCCATTTTTCTAAAATAATGGGAACACCCTCTTGACCGTTAGATTGACTTTAATGAAATTGTGTGGTTGAGATTAAAACACAGGCCACACAATTTCAACCAAACAATTTCATTAAAGTCAAATGCAACGGTCAAGAGGGTGTCTCCATTTTTTTAGAAAAATGAGGATCCCTCTTGTGAAAGGATTCTTATATATATATATATATATATACAAATATACAGATTGCTTATACAGATTGCTTAAGGACAGAGATCCCCATTTTTTTTTAAAAATGGGGATTAGGTGTGGGGCCCATTCCACATTGAATTTCAACGATCCAAACCGTCTATCTTTCAAGTTACACCTCGTAATATATATATATATATATATATATATAGGACCTTTAAGGGAAGGGATCTCCATTTTTTTTATATATATATATATATATATATATACAGGACCTTTAAGGGAAGGGATCTCCATTTTTTTTAAAAAAAATGGGGACACTCTCTTGACCATTAGATTTGGCTTTAATGGAATTCGGTGGCTGAGATTAAATCACAGGCCATAGAATCTCAACCACAGGATTTCATTAAAGCCAAATCTAACGGTCAAGAGGATGTTCCAATTTTTTTTTGAAAAATGGGGATCCCTTCCCTTAAAGGTTATATATATATAAACTACGAAACGTTATGTTATTTACATGCAAAAAGTATTAGTGAATTTTCATTTACATTGATCAAAGATGACAAAAGTTGTTCACAAGAATACCAAAAGTTTTCCTACAGTTCTCTTCATTGCCAAGAAAACAGATTAAGCAAGGAAAAAAAATGAAATATTGAAATACATGCAATGAATTTGCACATCAATAGATTTATATTGTATAGAAAAAAGGATAAAGTATGGTTACCTAGTTTTCTTCCTGAGTTGGAGAGGACTTTTTTTTCAGCAAATTGATAAGGACATCATCAAACTCTTGTGGATTTTCATTTGAGGTTTCTTCTGTCTAATTATTTTAAATATATAGCAAAGATTGATAGAAATAAATGTATAATAGATAAAAATTGATTTTAAATATAACAAAAGATATTGTTAAATAGGGTGTGAACTTTTTTAGCCACTCATAAAAAGAGCACTTTTGATCGATTCTCTTTTTCTTTTGTGTGACTCTGCAGTTGTCTCATGTGTTGTAATGAAAGGTGATACTATGATAAAAGATGTGGGACCATAATTTTTTAAGGCTGGAGTAAGGTTGATCTAAATATCGTTACCTCAAAAGTCTGGTCATGGACTCAACAGCTCCAACAACAACAACAACAACAACAACAACAACAACAAAGCCTTTTCCCACTAAGTGGGGTCGGCTATATGAATCCTAGAACGCCATTGCGCTCGATCCTGTGTCATGTCCTTCATTAGATCCAAGTACTCTAAGTCTTTTCTTAGAGTCTTAGAGTACTTGGATGCCTCATTCGGACCTACTTAACATATAGTGTTGCAGGACGTACTTGGCTTAGTATGCTGGTCGAGGATATAAGTAGTCATACTCAAATTCGGAGTTCAGAGCCACCTTCAGATGATTTTTGGATCGCTCTTTCGATTATTCTCTCGAAAGGTGTAGAGCCTAGGTTTGAATGTTAGAAACAACCTTTCTGGTTGCATAATTTATCTAAGGGCCAGATGATGCACTACATTTCCGGGTCAAGGAGCCATGTGTCCGTGCCCCGTAGCCCACCAATCGTAATTACGGCTCGGGCCTCTGAAGCTGCTAACCCAACAACATGGAATGGGCTAAACAAGACGCCTATGACACTCCTCTGAGACTATAACTTTTAATTTTTAAACTTGTGATATCATGAAGTTTCAAAGCTCTTCATAATTCTGGAATTTAGGTTATTCCATGCTCTTTTATTTGCGAATCCCTTTAATCCAAAAATACATATTTATATTTTCTTGGATTTACTGCTCTTCTTTTTTCGAATTATAATAAGATTTTGATTCCTATAATTAAATTACTTAGGAACAACGACCCCTGAAAAGAGCTGATTTGAGGATGAGGAATTCGCACTCAAACCCGCTTTCTTCCTTTACCTTCTTAGTTTAATGAAAAAACTTTTTTTAGGAAGTATTTCAACAAACAAGATGTTTTGCAACTGACCTAACATAAGATCTGTACCAAGGTGTTTTTAAGAGTATACCGATTTAGTATAGTTATCCATCTTCTGACACCGCAATGCAATTTCACAATCAATATCAAAATGAAGTGTTAGGTATTGCAGTGAATGGTGTAAGAAAGAATAAACAATGGCGAGGATCTAGAAAAGATTATTCCCATCTTTGGGTCACTTGTCCTGAACTTGTATTTAATTAAATAATTAAATATATTTATCTCTTGGAGTGTTACCATGGTTTGGACCAAGGTTATTCACCTTTGAGATTTCTTGAGGATATATAGAAATAGATATTGCATCCTGTTAGTAGTGTGACTATTTATGGTGCACGTCAATCCTTAGATTGTAAGGATTCCAAGATCATAGGAAACTCAATGATTCCTTGTTAGATTAGGTCTCCATATCTTGTAGTACAAGCACGGTTAATCTCAGTGAGGCTGGCATCACTGCTTTGTTTGTGTAGTTTCAAGGTGAAAGTTGTTTAGTCCATGAGCAGACTACGAAGGTGTTCTTACCTTGATCTACCTTACTCTGAATAGTTTTAGAGTAAGGTGGAGTAATTCACCGTTCAGACTTTTTCATGTGTGGGAATCCAGATCCATAAGCGCCACGTGGTCTAGAAGTCATCTAAATTTATGAAATTTTTCTTCTTACTCCATATGATATGTCCCCTTCCTTTTCCATTATAGGCTAGTAGTGGAGGAGGACAAGTGTGGAGTTGTCATGCAGTGCTTTGCAAGTGATTTTTTTTTAGCTTGTCAAAGCGGACTTGCATTGGTTAGAATCCTTAGGTTAACCGTTGACTTGATCATGACTGTGTGCATCCTAAACTTGTAAGTGGTTGCGGCGTGTTGTATGTTGTTTTATACAAGTAAGGAGGAAGAACTTGAGGAATTCCGCAGAGAAGTTCAGCCTGCGCTATAAGTGGTAAAACGGCGAAAACACTTTCCACGTAACACATAATTGAGTTTTGCAAAATTATACAGAAAGCTGACATCCATATCTTCTTCGATGATGTATAGCATGAAACCTAGGTTCCTTCAATCAAGTACATTTAATCTGGGAAGTTGGAGGTGCCGCTACGATGCTCTACTTATGCTAAATTGCTATTTGGCTGCATTCCGTGCCAGTTTTGAGACCGTTATGTCTCTTAGAAAATTCTGGAAAAATATGAACATTGTAATTTCACTTTATATCTTTCCAAGCATATATGGAATGTCGTTGGGAGAAACCAAGAAGGCCTTGAAATCTTCGTTTTCCCATAGCTGCACAGTTCTGATGGGAATGCAACTTCGATTGTCTTCGTACGTAAAACTAGAAAGATTGGCTTTGTAGAAAATTTTGAAACTTTAACACAGCAATCTTGGGCGTCTTAGCTTTCGTCTCAAACTGGCATTATGTCAAATTTCATCTGGAGGTCGGTTTTTACTTGAAAAAGCATTCAAGTGCACAAAATTTGTTTTCGGCACAATTACATTGCCCAAAGAGCTTTTCTAGCACTTCCGGAACATAATGCTTTGAATGTATTAATTGTATTCTTCTCATTCTGAGGTATATATAATCATGTACAATCCTACTACAATAAGGAAACAATAATTACAATCAAACTACAACCTAAACTATGAAACCCAATATTATAGGAATCCCATTATTAATGGGAAAATATTATACAAGTCAACACTCCCCTTCAAGTTGATGCATATATGTCACACATGCCTAACTTTTCCAAGAAGCTTGAGAACTTGTTAGTCGAACAAGCCTTTGTGAGTATATCAGCCACTTGATCCTCGGTCCTAATCGAGGGCAATTCAATTATACTCCAATTTCTCTTTAATGAAGAACTTATCAACCTCCACATGCTTCATCCTATCATGTTGTACTGGATTATGAGCGATACCCTTAGCAGCTTTGTTGTCACAAAATAACTTCATCGACAAACTATGGTTGACCCCCAAATCTTGTAATAGAAACTTAAGCCACAAGATTTCACAAATACCAAGAGCCATACCTCTATATTCCACTTCTACACTTGAACGAGCTATTGCATTCTATTTTTTACTTCTCCATGTTACTAGATTACCACCAACAAAAGTGAAATATCCTCATGTTGAGCGTCGATCATCTACTTAACCTGCCCAGTCGGCATCGGTATACCCTTCTATTCTCTTTGATTCTAAAATGCTCATTTTTCTTAAACATAATTCCTTTACCTGGACTTCCCTTCAAGTAACACAATATCCTCATCACCGCACTCATATGTTGTTCTCCCGGATCATGCATATACTGACTGACTACGCTCAAGGCATGAGCAAGATCAGGTCTTGTATATGCCAAATACATCACTCTCCCAACTAACCTTTGATATATTCCTTTGTCTAACGGTACTTGATTCTTGTCGAGGCTCAACTTCATTCCTTCAGCTAAAGGAGTTACTACAGGTTTATAGGCCGACATCCCAATCTCATTTAACAAATCAATGATATACTTTCTTTGGGACAAGAATATCCCAGACTTCCCTCTTGATACCTCAATCCCAAGAAAGTATTTCAGGGATCCAGGATCTTTCATTTCGAACTCCGTAGACAAATACTTCTTTAGAGTCGATTGTTCCACTGGCTCATTCCTAGTAACCACCATGTCATCCACATATACAATGAGTGCTGTAATCTTTTTATTCTTTTGTTTCAAGAACAAGGTGTGATCCCAATTGCTTTGGCTATACCCAAAAGCCTTCATTGATTTAGTGAACCTGTCGAACCATGCCCTTGGTGACTACTTTAATCCATATAATGACTTCTTTAGCTTACATACCTTACCCTTGTTCATGTCTGTTCTAGTACATCTCGGTGGAAGCACCATATAAATTTCTTTAGTTAAATCTCCATGTAGGAATGCATTTTTGACATCGAACTGTCAAAGTTGCCAGTCTAGGTTCGCTGACATGGACAAGATAACTTCGACAGTATTAATCTTGGCTACTGGTGCAAAGGTGTCTTTGTAATCTATGTCATACTTCTAAGTGTACCCTTTTGCTACTAGTCTTGCTTTAAACCAATCAACCGTTCCATCTGCTTTGTATTTCACTATATAGACCCATTTACATCCCACAGATTTCTTGCCTACTGGCAAGTCCGATAGTTCCCAAGTAGCATTCTTCTTCAGCAACCTTAGTTCCTCATTCATTGCTTATTTCCATCTAGGATCGGCTAAGGCTTCCTACACACTGTTAGGAATGTATACAGTAAATAATTGATTCACAGACGACTTGTTTTACTCAGACAAGTGATAGGCGGACACATAGTTGTTTAATGGGTACCTCACTCTTGAGTTATAGGTTGGTTCACTAATTGAATACTTAGTTTTACAATTAAGGTCTGCCTCATATGTGGGTTTAGGAATACCTCGATTAATTCTTTCTGGGAGACTACGGAGCGGTGGTCCATCTAGCGTAGAAGACGATTGGTTATGAGAATCACTGAGAGACAAGTCGGCATGTACTGTTTCTTCTACAACCGCGGGTTCCACCTGCAAGGGGGGCAAGGGGGCGATGTCTCATGCTATCTCGGACTCGGCAAGAAGCTGTTGTGCAGTAATAACCTGCTCGGAACTTGGCTGCTGTGTAGTCGACACAGGTTCGGTGGTAAGCTGTTGCGTAGTGGCTTACTGCTCCACTGACATGCCCCAATCCCGATATCCCAAAATACCCATTCCAGATTTTACGGTTTTATAATTTTAAAAGGTGAACTTACTAAAATGCAGTTCGAATAAAAAACATTGACTTTTGTTGACTGTCTTGTCGTTTCATGTAAAATTTATTCCCTTGGCGTATCCTTGTAGTACTCGTTGCTACGAGTTCGTGGGCGTAAGCAGAATCGAAATTAGAGCTGGGATCTCTCCTTAGCTGACATGGTGAAATCTTTCCCCATTTCTAGGGTGTACTCTCCCGTGTTCTCTCTCTCTAGAATTCTCTCTAGAATTCTCTTTCTCTCTCTTTTTTCGTCGCCCACTCTTATCTGTGAGACACCACATTGCCTCACCTTGCTCCAGCATGCTCCATCACTCCCTTATCATACCATACCACCCAATCTCTAGAACTCTTCCTTCCTCTCTGTTATTTAGTCTCTTCCTCTGAGCTGCACCCACACAACACCACTCACCTTCAACATACTTTGCGAGTCTCACAATCACCTTTGCCTCACCACCTCTGTGAGTTCTACGAACCCAAAAATGAAGGAAAATACTTCCAAAGCTCCTCCTTCACCTCACTGTGTTGTGACATCATGACCACCATCATCTCCAACGAATCTCGCCGTTCACGGCTTAAGTAAGCTTTGGGGTTCATCATTTCTTCTCATTTTGACGTTTAGTTCAAGTTCTAAGTTAGCAAGCTTGTTTTGGTGAGCTTGGGATGCAAAAATGACTAGGATAGATTTTCTAGTTTTCGACGAGGGACCGTGAGGTTGCAGAAGTTTTCCAGCGACGGTCGTGAGTCAAAGTGGTATGACTCAAATCTTCATCTTCGTAGCTTTATTTTTGCACTTAAATGGTGAGATTTGGATGAGAATCGCAGCCAAACAGATTCGAGAATTTGACCTGCCGAAATCCGACCTTCTCCTTGTTGGGTTCGGTGACCTGCGAGTCAACTGGGTCGTCGACCCGACCCGTAGTCTAATTAGATCCAACCAAGCCCAGACCCGGATCCCATCCGAGTTCCATGGTTCGCGCGTGGGTCGGTGTGTAAGTGCGAATCATGGTCGGTGTGGATCACACACATCTCCGCTGGAGGTACTGTGTTCTGCCGTCATCCACGGAGGTGCCAACGACTTTTCCAAAGATTCATCTCAGAGTGTGTGCATAGAGGTACCTAAGGCCTCTCCTTAAGTTTTTCAACGTGCCGAATTCAAATCCGCTATCCGTTTTCCCAAATTCTGTCGTTTTGGTATAGTTTTACTAAATGGCCTCTATATGGGTTTAGGTGCATCGTTGGGAAGTGACTTCATCCTTGCTAGCTTGAGCGGCTACCGGGTAACATAATATCTATGAGTTGACCCTTTCTTAACTTGCATGTTTTTATAAAATATTAGGCTTGCATTCACGAAAAGCATGATTTCATGATTTTACGCTTTATGACTTATTTATGGTTTATCGAAGTTACGTTTTACTAAAAGTTATGAATTATTGGATTTTTCTATATGAAATTCTATGTATTACGAATATGATTTATTTTACGAATTTACAAATATGGCTTATTATGATTTATGAAATGACGTATTTAAGCTTTTGAGCTTCGTCGTTTTAATACTAGTTTTTGAGAAATGTTTTCTATGCTTAGCTAGTGGGTTATCATCTGGCACATACACACAACACTGGTATGACGGCTATGGCCATAGAACACAGTTGATGATATTTATGATATACCACCAGCTTCACTGGCGAAACCAGTATCAGACAACTTCACTAGCCACAACTAGTGTCGGTGTTTATATATGCTATTTTATTCAACTACACCTTTGGGTGATGGACATGTTATACAACTTCACCTTCGGGTGATGAACAGGTTATTCAGCTTCACCTTCGGGTGATGGACAGGTACTGCCTTCGGGTGACTATGATACCCCTGGTTGAGTACCTCACTGAGGTTATTTACAGATGTTTTACGAATTTGCCTTCGAGCGGCTATATTCATTTCTGAGCACGATTTTATGTGTATTCATTTTATGAACGTTTTCATGGCATGTAGAGTTTTCGGAAAACTACTATGTAGTATTATATATATGTGTTTTCAAAACAGAGCTTAGTATGTGTTGACCCTAAAAACTACCAAGCCTACGTGGCGCGCAGGCCGAGTAATTAATAAGTTAACTACGTCCTTCGGTTGAATGCGGGGCGTACCAACTCGACGGCCGAGCTCGGCCGGTAAGTAAAATGTTGATGTTGCGTTGTGTTGTGTGCGCGGCTGACTTCTTGATCTTGCGACTGCGGCCGAGGAAGGAACACGCCTCGGCCTTTGGGTTCTAGAGCCTGAAGACAAAGCTGCTAGTCTTGCGAAGTTCACGACTCGTCGGCGCCGGATTCGGTCACGGTGATTATATTTGTGAAAGTATAAGCACGCCGAATCGACACCAACGTGTAAGGGCACAGGTACTCGAAACTGATGTAGGTCTTGACAGTGAAAGTGGTCCGGCCGTCTGAATGCCGAACTCTGAAACCAACCTGCGAGTATCTGATCATAAAACAACTCGGCGTTCGATGTGCCGAGCTTAGTAACTCGTAATACCTCACTTTGCCGAGAAGGCTGATGAGATAACCTCTGCCAATAAGAACCCGGAAGTCCTTCTCGACCGAGACTTGGATAGATAACCAACCGCCCTCGACGCAGTGCTGTTTATCTAAACTGAAGATGCTTCGCGATCGACTGGTTCTATGGCAACAATGCTGTTTATCCAAACTGAAGATGTTTAGTCACTGAATGTAATGCCTCGGCTGGTACTTTTTGTATGGGGCCATGGATTTGGCACTGAATGCATCCTCGGCCGAACTCGATGCAATCCTTTAGAATGCTCGGCCAAAAATAACCATGTCGGCGTAGCAACCATCGCATCTTTCGACCTGATTGGTGAGCCCCGCATATCCCTTCATGCACTTCTGCCATTGCTTGGGCGGCCTCCTGTGGTCCGAGGCACAATAGCAATAGGTCATCCTCACTTTTTCAATATAGCCCATTCTGATAGATGACATAGTTCGTGGCATGTACCTTTGTCTTTCGATCATGCTTGCCGTTCGGGTTGTCGAGGTATTGCATAAGTGGTCTTCTCCAGTCGTCTGGTAATGCCTCGACCGTGCAAACGACTGTCGATTCTTCTCGTTCCAACAATGATGGTAACGACATCACGCGCGTTCGAATTACTTGGTCGCGATGGAGGATTTGTTGATTGACCAAGGCCAGATATAACTGGTGTAATGTGGGTATCATCCGGCTTACCTCGCCCCCCAAGAGTTGTGCTCCGGAGGCTAGCTGGGCGAGTTCATCAGCGACGGTGTTTCGATCTCGAGATACGTGGCTAAATGTAATGTCGTCGAATGCTTCGGCCAGGTAGCTGGCAACCATGTGATATGGTGCCAGAGTGCAACTCATGCAACGGAAAGTGCCATTGAGCTGGTTGATGACAAGTTCGGAATCGCCAAGAACAAATACGCGAGGTGCTCGTAATTCATGGAGAACGCCGAGCCCGATGACAAGGGCTTCATATTCGGCCTGATTGTTAGTGCACTCAAAGTCGAGTTTGAGGGAAAAGTACCAGCGAAGTCAGTTTGGTGCCTGGATGACGATGCCGACGCCGGCCGATGTAAAAGTGCTCGAGCCATCGAAGTACAGCGTCCAGAAATTGTCGCGTGCTTCTATCATACCGATCTCGACATTGTCCTCCCCGAAGTCGTATGGGGAGGGGTGTTGAGCAAGAAAATCGGATAATGCGATCGTCCATTTCCCAATTCGGCCTTTGACTATTGGCCGAGTGAGCATGTATCGGATGACATCTGTTTGAGCGATGACATGAGTAACTATCGGTAGCATGTAGTGCCGGAGCTTTGATTCGGCGAAGAATAGAGCCAAGCACGGCCTGCTCACGACCTGCGTCATTGTCTTGAGCGAGAAGACAGCCAATGGATTCCTCGGCTGCGAATATGTAAAGTTTGAGGGGTTTATCGCGCCGAGGGGGAACAAGGATGGGTGGTTTCGTAAGAGAAACCTTGATTTGCGTGAAAACCGCCTTGTGTTCTTCACGCCACTCGAATTTGTCGGAATCCTTGAGTTTCAGGAGCGTGGAGAACGCCTTCATTTTTCCTGCCGAATTTGCTATGAATCGGTGGAGGAAATTTATTTGGCCGAGCAACGACTGTAGTTGCTTTTTGGTGGTTGGTGGTGGAGCGTTCAAGATTGCTCGAGCCTTGTTCTCGTCTACCTCAATGCCTCGATGATGGACAAGGAAACCCAAAAAGTTGCCGGCCGACACACCGAAAGCGCATTTAGCAGGGTTCATCTTGAGATGATGTCGGCGCATAAGAAGGAAAGCCTGTCGAAGATCATCAAGATGCGTTCGGCGGCTCCTGGATTTTACTACCACATCATCGATATAGACTTCGACGGTCGTGCCAATCAGATCGTGAAAGATGGTGTTCATGACACGTTGATATGTGGCACCAGCGTTTTTAAGGCCAAATGGCATGACTACCCATTCATAAGTGCCGAGTGCCCCCGGGCAACGAAAGGCAGTTTTATGGACATCGGCTTCGGCAATGAAGATCTGGTTATAACCGGCATGTCCGTCCATGAAGGATAATACGGCATGATTGGCTGCGGCGTCAATGAGTAAGTCCAAGAGTGGCATTGTATACTCATCCTTGGGTGTGGCCAAGTTTAGATTGCAAAAATCGATGCATATGCGGAGGGTGCCATTTTTCTTGAGAACGGGGACGATATTGGCAAGCCATTCGACGTATCGAGCCATCCGAATGAACCCAGCGTTTAAGAGGCGAACGATTTCATCTTTAATCCCGAGTTGAACTTCGGTCGAGAATCAGCGGGGTGGTTGCCAAAAGGGCTTGCAACTTGGCTTGATACGTAATTCGTGCTCAATGAGTGTGCGATCGAGACCTGGCATCTCATGATAGCTCCATGTGAAACAATCTTTGAATTCATGGAGTAATTGGCAAAGCTCTTCTTTCATAGATGGAGGAAGCAGAGCACTAATAAATAATGGCCGAGGGTCCTTGGCCGTTCCAACATTGATTTCCTCCAATGGGTCTTTAACTTGAGGCCGAGTGTCTTCGAGATCGGCCGGAGCGGCCGGAATATTGTCAAAAGAGATCACGGGACCGCTATCATCCTCGGCCAGGAACTCCACAAGATTAATACCCGAGTGAGACTGTTTGGATATAATATGCCAATGACCCAGCAGTCGTTCCATAATCGATGAAACCGCGACTCGGCGTCGGGTCGGAGTGGTGTCAGACATCAGGATCGATGATAAGGTTAGCCAGTCCGAGTCTCGCCGAATCCTGATAGACAGTTTCGGCGCCAACTTCGACGGCTTTCTGAACGAAAATGCTAGTGGGTTGTCCTTCTTCGTTGAGTCCTTGTAGAGTAATGTAACCAACATGATCGTCGTAGTACCTTGCTTGGACCATGTTGGCCTCAAAAGGCTGATGGTCGGCTGGATGTACGACGATCGTTTTACCATCCCAAAAGATGAGGACTTGGTATAACAAAGATGGGATACAACTTGTTTGATGAATCCAGTCTCGACCGAGCAGAGCATTGTACTCGATCTTCGAATCAACTATGAAGAAGGCGGTCATGTGGTTGTGACCAGCGATGCTCACTTCTAATGGTAATACCCCTTTAGTCTGAGACTTATCCCCGACGAAGCTGCTCATGGTGATGCCTGAGGGGATGAGTTCGTCGTTGGAACGGTGTAAGGCCTTCATGACGGATACGGGCATTATATTGACCGTGGCCCCACAATCGACGAAGATTTTCGAGACGGGGTATCCTTCAATGTGAGCCATAATGTATAGAGGTTTGAGGTGACGAAGGTCAGCGACCGAAGATCGCGGAAACAATTCGGCCAAAGCTGCCTTGAGGTTATCATCCTTAGTTACTGGCTCGGGGTTAGTGAGGGAGACAAAGTCCACTTGTGTAGCTTCTTCGGCCAGGACATCGCCGTCTAGGAAACTCGGCTGAGTCGTAGTTGACTGAAAATTGGCAGACAAGACATGGACCATGCTGATTTCCATGTTATCGAGGATCGAATGGCCCATCGAATTAGGATCTTCCCTTTTCGTCGGTTTCTCTTCATCTTGAGTCTCGTCTTCCGGAATTTCTTCCTCGTCCCTTAGGGTCTCATCTTTGTCCTCAAAGTTCGGATCCTCATCCCTATCGGATCCTCATCCCTAAAGACCACATCCTCGAGGTTCTCGTCCTCATCCCCAAAGTTCGCATCCTCAAGGTTCTTGTCCTCATCTCCAAGGTTTTCCTCTTCATCCCCAAGAGTCTCGTCATTATCCTCAAGGTCCTTTTCCTGGTTTGCCTCCTTGTCTTTTAGGACCTTTGGTATTGGTGCCGGCTCTGAGACTTGCGCTGTGGCCTGGATTTGTTCTTGATATGCTATCCGGGCATTTCTGATGTCTAGGTAGGCGTCCAAACGTTCGACACGACGCATTTCATCGGCCGTAAGGCCGAAAAGAGAGACGGCCAAAAATACCTCGAAATGGTATCGCAAGTACTGAAGATCTTCTAAGGAAAAAGGAAGTTCACTCGAGTTGATGTCCGTGTATGGATCGACACTGAAACCAAGAACTCGGGCCTCGCGTATGTGCTGGAACCTAGCTTTCAACCCAGGATCAGAATTCTTTTGGATGATTCGCTCGGCATCTGGACAGGTTAGAACGAGGTCGATTATGTCGTGACACGCTTTCGGCAAACCATATAAGTCATTGGCCGAATGAGTTTTGTGAAACTCCCGCATGTACTGCAAGGCTTCGCCGACGAATGGTGGATGCAGATTGCGCCGAACTTTGATCAACGGTTCTTCTATGGGCAATGGAGGAAGTTTATCGCCTTTTTCTTAAAATGCTCTAGTCGAGCTTTCATTTCTCCAGGCCGAATAAGAAGTTTAATTCGTTTTTCGGCCTCCTCAAATATGGTTACCAAGGCCTGATCAACCGGCTGTTTACCTTGTGCCAATTCTCTCATAATGGCAGGGGTTTGCCGGTTATCGTTATCACATTCTTTCTCCTTCGGCTGCCATTTATGGCTTGATGCAGCCGAAGTTTCTTGTGCTGCCTGCCGACGGGCCATGCAATCGATTCTTTGGCGTCGGCGCTTCTGTGACTTGGACAGCGTGGTGTACACACCCTTAGGCGAGTGATAGGTATACCATCGTTGGTCCTTAGGTTCAGGAGGTTTAAAAGTTCTTCGGCTTGCGGAGGAACTCGAGCTGCCAGAATTACGGGAGTAATACTCTTCATTGTAGAATGGAGTATCAAAGTCGAGTCGTCTCCTGACCGAGGATGATTTGGCCTCTTGTGGGCCGAGCCTGTTAAAAACGGTATTGCGCGGATCCGAGCTCGGCATTTTTTGAGGCGTCGTCGGTCCTGAGCGCAAACGCGGCGTTTCTCCCTGTCGTAGCTGTGCCTTGGGTTTAACCGGAACATCGGCTTTGCGCTGTGTGCGCAAAGTTGCCGATTCATCGATCTCGGCAGCACCAGAATCTGGCCTCGATCCGAAGATGGCTGGCTTGATTGAATCTCGAGGTGGTGAATTCGAGAACAAATCGATTTTGAGTCGAGGTTGGCCACCTTTTGTTAAGTAGCGCCGAGCAGGGACGATCTCGACCTTTGAACTCGACATAGGTTCAAAGATGGCTGGTCGGGTCGAATCTTGAGGTGGGGAATTCGAGGACAAATCGACCTGAAACCGCGGCTTGGTCCCTTTTCTGGGGATATATCGTGCCGAGACGATTTCGGCCTTTCCTTTCCCCTTGTCTTGAGGTAAATGAGCATCGACCATGCCCACCGTTGTTGTAGGGAAGGGATCGGCATCAACTGTCATTTTCTTCTCTGGGAACTTAAGTTTCCCATCATCGATCCACCTCTGAATGGTATCGCGAAACACGACACAGTTGTTCGTCGTGTGTTTGCTCGAGTCATGATATTTGCAATATATCCGCCCCTTCAGCTCTTCGGCCTTGGGGATGTTATGTCCTGGCCGAAGTTTTATAATCTTGGCGAGTAGTAATTGGTCGAAGATAGCGTCGGCCTTAGTAATGTCAAATGTGTATACTTTTGTCGTTTTCACGGCACTTTCTTCTGACATCGGCCGAATTTTGACA
The DNA here is from genome assembly GCA_036320875.1 of Cotoneaster glaucophyllus. Classification (NCBI taxonomy): domain Eukaryota; kingdom Viridiplantae; phylum Streptophyta; class Magnoliopsida; order Rosales; family Rosaceae; genus Cotoneaster; species Cotoneaster glaucophyllus. The sequence goes on from CM070073.1 coordinate 36,974,764, forward strand.
TCTTTAGGATTGACGTGGGTCAACGCCTTGCATATATAGGGTTTGTCAATCACTATCTCGGCTGCATCTATGCTAGCGTATTCTTCAGAGTCTGTTGATGCATAACTGACCGAGGGGTTTTTATAGATGGTTCCTCGAGATGGGGGTCTCAAGGCTTTCTCTTCGCGGAGCAGATAGTCGTATTGCTCAACGTGCTGAGCTAGCTCATACATGTCGCGGAAGTTCGCCCCCAGGAATTTCTTCTTATATTCGACATTCAGACCGTTCAACGCAAGTCGAACAAACTCGACCTCTGGTAAGGGCACTCGGCACCAGTTCCTGGCCGATTTAAACCTCGTAAGATAATCCATTGGCGATTCGTCGGAATCTTGCGCCATTCTGGCCAACGAAGAGACTGACATCTCCATCCCCGGCCGATAGAACTGCTCGTGAAACCTCTCAACCAATTCTTCCCAACTTTGAATGGAATTGGGTGGAAGGTTAATGTACCACGCGAATGCCGAACCCGTGAGTGAGAAGTTAAACAGCCGCAACTTATAGAGGTCATTATTGACATCTCCGCACTGTGCGGTGAAGCGGGCAACGTGCTCTAAAGAGGACAAAGATGTTTCTCTAGCAAAAAGGCTAAAATCTGGGATTTTAAAGCCTTTAGGATATTCAAACTTCTCCACATACGCTAGATATGGATGGATAAATTTGGGGAACTTCAGCCCCTTCTTCAAAGCCAAATCAATCATTCTCTGAACCTCGACCATATCGACAGATGTTTCCGTTCTTGAATCGAAATCCTCCGTTCGACTGGTTGATGCACCCCCTTTGTCTAGCTCGGCCATTTTAAGCCGAGCAGGTCCTGCCTCGGCCGGTGAAGCTGATATGAAATTGTTTTTTTCGAATAGACTGTCTGGAACGATCAGAATTCCCAATGTGCTGGGTATTGTTAACCACGGCCTCGAGCAACCTCGTATGTATGGCGTTCTAACTATGTATTTCTTCGAGTATTCCTCTCAGTCCTTGACTGAACGTGTTTTCGAAGTGCATGGACAGTTCTTCGAGCCTTCGTCGAAAGAATGATCTGGTTGGCGGGTCGGACCCCTCACCACCGTCTTCATCATAATCCTCCACTAAGCCTTCAATCACGGCATCCTTTGTTATCTTTGCGAGGGAGTCTCGAGGCAGCTCGCCAACGCTCGTCTCTGATCGTGTCCCTTTTGATGCCTCAGGCGTTCCGGCAACAGAAGGCTGTACTCGCAATGAACCTTCGGCCCCAGGGTTCTGACTCGAGTGGGTAGCGACTGATTTTCCCATTTTCTTTGTTACTGACCGTGTTTCAATGGTCATGAACTTCGAAGGTTTAGCACTAGGTCCCACTGGGCATGCCAAAATGTTGACCCTAAAAACTACCAAGCCTACGTGGCGCGCAAGCCGAGTAATTAATAAGTTAACTACGTCATTCGGTTGAATGCGGGGCGTGCCAACTCGACGGCCGAGCTCGGCCGGTAAGTAAAATGTTGATGTTGCGTTGTGTGCGCGGCTGACTTCTTGATCTTGCGACTGCGGCCGAGGAAGGAACACACCTCGGCCTTTGGGTTCTAGAGCCTGAAGACAAGGCTGCTAGTCTTGCGAAGTTCACGACTCGTCGGCGCCGGATTCGGTCACGGTGATTATATTTGTGAAAGTATAAGCACGCCGAATCGACACCAACGTGTAAGGGCACAGGTACTCGAAACTGATGTAGGTCTTGACAGTGAAAGTGGTCCGGCCGTCTGAATGCCGAACTCTGAAACCAACCTGCGAGTATCCGATCATAAAACAACTTGGTGTTCGATGTGCCGAGCTTAGTAACTCGTAATACCTCACTTTGCCGAGAAGGTTGATGAGATAACCTCTGCCAATAAGAACCCGGAAGTCCTTCTCGACCGAGACTTGGATAGATAACCAACCAGCCTCGACGCAATGCTGTTTATCCAAACTGAAGATGCTTCGCAATCGACTGGTTCTACGGCAACAGTGCTGTTTATCCAAACTGAAGATGTTTACCGGTTGCCTTCACAGTGCTGTTTATCCAAACTGAAGATGTGTTGGCGAACAAGAAAATAAAAATCTCAAAAGGTTGAGAGAGTTTGAGCAGGGCAGATTTGTGTGTTTAATTGGAGATCCTTAACGTTATGCTCTCTCTCCCTATTTATAGTGCAAACCCTTCAACCGTCCTCAGATAGGAATCCGACTCCTTGTCTGACTCTACTTCGGCCGATACCAATCCAATCGGCCAATCCCAATTCAACTAGGACTCTGATCCTGCCTCCAGACTCCTTTTCCAAATAAGTCTCGGCTTCTGTCAGCCCAGCTATTCTGATTCCTCTCCAGATAGGATTCTTCCTAGCCCACGGCCCATAGCGCCGGCCCACTACCTTCGCGCAGGTCTTGGGCCGAGGATAGTTCGCGCTCGGCCCAAAGTCATTTTGGGCTCAAACAGTAAGTTCAGAAAGAAAACGGTTTTTTTATTATTAGTATTATTATTATAAACTTTGGTCCACTCACCTTTTATGTTTTGCACCCCCTCATGAGTTAGAATCGAGGCATACAATCCCGGTGTATAACTCATTCCCTTGTTCATACCTTTTCTGTTTTCGCATAGGGATCTTCGTGTATGACTCATTCCCTTTTCTGTTTTCGCATAGGGATCTTCGAGTCTTCCCAGTGTATAACTCATTCCCTTGTTCATACCTTTTATTATAATTTTTTCGTATTATTCTTAATTAGTTGTATGCTCTGAACACGATTATGCATTAGTGTATATCTTTCTAATTGCATATTTTAATTTATATGCATGTTTTAAATTACTTCGTCACCCTCGGGTGTCGGCCAACACGTGCTTATCATGATATTTTGGGATATAGGGATCGGGACGTGTCATCTACGGTTAGCTGTTGCACTGTAGCTTGCTACTCGGCGGTAGGCTATTGTGGAATGGTCTGCCGTTCAGTGGTGGGTGGATGCACCATAGCTTGCTGCTCGGTTCTATAATCAAACATACGAACTTCATCACCTTGAAACTCCCCCTGAAATGAAAACTCAGAGGAACCAAAATACATCTCTATTTCATGAAAAATGACATCGGCAGCGATAAACATTTTCTTAATGGGAAGGTGACAGCACCGATAGCCCTCCTGAATAGTAGCATACCCCATAAACACACATCGAAGAGCTCGAGGTTCAAGTTTGTTTTGCCATTGTGAAGGATGCACGTGGACAAAAGCCACACAGTCGAGAACTCGAATTGAAAAGTTAGGAACTGGCGGGCAGCTGAGCAGAGACATAAGAGTCTGAAATGGTGTTTGAATCTCGAGGGTATGAGAGGGAAGCCGATTAATGAGGTAGGCAATCGACGTGAGGGCCTCACCTCAATAATACAAGGGAAGATGTGCCTCAATAAGAAAAGCACGAACCATTTCTAACAAGTGTCGATTCTTCCGTTCAACCACCCTATTCTGTTGAATAGTATACAGACATGTGGCCTGATGAACAATACCGTGCGTATCAAAGAAAGAGTGAAGTTCAGTATTAACATACTCACGTCTATTATCACTTTGAACCACTTGAATTTCCATGTTGTATTGTATCATTTTGTGAAATTTTTGAAAGGCCATACTCACATCACTCTTCGATTTTAGCGAAGTAACCCAAGTCATTCTTGTACAATCATTAATAAATGTGACAAACCAATGAGCTCCACCAAAAGAGGCAATTTTGGAAGGGCCCCAAACATCCGAGTGCACAATCATAAAAGGAACGAAACTCTTATTTAAACTTGGAAGAAAAGGAGTTCGATGGCTCTTAGCCATTTCACACACATCACACTTAAACTGAGAAACATCATTTTTCACAAACAAACTAGGAAATAACTTATGCAAATAACCAATCGAAGCATGGCCAAGACGACGATGGCACATCCACACATCAAACCCTTTATTACTCTTGTCTGAAGTTCCATTCACTAATAACGCTTAAGTGAATAATCCCGAGCTACTGGAATTCAACTCGAGGTAGTACAGTTTCCCTCGTCTAATACCATAACCAATCTTCTTCCACGTCCGGATGTCCTTAAATACACAAAAATAAGGCCAAAACACCACTAAACAATGTAAGGCAAGTTATTTGGGCAATCGATAATAAATTATAATTCAAGGAGGGAAGCACAAGAGCATTATCAAGTTTCATGGTATCAGAAAGGGATACCGTGCCTTCCCCAAGGACTGGGGCGGCATCACCATTAGCCACATTAACCTCGGTCTGGGTAGAGTTTTTTTAGTGAGGAAACCTGTTTTAAATCACAAGTCATATGTTCAGTAGCTCCATAATCAATTATCCAAGTAACAGAAGTGGGGACATTAAGTGTCTTACCATCGGTACCTGCCGCGACAATCAGAGCTGATGCTTTGCTTGCTACGTCCGTTGAATCATCCTTGGTTTCTGCAATGAAAGCTCGAGGTTTGTTTAAGTGAAGGTCACGTGTCTTATCCCAATTCTCGGGATACCCAATCAGCTCGAAGCACCGACTTTTGGAATGTCCTGTCATACCACAATGGGGACATTTATCCTGAGGACGATCACGACCGGGTTGGCCGGTTCTTGGTTGCCCACTTTTATTCTCGTACCCACTTTGATTGGTGCGGTTGGAGATGACACAGGCCTTGGCTGCCATTGCAGCCAGTTCTGAGCTTTGGCCCTCCATCTTCATAGCTTCATTGCGATCTGCTTCACGATGGATATACGCATAAGCAGCCTGAAGTCCAAGTGGTGAGTCTTTGCGCAGTATTTCTCCACGAACATGATCAAACCCATCATCAAGCCCACCAAGAAACAAATACAACCTTTGTCCCTCGATTGTCTTCTGGAAAATCAAAACATCTTTTTCACATGCCATGGCCACTTTGTTAAAGTGGTCTAATTCCTGAAAAATCTCTGTCAATTCTCCAAAGTAACTAGCCAAAGGCCGCCCATTCTGCCTGAGACGTGAAGCTTTCTGATTCAATGAATAAATTATAGCCTCACCATTCTCATCAAAATAAACAGTCTTAAAAGCATCCCATATCTCTTTAGAAGTTGACTATCGAATATAACGTTTCATGATCTTCGGCTTCATTGCCGACAAGAGCCAACTCTTAGTTCTCTGATCTTCAGAGAACCAATCATCATATTTGAGATCATCCTCTGCAGGGGTCTTAATAGACCCACGAAGATATCTCATCTTCTTCCTTCCAACAATATGAATTTGAATGAGAGAAGCCCATAAATCATAGTTCTTCTCATCCAAAACCATCCTAATGTTTAAGCTTGAATTATTCGGCTGAATCATGACAGGAGCGGTAGCAGAAACGATTTGGTTGTTCTCGGTAGACATCTTTCTCGAAGAATAGGAAACATGTGCAGTAGCAAAGGTCCTTGGGGTAGCAACAACACACGTTGCTCATCGGAATTTGGGGCAGAAGATCGGGACGTAGCAACAACTTCATGTTGCTCGCTGTTCGTTGGAGGCACCACGGTGGTGCTGGGCACGACACAGTAACAAACCCTGTTAGGATTCGAAACTTTCTTTCCTTTTTATTACGACATGACTTTGGTGCCAAGAAGAGAATGCTTTGAATGTGTTAATTGTATTCTTCTCATTCTAAGGTATATATAATCATGTACAATCATACTACAATAAGGAAAAAATAATTACAATCAATCTACAACCTAAACTAGGAAACCCATAATTAACGGGAAATATTATACAAGTCAACACTTACCTCAGTAGGAGTTTTGATAGACTCGAACTAAGTTGTGCGTAAACATCAAATGAGAGGTCTACGATTCGAACTTGTGATGAGGTGCTGGTTTGCACGGAGTGAAACCTACCTTTAATTGCTTCTTGGCTTGGAAGCTCTTTGAGAATCAGGAAAAAGATGTCATCTTATTTCATTTTCCTGCGTACTCATTCAACCAAATAAGGGTTGTCTTCCAGATTGCTAAAATCACCATCAGAAGCATCTCCTCGTCGAGTCTTACATGGGAACAAAAGATTCGCTGGTTGCTGCACTTTGTAGACGACAAAAAGGAACACGGAACGACTGCCGAGTCCAACGAGTGATATACATCACAGAAATGGGCAGACCTGGTCTGCAACTCGGATCGCATCGGAGTCGAGCTGCCGCTATAAGTTGGTGCAGATTAGATGATCACTTTGAGTTGGTTTTGTTGACAATGAGTTCCACATTGATGGAAGGAGGGACATGCACGGGCTTATAAGTTCGGGGCTATTTCCCATATTGCCAATTAATTTTATGGTGAAACTCTAACCTTCTTCATGGTATCAGAGTAGGTTGTCCCACGTCTGAAGTCAAACGGCCACACGTGCTCCACGTCATCCCGTTGAATTGTTCACATGTCTATTGAGCTGTCCACGTGTTAGGCTTGAAAATTCGCCATATGTAAAGGAGCGTGTTGAGAATGAGTCCCACCATTTATGTGAGGGACCTTGCATAAACTTAAAATAAATTATGCTACTTTCTATATTGATAATTAGTTTTATAGTAGAATCTCAACTTTTTTAAGTTTGGTGTCATATGGTAAGCGAGCCACGTTGCGGGTCAGGTTCTTCGGAGTGAAGCAGGCCTGGTAGTTTTTTCAGCCTTATATCGTGGAGCAGTCAACATCCCCCGTCACGACAAACAGATATTGTTGCGGAACATGCCATGCGGGTCGAGTCGGCGCACTATCTCTCCATATGCATGTGCTCTCTGTGTGCTTTGAATCGTTGGTGCTGGGAGGTTCAATATTTGTGCACGCTACCAGTAATATATGAATAACAATTACTCATGATAGAGGGTAAAAGAATTAAATACATAGCTTCATAATAGGTCACGGTAGATTGTTTGCAGAGTACCGACGGGTTTCGAAGTTAGATTAGATTAGACGTTAGATTAGAGAGTCGATGGGGTTCGAACTCATGCCGTGGTGCAAGGACAACACTTTTTGTCATGATTGAAGCTGACCAGTTGGTAATTTGCATCCTTATTTGTTTAGATGCTGTGAAATCCAAGCGATCCATTTGGCGACTCAAGACAATAACTGACTTCTAGCCATTGTCAACTTGGTAGGCATGTTTTTCGCTACAATTTTCTCGGTATAATAAGAGTCGTCTTGTTCTCTGCTCTGTAAAACAATAACTTATTTTTTCTACTAGCAGCTTATGCTCTCACTACATTTTTTATTTTATTTTTATCAGTCACTACTTTAATTGCATAGATGGAAAAGCCCGATGCTTACGGAAAAGGATCTGCTTCTCGAAAGAAATGGGATGGTGGTGGCCCTGGAGGGCCATATGGTGGTCGTCCATGCGGGCCACCTCGGGGACTAGACAATGTTCATGGAATTGATCATAGTAAGTTCGTTCATCTCTCTCTCTCTCTCTCTCTCTCTTCATTATTTGATTTTCTTTTCTTTTAATCCTCGTTGATATTGCTTTCTGTTCAACTCTCAGGTTCTCCACCCGCCTGTGTTTCCTGCTGTGGTTAAATGGGGGAAGAGCATATCAGCATAATATCTGCTAATTTGGGCTATTTTGGGAGTTTAATTTTCTGATATTATTCATCCTCAAATGTACAAAATATATAGGAAATACAAATACATGAATTAAATACAAATACAACTCATTTACTCTTCACACACTGAACAAAGAGTAGAAGAGTTAATGAACCTATGTGTAAGATTCAACAAACCCAATTGTTCAATGAACTTAATTAACACACCCCAAATCGCTTCGACAACTTTTTGTGAAAGATGGCTAAAGCAACACAGGATCAAAAGTGCCCAGAGCTTATGGTTTAGAAGAAGAGGTTCAATGTTGTCCTTGATGTGGCTCGTGAATCGATTTTGGATGGGGATTCCGACGCTCTACTATGCTTTTTGGTCTCGGCCCCGCCAGATGATCGCTAACGCCAACATGAAATTAGGACATGCGCGCTGGTGCAAGGCTGGGCTTCAGATGCTCGAGCTTTTAGGCAGGCAGTGCTTGGCCCACCACTTGCCCTTGCCAATTTAACCCATTGGACGAGGTTTTTGGGTTGGATGGCTTGTTCCTTGTCCTTGCCCTTGCCGTCTAATAATGGGTGGAAGTGCTCTTACACTTGAGGCTGCAACGGCCCAAAACTGTCATAATTATACCTGCTTTAAGACAATATGCCTTCTTTTCTGATTTTTAACAGAAACGTCATAGGGGATGGTGCAATCGAGCATAAGACTAGGATGCCTGAGTAAAATTTTCTTAACCATACCCAATTGAACCACCAGTTTCTGTCATAAAATAATGTTTTGTTTCTTTTCCTTTTTAATGTAGATAATATCGTCTATTAAAAAAAAATGTTTTGATTAAGGCAACCCATCTACTAAACCCCTAAATCCAGGATGTGTGTGGGTTCTCTTGGATATTTTTGAGTTGGTCAAAACTTCATTGAAAAACAGGCCCAAAATGATGGAAAGTAAGAAGTTTGCTGGCCGTGGGGTTAAATCAAAAGACAAGATTACATTGCAACACAATTTAAATCCCAAGTTTTTGGAGAGCCTGGAATAGGGATGGGCACTTTGAGTACGGGTAATCACGGTCATTCACTTATTTAAATTTAATAGTTGTGGTTATAAATAACCGTTTAAATACACGGTTATGAGTATAATCATTTGCCCATGAAATATAAATGGGTGAGCATGGATATTAACTGCATGTATAACATGTACCCATTTAACAGTTTGATATTTCATACAAAAAGGATTGGTCTTTCTTGTTGATCTGCATTTACTAGTAAATAAGTTATTCGGATTGAATTTCACAATGGATTTAGTTGTTTTGTGTTTTCCGTTTATTTACCTTTCAATTTCTCTATACTAACCTGATTAAACTGAGTCAGTACAGTCACTTGATGTTGGAATCTGTTGCATTTTCCTTTCTATTTAACTGAATTCAAGAGAACCCAAAGAGAGTGATAGGAATTAAGCATTCGCTGATTTGCATGCCCGCCTTGAAGTGTCTCATTTTGTTTGTAGTTCCTTTTTGTTTAATAAAGGTTTTGCAGGTACGGAACTTTCTAACTACGTTGACTTGCATGGTGAGTGGTGTTATCTGTATTAGCTTCTGCTTTCGTTTCAAAATGTGAGACCTTTCTCCCCTCTAACACCACTCCTACTCCGTACGCCGCGCCCAAGTCCCTCTCAATGAAGCCCTTGTGATTAATGCGAGATAATTAAGGCCATTCCAATGGACGACCAAGGGGCTCAATATAGCTCGCTTTTGACAAAAATCCGTCTTGGTGGGCTAAATGCAATCTTTAAAAAAAAAATCTCGAGCTAAAGAACCTCTGGGCAAGCCAAATGTAGCCCATTTGAAACCTCGGGCTACTGTTATGGAGCCCGCCACCCCCACAAACAAGCTCTATGATAGTCGTTGAAGTCCAATGGGTCAGGGAGATGATGGCTGGTCTGGTGTTGTTGTGGTTCAATTTGGGTAGGGCTGTTGTTGTTGCGAGTTATATATTTATATATTAGTTAAATTGTAATTAGTAGTTTGTTGTTCCACGTGGATAAAGTGCATATGTAATACCAATTGTAGACACTCAAGGGTCACCAGTCACATGTTCAATGGTCCAGTATCAATTATCCATATATTTGTTCCACCAAGATGCATAACAACACTATGATTATATTGAGCCATTTAACTAAAACACGAACAATAAAGGCACAAAAGATACGTAGGGGAATTAAGACAATTTACTAGAATACTGTAGCAGAATCACTGTTTCGGCATTGCACTATTCACGACAATGTAGCAATGTACTGTAGCATGGTACTATTCGCAGTACTATAGCACGGCACTGTTCACTTTTTTTTTTTTTTTTATTTTTATTTTTATTATACTGAGAAGAGTGGGCACAAAATTAAAGCACACAAGTCTCCAAGAGCGAATTGCTTTGATTCCATGTTGAATTAAACATGGTAAAATACCAAAATTATATATGACAATATTTAGGAATTTCTTGTATATACATTAATCTCCAAAGTGAAGTATATATAGGTTTTGATGAGTTATATGACTATATTCGTGATCCATATATTATTAGTGCAAATGGAGCATCTTCCCCTGTGAAGGGTGAAGGCACTATCTCTCTCACTTCAATCTTATCAATGGTCCATGCTTTACTTGTTCCTAAAGTTCAGTACAACCTTTTGTCGGTAGGAAAACTACTTGATACCTTATATTGTTCTGCTCACTTCTACCCCACGTAATGTTATTTTCTAGATATTCAAACTCATAAGATAATTGGTCATGGTAAAAGAATTGGGGGTTTGTACATCTTAACTATGGAGGATATTGTTGCTTCAGGTTCAAATAACATCAAGCTCTAAGTGCTAAAGTGGATAACAAACATCAAATTTGTTAGTGGCATCGACGTTTGGGACATCCATCATTCAATTATATGAAGCATCTATTTCCTTCTCTGTTTCACTCTTGTAGTGATTCAGAGTGAAACATGGGTCATGGCTAAGAGTTATCTTGCTTCCTTTCTCGTAAATGATTCTAAAGTTACTCTGCCATTTGATTTGATACATTCTAATGTGTGGGGTCTGGTGAATGTTACGTCTAATGGATTTCGTTGGTTTGTTACTTTTATTGATGACAGTACTCGATTACCTTGGGTGTTCTTGATGAAGAATAAGAATGACGTCCCTTTGCTTCTTCAAGAATTTTGTCAATGGTGTCTACTCAATTTCAAACCAAAGTTAAGGTCTTCAGGTTTGATAACGGAGGAGAATATGTGAATCACACTTTGGAATGCTTTTTTCGTGATCATGGTATTATTCACTAGCGGACTACTCCGTTTGCACCCCAACAAAATGGTGTGTCCGAACGATTCTTTGAGGTTGCTCGCTCTTTGATGTTGAATAAATATGTTCGTAATCATTTGTGGGATCATGATGTTTTGGTTGTTGTGTACTTGATAAATCATCTGCCAAGTAGGGTTCTTGATTTTCAGACACCGTTTAATGTGCTACAAAAACATGTTTCTCATGTTTATGTATCCAAACTTCCTCCGAAAATGTTTGGGTGTGTGGCGTATGTGCATGTCTACTTTCATTAGTGGTATAAACTTGATGCATGTGCTCTCTAATGTGTATTTATTGAATATGCTAACAATCATAAAGGATATAAGTGTTATCATCCTCCGACTCAGAAAACTTATATTACCATGGATGTCACCTTCCACGAGGAAGTTTCGTATTTTGTGAAGCCCTCTTCCGACTCCCTACTTCAGGGGAAGAATAGGAGTGAAGTGCAGATTCGAATATATGGTATGGATGATGTAACTACAGGCAGAGTTGGGGACAGAACCTGTTATGCTGCGTGATACTGACCAGTAAGCTATAGATGGTCATCGGTCAACTGTCATTCCCGAGACTATTTCTACTGACAACCTGTCGAATATGCCCAACGAGTTGCCTGTTGTTGGTATGTCTGACGAATTGCCTTTTGATGACCAGTTGCCTATTGCTAGTATGACTAACGAGTTGCCCGTTGATGGTTGGTCCAATGATGAGTCTTCTAATGGTTTGGTACAAGATAGTGACACACATGGGGTAAATTCTTATGATTCTTCTACTTATCAGTTGCCTCCATGAGTTAATCGTGGAAAACCTAAAGTACAATATGAGCCTGATATGCATGCTAAAGCCAAGTATCTTATCAACATCTATGTGTCTAGTCATCGTTTGTCCAAACCATATGCATCTTACATATGTCAGCAATCTAGTGTATCGGTTTCAACAAAATTGCAGGATGCTTTGTCTGAACCTAAGTGGGTTAATGTCATCAATGTTGAGATGGAAGCTTTGGAAAAAAATTCCACTTGGGATTTGGTTCCGTTGCCAAACGGGAAGAAAGTTGTTGGATGCAGATGGGTGTTCACTATTAAGCATAAAACAGATGGTTCTATTGACTAGTACAAAGCCAGATTAGTTGCTAAGGGTTATACTTAAACCTATGTTGTGGACTATCATGAGACTTTTGCTCCTGTTGCCAAGCTTAACATTGTGTGTGTTCTTCTCTTCGTAGCAGCAAACCAAGATTAGCCTCTATTGCAGTTTGATGTTAAGAATGCTTTCCTTTTATAGTGATTGATGTGAATTTAAACTAACCCAATGAATAGATTAATTCAAACCAAATTTACTCGCAAGTGCACAAATCAGTTGTAGTAGGAATATGTAAATACAAGATCAAATCCACCGAGCTTGATTTAACAATTTAATCCTATAACTATTTCTTAACGAATTGAAACAAAGATTGGGTTTGTATCAAAGAAGAATAAAAATTAACAATGATTAAACATATAATTGAGAGCAAATGTAAGAAAACACTAAGGCTTTGATTCCACCACTAATTATCATACCCCTAGTATCCAACTGTCAATCCATGAATTATCATATTAATGAAAAAAAACTTCCATACATATGTCCGTGGTCAGGTACACATGCCAATAATTACTCAAAGAGATGTGAATTTTACCATGGTTAGGCTTAAACTCAACTATTCCTACGGTCTATATACCCATGGTCCAGTATACACAAACAAGTAGAAATCCAATTAAGCACAATGAGAAACAAATTAACTACTTATCAACTTGGTCATGTCAAACAAATAGCTAATTTTCTAGGAAGCCGCACAAACCAATATTCATCTACAGTTGGATCAAAATATAAGTTTATGATTTTCATTCACAAAGTATCGACATAATCCAATTCATGGTCAGAAATAAATTCATATGCAAATAATTTCAATATCAAAATCCTAGGCTATAGTCAAGCACAAAGAACCAAATATCAAAATTCCAATTCAACTAGCAAATGAAAACTAATCATCAATCTGAAATCCACGAATTAAACAATCAAGTAACTAGAGTAATCATAATTAGGGCTTCCTCTTAGCCTTAGCTAAGAGTTTAGAACCCCGTGACAAAGACGTTCATGGTAATTCTATGGAAAATAAATTGCATAAAAGCTAAATTGAAAAACCCGAATTGCTGCTCTGCCGTTACTCTCTGTTTCGAGCCAGACGAAAAGTCCTCGTCCTCTTTTGTATCTTTCATCCCTTTTATATCCTCTGAGAATTAAATGAGTCCAAACCCTACACGTCCAGCCCACTTACAATTTGATTTGCTTTCAAATCTTCTTATTAAAGCTAGAATCCATTTGGGAATAGGAAAGTGAAAATACCTTTTCCACTTTGAGATTATTTCCTTTTTTTTTTTTCTTTTTTTTTTTTTTTTGGGAGAAGAGATTATTTCCTTTTTCATTCTCCAATTTCATTCTTTTCTTGCACTCACCACTCCAAATATTAAGCATCCACCGCTTGGAAATGAAATAGAGAAAGTAATTCCTTGTCTTCATGTGTGAAGTTGAAAAGCCCTCTTTGGTCACCACCAACTTTTAGTCCAAATAAATAGGAATCACACCACTAATTGATCTTCAACCCAAAAATGAAATAATAATTAGTTAAATAAGTGAAGTCAATGTGAATAGGAAGACTAAAACGTAAAGAATATATTAAGACCATGTTAAACTCCACTTTTTTTTTTCAAAACTAAAGTAGTTTAGCTCCAAATAATCATAATCAAGCACTAATAAATATAAATATAAGGGTAGCAAATGTAATAATTATGTGTATATCAGTGATCTTAAGGAGGAAGTTTATATGAATCTCCCACCTGATATTAGTATATCTCCTGAAAAAAGTGTTTTGTGCAGATTGCAAAAGGCTTTGTATGATTTGAAACAATCTCCTAGAGCGTGGTTTGGGAGGTTTACAAGTTCAATGAAGAAGTTTGGGTATTTTCAAAGTCCATTCAGATTATACTTTGTTTCTAAAGCGATGAAATGGTAAGGTAACTGCATTGATTATTTATGTTAATGACATGATAGTGACTGGTGATGATCAGGAGGAGGTACAACGCCTTCAAAACTACCTAGCTACTGAATTTGAGATGAAAGAATTGGGTGAATTGAAGTATTTTCTTGGAATCGAGGTTGCATGATCCAAACATGGTATTTTCTGTCTCAACGGAAGCATGTTCTTGATTTATTAGCTGAAACATGTATGTTAGATTGCAAACCTGTTGATACTCCGATTAAGCAAAATCATCGTCTGGGCTTATTTCTGGATCAAGTTCCTACTCGTAAGGAATGGTATCAAAAGATTATGGGGAGATTAATTTATTTGTCTCACACTCACCCTAACTGTGAAGCTCATATGAATGCAGTAATTCATATTTTGAGGTACTTGAATATGGCTCCTGGCTGAGGCTTGATTTTCTCCAAGAATGGTTATTTGAATGTAGAAGGGTATACAGATGCAGATTAGGCAGGTTCTATCACTAACTGACGATTTACATCTGGATACTTTACTTTTGTGGGTGGTAATCTAGCTACTTGGAGAAGCAGGAAATAAAAAGTGGTGGCTAGGTCAAGTGTTGAAGCTAAGTTTCATGGCATGTCTTATGGTGTATGTGAGTTGTTGTGATTGAAAAAATTGTTGAGAGATCTTGGGTTTAAACCCAACGGTGCTATGAAACTCCATTGTGATAACAAAACTGCTATTGAGATTGCTCATAATCCAATGTAACATGATCGAACAGAACATGTGGAGGTTGATCGACATTTAATCAAGGAAAAATTAGATGCTAGAATTGTTAATTTTTCATTTGTGGGATCTCAAGATCAACTTGTTGATGTGCTTACTAAGGTTGTGTCTAATAGTGTGTTTTCCAACTCACTTGACAAGTTGGGCATGCGTGACATCTTTGCTCCAACCTGAAGGGAAATGTTGCGAGTTATATATTTATAAATTAGTTAAAGTTTAAATAGTAGTCTACTGTCCTACATTAATAAAGTGCATATGTAATACCAATTGTAGCTCTTATATATAATTCACTTTGGAGATTAATGTATATACAAGAAATTCCCAAATATTGTCATATATAATTTTGTTATTTTACCATGTTTAATTCAACTGTTGTTTGGGTTTGTTGGAAGAGAAAATGCGAGAAACATGGAGGGATGAGGATGAGAATATAGCAAATAGAAAGGCAGAGCTGTGAGATCTGCTTCGATTTTGAGACGCAAATGGTTGGGCGAAAGTCATCTAATAAAGAAATGGAAGGTGGAAGACGAGAGAGACGAACCAGTGAGAGGGGAGGAGCATCGTGACTAGACCTGGCATTCGTGTCGTGTTTCCCGTGTTCGTGTCGTTTTCGTGTCATACCCGATATCTTAGCAGGTCGTGTCGTGTAACACCCGTTACAATAAACGGGTAAAATGACCCGACCCGAAATCGACCCGATAATATTAACGGGTAATTTGACCCGACCCGTTACCCGTTAAGGAAAATATATTTTAAACCAATAAATAATTAAGTAAAAAACATAATACTTTTTTTGAGAGAATACATATCATATTGTCACATAGTAAAAACTATATTAAATATATATACATTAAATTAACTATAATAATTATAATAATTATATATACTATAATAAATTAATAATTATACCCCCAAAATATTAACTATAATAATTATTTATATATATATATATATATTAAATTTTATAAAAACTATAATAATTATTAATTAATATGCATCCATTGATTCCATAATTCCTTTCCATTCCTACCGCGCCCTTTGAAGAAAAAGGGAGGGAAAATGAAAATTATAAGAAAAGTTGAAAAGGAAACAAAAAAGAGAGGGAAAGATGGGTAGGCTGCCGCCCTTTGAAGAAAAATAAGGAAGGGAAAAATGAAAATTATAAGAAAAGCTGAAAAGCAAACAAAAAAGAGAGGGAAAAATGAAAATTAATAGAAGTGGTGAGAAATTTTGTTTTTTTTAAGTTATTAATTTTTTATCACACATATACCACTATTTTTATAATGACACGTGATAATGTGATATACTACTCCGTGTACCGGTCAATTATACGTACAAAATAAATAGATTTAAATCTACTTAATAAATAAATAAATATATATACATATACACCATTGAACTTGATGGGATACGAATTATACGAAACTAATTTCAACGATCCAACCGTCAAACTTGTTTTTATATGCTTCGAGATCGTATCAGCAAAAAATCGCAAAAAACAAACATTCAGAGATCAAGTAACCGAACAAAACTTTTCGATGGTTATAAAACAAAAAATCACGATTTAACGGTTATTTTAACTTCGATTTTGATTATTTTTTATAGCCACACTCCTTAATCCTATATGAATACAATGAATGAATTCGATCTTCAATTTAAAATATTTACAATAGTGGATACCACAAAATCTTATGTTATACTTAATGAAAGTATAAATAAACTCTAAGTGTTAGTGAATCTACCGTTTTGATGGGATACGCATCATACGAAACTAATTTCAACGATCCAACCGTCAAACTTGTTTGTATATGCTTCGAGATCGTATACGCCAAAAATTGCAAAAAAAAAAAAACATTCAGATATCAAGTAACGGGACAAAACATTTCGACGGTTGTAAACGAAAAATCACGATTTAACGGTTATTTTAACTCTGATTTTGATGATTTTTTACAGCTACACTCCTTGACCCTATATGAATACAATGAATGAATTCGATCTTCAATTTAAAATATTTACACTAGTGGATACCACAAAATCTTATGTTATACTTAATGAAAGTATGAATAAACTTTTAAGTGTTAGTGAATCTATTGTTTTGATGAGATACGCATTCTACGAAACTAGTTTCAATGATCCAACCGTCAAACATGTTTGTATATACTTCGAGATCGCATACGCCAAAAATTGAAAAAAAACAAACATTCAGAGATCAAGTAACGGGACAAAACTTTTCGACGGTTATAAAAAGAAACTCACGATTTAACGGTTATTTTAACTCCGATTTTGATGATTTTTTACAACTACACTCCTTGACCCTGTATGAATACAATGATTGAATTCGATCTTCAATTTAAAATATTTACACTAGTGGATACCACAAAATCTTATGTTATACTTAATGAAAGTATGAATAAACTCTTAAGTGTTAGTGAATCTATTGTTTTGATGAGATACGCATCCTACGAAACTAGTTTCAATGATCCAACCGTCAAACATGTTTGTATATGCTTCGAGATCGTATACGCCAAAAATTGCAAAAAACAAACATTCAGAGATCAAGTAACGCGATAAAACTTTTCGACGGTTATAAAAAGAAAATCACGATTTAACGGTTATTTTAACTCCGATTTTGATGATTTTTTTACAGCTACACTCTTGACCCTATATGAATACAAAGAATGAATTCGATCTTCAATTTAAAATATTTACACTAGTGGATATCACAAAATCTTATGTTATACTTAATAAAAATATGAATAAACTTTTAAGTGTTAGTGAATCTATTGTTTTGATGGGATACACATTCTACGAAACTAATTTCAACGATCCAACCATCAAACTTGCTTGTATATGCTTCAAGATCGCATACGCCAAAAATCGCAAAAAACAAACATTCAGAGATTAAGTAATGGGACAAAACTTTTTGACGGTTATAAACGAAAAATCACGATTTAACGGTTATTTTAACTCCGATTTTGATGAGTTTTTACATCTACACTCCTTGACCCTATATGAATACAATGAATGAATTCGATCTTCAATTTAAAATATTTACACTAGTGAATACCACAAAATCTTATGTTATACTTAATGAAAGTATAAATAAACTCTAAGTGTTAGTGAATCTATCGTTTTGATGGGATACGCATTCTACGAAACTAATTTCAACGATCCAACTGTCAAACTTGTTTGTATATGCTTTGAGATCGCATACGCCAAAAATTGCAAGTGTTTATATGAATAATGATGAATCATGAATAATGATGAATCACAAGTGTTTATATATTCTTTCACATTTTTCATACTTGTATGTATAATGTATGTCTTATTAGTTATTGTCTATACAAATACTATATTAGTTTATTTTAATTTTGAACAAGAACATGTTAAGTAAAATTTATTATCTTAGTAATGATTATAAAGAACTCTCATAATAAAAATAAATAATGACTAAAACTTTTTTTTTTTAACTTATATAGAATAATAATACAAAACTATATATTTAATATAGAATATATTGTATATATTAATATTTTATAATAAATTTTTTAGTAATTAAACTTTAAAATTATCAAAATATTTTTTTTTCTTAACGTGTCGAAACGGGTCACGTGTTAACCACGTGTATACCTGTTAAGAACCCGTTATTAACGGGTTCTTAACGGGTCACCCGATAATGACCCGATAAGTTATCGTGTTGACCCGAAACCCGTTATTTTCGTGTCGTTTTCGTGTCGTGTCATCGTGTCGTGTCAGAAACTGCCAGGTCTAATCGTGACGATGGAGAAACGAAGAAGAGGAAGATGGGGATTCAGTCGCCAACCGCAAAAGCAAGGGTTTAGGATTTACAGGTTACGAGCAAGAACGTTGAGAATGAGAAATGGGAGAAACAAAAAGACTCTTTTTTTTTTAATTTTTAATTAATTAGTTTAAAATTAATTATTCATTTAAATATTATTTTTTTTAAATTTATTGTTTAATTCAGTTTCAATTTTTTTTAGAAATATCTTATCCCTCTCCATTGCATTTTGGATTAAGTAGCTAAGACCTTCCAACCTTTTAATGTCATCCGAATTGGTCTCAACTTTTTAAACATTCCAAACAAATACCTAACCTATTGAAAATGTCACATCCATTGAACCCTTATTAAATTTTTGTTAAATTAACCAGGATTTACTTTTTCTCCTACATCGAAGGTCATGGAAGCATGACCTCTACCAAGTAATGGTCACCACCACCCCCTTTAGGCAATTACCTCCAAACTCAGCGCACAACCACAAACCTCACCTTACAACTTAAGCCACAAATTGAGAAGAAGGTCATGGAGGTTCCTGACATGGTATGGATTGCCATGATGTGGCCACCATCATCTTCACCACCCACAAAGAAAAACTTGAAGCTTTACTAGCCGAAAATCAACAAATGAGGAAATCACATGAGTAGAAACAAGCTCATTGAAGCCCTATATGAATTCTTAACCCTCTTATATGTTAGGAGATTTCCTGATCTTCATTTTTGTTTTCCATTTTATTCATGAGTTTATTTATTTTTATATTTCATCTTCATGTCTTTTTTGAAATATTTTTATTATTATTTTGTGTCATAGTAAGCAAATAAGTGGGATTCATTATTACTACATGTGCATTTAATGGAAAATTAATTGGGACTTAATAGATGGGACATTTTCCATAGGTTGGTAGTTGTTTGAAATGTTTAAAAAGGTTGAGACTAATTTGGAATGACACTAAAAGGTTGTGAGGTTTTAGGTACTTAATCCTTTCATTTTTTATGCTGTTTTTTTTTTTCATTAAATATAATTTTAATTAATTTAAATATATGGTAGTTTATGTTTGATTCTCGCCAAAAACGGATTTGAATTATATTTTGAGGCTAAGCCCACCCCTCCCCTCTTAGTGTAGATAATATCATTTGTTCAAAAAAAAAAAAACAAAAAAAAACATAGTAGTTACATGTTTGAGTGTTGTATCATAATATATTTCAATATTCTAAAAAGTGATAAAATTGTTGCAGCCTATTTTATCAGACAAGGGTAACGGGGCCAGCAAGAAGGAGAAGAGAGATTGAGAAATATGTTTGTAGAATTGTAGGGAAATGTGTGTGTTATATCTCCTACATAGTGCCTTTATTTATAGTAGTAAAGGAGAGAAGAAATTCCTTCATCCCCAAGGAATACAAGTTGTAGTTAGAAAGAATAACTAGAATCAAATATAATCTAGGATTTAAACAATCACATATAAACTAGGAAAGTTTATAACACTACCCCTTGAGTGTGTAAATACTCAAGGTAAATTTAGCATCATAAGTAAGTGAGTCTAAGGAACAATGCTTATTCTCAATAAGGTAGGAACTTGCATAAGTAAGTGAGTCTCACTTAAAAACCCTAAGGCTATGGCAAAACCCAAGTAGGGACAAAATCCATAGTCTAAGGAAAAATGTGTGAGAAATGTAAAAGTAAAAAAAAAAAACGTCTACGGGACGTCATCAGGGATATGACCAGCCCAAGGTGGGTGTCTCGTTAAAACCTAGTTAAGTAGCAAAAACCCAGTGGAAAAAATGCTCCTAATCATAGGGAAAAAGAGTACATTAAGATCAAACAAGTATTCTTCAAGATACTCCCCTTGAGTTTGATACAATTCCAAAGAGAAATAGCAATGTTACAACTCAGAAAGTTTACGCATACCAATTCCTTGAACAAGCTTCTGAAACGTCGTCTTCAACAGTGATTTGGTGAAGAGGTCGGCTAGATTGTTTTGTGAACGGATTTCCGTGACTTCAATCTTCTTATGCTCTTGTTGTTGATGTGAAAAGAAGAACTTTGACACAATGTGCTTGATGTTGTCTCATTTGATATAACCCATCTTGAGTTGTTCGATGCATGCTACGTTGTCTTCAAAAATCGTCTACGACGGGGTAGAGATCGCAGTAACTTTGAATATGGCCCACAACTGCTCTCAACCAAAAGCATTCCCGAGTTGCTTCATGTAAGGTGAGAATTTCAACATGGTTAGATGAAGTGGCAACTAAGGTCTGTTTAGTTGACCTCCAAGAGAGTGCGGTGCCTTCAACGATAAAGACATAACCTATTTGAGAACGCATCTTGTGCGGTTCAGATAAGTATCCTGCGTCGGCATAACTAACAAGGCGAGAATCGACTCGAGAAGCAGGGGGTACGACATCACTCGAGGATCCGTAAGGATAAAACAAGCCCAAATCCGTAGTACCTTTAAGGTAACGAAAGCTATCTTTCATGCCAGTCCAGTGTCTGCGCGTTGGTGCATTACTGTATCTTGCCAAAAGATTAACAGCGAAGGAGATGTCGGGTCTAATGCATTGAGCTAAGTACAATAAAGCGCCTATCACACTTAGATAAGGAACTTCAGGCTCCAAAATTTCTTCATCATCCTCCTTTGAACAGAATGGATCTCGTTTTGCATCTAGCGATTGAACGACCATAGGAGTACTCGAAGGCTTTGCTTTATCCACATTAAAACAGCGCAACACCTTCTGGGTGTACTAGGATTCCATCCGAATGGTGCTCTATCTCGAGACTGAGACAGTATCGAGTCTTTCCTAGATCTTTTATCTCAAATTTCGACTTCAAGTGTGCGACAGTTCTTGCAAACTCTTCAGGAGTTCCGATAAGGTTCATGTCATCGACATATACTGCATCTATCGCAAATCCGGAATGTGACTTCTTAATGAACATACAGGGGCATAGTTTGTTGTTCATATATCTCTAACTAGTCAAATACTCACTTAGACAGTTATACCACATTCTTCCGGATTGTTTCAAACCGTAGAGTGAACGCCTTAGTCGAATTGAGAGCGTGTTTCAGGGTTTGAAAATATTGGAATATGTGATCTTGTCACTCACGCCAGATCACTGAAAGCATTTGGCATGCTCTAAGCTATACTCTGAAGATCTAATATGTGCTGCACTTCAGTTTCAGACTGAGCGGTGCGGGGATCTAAATGAGACAAAGTGGGAGTCGTCCATGATAATTCGCGCCGTTCTTCAGGAATCTTGACGTTCTTATCTCCCCTTAACGATGGGAAGACTGTCTCATAGAAGTGACAATCTGCGAAATGAGCGGTAAACAGATCGCCTATCAAAGGTTCTAAGTAACGAATAATCGAAGGAGAATCATATCCGACATAGATTCCCATCCTTCGCTGAGGCCCCATTTTTGTACGTAAGGGCAGCAAGATCGGCACATAGATTGCATAACCAAAAACGTGCAGATGCGATATGTCGGGTTCGTATCTAGTAACCAACTAAAGGGTACTAAATGGTTGTGTCACAACAGGCCTCATGCGGACCAACTTTGCTGCATCCAATATTGCATGTCCAAGCAGCAATCGGGAGCTTGGTACGTATGACCAACGATCGAGTAATCATTTGTAAGCGCTTAATGAAAACCTCTGCCAGGCCGTTTTGGGTGTGAACATTGGGTACGAGATGTTCAACTTCAACCCCAATTGACATGCAATAGTCATCAAAAGTTTTAGATGCGAAATCTCCAGCATTATCCAATTGAATAGATTTGATCAGATAATCAGGGTGGTGAGCCTTGAGCTTGATAACCTGTGCCAATAGTTTGGAGAATGCAACGTTCCTTATGGACAACAAGCACACGTGTGACCAACGTGTGGAAGCGTCAACCAAAATCCTAAAGTATCTAAATGGTTTGCAAGGAGGATGAATCGGTCCACAAATGTCCCCCTAAATCCGTTGTAGAAAAATAGGAGGATTAGAGCGAATCTTTTCATAAGAAGGCTTAGTAATAAGCTTTCCCATAGAACATGTTTGGCATGCGATTCCTTGGATCGAACCCGAATAGTGGATGAGCATGTAATGATTTGAGGATACGACGCATCGCTATTCGTCCAGGATATCTGAAACAATCATGCCAAAGTGTAATTTTGTGTGTGATCCCAATAGTAGGGTAGGCCACATAGTTGCATTCTATGGGGCGTATGGTCATATTATACAGACCACTCGGGACACGCTCCATCTTCTTTAGAATATGCTTCTGGCCATATTCGTAGGAGGTTATGCACAGAAATTCAACTTCATTTTCAACGTGGGTTTTAGCATGATAGTTGTTATCTCTAAGGTATTCTCCAGGAAATCCTCTTTGGTCAAAGTCTCGTTACAAAACTTGAGAAGAGATTGGATTCGACAAACTTCATAATTATATTCATTCACAGACTTAAAGTCTTGGAAGCGCAAATGCTGCCTGTCATGTCTTGCTTGAGGCAAGAATATGTCATTTTGGTGATCAAAATGATCAGTCAAAGTGACCCATAGTGCACGTGGATCCTCCTCAGCAAGGTACTCGGTTTGCAAGGCATCATGAATATGTCTTCGGATGAAGATCATAGCAGTGGCTTTCTCAGCTTCGGCAACATGATTGTCCATCTCTTCTTCAATGACGGCACGCAAGTTATTTGCAGTGAGGTGGAGCTTTGCATCTTGGACCCACTTGAGGTAGTTCCTTCCAGAGACCTCAAGTCAAGTTTGTTCAAATTCGACATGTTCCTATCACAAAATAGATAGACAAGATGTGGTTAGTGTAATGGAGAACAAAAAATCAATCTATTCACATAGGAGTAGAACATTCATGTTCTAATAGACATATACTGGTTAATATTCGCATGAAAAAACTTCGGGTTTTCATGGGTGATGTTTTTAAGTGAAAACTTCAGGTTTTCAAACAAGGCATGTTAATAGAAACTTAAGGTTTCAAAATAATTATAAACTTCAGGTTCATATGTTCCTGCAGACAAATGCAAATATATGCAAATATAGACACATAAATATGCAACAAGAAAATATGTAAATAGAACTTTAGGTTTATAATTATAATTGAATTAATTATTTGGACTGCGGGCCAAATTAAAGTGTGGGTGAAAAAAGTAAAACCCAAATTGTCTAAAAATATTAAACAATTGAAGATCGAGGCCAAAAAATATAGGCCAAAACCCACGGGTGGGCTGAGCAAGTTTGAGCCGTGCTGCCAGGCCCAAGAATTGGGCTGGGTTGAGTGGATCAGACCATGGGGATTCAAGCCCAAGGTAGCAAACGAGCTACCTAGAAAGAAAAAGGTCGGGCCCAAAAAATAGAGGCCCAAATGGGCACTGGTCCAATACGATGCAGTGCATATAGGACACTGTAGCCCTCGGGCTGGTGTCACGGTTTGGGCTAAAGGGGCTACTATGGGCTGCAGCATGCAAGCCCAAAACTGATTATGGGTATACGCATTGGAGAAGATGCTTGGCACTGCCGCTTCTAGTGGCTGTGTCTGGGTTGTTGGGACTTGGGGCGAGTCACGGTAGTCATAGACAACCACATATATGGTTTAATCTCAACGTTTCAACAACCAAAACCCTAGAAAAATTCAAATCGGATTTTTGAAAAAAATTCTGACAAATCTTGGTCCAATTTCGGTGTGGGACGACTTCTGGACGTCGGCGACGTGAACGAAACATTCAGGGTGGTGGTTGTAGGCCATGCTTATGGTCGATATGGACAAGGACACCGTTAATGGTGTTTGGTTTTCTGGGTTTCTACCTGGAGTTCTTGGCTTCGGCTTTGGGACTCTTGATTTCGGCACAGCTCAGCCATCAAGTTACAGGCTTGGGCAAGCGGCTTGAGGCCATGGGTTCGAAGAACCCAAGCTATGGTTTCCGATTTCTTTTGTTTCCGTTTTTTTTTATTTATTTATTTTTTAATTCAATTCATATACAATTTAATTCAAAGCATATTCAATTCAATAGTTTAATGCATGTACATATATTTGATGCAATTCATGGCAAATATCAAATTCACATAATTCAACAATTATGAATATAATGCATACACAATTTATGTAGAATCTAAAATTCGAAAAACGTAAAGTTGGGTCATGCATTATGGTGAATGTTCATGCTATCAGGGCTGCAAAATATCAAGATAAAAATCGTTGTTTTGAAAGAACCTGATTGCGTGAGATATGGATGAATTGGTTTGATGCAGAAAATTTTCGTTCAAATTCCTAAGCGCAATGATAGAAGCGTGCTGATAATGTGTTGCAGCCTATTTTATCTGACAAGGGTAAGGGGGCCGGCGGCAAGGAGAAGAGAGATTGAGAGATGTGTTTGTAGAATTGTAGGGGAATATATTCGTTTAAAACTATATTTTTAGGGTGTTATATTTAGAAACGAGGGCTAAATATGCTATAATCATTAGAGAAGGCCCAAAGTACTTTGAGGTGCATGGCTTAAGTTTTTCTTTTTGCTTGATTAGGAAAAAGTTTAATATTGAAGTTATATTTTCACACAAGTGTCTCATTCGTCCCGTGACGAGACGGAATCTCTCATGTGACATACCAATTGGTGCTTCTTTTCCTCTTGTAATCTCTCATGTGACATATCAATTGGTGCTCCCTTTCCTCTTGTAATTACTAGAAAAAAGATTGACAACAATTGAAAACTTCAAATCATGCATTAAAAAAGAAGGAAAACTAATGAAAAATCTAAAAAAACTTCCCTTTTAACGAAAAGTCTTTTTTAAAGGTATAGTGAATAGTGTCAGGTAAAGGTAAAAATGTGGTTTTTCGTTAAAAGTGAACAGTACCGGGAGTGTTTCGTTAAAATTCCCTTGATATATAAAGAACTTAATGGAGGTTTAGTGATGTAATAGGGTGGCGGTGTGGTGCGAGGGGAAGGTTTGGGGTAGTGAGGCATTTGGTTTGGGCAATGTTGGCTATCTTGGACAATATCGACCTACTAGACAGAGATGAATCGAAGCAACATATTAAGTAACTCGACATTTTTTTTTTGGGAGTAATGCTAATTAGACTAAATTTGTAAATTAAATGATGTGTCACAAATAAGAAACAAGTACGTTAATCAATGCTTAAGTAAAAATCCAACCATCAACTTTCATGTTATTTAGTTTATAAAATTTAGTGTACAAATTTAATCTCCCTAGCAATACCTTTCTTTTTTATCTACCAAATTTAGGTTCCTATTTCTGAGTCCAGATCTTCTGCACCCAAAACTCCCTGTGGCCCCTCTGTGTCTTTGCTTTTTGAACTAAACATAATTAATGTTAACTTGACAATAATTAAAATAATAAAAAGTAAACCAAATCTTTAACAAAAAAACAAAGACATAGAGGGGCCACAAGGGGTTTTGGGTGCAGAAGATCTGGACTCCCTATTTCTGAACTTTCAAGGATGTAAGTGTAAGGTCATGCCATATATTTCGGTTACCTACCCCAAAATTTATTATTCCTCCTTTCTTTAATTTCCACGTAAATCATCCCAATACCTTTCAATTTTTCGTTGGGGAAACACCCCCATTAATGTATCTTAGTTTGTATTACTCGAATGCCCTCGTAAGACAGAAAAATTGGGAACACTTGGTGGTGTATCTTGGTTTTTCAATTTCTAATGTCACGAAGAGATCAAGTCCTATGGAATTTGGGTACCTAAGTATATTACTTCTCTCTCACCATGATTCATGTGCGTGATTTAGAAATATGTAAAACCTTTTTTTTATTTTTTATTTTTTTTACAAACAATATTATCTACATTAAAAGCTGTGAGAGCGAGCTAAACCTCTCAATAGGCTAGGAATAATGTTGTTAAGATTTGCATCGAAGATAATAAAACCTAAGACCTCTCACTTCCAAATGAATAGGAATACTACTATATCGTATTACTATGTGATAAAACTCTTTTTAAATTATAGAAATTTGCTGTCCGTCTTCATCATGGTAGTTGAAGCGTATAAATCTTACTTAAAAGTATGTGTATTCTTATTTTTACACATCATTTGTTTACTAGCAGATATGCACGTCTACTAGAAGACAAACCATAGGACACCATTTCGGAGACTCTTTGTCCCAAAAAAAAAAAAGAAAAAAAAGAAAGAAAAAGCACACCATTTTGAAGACACTATTTTTATTCATTATTTTGCTTTTCAATGCAAAATAATGATAATTAGATTCTTTTAATGTCAAAATAATAAATTATTAAGTTTTTTAATTGTCATTATATTGTGCCAAAAGCCAATCAGCTAACTCTCTCTCTTCATTTTCCTTTTTCTCCTTTGTTTTTTCCGACACACACGCGCTCTCTCTCTCTCTCCTACTTTCCTCTTTATCTCTTGTTTTCATCGCTGTTTTAAAAATCTCCGCCTAACACCGTCTAAGCCCCGCCTAGGTGCTAGGTGGCTGATCACCGCCCCGATTAGTGCCTAGACGTTTGAAAATTTAGAAATGGTGCCTAGACTAGCTGAGGAGGGTGCCTAGGCAGCTCGCCTAGATCGCCTAGGCACCCGTCTAGCCCATCCAGACCCGCCTAGGCACTTGCCTAGGTTGCGACTCACTTAAACAAAAAATAAATAGCTTACAATTGCATTTATTTTTTTTTTTCAATAAATTGTAAGAGACTTGTTGAATACTTAAATGAGCACACACTATGCTTGTTCCCCATGTTTTCATTATGTTCCAATACTTCATAATACACATGTCATTCTATTTTATAGTTTATAATGAAATTATATATATTTTAAGTATAAACAGACACTTATTTACATGAAATATAGTGGATTTACTAAAATCTTAATTTTGGTGAGTGAGTGAACTCTTTTTCTGATTTCTTATATCTTAATTTTGTTCTATTGGATTACATAGGAGTTGATAGTAGATAAGTTGAAGTTGTACAAGAGGTTGGTTGTCTATATGAGATGTGCATGATGGTGAATCAAACTCAGTTCAGGTAATTAATTCATTAAGTTAGTTATCTCCCTGTCTAATTTTTTTAACAACTAAATCTTGTTCTCTTTGTTGTTTGTATACAGAGTTTGCGAAGTGACCAAAGGTCCAAAGTCCCAGAAGATATTGGATGACAAAAACTGGGAGAAGCCTAGAAAGAAAGTGTTGAAATAAAACACTGTAAGGATTTTTTTTTCTCTCTCAAATCACATGAAATTGCTAAGGTAAATTTCCATTTCTACTCTTACTGAACTTATTGTATTAATCTTCCATTTTAATTTGTCCTGAAATCAAATTGTTTTTTTTTTTGTTTTTTTGTTTGTGTGTTTTTGTTATGCGGTGCAGGTGTTGATTATGAATTATGTGGCGGTACTCATTTTCTTGGATGGAAACAATTAAAACTAACCAAGGCTTCAAATTATTATCCAAGATTTGTAATCTCTAAAAACATAAATTATAAATTTGAACTCAGAATTTGGTTGCTCAGGATGGCGCCCATTTTTTAAAAAAGTAATTTGGAATTTGGACACCGATGACAAAGAGCATCTTTTCTGACAGTCACATCAAGATTAAATTAATTAGAAGCTGACTATTAAATAATTTAAAATTTCTACCACCGAATTGTAGACGGTGGCGATTATGGCATTGGAGACTGCTACATAGACCACCGACCATGATTTCGTGGCGTTGTCTGGTGGCCATTAGGTCAATGGACACCAATGGGAACGGTGTGGTCTAGCCTGTTTTTTAAGAGATCAAATATTCTGCACCCAAAATAAGTGTGGTTTTTTTGTGACTCAAATAAGTGTTTGACACGTATTTATTATCTTAATTTTTCTTAATTTTGTTGTCATAAATTTAATAGGTGTCCAACACTTATTGGGTCCATAGGAAGGCCACACCCATTTTAGATGCCAATGATTTGATCTCGTTTTCTAGTAGTACACTCTCAATTTCAATAAAGTATCATTCTCAAATGGAAGTTGTGTTTATCCCATAATATACCGTAACAATTTAATTATCATTTCACATTTTCTCATGGCCTTGTCAAGTCGACTTTATCTAGTGGTGACTCACTTGTTTGGTTTGAGAAATCCCCAATGTTATTAGAGAGGTACTACCAAGATATGTACCCTAGTTGATTTCATTCAATAATAATATCAATTCCATTCTTGAAACCGTTGATAAACGTGACCTAGTTGCACGTCCAAGCAGAATATTTTGCTTTTTAAAAAGAAATAGATAGCCATAATTTGACAAAAACGATATATAGCACCTATAATACATGCATGAAAAAAAAATATTACCAGCTAGATATTAATTTAACAGAAGACATAAATCGCTTTAGATTAATACTAGCAACATTGTATTAAATTTTTTAACCTTCTTAATTAAGTAGCCATTTCAGCTTTTAAAACAATAATACGTAAGTACTAACTGATAACATTGAGACATAATTAACTAAGAAGCCATATCAGTTTTTAAACGAGTATTAATAAATCGTTAAACATTTTTCAATCTCTTTAAATTGATTCCGGTGCATATCCTGGTCCCTCTGTCAATTACATCAATTCGTGCATGATTCATTCAAGGTAAAACTTGTGAATAGCCAGCAAAAGGCTTCTCAACATTGATACTTAAATCTCGTGTCTTTCACCAGTCCTCTTTTGGAAAAGGTACTAATTGCTACTATTCTATCTTCTATTTCCGTTTGGCAATGAAGATTTTGCTTATTATTATTTTTAAGTACGATATTCTATTTATTGAGTTTAGTTTTGTTTTCAAAAGAAAAATGTAAACCGTTCCAATAATTTTGTTCGATTCAAGTTTAGCAACTGTGGATTTATTTTTCTATTTTGATGCATGTTTTTGACATGCCTTAGATTATTAACAATATATATAATTTGGCAAAAGCTTTAAAGGCTTTTCGTTCTAGTTGTCATAGATCAAAGTTTGTACGCCGGTTGAGTTGTGACCAGAGCTAGCTTCAAGATCAACCCCAGGTCCCCAACCCTGGCCAGTGATTGCTTTTCCATTCCTACGTTTTAATAATCCGCCTAATTATTTCCCAATAGAGATAGAACCATTGTTGCTCATTAAAACTGGGGACATTTTTTACTTTTGTCAGAATATCAAGCTTACTTCCCTCATCGTCATCCAAATAAAGGAAAATAGTATCACTGAAAAAATAATAATTCTATTCTAAAATCATTTAATTGTTCTTTTATTATTATCAGTAACATGTTCGCTTATTTTATTTTTATTACAATTAGATTTCTTAGTGGTCTCATATTTTGTGAATAATAAAATTTAGAACAAACGACATTAAATATCTCTCAAACAAAGTTATATGGGAAATACCTTCATAGAACAACCCTATATATATATATATATATATATATATATATATATGTCTGACTTATCATGCTTGAATTTGTTGAAAATTTGAAAGTAAGATTTCGTTGCTATTGTTTTAGATAATTAACGAGATTTGGACATGAATTTTTGGGTTGTTAGTCGTGTGATGGATTAGGTTTAGTTGTTATAAGTTGGCATGAAGTTTTGGCCGCTATTGTTAAACTCAACTTTGAACTTAAACTGGCTCTACCAGTTCACCCCAAAAGGTATTGGTTCAATAATGTTGAGAGTATTAATCTTACATTGGAAAAAGAAGGGATTTTTGTAGAGGTTTATAAGTAGTTAGGCTACTCCCCATATTGTCAATTGGTTTTATAGTGGAACCTTAACTTTTTTCATGGTATCAAAGCAGTTTGTCCCATGTTTGAAGCTCAAAGGCCACACGTGCTCTATGTCACCTGTTTTGTGTTGTCAACGTACTATGTTTGAAAATTTGTCACAGTGAGGGGGGCTTGTTCGGTATTATTCTCACATTGGAAAAAGAAGCAACCTGGCATGGGTTTGTAGTTAGATTATTCCTTATATTATCAATTGGTTTTATGACAGTGCCTGCATCCATAGCCATTGAAAGTTAACAAACAAAAACACATCTAGGGTATAGTTTCGAGTTTATGGTTATATTAGGAATGTTCATTAAGATAGATTTCATTTTCTTTCCTGTTAAGAGAGTTATATTAGGGGAGAGAGAGAGAGAGAGAGAGAGAGAGAGAGAGAGAGAGAGAGAGAGAGAGAGAGAGAGAGAGAGAGAGAGAGAGAGAGAGAGAGAGAGAGAGAGAGAGAGAGAGAGAGAGAGAGAGAGAGAGAGGCTATAAAAATAGCTTTTCTTTTTATTTTTTATTTGAACGGGCGAAAGGGGGTAGTTAAACTATCTAATTAAGCATTACCAAAAAAAAAACAGAAAAAAAACTATCTAATTAAGCTAGTGAAAAGCAATGAGCCACGTCCACCCCCCTCCCAGGGGCTATAAAAATAGCTTTTCTTTTTATTTTTTATTTGAACGGGCGAAAGGGGGTAGTTAAACTATCTAATTAAGCATTACCAAAAAAAAAACAGAAAAAAAACTATCTAATTAAGCTAGTGAAAAGCAATGAACCACGTCCACCCCCCTCCCACGTTTTCAGTCATGCATTACCACCTTTCTGAAATTCTGTTTGAAAGGTTTGTTGCCACACAAATATAAATACGTGCTTCATGGCAAGCTTATGACTTTGTGACCCGAGAAAACACCGCAAAAAAACCCTCACAGCATCTTTCAAATTTGTTTTGCTCAGGCAATCCATCGAAATATCCAGAAGATATATACGAAATGTATGCGCATGAGAGAGTGCAAAACATTGCCTCAATATCCAAGGACCAAATCCCGGCGGAGTTCATTAGGTCAGAGAATGAGCAACCAGGAATCACAACCATACATGGGACAACCCTGGAGTGCCCTACCATTGATTTTAGCATCCAGGACGATGAAAAGATCCTCAGCCAAATTGTCGAGGCGAGCCGTGACTGGGGCATGTACCAGATTGTGAACCATGACATTCCCAATGAGGCCATAAAAAAGTTGCAAGAGGTGGGGAGGACATTTTTTGAGCTTCCACAAGAGGAAAAGGAGGTTTATGCTAAGCCTCCAGATTCCAAGTCTGTGGAAGGGTACGGGACACGGCTTCAGAAGGAACTGGAAGGCAAGAAAGGGTGGGTGGACCATTTATTTCATAGGGTTTGGCCTCCTTCTGCCATTAACTACCAGTTCTGGCCTAAAAACCCTCCTTCTTACAGGTTAGTCGACTCACTTTATTTTGAGCAGTAATATGGCATGCTCGGTTTTGTCAAACCTCTCCTGGCTCCGAGCTAGTGAGTTTGCTTGAATGTGGTCACGAACAGGGTGAAATTACCCATAGCCTCTCTGGGCCCAAAAAGGACAGAAAACTGTGACTTACCACCCGTTGTCCCTTTTTTTTTTAAAAAAAAAAATGAGTAAGTACAAAGAAAGAAAAATAAAGTGACATGCTACACGGTTTTTTTTTTTTTTCTCTTTCGTAAGGGGACTAGTTGGTGGATTTGCCATGACAGTCCATCCTTATGGGGATGGGAAGAGTCACTGAGGCATTTGAGCCTCCTCGTGACCATCATCGTGTGAGCTATAGTTTTTCTTTAACACAATGATCTATTTACACCACAATATTATGATTATAATCTACATTCTCTACTTTGTATTATGTAAAATAATACAACAGTACTTAATTGGCGTAGGAAATTACATTTTAGGATTTAGAGATACATATACAGGATCACATTTGTAAATCACGTAATTAATTGGCTTAGGGAAAAGAAAATTCTCACATCATGTGGACCAAAAAAAAACCTTCCCCCCACCCACATAACTGCCATTAAAATATGTGTGGGCAGCCAGTCTCATTAGTTAACGTTTTGCCCATAAATTTAAGCATTATGGCACCATAACTTGGATGGACAAAATTTACAAGAAGTGATTTTGGTAACACCAGTAAATGTGATACAGAAGATAAAAATATTTTTTTTTGTCACACGATAAATTTTACTAGATTAGATGTTAGATTAGCCATCGATTGAGTTTGAACCCACATCGTTAAGCAAGAGCTCAACATTTTTCCACTACTGTGGTAAAGGACCACTTGCCAGAAGATAAAAATATTAAGTTGAATATAATTCGAAGGGTTTATATCACAAATGGTCCCTGAAATTGACCCCATCAATCATGATGGTCCCTGAAATTGAAAATCGATCAATGTAGTCCCTGAATTTTAACTCGCGAATCAATGTCGTCCTTTTGTTAGTGTTCCGTCCAAATTAACTTTAAAAAAAGGTTAGAGAACCAATTTTTCATGGTAAAATGATCAAAAATAACCCTGTTACTTATAATTTTACTTACTACCTCTCTTTTCTTTTTTCCATCTTCACTTTTCTCTCCATTTTTTCATGGATTTGGTGCTAAAACTAAAATAAAAACAAAAAAAAGTGGTTCTCTAACCTTTTTTTGGTCATTTTACCATGAAAAATTGGTTCTCTAACCTTTTTTTAGTGTTAATTTGGACGGAACACTAACAGAAGGACCACATTGATTCGCGAGTTAAAATTCAGGGACTACATTGATCGATTTTCAATTTTAGGGATCATCATGATTGATGGGGTCAATTTCAAGGACCATTTGTGATATAAACCCTAATTCGAATATAGATCCATAAATTTGATACAGAAGATAAAAATATTAAATTGAATATAAGTTTGAATATAGATCCAATACACTAGAAATGAATTTAAAATAGGGATTTTTGAACTTTAGTCCTGGAAGAAGATTAAAATTTAATAAAATTCTAGTGTTAGATTACATATTGATTTTATTCATTTAATGTGTACTTAATTCACATTCGTATTACATTTGGCTTTTTATATTAACACCCCACAAAATTTTGAATGCACCCCATATTAAAATTTAATATTAAATGACTTATTTACCCTACTATGCAATGGTAATTTTGACCTTATTAGGTTTAAAAAAAAAATTCTATATACACCCCAAATCACTTTTAACGTATTATTTATCTTCTTCAACTATAAAACTTCTCCGACCCTCCATTGTTGAACAAAACCCTTACTAATGAAACTACAAACATGTTGATTGAGAAAAATTATTTTTGATGAATGAAACACGAAATCGATGTTTCGGAAGCTTCACATGAGGTAAGACTTCATATTTTTGTATTGTTTTAGTGATTTTGACGACATCAATAATTATTTAATCTTGTTTTTGATGCGTTATTCAAGCTTCTATGTTCGTGTTCATCTTTTAGGGATCACAAAGATTACATGAAGAATTAAACACCAAAAATTACCACCAAATATTAAAAACAGACGACATGAGTTTTAATGGTGGAATTGAAAACAACCTAAATATGCTTTAAATCCCAGATGGCATATTTTGTCAAAATTCTAGTCGGCATTTTTTGTCCAAATTAAAAGCTTTATAAGATTTGAGAAATGTGGGGTGTATAGAAAATATGGGGGTGCATGTAGAAAATGTAAGATGTATATTAAGAATGTGCGGTATATGAGGGTATTATGGAAAAGTATGTGGGGTGTATTAATATAATTTTTAATTGAAAAACCAAATGTAGGGTGTATTAAGTATGTGGGTTTTATTCAACAATTTGTGGGGATGTTAATATAATAAGCCTTACATTTTTTGTTTGAATATTTATAGATATCCTATTTAATGTCTCCACATTAAATTTTAAATTTATTATTATACATATTTTAATTCCCTACTTTTGTTTAACTTCCTCTAGTTAGTGCACCAAAATGTCCGTACCTAAATATATTATACTAAACTAGAGTACCAAAATGTCCGTACCTAAACATGTTATGCTAAACTAGTGTACTTAAATGTTCGTACCTACATATATTGTAATTAATTAGTGGCACATAAGAAAATATGCAAAAATATAAGTGTACTGAAAAATTCGTACGTAAACATATTATACTAAATTAGTGCACCAAAATGTCCGTACCTAAATATATTATACTAAACTAGAGTACCAAAATGTCCGTACCTAAACATGTTATGCTAAACTAGTGTACTTAAATGTTCGTACCTACATATATTGTAATGAATTAGTGACACATAAGAAAATATGCAAAAACATAAGTGTACGGAAAAGTCTCTACCAAAATATTTCCTTATATAAGATACTTACCATAAACTGGTGATGGAAAATGTCAACATAAAAACTAATTCATTTGAATTTCAAGTATTAAAATTTACAATATTTTTCATAAAATTTAATTCATAGACACCATAAAATTATATAAAAAAGGAGACATTGAATGTATATCTTGGCATTAATTAAAAGAGTCTTGGGACTAAAATTCATTTTTAATCTTCTATAAGACATTTTTCTAAATTCCTTCTCTTAGGTAGATACTATCGTTTGTTCAAAATAAAAAATAAAAAATCTTTGGGTATATATAAGAATATAGTTTTACAAAAGAGCACTAATGTGAATTAGAAATGGTTGTTCAAATTAATGTTGATGGTTGCAGGGAGGCCAGTGAGGAATATGTGAATCATCTCCACAAGGTGGTGGACAAGTTGTTCAAGATGCTATCTTTAGGGTTGGGGATTGAAGGACACGAGTTAAAGAAGGCTGCTGGTGGGGATGACTTGGTTTACCTTCTAAAAATAAATTATTACCCACCATGTCCCCGCCCTGACCTTGCTCTTGGGGTTGTGGCTCATACTGACATGTCAGCACTCACCATTCTTGTTCCCAACGATGTTCAAGGCCTCCAAGCATGCAGGGATGGCCATTGGTACGATGTTAAGTACATCCCTAATGCCCTTGTCATCCACGTTGGTGATCAAATGGAGGTATACATTTCTCTAGCTCATCTCTTTCTGATTAAAAATTTATTTAAGAAATTTCATCTCGCTCAAGAGTGTTAGGTGTTATGTTTCCGAACATTCTATGTGTATAATCAATCCTATAAAAGAAGCTGCATACTTTGCAACCCATTTACTTATACATGCACATTATTTGTTAATCCTCCTTGTCATGCATCGACATTCGTTAATCATACTTCTAAGAAATTTCATGTTTATTGAAGAGTCTTACTTGTTGCCAAACATTCAATGTCTACAATAACTAATCCTATAAAAGATGATGCATACTTTTAAGCAACCCATCTGCTTATAACATGCAATGTATTCAGTATAAGCTACTTTTTGAGCTACCCATGCACCATTTAGTTTTTAGAAAAAGCAGACTTTAGTCACCTTAGGGATTTCAGGATAAAATAAAAAAAAATCAATAAATAAGTAAAACTTTCACCAAAGCATTGAGGAATTTTTCTTCAAATATATACCACATATAAAAGAGAGTACTCGCCAGAAAATTGTATTATTGTCATCATCTTTTAAATTAGATGTTAAATTCTATATTGAACCCTAATGCTAGGTTAGATTTTGGTTGCACGCAAGTGCATGTGTATTATTTAAAAAGGTTATGTAGACAGCACCATCCTCTTTTGTTAATGAAACTTACAAAATGATAAACAATTTGATGGTAGATAATGAGCAATGGAAGGTACAAAAGTGTGCTGCATAGAACGACGGTGAATAAAGAGAAAGCAAGACTCTCGTGGCCAGTTTTCTTGGAGCCTCCACAGGAGCACGTAGTAGGGCCTCTCTCACAGCTTGTGAACGACGAGAATCCACCTAAGTACAAGTACAAGAAGTTTGGCGAGTATTGTTACTGCAAGCTCAACAAGATTCCACAGTAAATTTTAAAGGCAACTCTCTCTGACTATTGAGAGCGCAACAAACTTTACATGCACTTCTATTTATCATTTTAATTTGCGTACAAGGATGTTAGTATAGTTAACTCTTTTAACTGTACGTCAAAGTTGAAATAATATTTGTTGGATAATTATCAACAATAATTATTAACAATCAATGACAATTTATATATGCTAATAAATAATAAATACGAACAGATAACTTAACAGAATATGAACTCAACAAATTAATATTTAAATAGACAAAACTAAAGATTGAGGCTTGCGTACTGCAATTTCCTTGAAACAAAAATTTTCGCCCCTACTAAATGTTTGTAGTTCTATGGACGTTTGCCTCACCAGGATTCAACGATCCAAGTTAGGATTCCAGCACCAAAAAACTACCTTCTGGCGAATTTCTTTGTGGTTCTCTTAGTAAGAAAATTTGAGATTGTAGAAGAAGAATTTGATATTTCTTTGTTCTAAATGTCATGCAGATGGATGTATATATAGTAGATTTATACATGTTCACAATAGGTATGAGAATGAGGTGCGTATGTTGGAAGACATCTTTCTCAGAGGGGTGATTTGCTTTGAATTCTTTCATCACTATGAGTCTATTGATAAAAAAATACTTAATTAATTAAATTCGAAATTAATTAAAAATAATAATTAGTTAAAGAATTTAATTTTTAGAGCCCAAGACCCATCTTTTGATAATTAATTATATATTAATTATCAATTAATTAGTACTAGGGGTGGGCACGGGCCGAGCCGGGCCCAATTTTGAAGGGGCCGCACCGGACACGGGTTCAAAGGAGACGGGCCGAGCTGGGCATTACATTTTCTAATATAGGAACCAGACCTTACCCGGCCAGGTTGAAACGGGCCGGGTCCACGGGTCCTTGGTTTTTTTTTTTTGTTTGAAAAAATTTGCATTGATTGCAGTATTGCACAGATTGAAAATAAATAAATAAATTTGCACATATTGCAATTGCATAGACTTGCACAGATTCAATACATCCAAAATAACAATATTACATCGTCTAACATCTAAAGATCAAATCAACATACAAAATATCCAAGACCGAGAGTCCAAGACATCCAAATTCCGAAGTCCAAAAATCAAATAATCCAAAACAACATAAACATGACATCCGCAATAAATTCCAAATTAACATATGAAACCACATCCAATTCCAACGTCCAAGTTCCAACAACATTCCTCATTGAATCTGTAAGGAAAAATAGAATATAAACATGACATTTTTAACGTCCAACATCATATTATCCTCATTGAATAATTGAAATGTAAAGTTTATTCATTTGAGTTTAAAATATTACCGCAATTCCTTTTCCTTTATTCATTCGTGTTGTTTGAGGAGCTTCAATTTCAGGAACACTTGGTGAGATGGTTGAACTTGTAGATATAGTATTTGCTCTTCTTCTTTTATATTCTACAATAAAGAACAAAAGCACGTTAATTGTAAACCAATTATTATAAAGTTATAAACCAAACTATACAAAACAAAATAATTACCTTTTTCACACTCTTGACAAATTTCAAGCTCCACCGGACTTGCTTCATACTCAATGTTGCTAATTGGTTCACTTCTTAACCAGTTTTGGAGGCATATCAATGACTCCACTATTTGAAGAAGGAGAGATGATCTAAAGGGGTCAATTACTCTATTTCCTCTACTAAATGCACTATCACTGGCAACTGTTGACACTTGAATTGGCAACACATCTTTCGCTATCAAAGCAAGTGTGGGATATGTGATCCTCCCTTTCAACTTCCACCATTTCAAAATGTCAAATGGTGAACCATGTGGTACTTTCTCTACACTGTCAAGGAGATACCTATCCACTTCATGTGCAAGTGCAATATCCTCGGTGTGTTCTAGTTCATTCTCCCAATCATCCATTATTTGACTAAATATCATTGGATTTTCTGTTGGCACACTAGATTATGATTGTTTTACCCTTG
The DNA here is from genome assembly GCA_036320875.1 of Cotoneaster glaucophyllus. Taxonomy (NCBI): domain Eukaryota; kingdom Viridiplantae; phylum Streptophyta; class Magnoliopsida; order Rosales; family Rosaceae; genus Cotoneaster; species Cotoneaster glaucophyllus. The sequence goes on from CM070073.1 coordinate 37,012,981, forward strand.
AACAAGTAGTGTCAACAACTAAATCTTCTCTACCCTTTTGCTGTGTTTGTAAACCGAAAGCTTGGCAAGAATATTCATCACACATCGCCTTCAGCAATGTCTTCACTTCATTACTTTTCTGTTGAATCTCTTCTTCAGGAAGCTGTAATTGCTTTCTACACAAGTGCATGTAGTGCCTTAGTTTGAACCTTGGGTCTAAGACAAGGGCAATTACAAATATTTGATTAAGGGACTCAATTGAACCAAAATACTTTCGATATTTGGCTCTCATGCTCATTGCCATATCACGTAGCACCAACTCTACAGTTCCTCCAGTTTGTATACATTCAGGCAAAAAAAGCTTTTCAATCTCGTTCTCCATAGCAATGACATCATAAACAGCTATATTAGATGTGGTATACTTACTTGCAATAACTTTCAAAGTCATAAGATAGAAGACCTTCAAAAATTCCACAAACACTTTTGCACCATCCCAATTTTCCTCCTTAGGTGGTCCAACCTTCCCTTTACTCGCCACTTCTTCTCCTTCATCATTAAGCACCTTTTTCCTGAAATAGGTGGAGTATATATTGGCTTCATCATCTTCAGACATCCTTTCAAATGCTTTTTTAAACTTCAAGCAAGATTCTAGCATCATGTATGTGCTATTCCACCTAGTAGGCACATCCATAACAACTAGACCCCTACTATCCAACTTCTCATTCTCCACACATTTCTTGAAATAACTAAACCTTCGAGGACTTGATCTCACAAACCACACGGTATTTTTAAGAGCATCCACACTTGTATCTAATCTTTTCAACCCATCTTGCGCTACCAAGTTGATAATATGGGCTAAGCACCTCACATGCATAAACTTGCCATTCATAGCAATTTTACTATTAGGCCATTTCTGCATTGTACAAACAATATACTCAATTGCCACCTTATTAACTGATGCATTGTCAACTGAGATACACATCACCTTCTCAATCTCCTACTCAACCAAACATTGCTTAACTAGCTTCCCTATTTCTTTGCCTTCATGACTTGAAATCAAACAAAAATTTAGAATCCTTTTGTGCATATTCCATTCATCATCCACAAAATGAGCAGTTAGCACCATGTTGTTCAAATTTTGCACACTTGTCCATGTATCAGTTGTCAAGCTCACTCTATGATTGTGTATCTCCTTTTTTAACTGATCTTTAATGGTATCATACATATTGAATAACTCCCTCACAATAGTTCTCTGAGATGGAACATTCAACCTAGGCTGAACTTTGTACATCATTCGCCTAAACCCCTCACTCTCCACAACACTAAAACGTACCTCGTCGATCACAATATACTCAACAATGCCTTCCACACTTTCTTTTTGGCTCCACCTTTAGCAACAAGCATGTTTTTAACGTCCCCAGAAGATCCAGAACTGCCTAGAACCTTTTGCAAATCATCAGTTGGTTTATATGACTTGCAATGTTTATTGATATGTTTCATGTAAGTACTAGTTCCACCCCACTAGTATCACATGCAAAAAGGGCGTTACAATGGTTACACTTAGCCTTCAATACTTGTACCTCCACCATTTCTTTCTTTCCATCGTTTTCTACTGCTTGAGTTCAAATGGGTTTTCTAGTTCAAATCCCTAAAAATTGCTTAAGTTCAAATGGGTTTTCTAGTATTTTATCAATAATATCAGGTCAACCCGAAAATCAAATCTAATTTCGAAAACAGATCAATATAAGAACATCTAAAGTTGAATTGTATCATCATCAACCAAATCTACACCGACCATTAGTGAAACCAAACACATACAATCACCGAATTGCGAACTTTTTGAGATGCAATCGAAACACAAATCGACAACTATGAATGATAAGAACTAAGAAGAATTGGACTAAAGTGAATCAGAGACGACAAATGAGATTGGAATATTAGAAGAAACAAACTAAAACTCACTAGAGACATGGCTGTTCCAGAAAAAAGTTTCGCTCAGACTTTAGATCTGAAATATGCAAAGCCAACAAAACCCAAACTTTGTTATCAGTATTACAGTAGAAAAAAATTGGTAAATGTGAAGAGAAAAACCCTAAATGGTGGCAACAGATCAATCATCAATCTACAAATGCAATTCAAATTTTGAGAAAACCCTAAATGGTGGAAATAGGATTCAATCAGCAATCTACAAATTCTAACCTAAAACCCCTAAAATCTCTACCCCATAAATTCACATTAATAATAAAACCTAATTCAAAATTACCTAAATTTTAGAGGGATGATGGTTGATACTGGTAGCAGTGTCCTTGACGGTGGTGATGGGGTGATGGTGGTCGCGACAGCAGAGGTGGTGTCGTTGTGTTGGTCCCGATAGCCGTGAGCACTGTGAATGAGAGTCTGAGTCTGAGAGTTGGAGTCGAGGGAGAGTCTGAGAGACTGAGGGTGATTCTAGAACTTGAGAGGTGGAATTGGCTAGGGTTGAAACTAACGGTTGAGATTGGATGGAAAGATGATATCTTAAATCTCATTCATCCATTGTAATTACAAACGGACCGGTCCGGTTACCCGCGGTTCCTATACTTTTGGAACCGGCCCGAACCGAAAACTTCAATGGCCCGCCTCGCCCCACCCCGTTCTGTTTTTACAAAATTAGGAACCGACCCGTACCCGTCCCGAACCTTGATTACCCACCCCGACCCGCGGTTCCTATACTCATTTGCCCACCCCTAATTAGTACACTCCAAAGCCCAACCTTAAGGTTGAGCCCAATTTCATTCTTCATGGTCCATCACTCCAATCACTCTCTATAAGGGACAAAGCCTTATAAAGTGAGGGAACCTTTTGGTAGTGACCAATGTGGGACAATGAAATTTCTACTCAAAAATTCTAACAATATTTAAGTACTCTATGAGTGGATTTGGAAACTCTAGTCTCCGGAGAGAACCAAAGGCAAAAGTCGCCATATAATAGGGGGAGGAGGAAGGAATGACACATTTACTTTCACTACTAGAAAAAATAACTTAGGAGATGATCGACAATCATCCCCCAAAAACAACACTCGTCGCGAAATCATTCACCCGACGAACATTCGTCGGGTACAAAGGTCGGTGGCCGTATAAAACATAATATTTAATTTCAAAAAATTATGTAACTATTGATCGATGACAACTTCGTTGGTTAAAATATTTACTCTCGACGGCCACGCTTGTCAGAAAAGTATTAAAAAAATTAATATTTATTACGTTTTCGTCGGTTTAGCATAATTTTAGCAAATGGCATTGTTCCTCAAGTAAAATTTAATTAAATTAAAAAAAAAACCAAATTAATTAATTTTTATATTTTTTTAATTTCATTTAATCAAACATTATTATATGAGCTTAGCAAAAAAAAAAAAAAAATTATATTAATATTAAAATATTCAACACATTTAATAGTCCTAAAAAAATTCCCATAAAAACACTTATAAATTCTAAAAATGTCCACATAGCCACTCCTGCTGGTCCTTCCTATTATGAAGTTCATCGGGTGGATAGTTCAGAGTTTTTTCATGTAATCAAAATAGTAGGTGGATAACTCGAATAACCACTCTTTGAATTATATCGTCCATAGCCGATCAACATAGTAAAACATAAGCAGTGTATCAAAGTCAATATTGAACTCGGTCTAAAATAGACAAAAAAAAAATGTTACTTATAAAAAATAATAAATTAGTAATTATATATAATAATTAAGTTTAATAAAAATATATATGAAAAAATAAAACACTTATCGAGAGTTCTTCCATTTGTTTGTGCTTCGCATTGCGGGGGATGTAGTTCCATTTGTGGATACATACGACAATTAGTAGGAATGAGTACACCTATCAAGGATTCAACAATGCCTGAAATTAGGGGGATGTCAGACGCCCACGTGCTTCGTCATATTCAATCCTTACTTTTTTTTTTTTTTGGCAAATCCTTACTCGTCGATTAGAATGAGTGTTACGCCTAGGCATCTATTTGAAAAAACAAGAACACAACAAATTATATTATAACAAAAGTTATAATATTATAATAACAATTTTTTGTCAACCCTTAAAAATAATTTAACGTTCCCCTCTTCGTACCCAAACCTGTCCCTCTCACCGAACCTGTCCCTCTCCCCAAACATGTCCCCCTCACCAAACGCGTCTCCCTCCGCCTCCCCACCTTACCGTTCCCCAAACTCGACCCCTTCCCCATCTCCCTTCCCACCCATCCACTCCTAGTTGTACCCACCCAAACCCAAACCCATCCTTCTCCCCTTCCCCGTTCTTACCGAGGAAAGTGAGGGTGAAGTTTATTATGAATTGCGGAAATGGAGGGCTCTCAGTCTGATATAGAGGAAGAAGGGTTTGCCCGACGGAGCTTCCATCAGATAAACACTTATATGTGTGTACACATGTCTGTTTGTGTGTCTGTCGGGTAAATAAAAGCATTAAAAGCCGGGAAGTGAAATGTTTTGGTATGAAAAAAAAACGTGGGAAAAAAAAACTTGATTGAGGGAAAAGATCAATAGCGTTGGGCAAATCAAATTTTGGAGGGATATTTGATTTTCTGGAAAAAAAAGGGAGGAATTTGAAGCCCGATGGAAAAAGTGGGGTTAGACGACGGAAGAAGTAAAGTTCGCCCTATGGATTTCTGTTCCGTCGCCTAATTAAATTAACAATTTTAACTAAAAAACTCAAACTTTGTATCCTTTATTTTTTTTTTTGAAAAAAAAGGCGATAGTATTTCATTCATAGCAAAGAAACATTACATCGAAACATCTTTCAATAGTTGGTCTAGAATCAGATCCCCGCCGGGGCGGGGGAAGGGGGGGGGGGGATCCAATCCAGATATCATTAGAATTTGAAAGAAGAGCATAGCACGCTAGCTGGTGGGCACAACCATTTGCTTGACGACGAACATGGGTAGCAGTAGCTCCAGTGACAGAGGCTAGAAGCACCTTTGAATCCTCAATAATGTGTCTAATGATAGACAAATTAATGGAAGTATCATTAAGGACGGCCACAATCTGGAGCGAGTCACTTTCTAACATAAAGTTTTGAAAACCCCTTTGCGTCACCAACAAAGCGCTCTCTAGCAGCCAACACCTCACTAATCAGAGGAGAGCCTACGTGACTCGCTCTGATTTTTAAGATCAGGTATTTTGAACGTGTGTTTCAATAATCAAGTAGCATATTTTGTAAAAACAATCGAAATCAAGAGTAATATAGTCATTAGATCATGATGCTAAGTTTGTAATAGTCCAACATTTTGAACTGATCTTTAGTCCATTTAAGTTTATTTGTCATTTTGGCAGTTGGATTGCCGAAAACATGTTCGTGGAGTTTAACTCCCCACAATTCAATTGATTCAACCAACACTTAGTGTTTTCATCCTTAACACCATTAGGTGTATTGTATCATTTTGTTATAATCCTTATTGTAACTATTTTCATTTCATGATCGGGGTCCGTTTGTTTTTGTAATCGTTGCATAATTTCGTCACACTACTGTGAACACGAAAATTTCCTGAAACGAAACGCGACAGGAAACACGTATACAAACAAATATTTTGTATTTAATTTTGGGGTTGCTATCTCTCTTAACTTTATCCTCTGATTCGATCTCCGTAAGGTGTTGATTTGTAGATGTGTGACTGATCCAAGGGCCGTCGAGGCTTGATCTTGGATGAACGGTTGGAAATTTCTTCAAGGGCTTTTGGGCTTGATCTTGAAGGTTGATGAACGGGACTTCAAGGGGCTTTTGGGCTTGATTTTGAAGAACGGTTGTGCGGATTTCTTCAAGGGATTTTGGGCTTGATCTTGAAGGTTGATGTGTGGATTTGTTGATGTTGTTGATCCAAAGGGTCGTTGGGGCTTGATCTTTAGGATGAACGGATGAACGGATCTTCAAGGGCTTTTGGGCTTGATCTTGAAGAACGGTGAACGATGAACACTTTCTTCAAGGGCCGTCGGGGCTTGATCTTGAATTGGTGGAAGGTCTTCAAGGGCCGTCGGGGCTTGATCTTGAAGAAGGATTTGACGAAGAACGAAGAGAGCTTTCTTGATCCTTCAGGATTTGCTTGGGAGCTTAAGAGCTTCAAGGCTTCAAGGCTTTGGGGGAATTCTCTTCCAATTTGGGAGTAGAGAAATGTATTTGTGAATTGGTTATGAATTGGTGGAAGTTCTTCAAGGCCCTTAGGGCTTGATCTTGAAGGTTGATTTGGCGAAGAACGAAGAGAGCTTTCTTGATCCTTCGGGACTTGCTTGAGAGCTTTAGAGTTTCAAAGCTCCAAGGACACAATTCTAAGTGATTTCTCTTCCAATTTGGGAGTAGAGAGATGTATTTGTGAATTGGTCATTTGATACCTTGATGGAGAAGCCTATTTATAGGCTTTTGGGAATGAATTACCACCACAAAATTTTCCCACCCAAGCACCATTGCCTAATTTTCCCACTTAATAACATTTTAAACTTTGAAGTGGTAAATTTATGGCCTAATTTCCCACTTAATGCAATTTTAAACTTAAAATGTGCTTGCTTTGTCATTTCCCAAAATAAGAAGAAAAACTTGTTTTGATCCTCCAAGGGTATTTCTTCCTATTTTGTTTGAGTCACATGCCATGTGTACAATTTGTACGACACGTGGCGTATGCCATGTATGCCTTGACATATCAAAACTTTAATGCATTGGTGAACATTTGTTTCACCGAAAATTCGATGTCTACAATTACCTAATGTCAAAATATATTTTTTGTCCAATTTTTGGCTTATACAATCTCATTGTTTACATGAACAATATTGATGATGCGATTGTCACAATTAATTTACGGAGAAAAAAAAATCGTATATGAATTTGGATATGTTAAATAAGGCCGTGTACTTAAATGACGAATTCTCTGTCAGGCAAGTACTACCAATACATACTTGAAAAATACCCTAAACCCTAACAGTAATGGGATTATTCCGGCGAATATTTTGGGTAAAATCTTCATAACAGACGGAACATGTTCCGTTGCATAAACATATTAATTTTTTTTAAAATATTTACATTACGTTTATTATAGAAATTAATGATAAACTATCAATCACTATCGATATACTTATGTTCTTCCTTCGTGTCCCTCTCAATGTCGCTTTCACTGCTTGAGTCATCATTGCTTTCTTCTACCAAGGAATTCTGCTACATATACAATCTCCTGCTATGTTCATCACAAACCCTAAACACATACTAGTGCACTCTCGAACTATCTGATTTGATTATACAAATTTAATCAACACAATTAACTTCGTATAAACGGTTATGGAATTTTAACATATTTCACACCATAAATTCCTACACTCATGCTGCACAAATTAAAGTCCCCTAATCTATATACACTAGTAGGAAAAACTATTTGTGCAACAGATGTTTGGGCGATAAAGCAATATCTGTCGTGCAACAGTGTTTGCATGACGCACAAATTTGTCGTGCAATAGTGTTTGCATGACGGAAAAATGATATTCGTCATGCAAAGTCAGTAAGAAAACCGCGGGTATTTTTTTTTTTGGCACAAAAAAATTGTGTGATGAAGTTTTTCCCAGGGAAACTGTGTGTGATACAGGCTTCGTCGCGCAAAGGCCGTACTAATGTTTGTGCGACAAAGAATGCGTTGCGCAAAGTCCCTAATCTTCCTATAAATATGCGTTTCTGCTCTCCTTATTTTTTACAATTCATTTTGGAAACGCAAAGAAGGCAGAATTCTTTTCACTGAATTATTATTTCAATTTTTGTTTGTTTTTTCGTACGTAATGGCAGACTCTATTGGTCATTCTTCTACTAATAGTGGCTACCGAATCAGTTACGCAGATTTTGTAGGATATGGTGAACAAGGTTAGGGGCGACGTCGTGGTATTGGTGTGTGATAGATGCAGAGTGAATTGGGAGTCTTGGAGAGACGTCCCGAGGACATAAAGATGATCATGATTGATGCGTTAGCAGTAAGTGCAAATTATTAATTTGTTAAATAATAATTTAGTTCTTTAGATAAAATATAATAGTGATATGTATAATTTATTTATTTTTGCAAATCAGTCTGATTGGGACATTGACAAAAGTGACGCAAATCTGATGAAGTGCATCGACGTTGTGTTCAAGTATCGTTTTTGGGAGTTGAATTTTGATATTCAACATGATACAAAGTGACACATAGTTAATTAAATAATTACACTGAATTATTAATAATTTGGAAGAATAAATTTATATGGATTGTAATTATTTTGTTTTGTCTCGAGAATAAATTTTCAAAATACTATAATATTGACATTAGTATTTTAATAAACTGTTTTCGAGACGGAATAAAATAAATAATTTCAATTGTCGCGCAAGATTTTACTCGACAAAACTTTTGTCGTAGAAACCATTACTGAATGACATTTCGTCACGCAAAACACTGTAAAAATGTATGTTAATGTTTAATTTTTCGGTTAGAGCATTTAGTGCGTGGTAATCCGTAGAACACTTGCGCGACAAAGGCTTTGTTGTGCAAAGTCCAGTCAACTTTTGTTCCAGAGCATTCAGTGTATGTGAATCAGAGGAATCAATACTGTATTTGGTGCAGAGGTTTGCACGGCAAAGGCTTCATCGCGCAAGGTGCCTAACTGACACACCCCGACCGAGATCGAGGCATGCTGGCCGTCACGTGAGGGTGACGTAACCATGTGCACAGTGCGGAAGCAATAATATAATAAGAACTACGAATGAATAAAAACCAACTTAAAGAGTGTTAGAACAGATTTAAGTGTGAATACACATTCAGAGCATAGAAGTCTAGGTGCAGTCAATGCATAAGAAGTACTTAAATAAAAACACCCGTAGGGGGTCCTACGTGGGTGATGGTCTGTCAGAATCACTACTGCAAGCTCGGACGCCACCAACAAATGCTACCTAGAACCTGGAGAGGCGCAAAACAAAAGCGTGAGTGGGCAAAAAGAAAGCTTTACGAAAACCATTTCAAATCACATTTATATCCCCTCGCCGTAAAACCTGTATACTTTCCCAGAAAATAGTATATACGTATACTATATCTCAACTGAAATCATCATCGTCAATAATGCAACAAATCATGAATATGCCATGCCATACCAATCAAATCATCAGGTAAGTAATTCAAATGCAATAATAACTGCAATTGCTCGTCAGCTGAACTCTAGCTCATAAATCATGCATGCACACGACTCGAACCCAATTATAGTTGTCTATACGACAGGACTGGGTGTAAAATAATACGCTCTAGTGCTACAATCACGTGAAGACTGTGCGAATGATCGCGGGTCACCTACGAGTCGAACCCACTGAAAGTGGTCTATACGACAGGATTGTGCACCTAACTTGGATCCAAGATGAGCGTATGGTGCGGGAGGTGAACATCACGTGAAAGACTATGCCCCTAACTCTGGGCGGGAGCACTAACACCGGGGTGCAGGTTAATGAGCTCTCGATGCATCTCATCGCACTTTTCATAACTCAACTTCTTATTAACCACACATAAACTTACCTGAGCGCCCGCAGCACCAATAATAATGCACATACAATTCATAATGCATATTCACAAGTATGTATGCGTTGGCATGTCAATTCATTTATAAAATCATTTAAAATGCATTTCTGGGAAAAACACGTAGTATATAGGTATATACGGAAAACAAAAGCCCACTCACTGGTATGTAGATGGATCGTAGCCCCCGTGCCTAGCCTGGCTACGCTCTTCCTCTGGATAGGTCTCACCTATGTGAGAAACAACTATAAAAACGTTAATTTAAAGCACATAAACGAAACTAGGGAATAACTTCTCATACATTGCTCAATTGAGGTGTGTGAATATACCAAAATGATCTACACAACCTCAGGATCATCCCCATAATTTTAGAATATTTTTCTAACCACCCACGTGCCCTCACGCGCTGGCCAAGGCATGGCCAGACGCGCCCCCACGCGCAGGCACGTGCCTGGCACACGGGACAGAATCTATGACGCCGTTAGGAATATTCCGTTAAATCCTAATAGAAGCCGTTAAAGATAACTGACGGTGTGAGAATATTCCGTCAGACTTGACGGAATATTCTCCCGTCTTCAACCTTCAGCTCCGGCGATCGTCGCCGGCGCCGGAAACTGGGTAAAACTTTAAACTTCTTAATCTCACTCAAATCTTCACCATTTTCTACGTAATTACTACCAAATTGAAGCTTAGGACATGTAGAACCACGTTATACCTGTCTTGAGGTCCAACGTTGATGGAAACTTGCTGGAAAAGCTTCGATTCTCTGATCACACCTGCAACTCTTCGTAACTAAGCTTCCCATGGTCCAAATTCTACCAACGATGCACTCCGAGCATCGTGAGGACCTCCTTAAGCTCCCTATGGTCCTGAAAATCGAAGAAAATCACCCATTAAAAAGTTGGTGAACAGTGACTAATTCGAGGGTTCGATTTCCATGGTTTTCTGACGTCCAAACTTAACCAAAACTCAACCATTTCAGCTAGAAGGAAAAGAGGATACCTTTAGAAGCCTTGAAATGGCTTGAAACCTTGGCAACCACTTTGGTAGTACTGTACCTCGACGGGTCTATCGAACTTTACGGTTTTTCGAAGGTTTCACGGCCAAAATGAGCATGGTTGTGCTCATGGTCCTTCAAGGGTCACAATGGTGACCTTGGTTCGTTCAATTTGCAATGTTTGAAGGTAATTTGGGTGTTGGCCATACGCTTGCAAAGAGAGGGAGAGTGTGAGTCCGAGAGAGAGAGAGAGAGAGAGAAGAGAGAGAGAGAGAAGGGTTCAGCTATGGGTGTGTAGTCCTCACCCACCAATCAACTCTAACACAAATCTACACTTAGGTTCTAATTGGTCCACCACCAATTTTTACTACAAACCCTAACTAACTAATTAAACCCTAACTCTCTACTAACTTCATTCGTCCCCACAACCTTGGAACCTTTTTAATTGGTCCAAAATCAATACTTTTGGGCCCCTAACCATAGCCCAAAACAATATAAAACCCAACGTTCAAAGGTAAATTTGTCCATTCACATTTTCGAGGATAAAATAGTACAAAAATCGGGACAGGTTGTCACACTAACCTTCCTATAAATATACGCTTTGGCTCTACTTATTCTTCACAATTCTCTTCGTGCTCGAATAGACGATAAAAATCAGGAGTAGAGCAAGCCCTCCGGGCCCTGTCAGATGAGCCAATATGTGGAGTTTGCGTATGCGATTGATGCAGCAATGCAGATTAATTGTCCTATTGCTGAGTGGCGTTCTTAGAAATATGTGCCTGAGAATGCAAAGAAGACACTGATGGATCAATTATTAGTTAGTAAGTGTGACAAAAGTAGAAAATATATAGTTTTGTTAAATTCTTTGTTATATATTGGAATTTATTATTTGCATGTATGTGTAACAGTGTAACTACACTCTTGACGAAACGGACAAAGAGTTGATGAAGTTGATGGAGGAGGCGTTGAAGGGGGGTTACAAGCGATGACGTTATGCCGTGGAGCAGAATGAAGAACCATCGAAACAGTAGTTTTAAATTTATGTTTTTGAGGACAATATTTAATTTTATGGTCTTTTTATTGATTATGTATTTGAACTTAATTAGGGTTTAATTCATGTTTTGTTGTTTAAATAATTGCATGGAATATTAATTCAATTTACTTGAGTTTTAAATTATTTTTAGAATAAATATTATAACTGAATATTTATTTGTAATTATGAAGTTTACGTAAATATAGATACTAAAGATCTATGTTTACATATACTTCATAATTACAATCCATAAAGTTCGTTGCGCAAAATTTTTAGTTACGATAGTTTCGTATTGCAGAGAGCGAAAAAACGCGGATAACATTACCACCATATTTCGAATCTATATGTTTTGAGCAAAAAAGGTTTTGTCGTGCAAAGGTCGTTCAATTTTTAGATCAGAGCATTCAATGCATGTGAATCAGAAGAATCAAAACCATATTTTCTATAGATTTTTGCACGACAAAGGCTTCGTCGAGTATAGTCCCTGACCTTCATGTAAATATACTCTTTTGCTCTCATTCTTCTTCAGAATACGTTTTGGAGACGCTTTACAATTTTGCAGATTATAATTTCTTTATTTTTTGATTGTTGGTGCGATGCCCGACGGTGGTGCGCGTTCGTCAAAGACAATAGATGGTGAAGATTCTGGAAAAGGTTTACGTTTTAAATATTACATTTGGTATAAATTTTGTTGATGTCCGACACACTTATGGTGGGAGTCGCTACCGTGACAAATTAATGGGGGTGGTGAATTAAGATAAGTGCGCCAACTTTTGGTCCGACGTTGGAGCATTGGTGCGTGTCAAATGTGCTGCGGATTGGGAGTCTTGGAGAGCCATCCCGAGGATCTGAAGATGCACATGATTGATGAGGGGAAGCTTGATAATCAACGTGCTGCAGAACTACAGCGAGAACCAGAATTATCAGCGAAGGAGTAGAATAGTGTTTTTTATTCTAAATTTAATGCTTATATAATAATGAGATATGAATTAGAAGCATTTTATTTTGAACGGTTTATTTAATGTTTTTTTCGAATAAAATTAATGCATTTTAATAAATATTTATGAGTAATGCTATTCATACCATGTTTTTGTACCACATTTTCATACCATCTTAGGTGGCATTTGATGTGGACAATCACATCATTTGAATTAATCATATTTTTAAACTTAGTTCATTATTTAATAAACTAATAATTAAGAAAAACTAGTTAATTAAATGATGATTGTGGTATACGAGGAGTCTTTCTCCTTCATTTTCTTGGGTTTTGCAAATTTTTCAAATGATGTGGTTGTCCACATCAAATGCCACCTAAGGTGGTATAGAAATGTGGTATAAAAACATGGTATGAATAGCATTATTGAATATTTATATTACTTAATTATGCATAAATGGTTTAATGAAATAAGTTTTTGATTTATTATTACCAAATTTTTTTTTTGATTTATTAAGTATTTATGTGGTTTGAAAAAATTTGAAGATTGAATGGAAAAATTCAATTTTTTTTTAAAAACAATTTTTTTTAAAAAAAAAGGTAATGCGCAACGAACAATGGCTCATCGCGTAAAGTGGTATAAAAGACACGGAAAAGAGTGGTTGGATGGCGCCAAACGTGGAAGCAACATGTTTTGCGTGACGGTGTAGCAAAGAGTGGTTAGATGGCGCCAAAAGTGGCAGCAGCATGTTTTGTGCGACAATGCTTTCGTCACGCAAAGTCTTTTCACTTTACTGAATTTAACCATAATGCAGGAAGGCAGAAGCTGCAAAACAATTGCAGCAGCTGCCTTCCTACTGGAATTTCCAGCAGCATTAAATGCGTTGTTGCCGTTAATCTTGGAGGTTATTTTCTTAACTTACTTACTTAATTTCCAATCATTTAAATTGTGTTGTATGTAGTCTATACTTGCTGTGAGTTTATGTATTTGTATGCAAACATTTTTGTATGGATGTACAAAAAAATGGTTTGCAATGTTCATATGAGCTTAGTTTCTCATTTGATTATTGGTTATATTTCGCTAATGGATGCGAAAGCATAACTGCAGTCCAATTAATTCCTGAATTGTCCTAAAATTTTGGATAGTTTGAGAATGCACAATTAAATTTTGTAGTTTGCGGTTCATGCATTAGAGTTTGAAAGTGGGAAATTTAGTAGCATCTCTTTGTGTTCTTCGGGTGCATCGTAATTTTTTTGTATCTACGTCGTTCACTTGAAGAATTGCAGGGAGATGCTGACGAAGTTTTCCCACATTCGAACTGTAATGTTTTGGAACCGTAAATTATAGCATGTAACTGTGCATTCTCGAATGAGATAAGACTCATACCGGAGGCATAAGGTGGCATGTCATAAATGAAGTTGTTGTAACCCTTGTAAATTTTTTTATGTTTGTAGGTGATATGGAAAAACAGTGGATACATAATCCTAACAGATGTGCTGATGATTATTTAGATGGAATAAATCAGTTCATTGATTTTGCAATTGCAAACAACCCGGGTTTAACTCAAATTTGGTGTCCTTGTAGAAAGTGTAACAACTCAATGACTGAATAACTGAATACCATTTAGTCAAAAATGGGATGTTGGAGACTTATAATACGTGGATTCATCATGGAGAACAAATACAACATGTTTCATCCTCACATTGTACCAGAGCAGTGGAGATAGTTGAACTTATTATGGACCTAAATGAACAAATTATGGATATTATCAAAGATGCTTTTCCAAACGCTAGTTCAAATACAAATGAGGAAGTAGAAGATGACGCCCCTCCCACCATGGACAATGAAGCATTTGAAAATTATGAAAAAGTGCCAAGCAAGAATTATACCCCGGTTGCTAAGGGTTTTCGGTGTTAACGGCCATTGTTGAGTTGATGCATGGCAAAATATAGTTTCGTATGTCGAAATAGTGTGTTGATTACTTTTTGGGGATTTTCAAGAGGATGCTTCCAAAGGACAATTGCTTGTCTACAGATCATAAAAGTGCAAAGAAGGTGCTGAGTGGTCTTGGATTGTGATATGAAAAAAAATTCACGCATGTAGAAATAATTGCATTTTATTCTACAAAGAGAATAAAGCGTTGGATAAATGCCGCATATGTAATGAGTCGCAGTTTAAAATGACCTATCAGAATGGAACAATGAAGATAACCTTCTTTAATGGCACAAAGCTTCGGTCAAGAGCCAGAAAATGGTCCAAAGATGAAATTTTGGCTCAGGTGAATTGTTTGGATTTTGCTCCGTTGGCAAATCCGTAAATAGGACAAGACTAGACACATATCTGAACTGGACACACAAGACGAGGTTAATCGAGCTCCCGTACTGGTCTAAATTAAAATTGAGACACAACATCGATGTAATGCATGTTGAGAAAAATGTGTTTGATACACTGATCGGAACTATACTAGACATCGATGGAAGAACAAAGGACACAATAAAAGCTCGGATCAATCTAGAAAAAATGGGCATTAGGCTAGGTTTATGGATGATGAGGGACGGAGACATAGCCAGAAATAAGCTTGCATCGTTTTCGGTGAAACCGGATAAGAGGAAAGAGTTTTTGGAGTTTCTATCTTCTGTACAGATTTCGGATGGGTATGCTTCAAACTTCGGCTGTTGCGCAACCGTAGATGGAGGAAAATTTTCAGGCCTCAAGAGTCATGATTGTCATGTGATACTTCAAAGCCTTCTCCCAAAGGGAATTCGACACCTCTTGCCCGAAGATGTGGTGAAGCCGATTACAAATATTTTTCTCAATTAACTGCAAGATCTTTACGCAAGTTTAATGTTAAACAGTGATGCAATGATATTATTGAAGCTATGCAAGTTTGAACAAATATTTCCTCTAGCTTTCTTCATAAGCATGATCTACGTCATGATTCACTTGCCAGATGTGGCACTTTTGGCTGGACTCGTCAACTATCGATGGATGTATCTGATAGAAAGGTAGACAATCACCATAATTCCTTTAGTTTGTGATGTATGTACAATTTGACTAATTCCACACGTTATTTTGTTTATTGATGCAGATTAGTGGGTGAATTAAAAAAGAGTGTACGGAACAGGGCAAAGCCCGAAAGATCAATCGTGGAGGCATGGGTCACATTTGAGTCGCTTACATTTTGTGCAATGTACCTACAAGACTTTGAGACTACGTTCACTTGACAACAACACAATAATGACAGTGGTGTGAAAAGTGAAAAACTTTCTGTTTTTGCCCAAATTGCAAGACTCTTTGGCGAACCAGGGGAGTCGTTTAACAAAATGGACATGGAGGTAGCACATTGGTTTGTACTTAACAATTGTGACGAGACAATTACCTACCTAGATGAGCATGCAGAGTTGATGAAGCGGGAACATCTGACACATTTATGTGCCAAGAAGCAATGTGAATTGTTTCCTCGTTGGTTCCGTGAAAATGTAAGTTGTTCGTGTTTTGGGTTATTTGCATAATTTTAAATGGTAAACTAACATGTCAACTTTATATCTTTAATTTAGGTGAAGAAATTGAAGGACATGAATTTGCCCGCTTACACTGAAGAATAGTACAACTTGGCGATTGGGCCCCTAAGCGCATAATTGTACTCCAGTTGTCATGTAAATGGCATCAAGTTTTTGGCAGCTGTCGCGATGACAAGCTGTGTACGCAAAATAGTGGAGTACATGTCCCGGGTGCAGGTGACATTGCAGACATTGATTTATATGGAAAAACTGACAAGTGTTGTGAAATTGCTTTACAAATACCACTGTCAAGTTATCTTGTTTAAGTGTCGCTGGTTTAATACAAATCCACGTAGGGTTGGAGGTGTTAAGCGAGATGATGGTTTGCTATCGGTCAACACTAACAGATGTTGGTATAACGACGACCCCTACATTTTGGCAGCGATGGCCAAACAAATTTTCTATATAGATGACCCTAATGCCAGGAGAGGATGGAAAGTAGTTCAGAAGATTGAGCACAGAGGGTTGTATGATATTCCGGACTGAGATCCTGCTGACGATGATGATTATGGTGAAGTTGCTGACCAACAATGGAGACTTCAATGGAACTTGGTGCAGATACACTGCGGAATATGACTATTGTACAAGAACTGTATCAGGTAGCCAGAGGTCCTGAAATCGAAATACCGATCGACTCCATTATGATTGACCTCGGGGATCTACCATGATACAATGCACCCGAGCACGCAAACGACGATGTTGACGTGCCTACAGACGAGGAGGAATGAGAGTTTGAATTTGATGATAGTGATGATATTTATTCTAGTTCAGACGAGGATTAATGAAAACTTGTGATGTAAATGTAATCATATTTATTGAATGGTATTTATTTTGTATACAAACAAAAGTTTCCTTTAAATTTTGTAAAAAATAAATTTAAAAAATGATTTATTTATTTAAACAAAAAAATAAATTAAATTTACAAAATGTGCGACGACGTTTTAGAAATGTTTGTCGCACAAATATTTTAAAATTTATTTTTTATTTAAAAACTGGTCGCGCGACGAAAATTTGAACACCCTCATCGCGTAAACATGTAAAAAATTTGATTTCTTTGCCAAACTTGGGCGCGTTTTTATTTCTGCGCCTAGCTTCACTCTATCTCTATCTCTCTCTATCTCAGACTCACACACACTCTCTCTATTTCTCTCTCTCTCTCTCTCTCTCTCTCTCTCTCTCTCTCTCTCTCTCTCTCATTCTCTGCATGCGATTATGTCCGAACTCACTCTCCTCTCTCTCGATTATGTCCGAACTCACTGTCATCTTTCTTTCGATTTTGTCTAGCTCTCGCTCTCATATGCGTATGCTATCTCAGTGTCTCCCTCTCTCCCTCTCTCACTCTCCTTCTCGCATCCGCCGCACTCCGACGCCACACTATCTCCCCGCCGCCGCAACATTACTAGGTAAGCACCCAGTATCCCTTAATTCGCTATCCCTTAATTCAATTATTTAGTACAATTTTTCATTTTTTTTTGTTGAATTGGTTTAATTAGAACATTTAGGGTTCGAATTGGGAATCCTGGGTTAGAGCTTTATGGTTCGAATTGGGAATCTTGGGTTAGGTTTTTTGAATTGAGAATATTGGGTTATGGTTTTCGCATTGAGAATATTGGGTGATGGTTTTGGGATTGGGAATTCGGGGTTTGTATTTTTTTTCTTTCCATTTTTTGGTTATAAACAAAGTTGGATAACGAATTGGGAATCAACTTTGGTGCTTTATCTGGAAAAGTTGTAATTTATCAATGCATATGATGAGTTCATTTTTGCTCAACCCGAGTTTAATATTTCAGGACGTTATAAACAGGTCATATTGGCCTTAACTCTCTAATCTGTATATCATATTTACCAATAACCTTTGAAGATATAGGTTTTTTTTTTTTGTGAATGGATTTGAACGTATGTTCTCGAATTTGATGTTTAATTTGTCTATATTTTTTTCCGATGAGTTAGGAAAAATGGTAAATCTAGTTGCTTTATATGGAAGTAGGTTAAAGGTTGTCCCTTTTGTATTGGGTGGTTTAATCACAAAGTAACGGTTGAGATCCAAGGGACAATTAGTAAAAAACAAGAGGTTAAAAGCTTGAAAATCACAGTTGTAGCTGGTAAATGATGAGGAACATCTCCCATCCCTAAGAAACCCAACCTCCCCTCGCCTCCCCTCCGTTTTGTTAAAGGATTGAAAATCACAGTTGTAGTTGGTAAATAATGTAGGTTAAAGGCTTGAAAATCACAGGTGTTTTAGCTTTTGCATATTATTGAATATTGACCTTGAAAATAAGATAAGGTGGTGATATAAACTCCTGTTTATATGCATAATTAGTAGTAATCCAATTATCTTAAGAATGCTTTCCTCTCAAGGCTTCATTCGACATAAAAAGATCTACATCATCATGCGTGACATCTTTTCTTTCCTGTTTGCTGGCTGGCTTGATATTCACACTCGAGGTCTGCATTTTTGTTGAATAGATTTACATGTCTTCATTTTATCAAACATAGATTTAATGTCTTCTCATTCGACCAACGATTTCTTTTGTTGTATATAAAGTACATAGAGTTATTAGGAGTTCAACAAAATTTGGAATTATTTTTTACATGTCTTTACAAACTAAACATTGTTCAGGGTTTTTTACGCATGTTTACTAGCTAGCTCTTAGTATATTTCTTTTTCTTTCGAATGTTGGAAGATATCATAAATTTGATTTTTCTTTTTCAATTAAGCAATGATAAAGCTAAATAAATAATAATGGACTACTCAAAGCAAGGAACCGAATCATATAATAATTGAGCCAAGGCTTTGTAAGTGATCAGTGATTATGAACTAAACAAAAACTTAATTACAAAATTCCCAATGGTGCTTTCTCCATTCCTTGATTAAGATTACGAAAATTGAAAATAAGAACGCCATGATATGATGGTTCTTTACACACACACACACACACACACATACTTAATTCTATACATGTTACGCTGCCTTCTGTGATTTCTAAAGCATTTGTGATGTTCTGCAGGGAGGAACCAACAGAGCCATTTAAATATTTGCAGCTGGATCCCCCGACAAGAGAGGTGAAACTTGAGTGAAGCCACCTTAGTTATCGGAATCAATATCGCTATGAGGTTGGCGCATACTCTTTCTCCTAATAATATAATGTTGGACCGCAACTAACATTACGGCTTGCGGTTGAGTTCAGCCGCTTATTTGAGTTTTATTTGAACCATCAACCTTATGTCATCTTTTCTTATAATATAAGCATTTGTGGTTGTTCATTTATGCAATGCAAGTGTAACTGCAATTCAATAGTTTTGTCTGCCGCACTTTATGAAGTGCCGGCTTTTCTTTATCTCCAAGGCTAAAGAAAATTAGGTGCATTACTATTGTTCTTGCTATGAGATATCAGATTTTTAGTGATTTGCATGATCAAGTATGTATAGACTGCAATCGTATAAAAAATTCACGATTGTTTTTTCTTTTTCGAACTTTGTCTACAACAGTTGAACAAAACTTTATTCATATGTGGACATGTGGGCTGTCTGCCTCTCCCTTTGTCCAAGTCATGAATATGATACATAAGTACACACACACACACAATTGTAGGAACAATATTAGAAAATATGAGAAATAACAATATAATTCCAATGATAATAATCATAAAGAAATTCACATCATCACATGTGTACAAAATTAATATAAACAACTAGAGAGAAAGTTAGAAAAACTGACAAATTTGAAGATTGAAGCTTGCATAAATCCAATGTCCTAAAGGCAGAATTTCGCCCATACTCTTGTGCTTATAGTTTGGTAGGCATCTGTCTCCCAGGATTCAACAATTTATAATCCGAAGTCAAAGCACTTTAGTCTTCGGACTCTGGCGAACTTTATATATTCCGTACACTCGAGACACAACTCGGAATTTGACTAACTCAGAATGAGAGAAACAAAGTAGGGAAACCTTATTTCTCAAGAGTAAAAATTAACTATAATTTTTTCTCTCTTAATGATAATGGTTTCATGAGTTTATATAGAACCCAAGTACTTCTTGTTAAAGAGATGTAACTTTTCATCTATAAGTATACATCATTTGACAAGGGAGTGCACCTAAATAACATAACCTTTCTAAGAAATATGGTTAATACTATTTTTCATTCAATTATTGAAATTATATATTACAGTATTTTATACTATACTATATAATTTCCAACAATCCCCCACATGAATGAAAAATCAGGAAGAATTCGAGAGTATAGGCGGACAAGAGATGCATCGGGAGATGTGTCTTTTGGACTTGAACCTACCCTAGTGAATACTTATTAGGTTTACTTAGTGACATAGTGGATGTAGAAGATCTTGAACTATTCACCGCAGCAGTAAACCGAGACAATAAGCAACACACATCACTAATCCTAATATATATCGATTCATACGATTTTGTTCATTTTGGTTATGAACAATTCCTAGATTCATGAGAGTTTTAGAGAATTTAGCCATCTTATTCTCATAGAAGCGACCCACTTCTACCCTCACATAGGTGACCACTGATTAAGAATAGTCTGCTCTATTCCTCTTATTTATAAGATATCATTGTCATTAAGTATAAATATACACCCTAAAATTTCTGCAGACAACACACTTTTTCCATCATAGGAATGAGGTATATAGTGTGTTAAGTTCTTTGAATCATGCCCAACCAGTTTGCCAATTGAACTTAGACCATGGGATATCCATTCAACTAAGTTAGGTTTCCGGCCGGCTGATTCATTAGTTATGTTGGCTTTAGCCTCATTCCCTTCAATAATCAATTTACTCTCTGGTCAAACCTTTAATAATTGGAACCACTACTAGGTTGACTATTTTAATGGTGTGCACAGTCCATCTTATGAAATTATATTTCATACTAGAGTAGTTGTCAAGTCCTATATGTTGGGATTTTAGTACGTAATTTTTTAGAAAGTAGATTTCCCCCACATTTAAGGTATTTGTAGGAAGGTCTCTAACTTTTCATACCTTAATGTTACTCATTATAAGAGAAAACTACTTTTTATTCTCTCTCTTTTAATGAACAAATCTTTACAATTTGGACATCGCGTTTAACCCTTACTCGGCTAAATGATCACAAAGTACATTTCTCTAGCCTTAAGGTTGTATTCAATTCCATTACAGATTATGCCTTTGCATATCCACCTATATGTACTTGGACTTTAAATTATCAAAATTCAATTAGCTAGCATCATTGAATTCATAACATGTCAATTCCTTTAATAAGCATCATCATGTCTAATTTAATTGTGTATGCTTACTTAATAAGCATCAATTTCAGTGCCTCATCATTCCTTGTACGAAGACCTCCACACTTTCAGTGTATAATTCTTCGGAAAGGAATTGGCTTTGGTTTTATCCATGACTAACATGGCTTATGAGCAAAACTTATTTTTGTAGTTGCCTTCACATGTTACTCTTTTATCAGGAAGTGCTCATCATTCTATGTATGTGCTAATTCAATCAATGAGTTTGCAGATCATACCGCCTATATCCGTAAATGCCCAACCACAACTAAAGATTGCATTATGATCTTGTAGCTAATTGGGAAACAAAAAACTCAAACATTCATGTTTCCGTATCACTATGGCTTTGAAGCCCTCACACATCTACAGTATACAACCACAAGTTTAAGTTTTGTGCCATTTCTATACTGACATAAGAAAAACCTTCTCTTTCGCAAAGAAAGAGGCTCAGGGCCAGTCTAGAGTTTTTTGAGGTCTGGGGCGATGTCACAAAATATGCCCTCATTTTATATAAGAAAATTATTTGTTTTCACAATGTAAGATATCGATAAAATTATACTTAAAAAAACACTTCAAACTTAATAATTTAGAAACACGGAAAAACTAATTTATTTTGTATCGTGATAAGGAAACAAAAAAAACTCCGGGTTTACAAATAGATAGATATGAGTTTTGTTTTCCATCTGAACTTTTAAAGTGTTTTGTATAACTTGCACACACATATAGACGTAAGCATGCATATACATACCAGTGATCCAAATCACCCATACAAAAACCACCCACAAACTACCAACGCCTTTTCGTGGAATTTTCTGTTGTAAAAACACCACCCTGGCATATCAAGCCCATATATGGCTTCGTCAAATCATATGCAATGGTTTGCATCTTCCCTATCAAGACATGATTTGTCTGGATCATGCATGAAGCCATTCCATCTTCCATTTTAAATAATGGGATTCTATGCATCAATTCAGATTCATTCCTTTTTGGAAAAACAAGAGGAACTGATCATTTCATGAACTAATATATCACTGTAACCGTTCAACACCAAGCATAGTTTTTGAATAGTATCTCATAAGAGCTATTGCACTAAATTCATCGAAGTCAAATGATATGCTTCATATTGAGATGTAAAGCATTTACTTATATGTGTACTGTCAAATAATAATCATATAAATGCATCTATACCAAACAATTGGTTGTATTACAACCATTGCAAATTAATTCATACATAACTGTTTGGCATTAAATATCCCAGATTACATGAACATCTGTAAAATAAAATCACACAAACAATCTCGTGTCTATATCATGTGTATCGCATACAAGATTATAGAACCAAACATGCAATTGTTTTGCAGTACTATCTTCTAATTATCATCAACAATTCCCACAACTCATTTGTTGTTTTGTATAATATATATATACAACCAACAGCCCATCATCTAGCCCAATGATCAAATTAAATCTTTCTATGTAAATTGGGAAAAGATTGATGTCTCAGCTTCATCGTTAGATGCAGTGATCCTTCCTTCTCGAAGAGGGCTAGGGTTTACGTCAAACACAACATATTCTATTTCCAATATCTAGCCACTGCTTTATGAGAGTTGTCATATTTTCTAATTATTGCATAATTAGTTTCTGTCTTTAGATTGTTGGAACAATATTAGAAAATATGAGAAATAACAATATAATTCCAATGATAAATTCGTTGGTTACACTCTTAATAAGTTATCTTTCTCATTCTCTTTTTTTTTCTCATTAGTGAAAATCTTTAGTACATTTTTCAAGGTACGAATATGGTGTGTAAAAATTTGAAAGAGAAGAGACTACTCACATCGATATTGTTCTCAACTTACATAATTGTTGGAGAGTTGACTTCTTGTGATTGTTTAGTTACCTTTTCTAGGTCCTTGTAATTAGATTGTGATTAATATTTCTTTCCTTGTAAATCCTCTTGTATATTATATATTTGCCTCCTTGGTGAGAAGAATAACATCAGAAAATTAAATCCCAAATTGACATGGTATCAAAGCAGAGATCCTAGGGTTTCTGCTCTGCCTGTTCCCTCAAGCAAACTCGGCCCTCCCATGGAGAACCTACCACCACTCCACGGTGAACACAACCCCATCCTAACCGATTCTACTCCTACACTAAACACTACAACCCTAAACACTACTACCCTGACCGACCTTACCATGAATCCTATCCCACAAGTTGTTACACAGATTGTCCATCATGATTCGTCTACTGCTTCAATTGGCATCAAACTCAATGGTGCCAATTATGGAGTTTGGTCTCAGATTGTTGAGATGTTTGTTGCTGGAAAAGACAGGTTGGGCTACTTGTTTGGGAGTAATCCCCAACCACCTATCGACGATCCGGCCTTCACCAAGTGGCGTACGGAGAACGCCATTGTAAAAGGTTGGCTCATCAACTCTATGGAACCCAATTTGATTGGGTACTTTCTTCGACTACCAACGGCAAAGGAAGTGTGGGACGCAGTTGCTCGCACGTATTATGATGGCTCAGATATATCTCAAGTCTATGATCTTACCTGCAAGGCTTCTTGCATGAGGCAAGATGGACGACCGGTGGAGACATACTATAGTGATCTTCAATCTTTGTGGCAGGAGATTGATTATCGTCGACCTAATCCGATGAAGTGCGGTACTGATATTGAAATTTTTAATAAAATTGTTCAAACGGATCGTGTGTACACTTTGCTTGCAGGATTGGATGAAATGTTTGATAAAATTCGTAGTGATATTCTACGAACTGAGCCTCTTCCTTCCGTCGAACAAACTTTTGCCTATGTTCACCGAGAGGGAATGCGACAAGCTGTGATGAGTACCGGAGGACAGCTGCCGAGTGGGGCGGCCATGGTGGCTCGACCTGCCATGACAACTCGGTCTACCACACGAGCCGTAGCTTCATCTCGTCGCCGGGCTACTGCGTCGAGCTCGGCACAGGGCTCGCTCTTTGCTGCTAGGACAGTCTCACGGCCCATCACGGGTCCCCGTCCTCCTCGACCTAAACCACCTGTCCCGGCCGGTGGTTGTACTTACTGCGGCAGTGAGAAGCATGGCCGTGATAATTGCTTCCAATTGCATGGCTATCCTGACTGGTGGGAACCGTTGAAGCTTTAGAAACAACAAGAACGAGACGAGCAAGCCAAGCTTGGGCAAGCCAATCTCGCCACCTCCATGTCCCAATTATCTTTGATATCTCAAGATGATTCTCCTCTGGTTTCGAGTTCTTCTGACATGTCTCCGGAGTCCTCAGGTAACTGTGGTTATGTTTTTAATATGAATCATGATGCTACTCCATCTGGATGGATCATTGACTCCGGTGCCACAGACCATATGACTTATGATCTCACTGATTTAGCTTGTGATACTGTTCCACTTCGACGTAATATTACTAATGCTAATGGAGTCACCTCACCGGTAACTGGCGCTGGCACCGTGCGCCTCACGTCCACTCTCTCTTTGCCTCATACATTACTTGTACCTTCACTAAAGCATAAATTGATGTCTCCTGGCCAAGCTACTGAACAATTGAACTGTTGTGTGCTAATGTATCCAAAGTTTTGTCTTATACAGGATATTCTCACGAAGGAGATAATTGGTCCTGGTACTAAGAGGGGGTATCTCTATTTTGTGGATGATGTCAGTACAGGACGGGTCAATCTCGCCCAAGGAGCTGTTGATTACAAGAGGCGTCAGATATGGTTATGGCATCACCGTTTGGGTCATCCATCTTTCAGTTATTTGCAGCATATGTTTCCGGATTTATTTGTTGGTTGTTCAATTTCAGACTTTAAATGTGACACTTGCATACTCGCCAAGAGTCACCGTGTGTCTTATCCGTTGAATTCTAATAAAAGTATTGTTCCTTTTGGTCTTGTTCATTCGGATGTTTGGGGACCATCTCTGATTACTACTTCATCTGGTATTCGATGGTTTGTAACGTTTATAGATGATTGTACCCGGATGACATGGTTATATCTTCTTAAGCATAAAAGTGATGTGTTTTCGGTTTTTAAGACCTTCCACACCATGGTTCAGACACAGTTTTCTACTGACATAAGGATTTTACGTTTTGATAATGGTGGTGAATATGTTAATAATGATTTTTCCCATTATTTAACGAATTCAGGAATTCTTCACGAAACTACATGTCCTCAGACTGCTCAACAGAACGGGGTGGCTGAGCTCAAAAATCGTCATCTCTTAGAAACAACTCGGTCACTCTTGATTGGGGCGTCTGTTCCCCGCTCTTCTTGGGATGTTGCTGTTCAGACCGCCACTTATCTTATCAACCGTTTGCCATCCAAAGTCCTGGATTTTCGTACTCCCTTACAAGTCCTTGCTACCTTCGTGCATCTACCGTCGGTTTTAGTACTCCCACCTCGGATTTTTGGATGTGTTGCATTTGTTCATCTTCATAAAAATCAACGGACGAAACTTGACCCGTGTGCTCTTCGTTGTATTTTTATGGGGTACGGTCTCCATCAGAAAGGGTACCGTTGCTACCACCCTCCTTCCCGTCGACTGTATGTTACTATGGATGTCACTTTTTTCGAGTCTGAAATGTATTACCCCTCGGCTTCTTCCAATCCTCCTCCTCAGGGGGAGACACGGTATAACGAGAAGGATTGCACCATTGTCGAGACTCGGCCAACTACCGTCGAGGGAAATCCAAGTGCCTTTGCCGAGATTCGGCCAGCTACCTCTACAGAGATTCGACCAGCTACCCTTGCCGAGAATCGACCAGCTACCTCTGCCGAGATTCGGCCAGCTACCCTCGTCGAGACTCGGCCAGTTGCCCTTGCCGAGAATCGACCAGCTACCTCTGCCGAGATTCGGCCAGCTACCCTCGCCGAGACTCGGCCAGCTTCCCTTGCCGAGCCTACTCCCCCCTCGTCTCCAAATATAGTACCACCAGACCATACTCTTGAGAATATTCCTGAGGTAAGCTCGACTATCCCTGTTGATGATACCGTTGTTCCGAATTATCAAGTACCTTTCAGGCACAATCGAAGACAGCCACCTAATCGATATTCACCGGACACAACGAAAGGCTCTAAATACCCCATTGCCAACTATGTGTCATCACAGAAGTTATCAGAACCCGACAAAGCTTTTGTACAACAAATATCCAATGATAGCACACCAAGTTCATTGAAAGAGGCACTATCTGACGATCGATGGACCAAGGCAATGGAGGAAGAAATGGCTGCACTCCAGAAAAATCAAACGTGGGATTTAGTTCCACTTCCCCGAGGAAAGAAGAGAGTTGGGTGTCGATGGGTGTACACCATCAAGTACAAAGCTGATGGGTCCGTTGAACGATACAAAGCACGATTAGTGGCCAAGGGATACACTCAAACGTATGGTGTTGATTATACAGAGACATTTGCCCCGGTAGCAAAGATTAACACGGTAAGAGTATTGCTTTCATTGGCGGCCAACTTAAATTGGCCATTACAACAATTTGATGTGAAAAATGCTTTCTTACATGGTAATCTTGACGAAGAAGTGTATATGGATATTCCACCTGGTTATGCATCGGTTTTACAACCTGGAGTAGTCTGCAAGCTGAATAAAGCATTGTATGGGTTAAAACAATCACCTCCAGCATGGTTTGGTAGGTTCCGGACGGCTATGAGGAAATATGGGTTCAGGTAGAGCAATTCCGATCATACACTTTTCTTGAAACGCCGAATGGGGAAATTGACGGCACTTATCATCTATGTGGACGATATGATTGTTACAGGTGACGACAAAGAGGAAATCTCAAGGCTCAAAGATTACCTAGCAACCGAGTTCGAGATGAAAGATCTTGGTGGTTTGAAATATTTCTTGGGGATAGAAGTAGCTCGATCTAAACATGGTATATTTCTGTCTCAAAGAAAATATGTTATAGACTTATTAGCTGAAACCGGAATGCTTGATTGTAAACCGGCTGACACTCCCATAGTCCAAAATCACCATCTTGTCGTGCACCCTGATCAAGTTCCCACCAACAGAGATCGTTATCAAAGGTTAGTTGGGAGGTTAATTTATTTATCTCACACCAGGCCTGATATTGCGTACGCAGTGAGTGTTGTTAGTCAATTTATGCATTCTCCGAGTGAGGCACATATGGGTGCAGTTGAACGCATCCTACAATACCTGAAGTCCTCACCAGGTAGAGGCATCATGTTTTCTAAGAATGATCATTGCGGAATAGAGGGTTACACCGATGCAATTGGGCAGGCAACGTTACTGATCGTCGGTCCACATCTGGTTACTTCACATTTGTGGGAGGAAACTTAGTCACTTGGCGGAGTAAGAAACAGAAAGTGGTTGCTTTATCAAGTGCAGAGGCTGAATACAGGGGTATGGCAAAAGGAGTATGCGAACTATTATGGCTTCAGAGGCTACTTGGTGAACTCGGGTATCCTCCGAATTCAGCCTTGAATTTATTTTGTGATAATAAAGCAGCTATAGATATCTCACATAACCCAATTCAACATGATCGCACAAAACATGTGGAAGTTGACAGACACTTTATTAAGGAGAAGTTGGATGGGAATATTATTCAATTCCCGTTCGTAAAGTCAGAGGATCAATTGGCGGATATCTTAACTAAAGCTGTTGCCAGTCAAGCGTTCTACAACTCTCTTGTCAAGTTGGGCATGAACGACATTTATGCACCAACTTGAGGGGGAGTGTTGGAGAGTTGACTTCTTGTGATTGTTTAGTTACCTTTTCTAGGTCCTTGTAATCAGATTGTGATTAATATTTCTTTCCTTGTAAATCCTCTTGTATATTATATATTTGCCTCCTTGGTGAGAAGAATAAAATCAGAAAATTAAATCCCAAATTGACAATAATTACATGTGCAATCCAATATGTGTGTAGTTTCTTCACAGATTAGAAGTGAAAACACTTGATACAAGTTGTAAACTTTGTTTCAAAGTCATCAATTGGTATAAAGTATTTGAATTGTTGGGTGGATGTGTTGTTGTTGTTGTTGTTGTTGTTATATTGTCTGCAAGTTTTAGGAAATGTTATAGTTTTAGGGGAAGTTCTATTGAATTTTCGGTAGAAAATAGAATCCGTCTAATGTTTACTTTGTTTATTTGGTAGTTCAAAAGAAAACCAGGGTCCCATGCAGACTTCTGAAGACATCACAGACCACTCATACCATAACTGAGAAGATCACGATTACGTAGGATCCTCAACATCGTGTGGCTGCAACAATGGAGCAGCATAGTGCGTTGGCCAGTGACATTGACTCAGTTATCAAGAATCATTGCCTCCTCCTATGGGAGTCCTAGAAATCTCTCCCAACTAAAGTCAAGGAAGACGTTCTTTATGAATTATCGGTAAGTATTTTCAACCTCAAATATTAAAGTTTTATTAAAGTATACAAATTATTATAAATTTTAACTACTACTTATTTGTTAAGTTTTGCAGCATCACTATGATGTCACGAACCTTGATGCCAATCAAAACCAGTACATCAACGACCTTTGTGCCGATAGCTTTACTCAATGGAAGAGCGACCTCCACAAGCATTATGAGAAATTTGACGGTCCGAAGGTCGCTTTAGCAGTTGGGTGCCCTATAGAGTTGGTGGACCACCGGGATGAGTGGGAGTGGTTTTGCAGTCATTTGCAAGACGAAAAATACCTCGTAAGTATAATATATATATTTCAATAATATTTTATAAAAAATTTTATGTTTTTAAATAATATGTTAATTTTTTCATTAATTTGTTATTAATATCTAAACTAATACGTTTCTTTTTAATTCAACAAAAAAAAAATGAAGGCAAACTCGATCAATTGGTCGAAGAAGAAACTTCTTCACCGCTCCGGCTCACGACGCTTCTCTTATAGGTTCGAGGAGCGAAGTAAGGTAACTGTATATTTATTTTAAGTTTTCATTATTTTTACTCTCTATTACACAAATGGTAATCTATGTTAACATTTTTTTTTTCTTTCAGGGGGTCAAAGTTTCCTGAGATTGACATGTTCAAGGAAGTGTACGTTCGACCCGGGGATGAGCTGACAGAGTAGCTTCATGTAAGTTATTTCACTTTTTTAATATTCAATTAGTATTAATATTAATTACAGATATATTAAAATTAATTTGTTTATTTCTTTCTGCTAGTCCACCATGGTGGAGAAGGGCCAGACCGTTCTAGAGGAGGTGGCTTCCCAACTTCCCTTAGAGACCCCGATTGAGGAGGTGTTTCCCCTTGAGGATGCTGGTTTTCAGATCATGACAGACACACTCGATCAGACCCTCGGTCGTAGGAATGGGAATGTTCATCGGGAGCTTAGGAAAGCCCACCTTCGAGATCTGTCTACCTTATCCTCCAGGCAGAGAACAGAAGAGGTCGAATCGCTGACATTTGAAGTGGCGGACCAAAAGGAGCAGATTGCCGCTCAGTAGTCTCAGCTTGCGGCCCAAGTAGTTTGATGATCCAAATTCGTCTCGTCCTTCAAATCTGGCATTTGGTTCCCCGACGTTGAACCACCTCCAGGAACGACCTCTCAGCCCCCTGCTGTAGCAACTACGACTTCCCAGCCCCAACGTAGCAGAAACACCACCAGCAGGCGATTATGACGTGGAAGACTACCTATTTTAGTTTTGTTTTAAATTGTTTTCAAATTTAAAAATATTTTTTTCCCTTGTATGTACATTTTCAATAAAATTTTTAATTCCATATATATTCTTCTTTACATTTTCTATTTTTAATTTCACTAAATAAATTTATACATAAAACAATATTATCAACATTTTAAAGGAAGAACTATATAATAAATAAAAAAAATTATTTAAAAAAAAAATATTTTAAAATCTTACTGTGAAAGCCTCTATGTCCATTGCACAAGGATTTGGGGGTCAAGCCCCGATTTCGTCTCACAGAGTATTATGCGCAACGAACACTGCTTTGTCACTCTTTGTTTCTTGCGATGACCACTAATCCCGTCACGCAACATTCATTCCGTGTGATGAAGAACTTTCCTTCATCGCGCAATGTATGTCGTCACGAGCTTTGCGCCACAGAATTTGTGCGACGATGTGTTTGCCGCCCAATATTTCCGGCAACTGTATTTGCCTTTGCGCAACGATTTTCCTTCGTCGCCCATGCAGTTATGATTACTAGTGATATACTTTAAAACAAAAACAAAAAAAATCACTTATACACAATTCAACATATACAAATTAGACCTGGCATTTTGGACCCGACCCGTTAACCCGACCTGACCCGACCCGTTCATATTAGTATTTGGGTGGGCGCTTAACGGGTCGGGTCGTTAACGGGTGGACCCGTTAACAACCCGTTAAATAACGGGTCACTTTGGGTCAACCCGTTAAACCCGTTTGACCCGTTAGCACCCGTTAGTGGAGGATATTTTAGTAATTTCAATAAAATCTTAACAACAAAAAATAGACTTTTATGCAAAAAAAAAAAAAAAAAAAATTGTTAACGGGTCTTAACGGGTGAAACGGGTGACCCGTTATCTTAACGGGTCGGGTTCGGGTGACCCGTTAGCTTAACGGGTCGGGTTCGGGTGATCCGTTAACTTAACGGGTCAGATTGAACCCGACCCAAAATCCAATAAACCCGACCCGTTTACAGGTCTAATACAAATATCACAAATAAATAATTTTATGTTCCTACTAAAACAGCACATTCGAAGGAAAAATTAATGACTAACTAAAAATAAATTAACCTTCAAATAATTCGGAGATAAAGAGATGGAGGAGAGTGTTTTTGTGTGCAAGAGAGAAAGATGCAGGGAGAATTAATAGGGTGAATTAGGGGGAGGGGGAACTGCAAGAGGCAAGGAAACGAAATAAAAGAGGAGGGGAAAAGTGGGGGGGAAAAGGCAGCAGATGCTAAGCTAAAAGGTGACCTATGTTTTACCTGATGGACGAATATGTCGCAAAACCGTAAAAAGCTCGTCGCCTGACTTTGTTTTCCCTCTTTTTTTACACGTCAAGGCTTAACTTTTCTAGACGACCTTATGCTTTTAACCGATGGATTAGTGTGCCAGGAAAAAGTAATTTACCCGACGAATGACCCATCCGCCCGGTAAAACTCATCCTATTGCACCCCAAATTTTTGTCGAACACCTACTTACTTACCCTATGAAATACTACAGCTCTAAAAAAAATTGAGTAAACAACAAATGTTGACTATGTTAACCCTACGACCGAACGATTTCGTTGAGTAAAGTATATTGAGGAACCAGATTTTTTTCGTTGGGTAAGATTTCGTAGGGCAAACCCAAACTTCTAGTAGTGTTTCACTACTACAAAAAAGATTTGTCCAACGAAATGACATAGGTTGTGCAAAGTCTTATTTCGTCGAGTCAACCCTTGCACGTCGAACTGTTCGTAGCGTATAGTTAGTCAGACAAAGTTCGAGGTGCATAGATTTGCGCGACAAAATTTAACAATTCGTTATGCAAGGGTATTATGTGCGACGAAACCTAGATCAGACACACGATGATGTTGTTCTTCCCGCGAAACTTTAAGTGACGAAATTGTTTGTCGCAACAAAAGTTTGTCATGCAATTGAATTTCAAATTTCTTTTAGAATTTTTTTTATTTATATTTCATCGCGTGTAAGTTTGTGCAATGAAACATATCATAGCGTGTTGAACAACAAAATATTTCTTTGTGCAAAGACTTTTAGATATTTTTTTTAATTTAATTTAATTTTTTAATTTTTAATGTGATATGACTTTTTAATAATTTAATTTAACTTATTGAAAATATAAATAAATATGAGAAACAATGACCAAATTAAATATATTAAAAGTGTACATACAAAGAAAATATCACAATCCTAATACAATTCAAGCAATTACTGTGGTGGTGGTGGTTAGTGTGGAGCCAAAAGTAATCAAGAAAAATATGGAGGCGATACGTGGATTTTGGGGCAAAAAAGATAAGATTACCCTTGAGGCTCACCAGAAAGTCTACGCACTAGCAGCGGACAATCATCCCTCAATCAAGGTCAAAAGTGATCAAAATAGGTATTTATTCAAAACTTATTTCATCGACCCTCATCAAATCTTCCCCACAAGGTAACTCCCAGATTATTTCTTTCAAATTATATTAATTAGCTAATTAATTGATTTATTACTCAATTAATTCATTAATTAGCTAATTGATGGTGATTAACAAAGGTGGACGCATCCCACATCTCCAAAGGGGCCGGCTGCACCCCTATAAATACCGCCTTATTTTCTCCAAACCCCAATTCGAAGCTTCTTGCAAAATTCTCTAAATTCTCTAAACATTTTTCCCTCAAAATTCTAACTTTGGCATCATAGGTTCTTCTGCCAAAGCCCCCCTCCCGCCAATTCATCATGGGTGCGTGAGGCTCTTGGCCTTGACCTAAGGTGTTAATTATTTTTGCAGCTGCATTTTCGTCTAAGAACAAGAAGGAAGAAATTTGCATCCAAAAATTGGTGCTTTCATTGAGAGCCTTGATCAAACGCTCGTAGAAGACTCTCGCATTCAAGATTTTTTCATTTTCTTGTTCATTTGTAGATTTTTCGTACGTTCTAATTCTTGGAATTTTTATTTCTAAAAATTCTTTGATAAAACGTAAAAGAAAAGTGCAATGGAAAGAGATTCAGAAACCTCGACGAACGGAAATTCCAATGTTCAAAGATGAGGACTGCGACGATCTACAAGGCTTAACATAACAATGAGTGGAGTGGCTGTTGGAAATGTGCCCTACAACCAATCATATGATGATACTTTACGGACATTTCACATGTTAAACAAATCTAGTTTAATATAAAGGGCAAAGATTATTGTTTCAAGCTGTCTCATATAAATGTTATGTGCTTAAACGATAAGTCCAAGGAATATGCTATTAGGAGAATGTAATCTAAAGAAGTTAGATTCATGAGACCATTCTCTTTTGTATACATATCCTAAATGTTCCTGATCATAGGATTGCCAATTGGGCATTGACAGTCCGTTAAGATCAGTACGTGCTATGTCTTCTCTTAGGGAGAGTGACAGGTCTCGAGTCATTGGTGTGAATGACACCAAGACAAGCATGTAGGTGCTCGATAGAGAATGAGTCCACTGAACGCGATCAACGAGGAGTTCTCATATTCATGTCATATGAGAACTCATGGTTGGGATAATGCAAAGTAGTCCTTTGACCTGAGGCATCACAATTGTCTTGTGGTTAGGTCCTTGATCTTTGACTATGTCAAAGTCACTCGGTCAGAGGGTGTCCACGACATAGTTGGGGTTAAGCCTCTTAGCCATGGAGGCAAGTGAATGCGCAACAAGGGATCTCTAACCTTCAAACCGTTTGAGGGAGAATACTCTATGATATGATTAAAAATCTCTGGCCAGAGTATGAATGAGATTTAGGAAGTCGTTCCAAATCACATTCAAGGTAATCATATAAGTATATGAATCACATTGGATAGTAGACATGAATAAACTATCAAACCAAACAATGTGGTCAAGAGTATTGTATTAGAGAAAGACCGTATTGCATTGTAATCCTAAACTGAATAGGTTATCCACCTCTTCTGATTAGCTTGGGTAGCCATGACACACTGCTAGGTGTCACTCATGGTTTGTGGAAGCCCTAAAGATGTATAATCATTTAAGGGAGAATTGAAAGTATATTTCAATTCACAATCGATCGTTAAGAGTAACAATCGCCCACTGCCTCGCTAAAAGGAACCTAATGGATCGCACACCGTGTAAGGTAATGATTGAAGGATATAATGAAGATGAGTAAGGACAATTAAATAGTTTATTTGTATGTGGCAAGGATTAATTAAAAGTTAATTAATCTAGAACGAAATGTTCGTTTTAGGCCTTAAGTTAGTTTTGGGTTTCGGGACACAAAAGGGTTTTGGTCCACAAGGCACATAAGGTTTAAGTTGTGTGACAACTAAAACAAAATGGGTAATTAAACCACTAACAATAGGGAGGCCGGCCATGATTAGAGAGGGAGTGGGTTTTGGACTTATTACAAGTTTGCCACTCCAATTAAGGGAGGTATAAATATGACTTTATAGCTTTTTCTTCATTAGGGTTTTCTTTGAGGAAAAATGAGAGTTTTTGGCTCTCTCTTTCTCTCTAGGAAGGCCGGCCACCATGCGGGAGTTTACTAGCATCTAACTCCTCCATGGCCTATCTTCTTCCTCAACCATCCTTGGTGTCGAAACTTAGAGGTCTCCAACTTTGGTGACTTTTGGAGAAACCTATTCTTCCATCCACATCCAAGAAGGCATGGATCCAAGAAGCAAAGTTCTTCCACCTTCATCCATGGAGCCAAGGAGCAAGGTGACAAAGGAAGAAGGCCCTCACATGGGTGATTAACCTTTGCTAAGCAAAGAGGTACTTCAAAGGTATAAAGAAATCTCAACTCTTTCTCTTAGATCTTGAGTTGAGTCTTGGTTCACCATTTCTACTAGGCTTTGAATTTCATGGGTAATGTTTTGTTTTGAGTGCATACAAGCATGATTCCGCCTTTAATTGTTAATTGCATGCCATAGATGTTGCTCAAATGAACATGTTTTTCATAAATTTTCCTTCAGTGGCACCACCCCCACGGGCCACCACCGTGGCAACCTTCACGGTGGTCACCACGGAAGCCACATTCGACAAGGCCCACAACACCACAATCACGGTCCAAGTCGTGCCATTCAAGCCCACACGGTCCCAAGCCCAAGGCAAGACGGTCCGAGCCATTTAAGCACGACACGAGCCCAACGCGTTGCCAAGCCGAGCCCTAGCCTCGCACCCACGTGCGCCACAAGCCTAGCAGCCCATTCTCATGGCTTAGCCTACTCAAATGCCTCAGTCCAAGATTGGTTCAACGATCCCGGCTTCAAATTTTTGGGCCTACGATCGAACCGGGG
Organism: Cotoneaster glaucophyllus; assembly: GCA_036320875.1. Classification (NCBI taxonomy): domain Eukaryota; kingdom Viridiplantae; phylum Streptophyta; class Magnoliopsida; order Rosales; family Rosaceae; genus Cotoneaster; species Cotoneaster glaucophyllus. The sequence continues at coordinate 37,048,228 of CM070073.1, forward strand.
GTATTTTCACCATATTTCTCAGCGAATTTGACATTTCCCAACTCAAACCTCACGCCCGGAGTCTACCACACTTCCACTGCTCAAGGAGACACATTCCTTCCAAGCTTTTCCAATCCAAATGGCGAACAACACTTGTCTCAACAAGTTATAGAGTTGACAAGCGTCGTTGCACAACAGACGACCTTGGTGAATCAGCTCTTGCAGCTTAAAGAGATCTAACATGCCCCAGACGAGGTGTCTCAAAGTAGGACAAGGGCAGACAAGGAACCTCTTCAGCAGTGTCCCAGCATGCAGCCACTCAACTGGCTACAAATTGAGCGTTCGGGCAATGTACACTTCCGATTGGGCCCCGGAGATAGCGTATACTCCCTTTTTAGTGCGTGGAAGAGCGTGCACTCTCGACTGGGCCTGCAAATAAGCATACACTCACGGTTAGGCCCGCAAGAAGCATCATCCACACCACATCGGAGTAGGTAGCACGACAGAAGGAGAGAAGCAGTCACTCAATCCGGCTCAAGTTCAACTGGCAGTCTGCGAAGAATTCTCTTGCCTGTGAAGAACAGACCACATGCACTGACGCCCCGTGATAGACGAGCCTGTTGGAAATGTGCCCTAAAACCAATCATATGATGATACTTTACGGACATTTCACATGTTAAACTAATCTAGTTTAATATAAAGGGCAAAGATTATTGTTTCAAGCTGTCTCATATAAATGTTATATGCTTAAACGATAAGTCCAAGGAATATGCTATTAGGAGAATGTAATCTAAAGAAGTTAGATTCATGAGACCATTCTATTTTGTATACATATCCTAAATGTTCCTGATCATAGGATTGCCAATTGGGCATTGACAGTCCGTTAAGATCAGTACGTGCTATGTCTTCTCTTAGGGAGAGTGACAGGTCTCGAGTCATTGGTGTGAATGACACCAAGACAAGCATGTAGGTGCTCGATAGAGAATGAGTCCACTGAACGCGATCAACGAGGAGTTCTCATATTCATGTCATATGAGAACTCATGGTTTGGATAATGCAAAGTAGTCATTTGACCTGAGGCATCACAGTTGTCTTGTGGTTAGGTCCTTGATCTTTGACTATGTCAAAGTCACTCCGTCAGAGGGTGTCCACGGCATAGTTGGGGTTAAGCCACTTAGCCATGGAGGCAAGTGAATGCGCAAGAAGGGATCTCTAACCTTCAAACTGTTTGAGGGAGAATACTCTATGATATGATTAAGAATCTCTGGCCAGAGTATGAATGAGATTGAGGAAGTCGTTCCAAATCACATTCAAGGTAATCATATAAGTAAATGAATCACGTTGGATAGTAGACATGAATAAACTATCAAACCAAACAATGTGGTCAAGAGTATTGTATTAGAGAATGACCGTATTGCATTGTAATCCTAAACTGAATAGGTTCTCCACCTCTTCTGATTAGCTTGGGTAGCCATGACATACTGCTAGGTGTCACTCATGGTTTGTGGAAGCCCTAAAGATGTATAATCATTTAAGGGAGAATTGAAAGTATGTTTCAATTCATAATCGATTGTTAAGAGTAACAATCGCCCACTGCCTCGCTAAGAGGAACCTAATGGATCGCACACCGTGTAAGGTAATGATTGAAGGATATAATGAAGATGAGTAAGGACAATTAAAAAGTTTAATTGTATGTGGCAAGGATTAATTAAAAGTTAATTAATCTAGAACGAAAGGTTCGTTTTAGGCCTTAAGTTAGTTTTGGGTTTCGGGACACGAAATGGTTTTGCTCCACAAGGCCCATAAGGTTTAAGTTGTGTGACAACTAAAACAAAATGGGCAATTAACCCACTAATGATAGGGAGGCCGGCCATACTAGAGAGGGAGTGGGTTTTGGACTTATTACAAGTTTGCCACTCCAAAGAAGGGAGGTATAAATATGACTTTATAGCTTTTTCTTCATTAGGGTTTTCTTTGAGGAAAGATGAGAGTTTTAGGCTCTCTCTTTCTCTCTAGGGAGGCCGGCCACCATGGAGGGATTTACTAGCATCTAACTCCTCCATGGTCACTCATCTTCTTCCTCAACCATCCTTGGTGTCGAAACTTAGAGGTCTCCAACTTTGGTGACTCTTGGAGAATCTTTTCAACCATCATCCTCCAAGAAATCCATGGAGCTAAGAAGCAAGGAATGAAGGCCCTCTCCTTGGGTGATTAGCCTTTGCTTATGCAAAGAGGAATCAACAAAGGTATAAGATTTCTCAACTCGCTTTGTTCTTGAGTTGAATCTTGATTCACCATTTCTACTAGGCTTTGAATTTCATGGGTAATGTTTTGTTTTGAGTGCATACAAGCATGATTCCGCCTTTAATTGTTAATTGCATGCCATAGATGTTGCTCAAATGAACATGTTTTTCACAAATTTTCCTACAAGTGGTATCAAGAGCCTAGGTCTAGTAGTTGGTGAATCCTTTTGGGTTTTGTAGTTCATAGTCTTTGATTTAAATGTTGTAATTGTTACAAGCTTTATTCTTGCTTCTTTGAATGTAAATTTTGCTAGAAAATTTGCCATCTCAAATGTTGTAGATGTAGTTCATATGAGCATGAATTTTGGAGCTAGAATTTGGTGCCATGTTTTTTGGGAAATTCGGCCAAATCCAAAGGGTGGATTTTTGGGTTCATGTTTGTCTTGTTAAAAATGTTTTAAAGTGACATTAGGAACCCCTAAGTACCCTAGTATGGTAATATGTTATTTCCATTAAGTTTGAGAGTTTTTGGGATGTCTTTGAGTGAAAAATGTTCATGAAGCTTTTATGGGTATTCATGGATGTTCTTCATTGTTCTTGTTGTGTTCTTAAGCAAGAACAAAAAGGTTGGGAATTTTGATTCAAAAAGGTGTTTGATTGTTTACTTGTTTTTGTTTGTGATGGATGATATGTTTTTAATCATCACTAGGTATGTACTTTTCTTACACACCCATACCTTTTCTACTATTCACATCATACCAATCACTTACACCTTTCCATCACCTTTCAAACTAAAATCAACTCACACACATCACTCTCACACATCACATGGCCGGCCACCCCTATAATGGGGGTACTTTTGGGGCTTTCATGCAATTACATAAAGTTTTGATACTTTTGTGTATTTGCACTTTGACCCGAAAGTTTACGTTTTTACGTAAAGGCCCAAAAACACTAAAGGACAAATTGTTTTGCTCCTTTAATGAAGTTTTTGTATTTGTTGAAATTTTTGGGTTCTAGTTGTAATTACATGAAGTAGTGGACTTTTGTGTTTTTACAAAGTGACCTCAAAAGTTTGTGTTTTGCCATATAGCCCAATGGTTGAGGTTATTGTTTTTTGGCCCAAATTAGGTTGAGAACAAAATGGTTTTGTCTCTTTAAATGAGAATTGGATTTTCATTTCATTTAGCTCCTATTAAATCAATTCTATGGATACAAAAACCAAATGACAATGTTGCATTCAAGTTTAATTAGTTAAAGCGTTAATTAATTAAAGAAAGGGTGATTATGAACCTAAGCCTACGATAATTGAGCTATGTGAAAGGCCGTCTCAAATTTGTTTGAACCATGGGAATGTGTAGATTAGATTTTGGTTGTAATTTGATATGATCAAATGTTGTAAAAGAGCATAAGCTCTTCTTTACTTTAAAGTAATTTGTTTTGATCAAATGTTGTAAAAGAGCATAAGCTCTTCTTTACTTTGAAGTACTCATTTCTTGTTTTATTTGATATGCATGAAATTGGAGTAGAGGGTCCAACGCCCAATAAGAAAACACGCCTTAATGTGATTAAACGCGTAACTAAAATCAATCACCATCCCTAGACCGAGATCCAACACTAGGCTCGTGTTGGATCCAATCAAAGGTTCATAGTCATCCTAAGGCCCTAAGGCAACTATATAGTCCATCAATGAATGCAAAACTTATGTTAGTAGTACAATACATTCTTGCTTTAAAAACCGTTTTACAAACATAGTGGGAGTATCATATACTACTAAATCAATCAAATGGACCAATAGTTGTAATAGGACCGAATTGTTTTAATGTGATTAAAATGCATGCTTATATGTGATGAGACCTAAAACCCTCAACAAACCATTATTAAGTTGACAAGCGTGAGAGTGCTTTGAACACTCTTTCGTGGCCTTCCACCGTGGTAGGCTCCAATCGTTTGTGACTCGTACACCGACTTCACCCTATCATGGGGGAGTACAAAGTGCGTGCTTACACTCAAGAGGAGTTCTATATGCATACATGATGTTGTGAAGGTAGGCAACGAGAATGATCAACATCATATCATTGTGAGGTTGTTCTTGAACCCCTACCCGAACTTGCATGGTGGGAATGACTTAACTAAGTGCAATGGAGCCAACATCATATCATTGTGAGGCTTTATTCTCTAGAGGCCAAATAAGATGGGTACTTGCAAGAGATGCAAATGAGTAAGCGTACTCTCTCATTATTATTGATGCTAGCCAACATCATATCATTGTGAGGTGGGCTTGGTAATAGTGAGCCTCCCATACCCTACTAAGAGTTTCCTCCAAAACTCTCGAATTCTGATGAGGGATATGGAATTTGCCAAAATAGTGGGTGGTGCTATTTGATTTAAAGACCCGGATCAAATGGCTTAAAATCAATCAATTTATATTCGTTATGTATTTATTTACCGATATATTTGCAAACGCTATCCAAAACTTGACAAAAGAAAAAAAACCGAAGGCTTTAGTTTCCGGACTTGGTACTACAATCCCATAGATTGTCTACAATGGCTTGTAAAAGTACCTAAGTAGTCTCATCCTCACAATCTTCCTATTGATAATGTATCATTAGAAGAATATGTTAGATAAGTCTATCATAAAGAGGACAACACTTTTAATGTCATAATTCTTCAATTACAAATTGTTGTATGAAGAAATAAGAGTTTCTTTGAACAACCCTTAGTTAACGCAAACACTAGTGCTTGTTTCTTTGTTACATGAACAAGGAACTTGAGAAGTAAGCACAAGGGCATGGACACTTTATGTGCCATGATTCTTCACTTACAAATTGTTGTATGAAGAAAAAGAGAGTTGCCTTGAACAACTCTTAATAGTTTGTATTTATGTTTAGAACATAATGGTTGGTTGACAAAAATAGTCCATCAACATGGACTTATGATGATTTTGAATCATTGAGTGTTGAAGTGTTAAACCACTTCTAGAGACGGAAACTAGGCAAGGACTTCACCTTTGAGTCCCTATCCAAAAGGTTCACTAAGTTTATTGTAAACTATATAGTGAACAATAACCACACGCTCTCCAAATCGTTTGATGTGTATAACACGATTGAAATAAGTTTCAAGAGAGATAGTGGGAGTTTAGGGACCATGACTATTGTAGTCAATGGAGAAGTCAAATGAAGAAAGCTAAAAACTCCAAAGGGAACAAACTTTCTTTATGAAAGGATGGACATTGGAAGGGGTATTTGCAAGAAATGTCTTGCAAGTGTCAAGAACACACTTTTCGAAGGTGTTGTAAAATGTTCTTGAATAAGTTAAAAACAGTTGGTTCTTCTACTTGAATGTATGATTCTGTATTAGTAACTATGTTTTACAATCGTTGTAAAAGTGTTGCTAACAAGAAGTAGAAGATTAATGAGAGAAAAGAAAGTACTTCACATTCGGAACGTGAATCAGATATTGATCTCTGCGAAAGCAGTGCGAAAGCAGATAGTACTTACTTCCTCATATGAACTACCAAAGAAATTGGAAAAACAAAGATTGTTTTTGCATTCCAATTTTAATAAGGAACTTAATTCCATCACTATAATGTTAGGAGATGGATGAATGTTTTGTTTGACAAAACAATTGTTCTTTATGAATGATTGGATTATTGTAATCTGATTGATTGTCTCTATAGTAGAGATAATGTGGTAGTGTTAACTGTTTAGAACATAACGATGCTTAAAACCCAAAAGGTTGCAAGGTAGTGACTAATCCCACTGAGTTGTGACACCTCTAAAAGATAAATTACGAGTTGGTCATATATGGATGCTTTGGATTGTTAGATCCGGATCCGATGCCTTCTTGTTAAAATTGTATAGAGGCGAAATGTTCGAATCTTTATTCTTTTGGAAAGAAGAAAGAATCACAAAGTTATTGAGGTTAATTCACTTACATGTTAGTGGCACATGTCCACAACATAATACTACTCATGTTGGATGACATTCACCGAAGATCGCTCTCGGTTGGACTATTGTTTATTTTGAATAAATACAAGTTCGAATACTTTGCAAAAGGTTTCAAAGAATTCAAGAATGTTAGTTGATGAGTAAGACGTCTAAAGTATTTATCTCCTTAGATTTGATCCAAGGAAAGATAACACTTTAGAAAAGTTTCATTGATAGATATCAAGGAAAGAAGCATCATAAGATAATGAATTTCTCCATTGGGAGAAGAACGAACTCGAATAAGATTTAGTTCGTTGGATGTTATCAATTACCCATATATAGGATATATATTTCTAAGTCAATATGATTGTCAATTAGAAAATCTTCCAAAAACGTTTCATAACTCCATACGATGTAGTTGGAAAGAAAGACAAGTCTTAATCGTGTTAAGACTTGAGGTTATGTGCTAATAAGCAATATTTGTTATAGAACAATCTTGTGGGATATCCTTAAATAAACTTTTGGATATCACTTCTATGGACCAACTAACAAATGTTGTTTGTTGGGTAGTTCATTATAATCCTACACTAGGATTTGCCTAACATAGTGCAAATGAACGAGAGATAGAATTCAAAGAATAGGTTCTTTGAGATACAAGATGATAATCAACAAATAGAACAACCTAGTTCCCACACCACTAGCTCCAAAGTAGTCGAGAAGGATTTATAAACCGTCTTAGTTGAATGGTTCGAACTTTATGACTATGTCATGGAGTTACACCTCTTAATTCGAAAGAAATAAGAATGAAAATCCTTATGACTACATTGAGTGTATATGTGACATATACTCAAGGAAATGGTATAATACCATTTGACCCGAAATAATGAAACCTTCATGGCTAATCGGTAGCTTAAGGTGACTACAATCAACAAGATTGGTTGACTTGGAAGAAATCATTCTTGATGTAGTCTTGGTTTCTATTAATTCGAAGATTGCTAGGTACAACTAAATAGTGATTCAATGTTTAGACGTAATATGGGTTTCCGAAACCATTATCAAGATAGTCTTGATAATATGTGTCTAAAACGAGGAATCACAATACTTGTAAGTTGTAGAGATCCATCCATCATGAATCTTAGCAAGCTAGTGGGAGCTATAAGCATCTTATGAGAAAAAGATCAAATCGTTTGATTTCTCATAAAGATGTAAATGAATCTTTTGTTTACTAGGTTTACAAAAGATTAGTGGGAGTTAATCATATTCCTAAATTAGAACATATATTTGATATATTAATTTTGGAAATGAAAGGAATTCTTCTTCGTTAAAGTTATGACTTTAAACGTTCTATAATGATAGAATGTATATGGGAGACATAGTCTACATACATAGGATGGAAATCTATAATGATCGATTTCAAGATATAATTGGATTATATTGAGACCTATTGGTAGACAAAAGAAGCTAGGAAGTTTCTTATATGATGATAAACTTCAATCAGAAGGACAACTCTAGTAGGACTAGGAAGTTGCTCTTCTCAAAGGGAACATACCCTTTGACTCCCAAAGAAACATAATGCGTGACTAGAATCCTTTATGCATACGCATGAAGGCGATTTACGTATTTCATATTGTATGAAAAACACTGATATGAGTTGTACCTAGAACGGTACAAGATGATATCAGTACAAGCCCAGGATCAGAACCATGGCAACTGTCAAGTTGGTCCTTAAGTATTTAAGAAATACTAAAGGATATATTCCTCAAGAATGAGGAAGAATCAGAGTGACGCAATGGAAGCGTAAATGTATTAGATTATGAATCTAATATAGTATCTATCATTGGATGTCTCTTCATTGTGAATGAAGAGATAATAGGATATCTCTTTATTATGACTAAAGAGATATTTGGGTGGAAACATTACAAGTAATGACTTTAGTGTGTTCTACCATGAATGCAAAATATATATCGCCATATAGAAGTTTACAACAATGTTGTTTGGATGGGAAAGTTCATTTATGAACTCTCTTTTCGGTTCCAACCAGAAAGTGTCTCTAGTGTACAGACACTACGACACTAATGGGGCGATAGCTCAAGCCAGGGAATCAAGGTCTCATCAAGATCCGAACTCAAGTGAGAGACTAAACCACATGATTGAGAATCATGTATAATGGTGACGTCGTTATTCTCAAGGTTGCTTCTATGGATAACATATAGATATCCATTGTCTAGGCCTACTAATCAGCCATTTTTGAAATGAATTCAGAAGAGGTATCATCACTGATAACCAAGCTGATTGGCTCTAAGGTAATGATTGAAGGATATAATGAAGATGAGTAAGGACAATTAAATAGTTTAATTGTATGTGGCAAGGATAAATTAAAAGTTAATTAATCTAGAACGAAAGGTTCGTTTTAGGCCTTAAGTTAGTTTTGGGTTTCGGGACACAAAATGGTTTTGGTCCACAAGGCCCATAAGGTTTAAGTTGTGTGACAACTAAAACAAAATGGGCAATTAACCCACTAATGATAGGGAGGCCGGCCATACTAGAGAGGGAGTGGGTTTTGGACTTATTACAAGTTTGCCACTCCAAAGAAGGGAGGTATAAATATGACTTTATAGCTTTTTCTTCATTAGGGTTTTCTTTGAGGAAAGATGAGAGTTTTAGGCTCTCTCTTTCTCTCTAGGGAGGCCGGCCACCATGGAGGGATTTACTAGCATCTAACTCCTCCATGGTCACTCATCTTCTTCCTCAACCATCCTTGGTGTCGAAACTTAGAGGTCTCCAACTTTGGTGACTCTTGGAGAATCTTTTCAACCATCATCCTCCAAGAAATCCATGGAGCTAAGAAGCAAGGAATGAAGGCCCTCTCCTTGGGTGATTAGCCTTTGCTTATGCAAAGAGGAATCAACAAAGGTATAAGATTTCTCAACTCGCTTTGTTCTTGAGTTGAATCTTGATTCACCATTTCTACTAGGCTTTGAATTTCATGGGTAATGTTTTGTTTTGAGTGCATACAAGCATGATTCCGCCTTTAATTGTTAATTGCATGCCATAGATGTTGCTCAAATGAACATGTTTTTCACAAATTTTCCTACAGAGCCGAGCACGTAGAAGAGTAGCTTAGACCAGTAGGTCAAGACATTAGGTAGCCGAGAGCTCTGCTCCCCTAACAAGGAAAATTCAGGAAGAGGTAGAGAAGCTCTTAAACGAGTAATTGCATGATTTCCAACGCAACGATGTGGTCGATGAAGCACTAAGACGAGACATGACCAACATAAGCGAGTCATCCTTCATGGATGATACCGAGCAAGCAGAGCCTCAACGTAAGTTTAGCATGCCATATATCTTTCAAAGGAGATGGTGATCCGGAGAGGCACTTGAAGCATTACGGAAGCACAATGGTCATTTACCGGAAAAATGATGCTCTTATGTGCAAGATATTCGCCGCCACTTTGCAAGGTAAGGCGCAAGATTGGTTCCACACCTTGCAGCCACAATCCATCCAGAGTTTCGATCAAGAAAAAGTCCGACCATTTGTTCAATGTGAAGAAGAATCCAAAGGAGTCGCTCCGAGACTACGTGAAGAGGTTCAAAGCAGATAAGGGTAAAACAGTCGGATGTGACTGGATAGAAAGTGCAACCTTCCAAAAAGGACTCCTAGCAGACCACCCATTATTCAGAGAATTGATCATGAAAGAAGATCTAACTCTGGCAGACTCTTTGGCTCTGGTAAAAAAGCATGCACTTTAGGATGAGGCTAGACGAGCAAACAAGGCGCTCGAGCAGCCTCGTTAAGAGTCGACTGTGGCTCAAAAGAATGAGGACGGGAAGCAGTCCGACAAAAACAGGCAGGAGGCCAAGCGTAGGGACCAACCCACGACCAGGTAAGGCCCAACAACTAAGAACTACTTTAAATTCTTTTTCCTAATCCACCAAATCCTTCGCGACATCAAGAACGAGCCATGGTTCAAACTGTCGAAACAATTAAAGGGAGATACTTCCAACTTGAGGGCCACCAACAATTCCAAAAAGATGAAGATCCAGCAGGCTCTACTAGTTTCACAGGTCCAAGTAGTCAACACCCAACCTGGACCCATCGTTGGCTTCATCGAGCAGGATTGAGAAGGTGTCAACCTCTCACATGACGACGCACTAGTAGTATTTATCCAACTAGCTCATGCTATAGTCGACAGAATGATGATTGACAATGGAAATGCGATCAACCTACTTCAGCTCTCAGTAATTCAGAGGATGGGCCTAGAAAGCACAATCATACACCGAGCAAGGATATTCACCGGATTCAACGGGCACACCTCGACTGCCATCGGCCACATCACACTTGACGTGAAAACACCGCCAGTTGTCTCAAAGAAAATGTTCACGATCGTAAGTGACGCATCTCCCTACAATGGGATTCTTAGGAAACCTTGGTTGATCAAGCTGGATGCCATCACTTCCGTCCAGAATAAAAAAATTTGATTTCGTATCTAGGGAGGAGGAGTCGGAGAAATAAAGTCTGACCAGGCCGCATCTCAATGATGCACTGTGCAAATATTGAAGGAATAAAAAAAAAGACATTTACCCCCGTAGAGGTTACTGAGGTCTGAAAGGACGAAGAAGCTACCAAATAGCAATTACAGCAACCAAATCAAGGAAATGGTGCCCAAGTAGACGAGATAGGATGGAAACCCGAAGAAGACATCGAGGACATAATTCTTGATCCCCAGCAGCCAGAAAAGGCGGCTAGAATCAGTTCATGTTTAAGCCCAACCGAGAAGAAAGAACTCACAGCTTTTCTTAGAGAAAATTGTGATATTTTTGCATGGTCACCTTTCGACATGCCTGACATCGATCTCGAGGTAACTAGCCACAAGTTGCATGTCGACCCCGCTGTCACCATCTAAAAAAATAAGACATTTTGCACCCGAGCTAGTGGCGATCATCGAAGCAGAAATTGACAAGTTATTGGAGGCCGAATTCAGAGAAGAAGTAGCACATTCAACATGGCTTGCCAACGTTGTGTTACTCACTAAGAAAAGGAATGACAAATTGAGGGTTTTCTTAGACTACATCAACCTTAACAAAGCATGCCCAAAAGATCCTTATCTGCTTCCCCAAATCGATCCATTGGTAGATTCCACTTCTGGGAACCAGCTACTCAGCTTCTTGCATACTCCAGCTACAACCAAATAGCCATGTACGAGCCTAACAAGGAGAAAACCGTGTTCGTGATCGAGAGAGGCACCTACTGCTACTAGGTTATGCCCTTTGGCCTCAAGAATGCGGGAGCCACTTACCAAAGGTTAGTAAACATGATGTTCAAGAAGCAAATTAGAGTAACCATGGAGGTCTATGTCGACGACATCATGGTGAAGGGAAAGCAGTGGTTAGACCACATTAGCAACTTGGCAGAAACTTTCAACATCCTTAGAAAGTACAAGATAAAGCTCAATCTTACCAAATGCACATTTGGATTATCTTCAGGTAGATTCTTAGGGTACCTAGTAACCCAATGAGGAATCGAGGCACATCCCAAACAAATCTGAGCGATCCTAGAGATGAAATCTCCAACTACCTTAAAGGGGATCCAAAGTTTGACTAGACAAGCAGCCGCCCTCAACCACTTTTTTTCGTGGTCCACCGATCAATGCAAGCTTTTTTTCAAGGCCATCAAGATGGCACAACGAGACAAATGGGATGACGAGTGCGAAAAAGCTTTCCAAGATCTGAAGAAGTATCTTACATTACCTCCCTTACTATCCAAGCCGGAAGCAGTGGATGACCTATAGATCTACTTGGCAGTCTCAGAAGTAACAGTGAGCTCTGCCCTCATAAAGCTTTTCTCGATGAGGAAACTAGATACCCGAAGATCAGAAAGTTAATTTTGGTGTTAGTTGTTGCAGCTCGGAAACTTAGACCATACTTTTAAGCTTATACAGTCATCGTCATGACTCAATATCCTCTACGATCAATCCTATATGGTCCAGATGCTTCTCAACAATTGATGAAATGGGCGTTGGAACTTGGCCAATACAGTTTAGTTTTCTGACCCCGCACAGTGATAAAGGCCCGAGCCTTAGTGAACTTCATAGTAGAATTCACGCCTAGCCTAGGAGACGCAACAGAGCAGCCCCACGACACCCCAGAGGCAACCGAGCACACCTTAGCCGCGCCTGCTTCCCCCAACGAAGACTTCTGGCGTTTGCATGTCGATGACGTATCCAACTACAAAGGCTTGGGAGCATGCGTGGTTCTTATCACCCTAGAAGGTTCAATGCTTGAGTAGGCGATCACTTTGAGCTTCAAAGCATCCAACAATGAAGCAGATTACGAGGCCCTACTAGCAGGCATTCGAATGGAAAAAGACTTGGCGGTGAAAAAGCTCGCAATTCATTCCGATTTCCATCTAATCACCAGCCAGACTACTAGGGAATACACGGTAAAATATCCGAGGATGGCGCAATACCTAGAGAAGGTATGCAACTTGAAGCATTTCAGATTTACACTCTTACTCAAGTTCCGCAGGCAGACAACACCCACGCGGACATGTTAGCCGGCCTAGGCTCCACCCTCGACCACCAACTCAAATGCTTTATTCCGGTGGAGTATCTAGACAAGCTAAACATAGAGCCGGAGCCAGCAGCTGAAGTGTCACATGTTAGTGCAACTCCCAAAAGGCAGCAGGCTACTTCATGTGGAACGACATTCTCGTCTGAAGATTCCACACCGGACCATATCTCTGTTGCCTAGTATCTCCCGATGACCTAAAAGTTCTAAGCTCAATCCACAAAGGCATTTGTGAAAATCACTCCGAAGGCCGATCCTTAACACATAAGGCTCTTAACGCAGGCTACAACTGGCCTACCATGCACCAAGATGCTAAAAAGTTAGTACAAAAGTGCGACCGCTGGCAACGCTACAAGCCGGTAGCAGCACTTCTTGCTAGCGAACTACACCAGCAGATAAGTCATTGGCCATTCATGTAGTAGACAATCGACCTGGTAGGGCTAATGTCGTCCGCTACTTGGGCTGAGGAATGATGATTATGACAACTGATTACCTCACCAAATGGGTAGAAGCAGAGCCCATGACAACCACAACTCAGACGAACATGAAACGTTTCATATGGAAAACATCATTTGTCAATTTGGCATCCCTTAGTCCATCGTCACCGACAACGGCAAGCAGTTCATGGGCAAAGATTTGGCGAAGTTCTTCCCAAAGTGTGGCATTAAGCAGCACATGTCCACGCCAAGATATCCTTAAGGCAATGGGAAGGCTGAAGCATCCCTGAATGTCTATAGGCATATCGCACCACTAAAAGACGAGTAACTTGTAAGATTCCTTTCTTTTTGGCATTTGGTTCAAAAGTAATCATTCCTCCCAATATCATCCTGCCAAGTATCAGAACTCTATTGCCAAACATTAAGTAGAACAGTAAGGAGATGGCCACAAGCTTATATCTAGCAGAGAAAAAGCGCGAGCAGACCATCACCCACATCACAGCTTACCAGTAACAACTCATTTTCAACTATAACAAAATGACCAAGATCTGGCAGTTTTAACCTGGAGATCTAGTCCTAAGGTAAGCCTTCATCACTGCTCGCAGAGAAGGCTCCAAAAAGATAGATCCCATCTGGGATGGTCCGTGCACGATCACCAGAGTAGGTGGCAAGGGTAATTACACTCTTGCCACCATGAACGACAGAGAGTTCGAAAAACAATGGAATGCCTACAATCTGTGGAAATACCATGTGTGACCTTCTGTTACATCAAAGCCCGAAGAACTTACGCAGCTTAACGAGTACCACCTCGCAAAACAAGGATTATCCAATTGTTATGCAATCCCTACTTTACAGCTAAGTTTTCGTTCGTTTCACTTGTTTTTCAATGAGGAACTTAGAAGTAATTTACAACTTGGCTCGACTACATGTCTACAACAACTGATCACCCTTACACTTCAAACTAAGACCGCCCCCTTCTTAGGGACTCATTGTAGGAATTACACCCCATGAGAGACTAACCATGCTCTCTAGTGCGAGAGGGTAAACCAATTTCCTAACACCCATATGGGTCTGCTCTCCAAAGCGGGAGAATAAACTCTACACTCTGAATATCCAAATGTGGATGAACCAGGTTGCCCTAGTATAACTAGATTCACGATGGCTTGCAGCGGGATTCCTAGAAGTAGCCATAATGGCCTTTTTCAAAGCTTAGCTAACTGAAGGATTTTGGGTCTCTTGTCCTAATCCAGGGGGAATTGGGCCCTAGAGACGGAAGGGGAACATAATTCAGTACGCCCTATGGACTGCTGCCCTGGAACCCTAAAGCTAATACCGAGTGCACTAAGGTTGCCTACAGTTTCCTGAAGATTGCCTACGGCTTACCCTTCGAGCAGTAAAGCCGCGCTAGACTTATACAACCGCATATTCTTATGAAAGGTTAAACAAGCTAGCTTGCATATATGAAGCTTTATCCACTGCCAACATGCTACGTAGTTGATAAGCTTCACATTTTCCAAGCTCGAAACAACCTGCACCAAGTCCTAAAGTGTTGTGATACTTGCTACGCAACTTACAGAATAGGAAAAAACCAAGGTTAATAGTCTAGTGGTCACGCAGACTTGTCTGCTTCTATAAGTAAGGCGTCTGGCTGCCAACCCTATGGCTAACAACTTTGCAAAGTTCTACACCAACACCTACGGCAGCATAGGCTACGCGGGCCTGTCTACGTGTAGAAAAGTAGCACGCCTGCCACTGGTCTATAAAGTATAAAGGTTAGGGCATGAACAAAAGAAGCGAAGATGAAGAAAAGAGAAGGAAACAAGTTTATTAAATTTTCTAGCAAAATTGATAAACAACTAGCAAAAAAGACCGAAGAAGTTCAAGCAAAGCAAAAACCACAAGGAAAATAAAGAAAATCCTGAAAGCTACCTAGAAGATTACTCTTCAGCAGCTTGGACATCCCACGACTACTCGGTCACCACACCTTTAGCAGTCGCGACGCTCTCAGCAGCGGCACCATCATGTGCTTCACCCCCAGTTGCCCAGCCTGGGCACTAGCCTCTCCAACTGCTTCACCAATAGAAGACTTAAAAGTAAAGCCGAGCAAGTTTTCCGGACAAATAGAGAAGGTCTCGAAGTCTTTACCAGAAAACTCAAAGTCAGACGGTCGTCCAAATAAATGGTCTACATAACCCAGCTTGTAGAAATTAGCTTGACTCTGAGTAAACGAAGCCTTGAACCCAGCCTTGAACCCTTCAACTGCTCATTCTCCTCGAGAAGACAAGTATGGACCCGTTTCATCATAGAGTTCCAACACTTGAGGCTCAAGCCTATCAACAACCTTCTTGAAGTGGATCACTTGGTTGTAAGCAGCGATAAGTTCTTAATCCTTTGTGTAAGCAGCGGAGTGGAGCTCAGAGACAACATGCTCAACGTCTTGAATTTGAGGTATGTAACACTTGATCTCCTTCTTTGCACTTTCATACTTTACTTGGATCGCGTCAAGCCTTGTTTTCAAATCCAAGATCTCTTGGCGAGTCATCTCAAGTTGTAGAGAAGTGGAGGGCAGAGATATTAGACCTCTTTAAAGCAGCAAGCTCATATTCCAACTTCTTGACTTTCTCGGTCAAGGAATATGTTTCGGCTGCCACAGTTCTTGCCACTCCTTGGCAGCCTTTGTATCCTCTTGATCAAGGAACATAGACTCAGCTGCTAGAATCACCATTTTTCGCATCATGGCCAGCAGAGCGGTCCTCCTATACTCGGTCAAATGTTTCGCGAATAAACTTGGGCCAACAACCCCTTTGACACCATCGACAAATTTGGCTCATACATCCATGTCCTCGAGCAATTTTGGTCTCAAAAGCGCATAAATCTCATCAGCTTCCCCTGAAAACAGACTTGGTGGATTTATCACAACTGCCCGTACAAGCAGTTTCCTTATTCTCAGTAGACAAGTTGGTCTGAGTAGTAGAGGGAATGGGTTTTGACACCTCTTTAGCAGGCAGAGGCACCTTGTCACTCTTCATAGTAGCAAGCTTCTCTAAAGGTGAACCATATTGTGCCCCAGACGGGCGTTTTGGCATAAATTTCAGCATTTGAGGCATGGAGAAACTTCTACACCGAACAATCTTATCAGCAATCGAACTAGCCACCTTTGGAACGATAGGCATCACCAGCACATATCTAGCAGTTTTATCCTTCTCACCCTTGGGAGAAGTCAAGTCAATCACAAGCTTGGGGGCAGCCGGTGAACCTTCACGAGCAATGGAAGAAGGCTTCGACTGTTTCTCAGCTGGCATCTCTTAAGCAGGCGGCGAAGGTCACTTTTTCCGACCTTCACTTACAGCGGGCTCCACGACGGCGATCGGACGAGCTAATGATTCTGCTTTGATTTGCTTTATCTCCTCTCTTGGGGACAACCTACCTTTCTCCCTACGAATAGGAAAAAGCAGCCAACACCACTTATAATACTCGGAAGGGATACCTAGAGCGACATGCAATTTCTTCTTATCCAGAGAAGTCTTAGGAGTTGAACCAAACTCCGAATCTACAAAAGTAGTGGGAGATAATCATAAAATTAGAGAGCAGTTTAGCTCAAATACAAAGCGACCGAGAGGTTAAGCAGCCTACTTACCATATATGAAAATTGTTGGAACACATAGTGATGAGTCAATATTATATTATATATTTTACCCTATTTTTAGTATAATTTGGTGATTATTTTGGTAGAATTTTGATACTTTGCTTTGTATTTTCAATATAGGACATTCGACTTCCTCTGGAGCAAAACATGACCAAACGGACGAATTTTGAAGTGATTCAAATTGGAAAACGTTCGTGTGTCTCATGGCTTGTTGCTATCAAAATTTGGGATTTTTCTACCAAGCGATTATTTTCTGGCGATTTATTGAAGAAGCAGTGCGCGTTGCTGAAAAGTGACGTTTCTGGGCTAATACTGCGTTTTTGGAGCCCAAGATGACCTCAGATGGATTTGTGGCTTTCTGGAGAAGTGTTCAGAATAATCCAAGCTTTAAATCCAGCTATTTTGGGCCAGTTTTGGAGCTGAATTTGGTCCAAAACGTGGCTGTGCAGAATTTTGGGCGAATTTCCCAAGTCAATTAGGATTATGTTTCCTATTTTATTTCAATTTATTATGTTTCCTAATTTTATTCTAAGACCCTTAGGGTTTATTTTGTACTATTATAAATAAGTTTTTTAGCCATTAGGTTAAAGGAGGGGGGTGGGAGAACATATGCAACTTTTGGAGGAGCTTTTGTGCAAAGCTTAGAGATTTTCAGACTTTATTCTACAAGGTGTTTTCATTCTTTTTCTAGTTTAATATAATTATGTTGATTTTAATTATAAATATGAGTAGCTAATTTTCTTTTGCTAGGGTGAGGTCATGATCCCTAGCAAGAATATGTAGTCTCTTTCTGATTTTCTTATGAATTTATGCATGCAAGTTTTGGATTGTTATTCACTGTGCTTTGAACTATCTATTTGTCTTAGTGATTCGAGACCATTAGGATATTTAGAAAAGTAATTTGATGCAATTTTGGCGGAGGCTGTCCCTAAAATTGGCTAAGGCTTCTTGTGGTTAACATGTGTAACTACTTAGGATGGACGACACGTCTTAGGAGTTATATGGTTTTTCAAAAGGTTTTCACAAAACTTAATGAGTCTTGCATGTTTATATTCGATCTGGACGCCACGGACGGGTTGCATGTTAGATATACGTTCTATGTTGGGGTCCCAAGTAGGGCATACTTCAGGAAAACCAAACCTTCAAATATGCATGTGTAAGTCATAAGGAATTAGGAGAACTACATAGGATTGTTAGGGTGACGGCGGAACCCTAGTATTTCTTCATTTGAATTCTAAAAATCGTTTCTTTTTGCTTTCTTTAAAAATTGCGGATTTTAATTAGCCTTTCTTAATTTAGGTAATTAAATCACCCTTTTCCAATATTTGTTTCTAAATAATTGACTAAGATTTTGGTTTAGCATTAATTGTTTTAAATAATCCCAGCGGAAAACGACCTTGCTTGAGCCGTTTATACTACAACAACCTTGTTCTCTTGCAAGTATTTTGTGTGTTTTTATCTCTACTTTTGTAGTTGGTAAAAATCCTATCACATAGCTCGAGGGAAGAATCAGACTCCTACTCTTCACTTATCTTCAAAGTCTCATTGGCCCAGTCATGGTATCCCTTGCTCGAATGATCGAAAAGCCTATGACGAGATCGCAGTTGCCCAACTTCCTCGATGTGGCCTATGTCAAAAAAGTACCAAAATTCATTGACGGTTAGATCTAAGTCGAAGAATTGGCTTAGATTGAGGAATCCCACCATCACACGGATCGCATTCAGAAAGCATTGAGCGGGGGCACACTTCATAGAGCAAAGTACTTCTTGGAAGAAGCGAGGCATGGGAAAAGTAAGTCCTAACACAAAGTAGTTGGGGTGGAACTTGATAGCCCTTTGAGCCCCACCACATGACTCACGACTGCTACCATCCTTGACATGCTTCACATGCACTCCCGACGAAATAGCATGCATGTACGCCTCAAGGAAGTCTCTAAACAAATCATCAGAGCTAATTCTGAAGTAAGCAGCCTTGAACTAGCCAACCTTGCTCAAAGATCCTTCTTGACGATACAATGGCGGCACCCCATCATCATTCTTATGGCTCGAGGAAGACATGCTCGAAGAAATTTTACAAAAATGTGAAGAAAAGTCGTTACAGCTGCCTAAAAAAAAAGTAGAGCAACTCTCGGCCTCTCTCCCTTTTCCCATAAGCACGGACCCGAGCCCAGCCACACAAAAAAAAAAAAAAAAAGCAAAGAAATGTGAGGTAGGTCTCGGCCCAACTAGGTGGCCCGCTGCTTACCATTTCTTCTCTCATGCACGGGCCCAAGCCTAGCATGCAAAAAAATAAAATAAATAAATAAATAAAATGAAGGCCCAAGTCCCAGGTAGCTAAAGATGGCCCTTCCAGCAGCACTAAGTCCGAGACTTCCAAGATGTCTAGGAAATCGAAGAGCGAAAATACTCTAGTGAAACCAAGGAAATGGAGAGAAATTTCCTTTTCCTCATCTCTTTTTGATGTTCTGCGATCACTTAATAACTGCACTTTCAATTGTTGAAAAAGCTTCTGACAAGGAATTGCCTCTTGCCAGTCCTACCCGTAGAACAATGGGGTGCTCGAGCCTCTGCATCTTCCGATACTCTCCAGCCTCTGAAATACATGGACATTACCGGTGTGAGTGACGAGGGGCGAAGTACTAGTGATGCTTCTGATGGAGAGGTAGCGGGTAAAGATTTGGAAGTTGCAAAGAGTAGCAACGCTAGTGATGAGTCTGACCTGGGAAGTGAAGGGCATCATCTAGCATCCCTTGGGGAAGGCGTGGATGAAGATGCAATGAGGAAGAATTAAGTGACGAGAGCGGTAGTAAAATGGTTGGTGGCGATGATGTGAACTTTGATTAAGCTGATGGTTTCCTTAACGACAATGGTCGAACAAGTGTAGAGAACATAGAGGTACTCATTTTTTCCCTACGAATGTCAATCTTTGTGTAGATTCTGTCACTGCATGTATATTTCATCTCCTGGTATTCTTACAATTGCTTGTTCGCAAGAATTTGCATGTGTGCACAAAGTGACTGATCTTCACTTAGCACGTTTGCCTACATTATCGAATGTGTGTATGTATAAACATGCTGGCATGTTGAGATCCTTCCTTGGGTATACTTAGTGATCCATGGCACTCCATGCCTCTCCTTGTAGGCGAATGTTGATGTTCCAAATGTAGTAGTTCCTTTGTCTGTGCATGTGGAAAGTACTACGGCAAGTGTCCTTCACGTTAGTGTTGATGTTTCAAAGGCCTTGGTGGGCGTCCAAGCCCCCAGTGGTATTCTTCCTAAACTTATGACTTTCCCAGAGGAAACTATAGAGGGTGATGGTATGAACGGTGCTCAAATTTTGGGGGTCACACTTTTTCCTGAGGAGCAAGCTTTCATCGAGGAATGGGTCACTACTACAATATTAGCTTTAGCTGGCGGATGATGGTGGCGGATATTAGAAAACTCCTGTCGGATAAATAAAATCCGACACATCATTTAATTAGTGACGGATATTAGAAAAATTCTGTCGGTTATATCCGACATAAATTCCTGGCGGATATTTACAGGCGGATATAACAAAAATACTGTCGGTTATAACCGACAGGATTTTTGAATCTTTTTTTTAAATATTTTTGACAGATTTTGACGGTTTTAAGTCAATGGTGGCGGTTATAACCGACAAAAATGAAAATTTTATTATTTTAAAATGTTATATTTTAAGTCGATGTGCTTTGCTTGCTATTAATGGGCTGGCAAGAAAATCAGCACGCGCCTGTGATTGAATAATTTAAGCTTTGGGAGTTAGCGTGATCCTCCACCACCCTACTTAAATATATGGTTCCAGAATAATCTAAATAAGCTGTTGCTTAGCAGGATCTTGTGCCGATCATTTACATAAATAAGCACATGATTTTAATATGGGCTATAGCTATATTATTGTTTTTCAAGTATCTTAAATCTCACATTAACATTCACATTCACATTCACATATATCTACACTAAATGCTGGTTTGAAAGTGTTTTAAAATAACTGAAAGCATTTTTAATGAAAATTTTGATAAAAATAAATAAATAAACACATATTTTTAATTTTTTTTCCACTCATGATCCTAAAGTCTAATGAACCCAATTTGTGAGATCCCACATCGCCCAGGGGAGTGATCCTTATATGTATATTCCCATCCCTATCTAGCACGAGGCCTTTTGGGAGCTCACTGGCTTCGGGTTCCGTAGGAACTTCGAAGTTAAGCGAGTAGCGCGCGAGAGCACTCCCATGATGGGTGACCCATTGGGAAGTTCTCGTGTGAGTTCCCAGAAACAAAACCGTGAGGGCGTAGTCGGGGCCCAAAGCGGACAATATCGTGCTACGGTGGTGGAGCGGGCCCGGAATGTGGTGGACCCCGGGTCGGGTTGTGACACAATTCCCACGAGCCATAAATTTTCTAAGAGAATAATAACAACATACTACAATTTGAAGCTCTATCATTTTTGTAATAAGGATTATGCTCCCTCACAGGCAAGCAACAAGATACAAAGAAATTCAAACAATTTTTTTCAATGCGTCACAAAGCACATTGTCTGGCACATAA
The DNA here is from genome assembly GCA_036320875.1 of Cotoneaster glaucophyllus. Taxonomy (NCBI): domain Eukaryota; kingdom Viridiplantae; phylum Streptophyta; class Magnoliopsida; order Rosales; family Rosaceae; genus Cotoneaster; species Cotoneaster glaucophyllus. Next base: position 37,069,595 of record CM070073.1, read on the forward strand.
AAACACATGAACATCTAGTGTACTCTATCATGTCTGATTTTATTATTTTAAAATTTTATTATGATTAAAAATAAATAAATAAATAAACACATGTTTTAAATATTTTTTATACTTCCATTAAGTATAAAATACGATTTATCCACTAGTGTAAATATTTTAAATTGAAGATCGAATTCATTCATTGCATTCTTATAGGGTCGAGGAGTGTAGCTGCAAAAAATCATCAAAATCGAAGCTAAAATAACCGTTAAATTGTGATTTTTCGTTTATAACCATCGAAAACTTTTGTTCTGTTACCGAATCTTTGAATATTTGTTTTTTGCGATTTTTTACGTATGCGATCTTGGAGTGTGTACAAATAAGTTTGACGGTTGGATCGTTGAAAAAAATTTCGTAGAATGCGTATCGCATCAAAACGGTAGATTAAACCAACACTTCGAGTTAATGTTATACTTCCTCATCAAGTATAAAATAAGATTTGTGGTATCCATTAGTGTAAACATTTTAAATTGAAGATCGAATTCATTCAATGCATTCTTATAGGGTTGAGGAGTGTAGCTGTAAAAAATCATCAAAATCGGAGGTAAAGTAACCGTTAAATTGTGATTTTTCGTTTATAACCGTCGAAAACTTTTGTTCTGTTACCTAATCTCTTAATGTTTGTTTTTTGTGATTTTTTACGTATGAGATCTCGGAGTGCGTACAAACAAGTTTGACGGTTGGATCGTTGAAAAACACTTCGTAGAATGCGTATCGCATCAAAACGATAGATTAAACAAACACTTAGAGTTAGTGTTATACTTCCATTAAGTATAAAATATGATTTTTGTATTATGCACTATTGTAAATATTTTAAATTGAAGATCAAATTTATTCATTACATTCTTATAGGGTCGATGAGTGTAGTTGTTAAAAATCATTAAAATCGGAGCTAAAATAACCGTTAAATTGTGATGTTTTGTTTATAACCGTCGAAATTTTTTGTTTCGTTACGTAATGTTTGAATCTTTATTTTTTACGATTTTTTACGATTTTTTACGTATGAAATCTCGGAGTATTAGCAAATAAGTTTGACGGTTGGATCATTGAAAAAAGTTTCGTAGAATGCATATCGCGTCAAAACGGTAGATTAAACAAACACTTAGAGTTAATATTATACTTCCATTAAGTATAAAATAAGATTTGTGGTATCCACTATTGTAAATATTTTAAATTGAAGATCGAATTCATTCCATGCATTCTTATAGGGTCGAGGAGTGTAGCTGTAAAAAAATCATTAAAATCGGAGCTAAAGTAACCGTTAAATTGTTATTTTATTTTATATATTAAACCCAACAATTTTTTATTTAATTTTTAAAACATATTTTATTTAAATACATATTATTTATTTATTTATTAAACTAAACAATTATTATTTTATTTTTTAAATCGTAACAAATTTTTGGGGGGAATTTAAAATTTTGGGGGAAAATTTAAAATTTTCGGTGGGAATTTTGGAGCCATTTTTGCCGCTATTTTGATTTTGTCGGTTATAACCAACATTAATGAAATGTTTATGTCGGTTTTTATTTTTAAAAAATGTTTCTGTCGGTTTTAACCGACAGTAATGAAATTTTTCAAAATAAAACCCCTCCATCTCATTTTCTCCTCTCCTCATTTCCTTCTTTTTCTATTCTCTTCTCATTTACTTCCAATTCGAATATGGTGAAGAAGAAGGTAAATCTCTTTCTCTCTGTGTCTCTCTCTCTTTCTATGTCTCTCTCTCCCCCATCTGTCTCTCTCTCTGACTTGAAGAATTTTGTGTTGTTTATTTCAGTGGGTTGGATGCTGTTGGTGGTGGTGCTACGAGCGGATGTCGTCGCTCAGAACGGTTAGCACAGCATTATGGTGCTGATCTGCAACCCAGATGCGGAGGTGGAGCATAAGAGCAGGAGATAACCCAGAAAGGGTTTGCCCTTGCTGAAAAGGAATTTACAGAAGAGGAGTACAGGAAAAAGGTTGAAGATGCAAAGAAAAGGGAGGACGCTTTAGAAAATGATTTAGCAAACATGTGGGTGCTGGTCTCAAAATTAAAGAAAGAGGGCGGGTCTATCCCAGAGATAACACACAGAAGAAAGGCATAATGATGTGATAGAAAATAGTAATGGTCCAAAAGCAACTGTGAATGAGAGTGCCTCCATAAAGAGACAAGTTTTGGATGCTTCAAAATCCGCTGATGATGAAAGTCCTAAGGAAGAACCTCTTGTTCTTCACCTTAAGGTAACCTGAGAATCTGCATTCTCTTTTGAAATAAATGTTCTAGGATTGTTTCAGTATTCCTCTATGATTTAGATTGGGGACGTTAAAAGGCTATCGGTTCTGTTTTAAGGTTCCTTTAGTTTTGTAAAACCAACAAGACAAAAGCACAGTTATGTTTGAATGGCGCTGAGGACATGAAAAAGAAGAGTCAATTGGTACTTTAATTTTAGGGCGTTGCTTTCTTAGGTCATAGGTTTGGTTTGGAAACATTTTTGCAGAGATTGTGTCCACTTAAAAAGCTTGGCTGAATCCAAATGGTTCTGTTTCATATGCTTGGCTGTACTATGTATGTACAGATCTTTCGATGAATTAACGATGTAGTCATATGCTTATTAGTGTGAGGGGTCAAACATTTTTTTGTTCTTGTGAAAAGCAGTGGACTTGAATGGTAGAGGAACAAGATCTATACCTGGGGAAACGGAGCTCCAACAGTACGCCTGCGAGGTGTTCGTTAAAATACCACAAAGAAAATTTTCACCACCGGAGAAAGCAGCCATCGCCGGAATGTTGCTGAAAGAGGTGAAGGACAAGGATGACGCCGAAGACGACGTCGATGGAGAGCTGTTGAACCCCCAACAAACCACGTCCTGCTTGCCGCTAGTGTCTATGGCGCAAAAGAAGCCATCTTTGTAGAAATTTTTTTTTTATTATTAATATATTTTCTGTCGGTTTTAGCCGACAAGATTTCTTTTATTTATTCTTACTAATTAACTCTTTGTCGGTTATAGCCGACAGAATTTCTGGCGGTTTTTGTACTTTCTGTCGGTTTTATCCGACACAAATTTCCTTATTTAATTATTATAAATATATATCCTGTCGGTTATATCCGACAGGATTTCTGTCGGTTTTATAGTATTTTCTGTCGGAAAATTCATTTCCTGACGCTGGCAAATCTGTCGCTTATTATATCCGCCACTGCATCCATTTTTTGTCGGATTTTGCTTAAAATCCGACATTAATTTACATTTTTTGTCGGTTTTTGAACCGCCAGTTATAGATAATTTTGTAGTAGTGGGTGTCCTGGCACCAGGCCTTTAACACTCTCAATGAGAGCATCAGGAACGATACTAGAGTGTTGAGTTCTATTGAGGAGTTGCATCTGTTGGAAATGTGCCCTAAAACCAATCATATGATGATACTTTATAGACATTTCACATGTTAAACTAATCTAGTTTAATATAAAGGGCAAAAATTATTGTTTTGAGTCGTCGCATATAAATGTTATATGCTTAAACAATAAGTCCAAGGAATATGTAATTGGGAGAATGTGATCTAAAGTAGTGAGATTCATGAGACCATTCTCTTTCGTATACATATCCTAAACAGTCCTAATCATAGGATTGCCAATTGGGCATTGACAGTCTGTTAAGATCAGTACGTGCTATGTTTTCTCTTTAGGGAGAGTGACTAGTCTCGAGTCATTGGTGTGACTGACACTAAGACAAGCATGGAGGTGCTCAATAGAGAATGAGTCCACTGAATGAGATCAACAAGGAGTTCTTATATTCATGTCACACGAGAACTTATGGTTGGGATAATGCAAAGTAGTCATTTGACCTGAGGCATTATAGTTGTCTTGTGGTTAGGTCCTTGATCTTTGACTATGTCAAAGTCACTCTGTCAAAGGGTGTCCACGACATAGTTGGGGTTAAGCCACTTAGCCATGGAGGCAAGTGAATGAGCAACAAAAGATCTCTAACCTTCAAACCGTCTGAGGGAGAATACTCCATGATATGATTAAGAATCTCTGGCCAAAGTAAGTCATTCCAAATCACATTCAAGTTAATCATATAAGTAAGAGAATCACATTGGATAGTAGACATGAATAAACTATCAAACCAAACAATGTGGTCAAGAGTATTGTATTAGAAAAAGATCGTATTGCATTGTAATCCCAAGTTGAATAGGTTCTTCACCTCTTCTGATTAGCTTGGGTAGCCATGACATACTACTAGGTGTCACTCATGGTTTGTGAAAGCCCTAAAGGTGTATAATCGCTAAAGGGAGAATTGAAAGTAAGTTTCAATTCATAATCAATTTGAAGAGTTCTAATCGTCCACTGCCTCACTAAAAGGAACCTAATGGATCCCACACCGTGTAAGGTAATGTTTGAAGGATTTAATGGAGATGAGTAAGGACAATTAAATGGTTTAATTGTTTATGGCAAGGATTAATTAATATGTTAATTAATCAAACGAATACGTTCATTTTAAACCTTGAGTTAGTGTTGGGCCTTAAAGCCCAATGGGCTTCGAATCGTCTAGCCCATTAGCATAAGTTGTATGACAACTTAACAACCAAAATTCAAGAAGCCCAAAACAGCCCAAAGGCTTTGGAAAAATCAGCCATAGAGAGAGGAAGGGCGTTTTGGTCCAATATGCACAAAAGAGTTGAAAGCATAGAAGGGGTTTCTAAGCTCCATCCTCGTTAGTGAAATTCTAAGGATGAAAAGTGAGACCAACTCTCTCTCTTTTCTCTCTAGAATAGCCGGCCACCATGCGAGAATTTATTAGCATCTAATTTTTCCATGGTCACTCATCTTCTTCCTCAACCATCCTTGGTGTCGAAACATAGAGGTCTCCAACTTTGGGGACTTTTGGAGAAACCAATTCTTCCATCCATATCCAAGAAGACATGGAGCCAAGAAGCAAAGTTCCTCCATCCACATCCATGGAGCCAAGAAGCAAGGTGACAAAGGAAAGAAGGCCCTCACATGGGTGATTAACCTTTGCTAAGCAAAGAGGTGCTTCAAAGGTTCAAAGAAATCTCAACTCTTTCTCTTAGATCTTGAGTTGAGTCTTGGTTCACCATAACTACCAGGCTTTGAATTTCATGGGTAAAGTTTTGTTTTTGAGTACATACAAGCATGATTCCGCTTTTAATTGTTAATTGCATGCATAGATGTTGCTCAAATGAACTAGTTTTCACAAATATTTCCTTCAGCTTCCTCAAGGCAAGGCCTTTACTTCCCATGTCAATTTTAAGGATACAAAGGTCTGCTTTGGGTTAGTAGACATCCTGAGCAGGTTCTTTGAGGGAGTTGGTGATGTAGATGCACGCTTAATAAGCTTATCCGCTTATATGCGCGAGATGGTGTTTGAAAAGCTTGGAGTATTGCTTTATGACAGCACACCCCTCGCATGGACGTCTCAGATCATAGGATACTGTGCTGGCGAGATATGATTAATGACATAGCAGCCTTGGGTGTGCCAGTGAGCTCCCTCATTGAGAGTCTAGAAAAGTCTCGTGATACCATGTTCGGGCTTCGCCTTGAGAAGTGCAAAGGAATTATGGACCAATATGTCAAGGTGAGTGAGTTGGAATGTGTCGTCGAGTTGCGGTGCAAGGAATTGAAGGCTGAGAGACTTAAATTGAAGAGGTTGGTCTGCGGGAGTTCAAAAGAAATAGCAGCCTACCTTTAACTCGCAGCCGACCAATTGTGTGCCGACACCCCCAATGGTTCTTTCGAAGGTAACTCACCATGCTCAATATCTTTTCTTTCCTAAGTGGTGTATTTTGCTTAGTTGCATGTGCTCTCTTTTTATTGGCAAAGCATTAACCTTAAGACATTTGAAGTAGGGATCTTGTGAAGACCTTGCCTATTTCTTTTCTTTAATTTGGGTGCAATTTCCTTCTAGATAACTTGGTTTGTTTCCTTTGAACAATGGCCAAGAGACTTCCTATACTTCTATCTTCTTTTTGCTTCGACCATGAAGTTTTGATGTCGTCATTTGGCATGATGCTTTAGAATTTTTTGAATTAGCAATGATGATGGTATTTTAATTCACGTGCAATGGAATTCTTGTCACATGGAACTCTGATAAGTTTTGAGATACAAGTTTGAACTCAGACTTGTTTTCCTAGGCACGGACGGTAGACTCTGCCAATTAGTGCCTTGGTAATGAGCTTCTTTAGGGAAACCAGAGAATGCCATAGCCTCCGTAGGGAAGCGGAGCACGTTAGGAAAACTTATTTTACTAACCTTTTGCTTGGGATGTGGGGAAAAGATAGACTTGTCCTTGTGTGAGCCTTCAAGCTTGCTTTAGCAGCGCAATTCAAATGGTCTCTTAAACAATTAGATGTGAAAAAATCATTTTTGCATGGACTCCTTCAAGAAGAAGTTTATATGGAACAACCTTCAGATTTCTAGAGTTCAAATTGACCATCCAATTATATTTGCAAGCTTCAAAAGTCGTTGTATGGACTCAAAGAAGCTCGCAGAGCTTGGAATGAGAGATTCACAAGTTTTTTGCTAGGATTGGGCTTTAAAGCCTCATAAGCTAATCCATTTCTATTTGTTCAACATTCAGCACAAGAAATTGTAGTACTCTTACTTTATGTTGATGATGTGATATTAACTAATAGTTATCCTCAGGTGATTTCCAAAGTCCTTAAAATCTGACAACAAAGTTTGAAATGAAGGATTTTGGCACTTTACATTACTTTTTGGGATTACAGATTAGTTACATCTCGGAAGGGTTATTTGTATCTCAATCAAAATATATGAAAGATTTGGCCGAAAAAGTGGATCTTTAAGACTATAAACCATGTGCCACTCATTGCCTTCCTTATCACAGACTGCTTAAAGATGATGGAAAACCATATCATAGTCCTGAACAATATAGAAGTATTATTGGGGTATTGCAATACCTCACATTGACAAGGCTTGACATAGCCTTTTCAGTAAATCAAGTAAGTCAATTCACGCATAATCTAATGGAGCCACATATAGCCTCATGTGATTTCAATAAAAAGAATCATCAGGTACCTCAAAGGCACTTTAGAGTATGGAATCCACTTCAAACCAGGACCACTGTATATTCAATCATATAGAGATGTAGATTGGGCTAGAGATCGCAATGACAAAAGATCAACTTCGAGTTTTGTCGTATTCCTTAGTTCAAATCATATCTCATGGGCTTCAAAAAAGAAGCATACTATCTCTAGGTCCTCAACAAAAGTTAAATAGAGCACTTGCCATCATAGCTACAAAACATGCTTGGATAACACAACTCTTATGTGGTTTCTATATTCCAATTACACTTCCTTCCATGATACATTGTGAAAATGTTTCAGCCATAGTTCGATCCACAAACCCCAATGTTTCATGCAAAATCAAAGAACAGTAAAATAGATTACCATTTTGTCAAAGAGAGAGTTACTCGAGGAGAACTTCATTAAAGTTTAAGTCATTTTCATAAATAAAGTTATAGGATGGTTTTTAGTTAAAATAAACTTAGCTCAAACCCTTTTTATTAAAGCTCCTTAAACTAAAAGCATTTGATATTTTGTAGTAAAATGTTGTGTTGAAAGTAATATTTATGTGCCATGTAGATATAAATTTGTAGTACTCAATGAAACTAATGTAGTCATTCTTGAATCAAAAGGAACTTATGGATTTAGATGTTAATATTTAGTAATTTCGTATGAAATTTTTTATTTGAAGTCTACAATGTTTTTTATGGGTGCAAATAGGTCGGGTCGGGTAACCCGTTAATTTTAACAGGTTGGATTGAGGTTTGAATTCTTAAACCTGTTAACATAATTCAAGTACCATGATACAATCCGTCAGAATAACGAGTTTGATAGGAAAATGAAACGAAAATGACAAACACAACTTGTTTTCCAGGTCAACACAGCTCTATTGAACGGCAATTTGGACCATGTATGTGGAGAAAATATAATGTAGGAAGAAAATTGACCAAAAAAAAAATAGCTTGAGTCCTTAATTTTTCATGGTAAAAATTTTAGGGGAAAATCAGAACTAAGTACAAATTCAAAAGAGAATTTTGCTATTTAGTCAAATTGTAAAATTGTTTCACATGAGTGTTCAATACGTTGAGTAGTATGATGCTTTATATTTTTATTAATGGTGGATTGTCCTAGTGTGAATTGTCCTATTGAATAAGTCTCTTTATCTTTAATCCAATGTGTTCATCGTCCTCAGCCCTTCTCCCAATATTGTAGCTTTTTGAACACAAATGATGCACTAGGGCAAATCCACTACTTATAATGTAGCTTAAAGTAGATCCAATATTCATGTCGTATTTATTGTGTCCGTGTCGTTTTCGTGATATACCCGATATTTAAACAGGTTATGTCATGTGACCCCCGTTAAAGTAAACGGGTAATATGACCCGACCCGAAATCGACTCGTTAATATTATCAGGTAATATGACCCGACCTGTTACCCGTTAAAGAAAATATATTTTAAATCAATAAATAATGAAAATCTAAAAAATGAAACTCGGTGAGTAGAATAAAGCGTAAACGACAATCGATGGTTAAATTTAAATCTAAGGTTTATAGATTATGGGATCGAATTTTGGAGTTGACTATCACATCCCAGACTCGACTCCGCTGTAGCACGATATTGTCAGCTCTGGACTTACCATTCCTTCACAGTTTTGTTTCTGGGAACTCACACGAGAACTTCCTAGTGGGTCATCCATCCTAGGAATGCTCTCGCCCGAACTCGCTTAACATCGGAGTTCCGATGGAATCCGAAGCCAGTGAGTTCCCAAAAGGTCTCGTGCTATAGGAAAGGGAGCATGTACATATAAGGCACATCACTCCCTCTCCGTTAGTCGATGTGAGATCTCACAATCTACCCCTCTTAGGGGAAACCTGGTGTCCTCGCCGGCAAATCCGCACCGAACGGCAGAGTGGCTCTAATACCAAATTGTCAAATCCCAGACTCAACTCCGCAGTAGCACGATATTGTCCGCTCTGGGCTTACCATTCCCTTACAGTTTTTTTTTCTGGGAACTCACATGAGAACTTCCCAGTGGGTCACCCATCCTAGGAATGCTCTCGTCCGAACTCGCTTAACTTCGGAGTTCCGATGGAATCCGAAGCTAGTCAATTCCCAAAAGGCCTCGTGCTATAGGTAGGGGAGCATGTACATATAAGGCACATCACCCCCTCTCCGTTGGTCGATGTGGGATCTCAGATTGACCATTTCCCAAAAGTTGTAAAGCTTGTCATTATGACTGATTGTGCATATATATATATATATATATATATATATATATATATATATATATATTCACACTCCTACAACAATTATTATTATTTTTTGCACTTGAATAAAAAAAAATATTATTCATGAGATTTGGAGGGTTTTAAAAAATAAATGACCATGTAACCATTGTTTAAATGTAGAGGATGCAAGCACGAGCGTTTATATATGTTTTCATATTTTTCAGACTTGTGCATTAAAGATTATGAATTTTATTTATTTTAAACTCCCATAAAAATATTATTCATAAGGGTTTGTATGGTTTTAAAAATTCAAACTACGATGTACCCATACACAAAGCGTAGATGACGCAATCATGAGCATTTGCAAATTTTTTTCACATTTTTTCACACTTGTAAATTAATTATTATAATTTTTTTAAATGTTTGATATTTTTAAAATACTAGATATTTTTATTTTTAATGTGTTTTGTAATTTTTTTAATCTCACTCTTTGCCTATAGTATACTATAAAAATAAATAAATAAAACTTAAATTTTTTAAATTTATATAAAATAATGATACAATAACACTACTACAATATTAGTTTTAGGTGGCGGATGATGGTGGCAGATATTAGAAAATCCTGTAGGATAAATTATATCCAACAAATCATTTAATTATTGGCGGATATTAGAAAAATCCTGTCGGTTATATATTCATGGCAGATATTTACTGGCGGATATCAAAAAAATCATGTCGGTTAACCGACAAGATTTTTGAATCCTTTTTTTAAATATTTTTGACGGATTCTGTCGGTTTTTAAGTTAATGGTGGCGGTTATAACCGACAAAAATGAAAATTTTATTATTTTAAAATCTCTCCAATGACATGTCGAATTTCATAAAATCATCCAATCTTTGAATTTAATATTAAAGATTGATATTAAAACATTAAGAGCACATTTATTTATTCACCATTTGTGATGGATTCCTTGATCATCATGTGACCAATACAACATTTTTGTGAACTTCAAATCTCTCCATTTAAACTTTTATTAAAATAATAAATTTTCTTAGGAAACAAATAAAGACCAACGAAAATGATCAGATACTTAAGGAATTGTTATAACCCACATGCATTTGATTTTGGAGTAAAATGCCAATTTTTCCCTGAATTTTTACTCAACTTTCTATTTTCACTCAATTTTTCCCTACATTTTTTTTTTTTTTTTTTTGTCAAACCCCTAATGTCTAATGAACCCAATTCCCACGAGCCATAAATATCTTAAATTGAAGATCGAATTCGTTCAATGCATTCTTATAGGGTTGAGGAGTGTAACTGTAAAAAAAATCATCAAAATCGGAGCTAAAATAACTGTTAAATTGTGATTTTTCGTTTATAACCGTCGAAACTTTTGTTTTGTTACCTAATCTCTAAATGTTTGTTTTTTGTGATTTTTTATGTATGTGATCTCGGATTATGTACAAACAAGTTTGACGGTTAGATCATTGAAAAAAGTTTCGTAAAATGTGTATCGCATCAAAACGGTAGATTAAATAAACACTTAAGAGTTAATGATATACTTTTATTAAGTATAAAATAAGATTTTATGGTATCCACTAGTGTAAATATTTTAAATTGAAGATCAAATTTATTCATTGCATTCTTATAGGGTCGAGGAGTGTAGTTGTAAAAAATCATTAAAATCGGAGCTAAAATAACCGTTAAATTGTGATTTTTCGTTTATAACCGTCGAAAACTTTTGTTCCGTTACGTAATATCTGAATGTTTGTTTTTTACGATTTTTTACGTATACAATCTCGGAGTGTGTACAAATAAGTTTGACGGTTGGATAGTTGAAAAAAGATTCGTAGAATGCATATCGAGTCAAAATGGTAGATTAAACAAACACTTAAAGTTAATGTTATACTTCCCCATCAAGTATAAAATAAGATTTTGTGGTATCCATTAGTGTAAATATTTTAAATTGAAGATCGAATTCATTCAATGCATTCTTATAGGGTCGAGGAGTGTAGCTATAAAAAAATCATCAAAATCGGAGCTAAACTAACCGTTAAATTGTGATTTTTCGTTTATAACCATCGAAAACTTTTGTTCTGTTACCTAATCTCTTAATGTTTGTATTTGTGATTTTTTACGTATGCGATCTAGGAGTGTGTACAAACAAGTTTGACGGTTGGATTGTTGAAAAACACTTCGTAGAATGCGTATCGCATCAAAACGATAGATTTAACAAACACTTAGAGTTAATGTTATACTTCCATTAAGTATAAAATAACATTTTGTGTTATCTACTAGTGTAAATATTTTAAATTGAAGATCAAATTTATTCATTACATTCTTATAGGGTCGAGGAGTGTAGTTATAAAAAAATCATTAAAATCGAAGCTTAAATAACCGTTAAATTGTGAATTTTTGTTTATAACCGTTCAATTGTGATTTTTTACATATGCGATCTTGTTGACGGTTAGATCATGGAAACTAGTTTAGTAGAATGCATATCTTCGTTAAATTTGCCTAAATTTTGAAGTGGGAAAAGTAATATGTGTTAAATTTTTATTTATGTTTTTCAAGTATTGATTAGACAATATTTAGTTTGTGTGATGACATTTTCATTGTACAAATCTCTTTTTATTTCTTTATCGCATATTTTACATGGATTATTATCTATTACACCAAAAATGTAAAAATTATCTATTAAACCAAACAATTATTTATTTAATTTTTAAAAACATATTCTATTTAAATACATATTACTTATTTATTTTTTAAAACTTTCAGAGGGAATTTTGGCGGGATTTTTGCCGCCATTTTTTTTCTGTCGGTTATAACCGACATTAATGAAATGTTTATGTCGGTTTTTATTATAAAAAAATGTTTCTGTCGATTTTAACCGACAGTAATGAAATTTTTCAAAATAAAACCCCTCCATCTCTTCCTTGCGTCGGTGTTTCTCCCTTCCTTCTCTTCTCCTCTCCTCATTTCCTTCTCTTCTCTCCTCATTTACTTCCAGTTCGAACACTCTCTTTCTCTCTCTCTCTCTCTCTCTCTCTCTCTCTCTCTCTCTCTCTTTTGTGTGTGTTTGTGCGTCTCTCTCTCTCTCTTTTATTATAAAAAAAATGTTTCTGTCGGTTTTAAACGACAGTAATGAAATTTTTCAAAATAAAACCCCTCCATCTCTTCCTTGCGTCGGTGTTTCTCCCTTCCTTCTTTTCTCCTCTCCTCATTTCCTTCTCTTCTCTCCTCATTTACTTCCAGTTCGAACACTCTCTTTCTCTCTCTCTCTCTTTTGTGTGTGTGTGTGTGTGTGCGTCTCTCTCTCTCTCTCTCTTTTATTATAAAAAAAATGTTTCTGTCGGTTTTAACCAACAGTAATGAAATTTTTCAAAATAAAACCCCTCCATCTCTTCCTTGCGTCGGTTTTTATTATAAAAAACATATTCTATTTAAATACATATTACTTATTTATTTTTTAAAATTTTCAGAGGGAATTTTGGCGGGATTTTTGCCGCCATTTTTTTTCTGTCGGTTATAACCGACATTAATGAAATGTTTATGTCGGTTTTTATTATAAAAAAAATGTTTTTGTCGGTTTTAACCGACAGTAATGAAATTTTTCAAAATAAAACCCCTCCATCTCTTCCTTGCGTCGGTGTTTCTCCCTTCCTTCTTTTCTCCTCTCCTCATTTCCTTCTCTTCTCTCCTCATTTACTTCCAGTTCGAACACTCTCTTTCTCTCTTTCTCTCTCTCTCTCTCTCTCTTTTGTGTGTGTGTGCGCGTCTCTCTCTCTCTCTTTTATTATAAAAAAAATGTACAGTAATGAAATTTTTCAAAATAAAACCCCTCCATCTCTTCCTTGAGTCGGTGTTTCTCCCTTCGTTCTTTTCTCCTCTCCTCATTTCCTTCTCTTCCCTCCTCATTTACTTCCAGTTCGAACACTCTCTTTCTCTCTCTCTCTCTCTCTCTCTCTCTCTCTCTCTCTCTCTCTCTCTCTCTCTCTCTTTTGTGTGTGTGTGTGCGTCTCTTTCTCTCTCTCTCTCTCTCTTTTTCTCTCTCCCCCCTCTGTCTGTCTCTCTCTCTCTGACTTGAATAATTTTGTGTTGTTTGTTTCAGTGGGTTGGATGCGGTTGGTGGTGGTGATGCTGCTCGAGGAGGCACCTCAAATACGGGGCAGTAAGTGACCCATCCCATGAACTCGTCGGACTCGAACAACCCCATGATGGAGGGTAGAAACTATGAGGGCTCAGGCGCCGCTGCGTTTTTCTCCATCAAGTCCTGGTGAAAATAAATTTTTGCGGCCTCCTGGAGCATTTAAGAAGAAATCTGATCTTTCTGTGAAAGATGGTCATGTCTTCCTAATGGAGTAAGCAGCTTGAAATACCTGTTTTCAATCTTTTATGTGGTTGCTTGCATCTTAATTTGTTCAAAATTTCATCTTGCATATATATGAGTGTTCATGTTAGTTTTCATTTTTCATTTCTTTGGTAACAAAACTTCATTACTACCGTAAATACAATATAAATTTCGTGAACATGCAAGTTGTTCTTTTGCCTTGCATGAACTTTTTTTCAACTGTACAAATATGAAGGTGTGCCTAAACCCTTGTTTTTATTATCTTTTCAGGTACTGTGAAGAAAGACCTTTACTTTTGAGCAATGCTGGTATGGGTGCGAGATTAAGTACTTATTACCAAAAATCAGCCCCAGATGATCAAACTGCTTCTTTGTTACGCAATGATAACAACAGTTTGGGACATGTCATTTCAAGCAAAACAAAGAAAAAAAGTAAATCAAATCTGTGGAGAAGAAAATGGGGGAGGTTTGGGAAATGGGAGAAAGTGGAAGAACGAGGGATCCACAACTGTAGGGAAGGGAAACGAGAGAAGGAGAAGTATTCGGGGGGAGATAGAAAAATGAAAGGGGACGTACGGATAGGAATGAATTTTGATTTGTTTTGTGGGTTGGGACGTTAATCTTTGATATGGAAAATGCAGAAATATTTTTTTATTATTATTAATATATTTTCTGTCGGTTTTATCCGACAAGAATGCTTTTATTTATTCTTTTTAATAAACTCTCTGTCGGTTATAGCCGACAGAATTTCTGGCGGGTTTTTGTATTTTCTGTCGGTTTTATCCGAAATAAATTTCCTTATTTATTTATTTTAAATATATATCCTGTCGGATATAACCGACAAGATTTCTGTCGGAAAATTCATTTCCTGACACTGGCAAATCTATCGCTTATTATATCCCCCACTGCAGCCATTTTCTGTCGGATTTTGCTTAAAATCCGACAATAATTTACGTTTTTTGTCAGTTTTTGGACCGCCAGTTATAGTTAATTTTGTAGTAGTGTAATACATATTTCATATACAATATATACATAGACACTATGGCTATTGTATTTTACAGTAAGTTTGCTTTAGTAATTTAAAATATTAAATCATCAAAATAACTTTTATCTTAATGTGTCACCCTTGTGGCAGCTGTTGAAATCCAATAAAACATAGTGGCAACTGTTGAAATCTAGTAAAGCACAATGGCAATTATTGGATTTGTGGGGTTAGGAAAATCAACTGAAAGGGAGGTAGATGTGACTACTCCAGAACTTTGGCCTGCAATAAGTTTGTGTTTATATATTGAACTAGGCTTGACAATTTCTAACACGATATGTTAACCCAAAACGAAGCGACAAGAAATTAACAGGTTTTCGAGTCTACACAATAATGAATCGGGTCGTTATCGGATAGCTTGATACATGTGGGTAACTCGTTACACGATGAGAAAAATATTAGTTTAATAATTATATAACACTAAAAAAAATACTATAATTAACGGCAGTAGGATTTAGTCCCAAATCGAACTGAAAGTTAAAAAAAAAAAAAAGGTAAATCGCAGTTTACTACCCTCATGTTTCATGGTTTTCAACATTTAGCACAGCAAGTTTTTTACGTCCCAGAGTCATACCTAAAGTGTGAATTTTGGGACAGTCTCATACATCCGTTAGTCAAACTGTTAATTCTCCTGTTAACTGGGCACCATGTGTCAATTGGGACACACTTGAATATTAAAAAAATAAAAAATAAAAAAACAAAAAATACAAAAAAAAATAATAATAATTCCCCCCCAGTCTCTTACCTCCCTCATCCCCCTCCATCCCTTCCTTCCTCTGCAACTCGCACCTCCCTCCCTTCCATCCTCTCCTAACCCCCATCCTCTTCTTCCTCCTTCTTCACCTGCACCCCAACCCTCGTCGTTAGCGGTCCACAGCCTACCCGTCCCCAAGCCCTGCGAGACCAAAATCTCCCCCAACCCTTAAGACAATGCCATTTTACGTTTTCGTCCAACGATTTTGGAAACCCGAGACCCATAATTTTTCTTCTCTCTCTGAGGCCTTCTGCTCGAACCCTAACCCTCAAATTTCTCCCTAAAACCCCGACTTTCTTGTCATCCCCGAATCCCACCCACCCCATCTCAGCAAACCATCATACCTCAATCGTCACCAAATACCCCCAGTGTTTATGTGCCTCTCGGCTCGTGACCAACAACGATTTGCATCCTCTATAACTCCTGGACCTGCCTCTGAATCTCCACCTGAGACGTCACCGATTCTCCGGTGTGGCGATCCCAAGAAATCGGGGTTTGTCGGTAAGGCTGTGACCGGAGCTGTCAAAGAGGATCCATCGGGAGACCTGATCCGAACCGAAGCCATGACTAGAGCCGTCAAAGATGATCCATCAACGTCGTTAGGGGTATCGAAGAGGGATGAGAGCTTGGAGATGAAAGCAGAGAGCTTGATATTGTGATCGACGGCGAGGATTTTGGTGTCATCGCCGACGTAGGTAAGCTGGTGGTCGTGGGAGCGGGGCTGGATTTTGTCGCCATAGCTGCACATAAACTTGACTTTGTAGGTGGAGGTTGGGAAGTGGGGTTGGTCGGGGGTGTCGTAGTCGATTTCGCTGGAGTGAGGTGAGGAGTCGCGGGAGTTCGGGTAGGAGTGGTGCGAGAGAAAGTGTGTTGGGGGGTGGGAGAAGGGGTAAGTGATGGGGGTGAGAGGGTGGGCACATATAGGATTCGGGGGAGAAGGGGTGGGTAATTGGGGGTGAGAGGGTGGGCACAGGTGGGATTTGGGGATGACCAAGGTGTTTTATATATATATATATATATATATATATATATATATATATATATATATATATATATTTAATAATTTATTTTTGAATTTTTAAATTCCACGTGGACTCTTTAATGACACGTAGTGCCCAGTCATTATCCACATGGGCGCCATGTCATCAGTTAAGGGAGACTTAACAGTTTGACTAACACATGTATGACACTATCCCAAAATTTACACTTTAGGTATGACTCTGGGACGAAAAAAACTTGATCTACTAAATGTTGAAAACCACGAAACATAAGGGTAGTAAACTGAGATTTATCCAAAAAAAAAATTATATATATATATATTAGATTTAGAAACTTGATCATCGTTGGATCGGCTGAGATTTAATCTCGGTTGTCCAATGTTTTTCTTAGGCCAAAATCAGACTCTCTCTCATTCTTGAAAGCTCAAATCGAATCAGTCACTCTCTCTCTTTGTTTCTCAAACTGAACTCTCGAATCTCAATCTCGAACCTTAACTCTAGCTAGCCACGAGTCCATGACCACCCTCTCTAATGTCCCTTCACCACACCATTGTCACCACATACGGCCTAGCAACCCATCACTAGTCAATCTGCTATTTTTTTATGGCAATGTTAAGACATTTTGAAGTAATATTTATGTGGCAATGTGGTATGTGCAAATTTAGAAACAAAAAAAATATTTTTCTTAACGGGTCATAACGTGTCTGGTCTTTTTATTTGTTGGGTAAATGACCCGACCTATTAATAACCCATTAAGATAATGGGTTTGATGCGACATGGCCCATTAAGATAAAATATGTTACACAAAAACGAAAAACACAACCCGTTTGCCAGGCCTACATTGAACCCAAACCCCAACCAAGCAAATATCAATTTGAGGCGTGCCTGTGGCTTATATGGTGTAGGATATTCACATTGCAGGAAAATACTTGAGAAACTAATAGCATCTCCAGTAGAGTCCCTAAATAGGGAAAATTACCATATAAGATGGGTATTAAACAAATATAGGGACAAAATGAATCTCTAATGGATCAGAAAGTAAGTCTCTAAAGTATTGGGACTCACCTGATACATGGTGTATGTCCTCACATATAGGCACTGTATAGAGACAACCTTGAGTGAAAAACGAGCCCACAATCTTGATTGTAGCTTTTAATGCCTTTAATTAATTAAATAAAAAAATGTGCACCTTGAGTGGAAAACATGGCCCACAATCTTGATTGACGATTTTAATGCTTTTAATTAATCAAAAAAGGTTAACATAAATAAAAAATATGCACCTAATCAAATTATCTTATAAAATCATAAAAACTTCAAATGAAGGAAGGACTCTCCCATTGGAGGCAATATTCCTTTAGGGACACAAAGATTCAATTTAACTTCTTAAATGAGTACTCAAAAGTGGTGATGAGAGTTCCTTAATAGGGAGTTCAATTGGAGATGCTCTAAGTTCATTTAGCAATATAATACATGCATTTAACAATTAGCGGAAACATGCTTGTATGCATTTTAAAACAAACTTACACCATAAAATTCAAAGCCTAGTAGTGGTGTTGAACCAAGACTCAACTCAACGAACAAAGTGAGTTAAGAAAATTTATACCTTTGAAACACCTCTTTGCTTAGCAAATGTTAATCACTGATGAAAGGGATTTCTTTCCTTTGTCTCCTTGCTCCTTGACTCCATAGATGTGGATGGAAGAACTTTGCTTCTTGGATTTAGATGAAGAATGGATTCTCCAAAAGCCTCCAAAGTTGAAAGCCTCTAAGTTCCGACACCAAGGATAGTTGAGGAAGAAGATGAGTAACCATGGAAGCAAAGATTGCTAGCTAAAACTCCCATGGTATGGCCGGCCTCCTAGAGAGAAAGAGAGAGCAAATGTTCTCTCATTTATCCTCAAAGAAAACCCTAATGAAGCAAAGGGTATAAAGTTTCTTTTATAACTCCCTTCATTTGAGTGGCAAACTTGTAATAAGCCTAATAACACTCCCTCTCTTAGTAAGGCCGGCCTCCCTATGTTTAGTGGGTTAATTTTGTTTTAGCTGTTTCATGTCTACTATCCAATGTGATACTTCTCTATATGATTCTATTGAATATGATTTGGAACATTCTTCCTAAGCCATATCCATATGCTTTGGCTAAAGACTCTCGAATCATATATCAGAGTATTCTCTTTGTTGTGCATTCACTTGCCTACATGACTAGATAGCTTGACCCTAACAGTGATGTGGACACTCTAAATGGTATGTCTTTGACATAGTCAAAGAACAAGGACCTAACCATTAGACAACTATGATGCCTCAGTTCAAATGACTACTTTGCATATTGCAACTTATGAGTTCTTACATAACATATATGTTAGAACTCTCTTTTAATCGTTGTTCAGTGTACTCGATTACCCTTTCGAGCACCTATGTGTTTGATTTAGTTTCTAACACTAAATAACTTGAGATTAGTCATACTCTTGCTTGAGTCAACATAACACATACTAATCTTAGTGGATTTTAGGAATGAACATAAGAGAAAAATCTCGTTAATCTAACTTACTAAGATCACTTCTGTCTTAGATTGAATACATTCCTTGGATTACATTATTACTTAAACACATGATACAATAAATAATGATTAACATTAAGCCTTGCCCTTTCATTAAACAAATAAGAGTTTAACATAATAAGTATTCTAAAAGGTATTACATCAAATGAGTGGCTATATGGGCATATTCCTAACATGATGGGCATGTAAGATCTGGCTCATCTTAATGTCATGGGTTTCCAGCTGGGCATCATGGACACAAGTTGTTGCTTTAGGTATGCAACTTCCTGCGTCAACGTGGCGACTTGTCCCGTGCTTTGCATGGAAGATGAGACATCAGCGTCATGATGGAGCACATTCCCTATCCTCGGACAACCTTACCTATCCTACGACCTAGGGTCTAATCTAGGGTCTCAATTAGGATCTAAAGACCTACATCCTTCGTCAAAGTGACATCCTCGACCGGGGTCTCCTGGAAAAGCTGCGATGCCACCTCTTGGAAAACAGCCTTACTCTTCTCCATCACAGTAGTATGTACTAATAAAAACAAAAGTATTAAAATTAATCAATATTTAATTAATATTAATACTATTTTAGAATTACAAAAACTTACATAGAGCCGCTCAGTGATCTTATCGCCGGGTCGAACATAAACTTCCATAAACATGTTGATCCCTGGGAACTTAGAACCCTCCTAAAAAAAGTTAACAAATTTGTTATTAATTCTATTAGAATAGAAACTAATATGTATTACAATTTGAAAGTAAACCGGAGCAAAGGATGAGTTTCTTTTTCGACCTATTTATCTTGTTGCCTTTGCTATTTTCAGTGTCCTGAAAATGTGAACACAACCATGCTCAATCCTCCGGGTGGTCCATCAACTCCTGAGGGCAGTCATTTGCGAGAGCGGTCTTCAGATCATTATATAATTGATAATGCATGTGGAGGTCACATTTTTAGAATAGAAACTAATATGTATTACAATTTGAAAGTAAACTGGAGCAAAGGATGAGTTTCTTTTTCGACCTATTTATCTTGTTGCCTTCGCTATTTTCAGTGTCCTGAAAATGTGAACACAGCCATGCTCAATCCTCCGGGTGGTCCATCAACTCCTGAGGGCAGTCATCTGCGAGAGCGGTCTTCAGATCATTATATAATTGATAATGCATGTGGAGGTCACTCTTCCACCGGAGTGTACCGGCTTGAGAAGACCTCGTATATGTAGATTTTTTGGTCGGAATTGAAGTCCTCAAGATCATAGTGTTGTTGCAAATTTTTAAAATATTAAAATAATACATAAATTTAATATTTAAGTACTTTATTAAAAAAGCAGTAATAAAAGTTGACAATACTAACCGATAATTCAGGTAGTACGTCCTTCTTGTTCTCCTCCGGCACGGCTCTCCAAGACTCCCACTGCATAAGGCAATGGCTACGAACAATAGATCCAACATCGAAGGCCAACATGCTATGTTGCTCCTTCGTAGTGGCTACATGATGTCGAGCATCCCATGTATGGCTACATGATGTCGAGCATCCCATGTAATCTTGATCTGATCGCAAGTGATGCGTGTCACCTTCGCGACCTTCAGCAGTCTGCATGGCCACCTAGTATTCTTTCTGAACTGCTATACAAAAAAATTTGAAATTGGTGCTAGGTGGATTACTCTACAATAAAAACTTTGAAACCAACTACAATGACTAGTCAAACGTACTAGTCAACTGATTCTTAAGTGCCCACAAGCATATAAACCAAGTAAACTTATAATCCTTAAACAAGACAGTGTGATCTTGAGTTATGTTTTAGTTTTAATTCTTGAGTTAAGTTTACTTGGTTAATAAAGTGTCAATACTAGCAAATCCTACAATGTTTCTCTCTAACAATGTTTATTTGGTCATAAAGGATGCTTTGTAAATTATTGAACTTAAGGAAGTTTATGGCCTTAAAAACCTACCTCTGCGTTAAAAACCGAGGGCTCTCCACTGAGTCCAATCCACTAGTGTAAACAAGGTTTTTTTTAAAGGGTAAATTATTATTTTAATAATATTTTATTAACTTTTTAATAGAATGTAAGCCCCACCTCAAGCCTCGTCAGCATTTAACAGAGGAATTGATAGACAACTGACGGAAGGTATGACATTGCAACAAATTCGAAGATAAGGTATGACATTGAAACTTTTTAAAGATGAGGTATGAAACTGTTAATGACCCAATAATTGAGGTAGTTTTATGTAATTTACCCAAAATTCAAATAGTAGATGCACTATTTGAATCAAGTAACATTTTTTTTTTTTTGTAGGTAAATTATTTTGCATGAATTTTTACATATATCAATCGTTTTTTTAAAGTTATATATATGTGTGTGTATAAGATATAATTTATCTACATTTATATGTAAAATATAATTTCACTGATTTAGTTAATATATAAAGCATGTTTTATTGTTATTATATATTAGGCAAGGATTTTATAACATTAATGTTTTTTAATTTTGTAAAATTATTAATTATTCCTTACAATCTGCATACAATTAAATGTATACATCAAACATTCAAATGGGGTTATTTTAGGCATCGGAATTTTTTAAAAGTGTAAAGTCAAACATAATAATGAATTTGCTGATGTGAAATATAGTCAATGGGTTTTATTCAAGTAAAAATCTTATGTCGGGTTTTATGTGTAGAAAATTAAGTTTTGAGGGCTAAAGTCATATTTTCAGTAGAAAATAGTACAGTTCAAGAATTCCCCAAGAAGCTTTTAAAAGAGAAAAAAAAAAAAAAAAAAAAAAAAAAAAAAAAAAAAACTAATTTAGCAGTTTATAATATGACAAATATATGTGAACTGTAAGGTGGACACGAGACAATAACACACGAAAGGTAATGGTCAGGATGAAGTCATGGAGTGGATGTGGACAGAGATCATATCATAAAAGCTTACTGCTTTCTTCAAAGTAGACCGGGCTGCCATTACACAAGCTGCAGAAACATTGGCAATTAAAGAACAAATGGAACCCATTTCAACAACCCCGTCTTTCCTAATCCACGTCCACTAAGCCGGGCTAAGAACCACCGGATCCACACACCAAGAGGTCCAACTATGCAACCCAACCATAGTTGCGCCTCGCTGCTGCTACTGTTAAATTCCTATCTCAACAGTATTCCACCTATACTCCACAGAGAAAGCATCAGCAACAACACTGCTAAAGCTACCAAGTGACGCTTGTAGCTGTCAACCCTCCACCTCCTTCTAGAGCTGGTAATACCACAGACCGAGTTCCTCTCAAGAATCTGCCTAAAACCCTTTGCTGTCCTACCCCAAAAATGATGGAGTAGGCCGCAAGAAACAAACCTGGCATCCGTCACATTAAAGAGGATCTCATATTATTCCAGCGATTTGAGCTACATTGGGTTTGTGATTTACCCATGGATAGGCTCAAAGAAAGAAACCAGCTAGATTGAAATGAAATTTAAATATCCTGCTTGTCAAAGCGATATGCATGTCTACTGCAGCAATTCTTTAGAATATGACATCTTACCTATCAAAAAGCCGAGTAGAGCAAAAACTGAAAGTCCTTCAACACTGAGTTCAAGCATTTTCTGGTTCCAACCACTGAAAGTTGTAAGGCTTCTCAAGTAACCAGTTGATAATCCCAAGAACAAATAATCTGACACATAGGATTTGTCTCCTTTGAAAACAGCACCAAACCACCCCATCAAGAAAGAGCCAACCTACAAAAATGCATTAGGAACAAAAATTTGAGTTGGAACATCATCCAGCATTTTCGGCATCACAACCATTGAGAAATATGACATTAAAAAAAAAAAAAAAAAAAAAGATGATGGGAAAAAAGTATGGAAAGAAAGGTCTTAAGAAACTTGATACTTCGGTGATCATCGTACTGTGTGCATCACAAGTCCCTCCTAATACTCATTAGTAACAGCTTTAAAGAAAACATGTTTATTAACACAACATTACCGAATAAAGGGAATATACTTTGTGTGTGTGTGTGTGTGACAGAGACCATATTAGAAGGAAGATCAAGGTAGAGAATGGTTTTATCGCTTGTTACACCACCAACTCCAGGGCCAAACAATTTTTGCAGAAGACATTTCGTCAAGACCTGCATACTGTAGCATGTCAAATAATCTATTTACCATATAGGTTTCTAGATATGAAGAAAGATCTAAGATGTATTACAGTTACATATTCAATTTTTTCAAGACAAACAGAAATATGAACATGCCAGTGCACGATCAAACATTTTCGTGAACAAAACTTATATAATTTTAGAGTACAATAGACCGGATACAATTTGTCAGCATACCATTTACACAGATTTTCCACACAGAAAAAAAAGTTTAGCAAGAAAAAGTTCGCAATACAATTTTCCAAATGAATGCAACAACAGCCATAAACCCAACACATATTAGGACTCAAACATAATGTACATCGGTATATAGTAGGAAACAGAGTTAACCGTGTTACCCCAAGAATGCCAAAAACTGCTAAATTAGTCATGCATGAACCATATTCCAAAAATTTGGCAACCTTCTTGTATTTTCTGCATATGAAAACAAAATCTTTGAGTTTATGATCAATGAAAAAGAAAACCAAATCTCCTGTCCATGTTCAAGGATCTCTAACAAAGCTTATATACAACATGAAAAGTATCAACTGAAAGGTCACTGGGTTTTTGTCCACGTATATGATCGATCAGTGGAAAGAGAAGATATAATTTCCTCTGGCAAGGGAGTGGCAGGGGAAATTTTCGATGTAACAGGATCACAACCCCAGAATCCATAGGATTGCAGTTCAACGTCCTCTGAAGGAAACAAGCAGATGCTGCCACTGTCACTGTGCCTGTTGCTGTGAAGAGCCCGATCGCCAATATCTCCCGCCTCTGAGACAGATTCACTTTCATTGTCATCATCTATTTGAGATGGCTGAACATGTGATAAACTTAAAGACCGCCTCCTTAATGAAGAAGTGGCACTGCTTGTTCTATCATTGGATACGCTTTGTCGGGGTTCAGAGTCATTAGTCCCACGATACCCTTCCTCCATAACCACAGCGCTTGATTCCTCTTGAAGCGACTTCACAAATAATAACAATAAAATCCGAATGTTGATTGAGAGAGCTAAAAATGAGAGGAACAAATGCAGTAGAGAAAATAAAATAAAGCAATTACTGCTGCTACAAACGTTGAAATGCTATAGTTTGTACTTTGGAATCGAGTCCTCCCAACCACTCCGTGTGTCAAAATAATCAAAGATTTGTATACAAACAAATGGCGAAAACTCTTTCAGCTCTACTAAGAAAAGGTCAAGATCTTGAAAACATACAAAAAATACATATGAAATATAATGACAGCACTCCATACATAAGCTCTAGCAGCCATGACACGAGGAAAAAGAAAGAAGACAAAACCAATTCGTCAAGATATCCACAAAATTCAACGATAATACAACCTATAGCTCTAAATAAATCCATTCAGATAATATTTATTACGTTATGTATTAAGATTATAGAATCATGAATGATGTCACTAATTCTTCTAAACAATTGGGAGAATGTATGTGTTTGGACTAATATTTCAACTTTAGAAAAGAAGAATGTTGCCTGAAGCCCAGTGGCAGGCCCGAGCCAGGTTTTCAAGACAACTTGATGGCCCCATTAAATGTATAGACCACAGGTCTGCAGTCAAACAAGACAAATGATAGAGACCCACCAGCTGCCAGCCCAAAAAGTACTTTACAGAGGCAGTGTTGGTAAAATACTAGAGGTTTGGTAAACTGCAGTAACTTTCGGGCAGAGATCAAACCACCAGCAGCCAAGCCAGTTTGCCTATAAAAGGAAAAAGACGGCCCAGAAACAAGGACACTCAACCAATCAAACAAACATACAACTTGTCTCCCTCAGTCAAGCCAAATCTCTAAGAAAGCTGCGCCTTTCCCAGACTTTGCTCTCCTCGAAGCTTTAGAACTCCGAGATCAGGATAACCTCTTTTTATGTAAAAGCTCTGCTACCTTTCCTCAAATGTTGTAGTATCGATTCCCTCATAGAAATCAGTTCACTTTCTTTCTCTTTAACCTTTAGAATTCACAACCACAAACGAAGAGAAGCTGTTCGAGATTCAATCTTGCCCGACAAAGTTAAATCTTGCCAGACCCTCTTTGTTTTGTCTTTCCATCAGTAGATTTAGCATCATAATGTACTCTTCTACATATATGCAAGTCATTTCCGTTCCTTCATTTATTCAAAGCATCACAAAACCCCAGATCTAAAAGTCGTTATTATCACAAGAAGAGCTAAACGGGCTATAGCTTATGATTTGAACAGATCTGATAGTTTTCCTTTCAATATACAAGATAGATAAAAGTCCTTGATCTTAAGGCATAAAAAAGAACTTAATGTAGACTTAACCCATCTACTACAATCCTTTGATAAACAAGAAGTTAAGAAAACTTGGGGCGCAAGTAATCAACTCAAATCTACTTGTTTCATGTCTGCCATATAAGAGATGGTAGTGGCACGCCTTTGCATTTAGTTAGTATTGATTGTGAGCCTCACTGCCTATACCTAAGGCCCCACAAAGGTACCTTTCAGAACTAACTATAAACTCTTGCACGAGCTTCTCTTACGTAGGAGCCCGATGACAAACCAAAGTGCCAATCTCTCGGAGAGTTGTGTGCTCGAGCCAAGAACCTCTGCCGCTCGGAATTTATTGCCCGAACATAATTTTGGCACGCCCAGTAGGACCTACTATCTTGTATACCAACAAGCCTTCAGCCAGGGGGCAAAAACAAACAATCTCGGTCTACTCCAAAACACAATATGGCAGATCTCCCTGGAGAATTGCAAGGATCTGTTTTAACGGAAATCTCAGACTCTTCTAGAATGCCAGAAGGGAAGGTCACAAAAGAAGATCTACAAGCTACCATGATGGCTGTTTTGAAAAACATAGAGCAAAACCTATGGAACGTGGAACAAAGTACGAGTAGGATGTGCTCCTCGTCAAGAAATTAGGAAGGAATAGCTCTAGAAAACCCTATTCCAGGGAATGATCGTGTCAAGAAAGCAGTGAATGAAGTCAACTCTACGGGGAGACCAATTATGCCTCTATCTAAAAAATAGGAGAATAAAGAAGAGGCAAGAATTTGCCAATGGTTGTTTAAAGAACCAGAGTTGACCGACCACTTATCGACCAACAATAAAGGGCAATGTAAGCCTTAAATATTGCTGAGAAATTCACAAACTAGCGTTGCCTTGTCCCTCCAAGTCCCGTTGAATATGATCAACTTAACGTGGGCAGAAAAATGGAAGGGGAAAGCCACGTGGGAAGTAAAAGCTGAAACAAGGCCAACTGACAGACCTACAGAAGGTACTCTTAGGATACTCGATAAGCCCAAAGCCATCATAGTTAAAGGGGTGGTGCTGTGCAGCAAATGCCATTCTTAATGTGAGTTAGAAATACCAGCAGCAGAGGCGATCATGGATCAGCAGCTGATCAGAAGGAGAGAGAAAGAAGAGCATGAAAAGCGCATAAGCACTATGCGGGCAAGAGAGTTAGAAACATCTCGAAACGTCTTCTAGAGGCTAGGAGGAGATTCCTCGCCCAAAAACTTATCAGAAGTTTTTAGGAATTATGAAGCCTCCGAAGAGGTGGAAGACAAAGAGGCTAAAGAACCAAGATGGAAGGAGGTGAGACCACCTTAACCAAGCTATACTGGTGGAGATGTTCGAATGAAGGGAAGAATGTTGGACCCAACTATAAAAAAGAACCTCACTCGACTTGGTTGAAGATGGTTTGTAGTCAGGAAAGATGGAAAATATGTCAAAGAAATGGGGGCATCCATGATTAGGAGAGTTCAAAGGCAGCATAAGACATATATGAACTCGTTAAAAACTCCCGCCATTTCAGAAACTTTAGGAAACCTAAGGAAGGAAAAATCCCTTCATGAAAGGGAAAACAAACCCCACTGGAAGAGCAAGAGAGAAATGAAAAAAAACAAACAACAAGAACGAAGGAGGAGGAGATCACGTGCCGCCAAATCCTCATCCTGGAAAGTATAGAATCCTGAGAAGAGCTCAAGAAGATGTAGTAATGATGCCAACCCCAAGGTGGAGCCCGGAGCCAATCTGCTTTGGAACTATCTCACCTGAAAGAGGACCGCCCGCACCATTATTGATAGATGTTGTATGCGAGATACCAAGGCAGATACCAAACTTTGAAGTCACCAAAGAAGGACTCCCCGAGATGATGTTGCCCGAAGAGGCACAAGCATGGATAGATGAATTCATGAATAACATCGGAATCAAAGAAAGAGGCTTACCCGGACCGGGCAATTTTCATATAAACATGACGTACGTCTTATCAGCCATGTTTCATACGGAGGAGGATCAACCCTCTACTATAGAGGGTGATTATTTGGCAGCAGAACCTATGATGGTACATGTCAATGTAGAAAAGGTCGGGCAAGAGGAGTCCAGACAAGCAAAATTGCCTGGGCAACTAGGAAAAAGAGCTGAAAGGATATACTTGGATAAGATGGTGTTCATTCGCCTGAATCCAACCTTGGCCAATCATCTGAAGCCTATATATGTGACCGCTCACCTAGAAGGAGTGCCCTTTAGGAGAGTTTTGATAGATGGAGGGGCTGCAGTGAACGTACTCCCCTATAAGCAGATGAAAAAGATGTGCCGAGAGGAAGAGGACCTCATCCCCACAGATCTCACAGTATCCAGTTTCTCAGGAGCTATTACCAGAACTTATGGGATATTACCATTAGAAGTTGACTTAAGGTCGAAGCAAATCATGCTAGCCTTCTTTGTGGTGGATAGTACCTCTACCTACGGAGCGCTATTGGGTAGAGACTGGATTCACCAAAGTCTCTCTGTGCCATCCACCTTACACCAACAGGTAGCTGTTTACCATGAGGAAGAGGAAACAGGACCTGGGTTTTGGGAGATGGTTGAGGCCGAATCACGGCCATTCTTACTACCTATGGCTAATATTGCACAAGCCAATTTCTACAATCCCAGTATTGGGATTCTCCAATGTACCGGAGCTGACAAGAACGGCCGCCAGACTAAGGTGACGGCCCAAAAGCTTTTGGAACAGGGGTGGTCTTTCACTAAGGATGAGTGTGATCGACCATATCTCGTTCCAAAACCCCAGCAGTATTAATGTCAAAACAAAAAAAAGAGGGAGCAAGTGATAGCAGTCAGGTCTTTGATAAAAAGACCGTTGATGTATGGAAAAGAGAAGAGGCAGGAGAAGGAGAACTCAGCTGAAGAAGAAGAAGTTCTGAGCAAATGAACTATGATCAGACATAAGGAATCTTTTGGGGAGAAGCTGGAAGCAGCCATTCGGATGGCGGAATGTGTATTCGATCTAGACGGGCCAGAAGATCTGCCCGACAATCCAGAGCTGGTAGAGTTTTTGTGTGCAGAACCAGATAAACCAACTCCTGAGGTACAAGATCCGTTGGAAACCATTGAGCTAGGAACCAAGGAAAACCCGAGACCAATACAGATTAGTGGTTTGCTAGAAACTGACGATCGGGCAGAGATTGTCACTCTTTTGCGGGAATTCAAAGACTGTTTTGTTTGGCACTATACTGAGATGCGAGGTTTAGACCCAGCCTTAGTAGAACACATGATGCCTATTAAGGAGGGGTTTAAACCTGTCAAACAAGTGCCACGACGGATGTCAAAAGAAATAGAGGAGAAGGTTAAAGATGAAATTGAGAGGCTGGTAAAGGCTGGATTTATTAGACCTGCCAAGTATGTTGAGTGGTTGGCCAATATTGTACCAGTTTTAAAAGCTATAACTAAAGCAGTTAGATGTTGTGTTGACTATCGAAACATTAATGGAGCCACGCCTAAAAACAAATATCCTATGCCTATGACAGATCTATCCATTGATGCGGTTGCCAAACACAAAGTTTTATCTTTCATGGATGGAAACGCGGGGTATAATCAGATAAAAATGGTTAAAGAAGATATACATAAGACAACCTTTAGGTGCCCAGGCCATATTGGAGCATTTGAGTATGTGGTAATGCCATTCGGGCTCAAAAATGCTGGAGCAATTTACCAAAGAGCAATGAACGCCATTTTTCATGATTTGATTGGCCATAACATGGAGGTATATATCGATGACATCGTGGTAAAGTCCAAGACCAGAAAGCAGGATTTGATAGACCTTAGGCAAGCCTTGACAAGAATGAGGATCCATAAGCTAAAAATGAATCCAAAGAAATGTGCGTTTGGAGTAAGATCAGGCAACTTTTTGGGATTCCTCATCCATCAAAGGGGAGTGGAAGTTGATAAGAACAAAGCTCGAGAAATAATGGAATCACCTGCCCCCACCAACAAAGTGCAACTTCAAAGGTTGCTAGGGAAAATCAACTTCTTGAGAAGATTCATTGCCAATCTGGTGGGCAAAATTCAAACATTGACTCCCTTACTAAGGCTGAATGATAAAGAGGATTTTGAGTGGGGACCTCTACATCAAGAGGCTTTTGATAAAATAAAAGCCTACTTGGGTTCTCCACCAGTACTTATGCCACCCAAAAGAGGGAAACCATTAAAGCTCTATATTTTTGCTTCGGAGAAGTCAATCGGGGAGCCTCCTAGCTCATAATAATGAAGATGGGAAGGAACAAGCCATATACTACCTCAGTAGAATTCTCACTGAGGTAGAGACAAGATATACCTCGGTGGAGAAATTGTGCTTAGCTTTATATTTTACTGCCTGCAAGTTAAGACATTACATGTTGCCTTGCCACATCCATATCATTGCCAGAACTGATGTAGTCAAATACATGCTATCAAAACCAATGCTAACTGGAAGGATTGGGAAATGGATCTTAGCATTATCAGAGCATAGCTTTCAATATGTTCCCCAAAGGGCAGTTAAAGGACAAGCAATTGCAGACTTTTTGGTAGAACATCAAGAGCCTCAAGAAGAATAGATTAACATTCCAGGAACTCTGGAGATAGCCAATCTATGGATCCCTCCAAATAAGAGTCTCTTAGGTAGAGAAGAGTGGATTCAACAAGAAATAAAGAGAGTATCCAGCCTATGGGTTACCCCATGGAAACTGTACTTCGATGGATCATGTACACACAATGCTGCTGGGGCTGGGATTGCCATCACTAATCCTAGTGGTAACCACTATTGCTATTCTTTCCTCTTGGATTATCAAGAAACTGCTAACAATCGGGCAGAATATGAGGCATTGATAATCGGCCTAGAAATCTTGATGGAGTTAGGGGCATTTGAAGTCGAGGTGTTTGGGGATTCAGAATTAGTAATCAATCAGTTGAATGAAGAGTATAAATGCAGACACATTGCCATGGCTGGTTATTACCTAGCAGCCACCCAGTTACTAAGTTATTGGGGCACTGAGATATCGGCCAGTTATATCCCTAGAGAGGCAAATGCAATCGCCAATTAAATGGCGCAATTAGCTTCTGGGGTGACGATCCAAGAAAGAAAGTTCAAAGAAGACATAGAAGCTGAAATGGCGCAATTAGCTTGGATGTAATGACTGAAGAAGCGGAGATTGAAGATTGGAGAACACCTATTTTGAGATACTTGGAAGATCCTTCATTCCCCACAAAGAAAGAAGATAGAAGGCGATCAACAAAATATGTTTTGTGGGGAAAGAATCTGTTAAGAAAAACTCCAGATTGATTAATGCTTAAATGCCTAGGCAAAGAAGAATCGATGAGGGTAATGGTTGAGGTACATGAAGGGATCTGCGGAGCACACCAAGCAGAGACTAAGATGAGATGGCTTCTCAAGAGATACGGCTACTTCTGGCCCGAGATGGAAAAAGACTGCAAAGCTTATGCCCGAGGATGTGAAGAGTGCCAAAGGCAGGGACCACTCCAGCATTTACCCTCAGTACCCTTGAACCCCGTAGTTAAACCCTGGCCTTTCAGGGGATGGGCCATGGACTTCATCGGGAAAATTTACCCAGCTTCTAGTAAGGGCCATACTTTCATAATTGTGGCTACGAACTACTTCACCAAATGCGTAGAAGCATAAGCTGTTAAAACTATCACTTCAGCTGTGGTCACGAAGTTTATTGAGAATAAGATCTTGCATTGATATGGGATACCTGAAACAATTGTTACAGACCGTGGGCCATCTTTCATCTCCAAAGAAGTAGAAGAGTTTGCCAACAAATTCAACATAAAGATGATTAGTCTAGCCCTTATTATCCTCAGTCAAATGGGCAAGCAGAAGCTAGCAATAAGATCTTGGTAAACATTATTAAAAGGACGGTGGCCGAAAATCCAGAGAGGTGGCATGAAAAGTTGGGGGATACTTTGTGGGCATATAGAACTTCTAAGACACCGGCTACTAGAACAACCCCATTTGCTTTGACTTTCGGGCAAGATGCGATACTCCCCATGGAAATTAATGTGAGTTCGATCATAATTCAAAATCAATTCGGGCTATACAGTGAAAAATACATTCAGGCTATGTGTCAAAGGATAGAAGACCTTGATGTAGCCTGAATCGAAGCCTTGGGCAGGATCCAGGAAGGGAAAAGGGCTGTGGCGCAAGCATACAATAAGAAAGTAAAGTCGAAAACCTTCGAGGAAAGAGAGTTAGTGTGGAAAGCAATTCTGCCCTTAGGAGCCCAAGTGAGGTTTTGGGAAGTGAAGCCCGACGTGGGAAGGTCTTTTTATCATTAATCGAGTTCTGAATAAAGGAGGATTCTATTTAGCAGACTTGGAAGGAAGATTGCAGAAAAATCCAATCAATGCTAAGTTTCTGAAGAAGTATCATCTGACCTTATGGGACGCCAGAGATTGTTATATTGAAGATAGTTAAAATATCACAAAACAATCTGAAGAGGGCACGCACAAAGTTAAGGAAAGGAAGAACATTTTCATTTCATCAAATATGGGAGATACATACAGTTGGATTAATAGTAGCTTATTCCTAAATAAGTACAATTATTCAAAAGGGTACATCGACATTTCGTTCAAAATTCCCTAAAGCACTAATATTACTAGCTGAATCTACCCTAGTTTTGTCCGAATTTGTCGTGCTTTTATTTCTTAGCCCGACCAAGATTGGTGAGGCAAGGAGGTGAGGTGATCGGGTTGGGCGGCCCAGGTCATGGTAGTTAATCCTGAAGCACGCACATAAGATGATGAAACAATCAAGATGGTTGTCCGACCAGCCTGCAAAATGGTGGGAGACCCGAAGAATGAACTGGGCACGAAGTGCCTGACTGAAGATATTAAGGGAAGTGATCGCTCTTTAGTGATAATGCTTCCAGCTCTGGTGGAATTCAAAAAAAATCCATGTAGACTTTAAGGGATGCACTCCTTTCTTCATAAAAATAAATTTGGTTTTATAATCTGACAAAGGGCAATGGAAACAGTGAGAGTCTACGGGAAGACAAGGCATGGTGGAAACCTTACATAAATAGCTTTGGATATCCTACTGAGATGGGCAAGCAAATGAGTTGGGAAAATTCTGGAAAATCGTGGTGATCTAAGGAAATGTTCGGATGGAGTGGCGATTGGAGTTAATCAGGGTTTTTATAAGAAGATCAGGGAACGATTAAAATTCCGGGGTCAGTTCAAAAGTCATGATGCCAGTTTTAGATAGCCAACCGTTGCACCTGATTGATACAATTTCCAAGGTAGGCGTGCGAGAAAAATAAATGAAAGGGCGGCTATTTAATCGTTATTAGCGCTTGGGTTTGCAGGCTTAAACAACAATTGAAGGGGGCACTGTTAGGACTAATATTTGAACTTTAGGCCTCGGGAAAAAAAGGCCCAGAGGGATAAAGAAAAGAATAATGTTACCCGAATCCCAATGGCAGGCCCGAGCCAGGTTTTCAAGACAACTTGACGGCCCCATTAAATGCATAGACCACAGGCCTGCAGTCAGACAAGACAAATGATAGAGACCCACCAGCTGCCAGCCCAAAAATTACTTTACAGGGGCAGTGTTGGTAAAATACTAGCGGTTTGGTACACTGCAGTAACTTTCGGGCAGAGATCAAACCACCACCAGCCAAGCCAGTTTGCCTATAAAAGGAAGAAGAGGGCCCATAAACAAGGACACTCAACCAATCAAACAAACATACAACTTGTCTCGCTCAGTCAAGCCAAATCTCTAAGAAAGCTGCGCCTTTCCCAGACTTTGCTCTCCTCGAAGCTTTAGAGCTCCGAGATCAGGATAACCTCTTTTTATGTAAAAGCTCTGCTACCTTTCCTCAAATGCTGTAGTATCGATTCCCTCATAGAAATCAGTTCGCTTTCTTTCTCTTTAACCTTTAGAAACCTTCACAACCACAAACGAAGAGAAGTTGTTCGAGATTCAATCTTGCCCGACAAAGTTAAATCTTCCCCGACCCTTTTTGTTTTGTCTTTCCATCAGTAGATTTAGCATCATAATGTACTCTTCTACATATATGCAAGTTATTTCTGTTCCTTCATTTGTTCAAAGCATCACAAAACCCCAGATCTAAAAGTCGTTATTATCACAAGAAGAGCTAAACGGGCTATAACTTATGATTTGAACAGATCTGATCGTTTTCCTTTCAATATACAAGATAGATAAAAGTCCTTGATCTCAAGGCATAAAAAAGAACTTAATGTATACTTAACCCATCTACTACAATCCTTCGATAAACAAGAAGTTAAGATAACTTGGGGCGCAAGTAATCAACTCAAATCTACTTGTTTCACGTCTGCCATATAAGAGATGGCAGTGGCACGCCTTTGCATTTAGTTAGTATTGATTGTGAGCCTCAAGGCCTATACCTAAGGCCCCAAAAAGGCACCTTTCAGAACTAACTATAAACTCCTGCACGAGCTTCTCTTACGCAGGAGCCCGACGACAAACCAAAGTGCCAATCTCTCGAGGAGCTGTGTGCTCGAGCCAAGAACCTCCGCCGCTCGGAATTTATTGCCCGAACAGTATGTTTTATTTTTCTACTTGTCATCAAGTAAGAAGATACAAAAATGCAATTAGACTTAGTTTTTCGTCAACAAAGTAGTACAGTTACACTGCAGAATTTTGTTTAACCACAGAAAAAAAAAATTAATTGCTCAACTTTTTCAGTGAGACCACGCGATTTAACAACACCAACAAAAGGCAAATGCAAGGGCCTGCCAACTAAAGTAATCATAAAGTAAATTTCAGTACCAAACAAATCACAGAATGTCCTTCAAACCGATTTAAATCCAGCAAACCCAATAATCATTTTGAAAAATAATCAATGATTTCTCTTCAAACTTTTAATACCGAATCTTGTGATGTTAGAGGGTATAGGATTGTTTTGAGCTAGATTTCGAGATGTAAACGTAATCAAATCAATCACCAAATGAGCTAAAATTGAAGATCAAGTTGCAGAGATGAGAATCACACTGAAATGGAGTTCATAGCTCTAAAAACCTTCATTGGATTCGATCCATAAAACTCGGCTACAAACTACGCATCATAGCCATTGCAAACCCACCAAAGCACCGTGACTATGATCAAGTGCAACTCACATGTATTTACTTAACACTTAGCAAACTAAATATGTCTCAAATTATGCACCATTAAGATGTTATAATCATGATCCTTCATTACAAAGTTATAACCTAAACCACAACCAAACACTTGGTTAAAATTCGAACTTCTTCTTCTTCTTCTTCAAAGCTGCATTAGTGGCTTGATCCAGCTGCCATGCTTATGCTCCAATACTCACTTATAAGCTGGTCATGACTCCAAATTTCTCTCTAAGTATACAAAATCTATCTTTGGGCAATGCCTTGGTGAAAATATCAGCAAGTTGATCCTCTGACATGCAATAAATCAAGTTGATGATGTTTGAATGTAAAGCTTCTCTGATGTAGTGGTATCTCCTTCCAATGCGCTCAGTTCTTTGATGGAATACAGGATTTCTTGTCATACCAATGACTGATGTGTTATCACAGTAGAAAGGAGTGGCTTTAGTTTGGTCTTCACCAAAATCTTGGAGTACAAATCTCAACCAAACTGCCTCAATTGTTGCTTCACTGGCACTCATGTATTCTGCATCAGCAGTTGACAATGTTGCATTATGTTGTTTAACTGAAGGCCAAGAGAAAGCTCCACTTCCTAATGAGAAAGCATACGATAGTGTGCTTTTCATATCAATTTCATCTCCACTCCAATCACTGTCACAATAGCCTATTAGAATAGATTTCTTCCCTTTCTCATATTGAATCTCATAGTCTAATGTGCCCTGAATGTATCTTAGTACCCTCTTGGCAGCTCCCAAGTGTTTATGGGTTGGACCATGCATGAATCTAGCAAGTAGACTAGTTGCATACATGATATCAGGTTTTGGGGCAATTAAATACAAAAGACTCCCAACCAATTGCCTATACACATTCTCATATGTTTTCTCACATTCATCATCCTTCTTGAGTTTATCATTGACCACCAATAGAGTACTCACAGGCTTGCAGTCCTTCAATCTAAACTTTTGCAGTATTTTCTCTGACTAATGAAGATTCCACTTTCAGATTGTAGGATTCCCATTCCAAGAAATTGATACAAAAGACCCAAATCTGCCATTTTATATCTCCTCATCATGTATTGTTTGAACTCAATCTTGTAACTCAGTATTGCTGCCAGTGTAGATAATGTCATCAACATAGATTGAAACAATTATGCTCTCATTTTCTCCCTTTGTCTTAATGTACAAGGTTGGTTCACTTGGACTTCTAATAAACCTATATTTGTGCAAGTGAATATCAATATCCTCATACTAAGCTCTTGGAGCTTGCTTTAGCCTATACAAAGCCTTCTTAAGTTTATAAACCTTGTCTTTTGCACCCTGTACTACAAATCCCCCAAGTTGATTAATGTAGACTTCTTTTTGCAATACATCATTAAGGAAAACTGATTTCACATCAAGTTGATATAGCTTCCACATCTTTTGAGCTGCTAAAGCAATGAGATTTCTAATAGTGTCTAATCTTGCAACAAGAGCAAAAGTTTCATTAAAGTCAATGCAAGGTTTCTGTGTATAACCCTTGGCAACCAGTCTTGCTTTATGCTTTTGAATTGTTCCATCCAAATTCAGCTTAGTCTTATAGATCCATTTCACTCCAACAATAGGTTTGCCTGGTGGCTTGTCAACCAATTCCCAAGTCTTGTTCTTCTCAATCATGTCAATTTCAGCATCCATAGCTTTCTTCCAAGCTATATCAATGGCAGCATCATTAAAACTTTTAGGTTCAATCATGCTGACATTACATCTAGCATAAATCTCACTCAATGACCTCTCCTTAACTGGTGTGGTTTTGACTAAGTTTGTCTCACCACCATCAGTTTGAGTATCAAAGACCACTTGAATTTGACTTACACTCCCTTCTAGCTGAACATCTTCTCTCTATGATATTTGATCCATCTTAAGTGCAATACACATCTTATCTTTTTCAGATAGATTCAAATTTACTGGAAATGTTATCTTCATAGCAGTTTGAGCATTCCAGTTCCACGTACCATTTTCATCAAATACCACACTCCTTAAAAAGAAGACCTTCTTTGTTTTCAGATTGTAGATCCTATAACCCTTCTCCATTTTGCCATAGCCAACAAAAATACCTTTCATAAAAGATTCATCAAGTTTCTACCTCAATTGTCCAGGTATATGACCATAGCAGATGCAACTTAACACTTTTAAGTGTTGAATACCTGGTTTTCTTCCACAAAATGCTTCAAATGGAGCTTTATGTTGCACTGCCTTAGTTGAACACCTGTTAAGTAGATACATAGCAGTATTAATTGCTTCTCCCCAAAACTCATTGGGTAGTTGCTTATCATGAAGCATACTTTAGGCCATTTCAACAATGGTCCTATTTTTCTCACAATAACACCATTTTGCTATGGAGAATAGGCCACTATTAACTGTCTTTCAGGCCCCAAATCATCACAAAACTGCTGGAAATCATGATAGGTATATTCTCCACCTCTGTCACTTCTCAGTTTTAGCATTCTATATCCACTTTGCAATTCAATCATTGCCTTGAATTTCTTGAACACCCCTTATTTGTGATTCAGAAGATAAACCCAACACATCCTGGTAGCATAAGCAATTAATGTCAAGAAGTACATGTTTCCTCCAAATGTTGTGACCTGCATTTCTGAGTGAACTAGCTTCAGTGGTTTGCTTGCCCTCCAAGTTAACTCTTTACCGAAAGCATCTCTATGTTGCTTCCTAGTAATGTATCCTTTACATACTCCAGATGTCTTATTGAGCTTTGATAAACTGAATTCTATTTCTTTATCAGACAATAGTTGCAAGCTATTAAAGTTTAAATGACTAAGCATCTTGTACCATTGCTATCAACACTAGCTTTCAATGCAGAACAATTCATATCTTCCATGAGCAATGGAAAACACCTATTCCCAATCATTTGTACAGTAACAACATGACTCTCCAAGTTTTTATCCTCAAAGATTACAACCTAATCATCACCAAACAATAAATAATAACCATGCTGCATCATTTGACCCACATTCAGGAGGTTTTATTCCAGTCCTGGCACCAGCCTAACTTCTTTAATATACCTGACACCTATCTTGGTTTCAATCACCAATGTTCTTTTTGCAATCGCCTGAACAAGCTATCCATTTCCCATTTTGATTCTTGTTGAGACATTCCTATCCAAATTAATCACATAGACTTAAGTAAAGTCATGTGATGCTGCATCCACTGTCTATATACCAAACATGTTCACCATTGACTATTGCAGTAGAATTACAAGCAAAGAACATAAATGTCTCCTCTATTTGTTGTGCAACTTGAACATGTTGAATAGATTTACTTCTGCAATCTCTAGCAAAATGATTAAATTTTCCATAGTTGTGACATTTTGGTTTTCCCTTGAACCTGCACTCACTATAGTGCAAATTACCACAAATTTTACATGCCTCCCTTGTGTTCTTTTGTTAATCTAGAGTTTTGATTCAAATTGAGGCATGTCATTGAACTTGGTATCACCCTTCTTATGTCTAAACTTCCAAGGCTTCTTACCCTTGTATCCAATGGTTTGTGATCCACCCTTGTTTTGGATATTTAGGCTACTAAATGCCTTTTCATTCACTTCCTCATCTTTTGAGTGTCTCTTCAACCTTTGCTCAAATCCCTTTAGAGTTGCAACAATCTCATCTAATTTCTTTGTTCCCTCAATAACAGATACGTTAGACTAATTAACAATTTCTCAACTAGTCTCTTATTTGGCAAAGTTTCACCAAAAATTTTCATCTTACTCACAAGAGCAAATAATCTTGTCAAGTAATTAGGGAGAAATTCATTATTCCTCATCCCAAGCATCTTTTGCACTCTCTTGATTTGCGATTCTCGGGAAGATTTCATCACTCACAGCTCCTTGAATCAATCCCAATGTCTTTGCATCTCTGGAGATAAGATCTTGAGCTAAAAGAAGTTGTTTTTCATTAGTCTACTTCCCTTCCTTCGACACCACAAATCCATGTTCCACAAAGCTCCATATATTATGTGATTTGAAAATAGTTTTCATTATGATACACCAAAATTCATGGTTAACACTAGTGAATATTGGTGCTCCAAGATCAATGCTAGATCCAACTATCTTTGTGCATCTGAGTTCTTTGTTGAAAACCCAAATGAACAATCACATATTCACTCCCAGATTCAAATCCAACCTCTGAGGCCATATTAGTGTTTAGGATAGTTTTGAGCTAGATTTCTAGATGTAATCTTAATCAAATCCATCAATAATTGAGCTAAATTGAAGATCAAGTTGCAGAGATAAGAATCACATTGAAATGGAGTTCATAGCTCATCAAACCTTCATTGGATTCGATCCATAAAACTCAGCTACAAACTAGGCATTATAGCCCTTGCAAACCCACCAAAGCACCGTAACTATGATCACGTGCAACTCACATATATTCACTTAACACTTAACAAACTAGACACGTGTCAAATTATACACTATTAATATGTTATAATCCTAACCGTTCATTACAAAGTTATAACCTACACTACAACCGAACATTTAGTTAAAAATCAAACTTCTTCTTTTTCTTCAAAGTTGCATCAGTGGCTTGATCCAACTGCCATGCTTATGCTCTAATAAATTTTAGTTCATATACAAAATGCAATATGCAGTTGTTGTCTTTGTAAGACAAAGTACAGAAGATAAATCATCATAAAACTCACCTACAACTTGGACGCCAGTTTCAAAATATCCCAACCCGATCAAAAATTGTCATGTATTTTAACTATCCCAAATAATAACGCCTGATGAGTTTGGAATACTAACACAATGACATCTGGTTATAGCTAAGGTTCAAAAGCGACTAAATCTTTTTGCTTTATGACTACTAGGTAGCAAATTGAACAAGCCGGGGCCCCATAAAAAGTTGGTTCATAACATCAAATCAGAAGCATTTACAAAGTCAATCTGTTTAATAAGCACTCAAATCTCATTTCTCTAAGGACGTGTCCTCCACTAAAAACCCAAAACATAAGAAACCAAAAATGCAAAAAGATTACATTTGAGGCGGGGTGGGCATCGGATTAGTAGGTATTGGTTGTGAACTATTAAATTATGCACAAACTAATCTGAAAGTGCAACTTTTCAGAACCCAGAATTATAAAACACTCATATTCTAACAACACAAGTTTAAAGTGCATGACAGACGCATTATAGTAAAATTAATACGAGCTTAAAATAGAAGAAAAAGTTAAAATAAATATAGAGAAAAAGTAGAGTGATGGTGGCACCCTTATCAGTTTGATACAACTCCACTTGAAGCTAGTGAGCAGGGCCGGTCCAGAAGTTTTGGAGGCACCGGGCAAAGAAGGTGCCCTTTTATATTTTGAAAAATATGAACATTTATCTTATCCTTTTTTTTTACATTTTTTTTTTTAAAAAGGGAAAAAACTTAGGCCTCTTAAAGATTATTGGCTGTGAGAAAGTGTATTTATCTGCAATTGGCAATTGCAGCAATGTTTTTAAAATGTAATAAGCTTTTCAGGATTATAAGCTTCACGATTATAAGTTTTTCAACATGAAGAACATCTGTTTCAAGATTAAAGGATTGAAATTCCAAATATCTGTGTGAATGATGCTAAAAAATGGTAAAAAATAATCATATATTCAAAGGTACTAGCCGCTAGCGAATTAGATTAAGAGTTTTCTAAAATTTCATCGGAACTTTGAGTTGAGAGAAGAGGTTGGGTGAAGATACTTAGTAGTAAGTGCTCTATAATTATATTATATTACACATAAGTTTTTTTTTTTTTTTTTTTTAAGTAACAAGATATTATCTAAAAATAAAAAAATATCTCTACTAATTAATAAAATATTCATTGTCAACCAAAATCCTATGAAATTACCAGTTTAACCCTCTAATTAAAATAGAAGATGAATAAGAAATATGGGGCAGAAATATAATTTCATAAACTAAATTTTGCTTTTTTTTTCAAAGCATCATCTACATGTAATCATAACATATCTCTAATTAAAAAAAAAATTCTCACTCCCACATTCTCTATCACTCTCTTCCCCTCTCCTTCTATTTCAAAAACAAAAATAAAAAAAATTGCTCATACATTTTGTGTGTGCCCATATGCTAGTATATATATAAAAAAAAGAACATGATATTATTCAAAGGACTAAACGCACGTTTCACTTAACTTTCAAAAAGACGACGTCGTATGCTAATCCAACCAAATTAGGTTAGATGAGGCCATCTTCTTCCAGTTTCTACGCTTTTCTCAGTGCCTTTGAAATGGCCGCCTCGGCTGCAAACATGCAAAGCGAATGCTTTTTCAGCCAAAAGAGGATTTTTTTCCCCTTCTAATCTTTCTTCCCCTTCCTTCCCTCCTACTTGAACGGTTACGATTAAGTGACGTCAACATTTTATATTGATTTTTTCAT
Organism: Cotoneaster glaucophyllus; assembly: GCA_036320875.1. Lineage (NCBI taxonomy): Eukaryota > Viridiplantae > Streptophyta > Magnoliopsida > Rosales > Rosaceae > Cotoneaster > Cotoneaster glaucophyllus. Next base: position 37,110,518 of record CM070073.1, read on the forward strand.
AAAGACAGTAAGACTAAAAGTAAAATGCGAGAGGAGATGAAGGAAGTGATGAGAATAGGAAGGGAGAAAATCATATTAATTTTCAGGAAATTACCTGCAGCTGCAAGCATGCAGAGTTGCGAATCAGATAACCCTACGTCGATACGACTCTACCATGCTCGAATTACAGTATTATGCATATACAAGTTTGAAATTTCAGGCTTTGAATCTTTATAAACAGACCTATATATCTTCTACTTGGTGCCCCAATCAGATTTGGGCCCCTAGACAGATGCTCTGTTTGCACTGTGCCAGGGCCGACCTTGTTAGTGAGTCCATGACCGGACTTCTGAAGTAATAACATTCAAATTAGTCTTACTCTGGTTCTGGAAAATCATGATCCGACATGAGCACACGGACATATATACTGTAAATGAATCAGACCATCGTGTATTTTCTGTAGGACCCAAATTTCTGTCACTTCCATGCATTTATCAGCAATAGCCCAAACGCCAAACCTCCTTTGTTAAAAGTCACCTTGTATTAAGCTAAATAAGTTAATTAAGTCACCTGGTATTAAGCTAAATAAGTTAATTAATTACCTAGTTAAAGTAATTAACTGATGGTGGTGATGTAGATAATGAGCAATGGAAAGTACAAGAGTATCCTGCACAGAACCACCGTGAACAAGGACAAGACAAGAATGTCATGCCCAGTGTTCTTCGAGACGCCAGCAGACCACGCCCTAGGTTCATTTACAGCTTGTGAACGCTTACAATCCACCAAAGTACAAGACCAAGAAGTACGGCGACTATGTTTACTGTAAGATCAACAAGCTTCCCCAATAAATAAATAAAAAATATAAAAAAAAAGCACTGGTGGTGCTTCGAATAAATAAATACCATGAACTGGTTGATTTTTGTTTATTTTTCTTTAATTTCCTTATTTTGTGTTGGTGAAGTTGTTGGTGGTGGTGAGTCTCATATTAGTATGAAATTATAATTTGAACTCAAGGTGATGAGCAAAATCGTACTCGGTTGTATAGGATTGTGGAAGTTGAAATTTGTTGTCGGATTCGACATTCTTCTTATCCCTCTAACTCACAAGTCTATGATCAAATTCTCGTTTGGTGTCCAAAATTAAATTTAAATGAATAACCCACTATTAATGTATCTTGAACAAGCAAATGAAAATTTTGTATCCAATTTAAAGATAAAAGATGAATTACTCATTTAAAAAACTTGTACATTCGAATTTACTCCAAAATGACAGGATTAAAACATAACTTTCATTCATATCTACTCAAAATGAAAAAAAAAATCATGTACCTCTACCTTCATCTTTATGTACCTGGAATTTTATGAGTTATCTATTACAATCCTAGAAATCAAACCAGATTAAAAAAACAAAGAATTGGAATATTTAAACTTAGGACCTTGTATACAAAAGTGTATATTCTTAATCACTTGAGCTACAGTTCATTTGTTAAACATTTTTTGGGAGGGGTTTTCTTTTCTAATTATTTTTTATTTTTTATTTTTTTGTAATCTAGCGGTTTTCTTTGTTTGTAAGTTAAAACAAGTAGATGTTTTTAACCTTTTTTGCCCTCCAAAACAAGTTCAAGGACGATCTACTAGTTAGTACAATAATAATTACGTTTAGAGCTGGTCCAATGCAAGTTGTGTACAAATCATGTGGTGGTTGGTTGGGGAAAACATTTATACTTTCAATTTAAATGGACTTGTGGGGCTTTTTTCTTTTTCTTTTTTGATACAGACATGAGATGTGTGTGAGGCATATTTTTATTTTTTTTAGATACATCGATATTTTTACATTAAGAGAGGGGGAGTTTGGCAAAACTCCAAAAATGGACAGCCTAATTTGGTATCGAATTCGCCATCTACGAGATTCAAACCTAAGACCTCTCATTTCCTAATGAAAAGGAATACCACCAGACCATAGTACTGAGTGATGAGATTCATTAAAAGAATCATTCTTCTTTGTTATTTAATTTACAGTCTAGTTATATTCTGCTTTATTTATTAGTAAAATATATAGATTTAAATCTCCTTGACAAATAGGCTGAACCAAATAATTATAGTTGACTTATTGTATGACTTAAACATATTTTCATCATCTTTAGTGTAAATTCTATCGTTATAATTTTTTTTTAAAGTCATGCTGCTTTATAACAATTTGAATACAATATTGCAATAAGTGTGAATAGTGTCATAATTTCAGGGGAGACTAATAGTGAAACTTTTGTTAAATTCAACGACGTAAATTGATGGAATTTTTGTTCTAGGACAAATTCTAAAGTCGGGTGCAAGTTCAGGGATGAATTCTCAATTTTAACTTTTTAATCTTTCTTTGCTTATAAAAATAGATGAATACTTGTATTCTGTTGAAAGATTTACAATATATGAAGCCATCGATTGAAATGTAAAAGTAAATATTGTTGATCTGTAAATGTATTTGCTGGTATTGTTTTTAATTCAAGTCGATAGGATTTAATGTGATCCATTAGATCAATAGTCCATGTGGTCTCGTAGATTAGATTTCATTAAGTCATAACTCAGGACAAGTGTAATCGCCTCATAAGGTGACTTGAGATTGAGTGGCTAGGATGATTTTGTATATGTGATGGAGAGTGTGATGCCCCTCCCCTAACGGTACTATATTCTTTGCACGCATTTGGTGCGAGGATGAGAATCCGATGAGAAAATTTCAGCTCTGAAACTATCTTTCTTCTCTGCAATTGTTGCATAACCTGCAATTCTCAGAAATCATTCCAGTGAAATCATAAACTCAGAATCAATATACTAACAAATATATTACAATGGAGTTCCGAATTACTTTTTGTTTCCCCATGTTATGCCAACGCATCTGTAGAACGGTAAGAACTTGCCGGTGTTAAAGGTAGCATTGGTTGCGGCTGCTCAGCCCAGTCTGGTGATAGTTCTACGAGATGGGTGAAACTTACATGAAACCGGGTATATACCCCTATGCATCTGTATCATCATGAGAGGACGGAGATGGATAGATGAGGATATATTTCGTGCTTCTCCTGCGAGACTCTGCTACACACTCAAGAAGCACCAAGGTGCCAAGACCACGCGGGTTAGGCGAACATGATCCCCGAGGCATAACCACAGAATAAACATCAAAATAATGGTCTGAGCACGCTACTACTTGTATGCCCTTGTCCAAACAGGTACACAATATATCAGGATTCCCAAACCAAACGAGGTGCATATCGTAGCCATGGCATATGCGTATGCTCTCCAAGGGTATTTGCTTTCTCTCATCGCATTGAACTCAGCAATGAAGGTAGAAACAGTACTCAGGCAACCCAGAAATCCAAATTCTATGCCTGTTACAACAATGTCACAAGTCTTAGTATTCACCTGCACAAACAAATTGTTCTGCAAGTCAGATTTCTATTAAAAAGGAAAAAACCGTGGGCATGGATCAAGACAATGTATGACAAAGATAATGCAATTGGAAAAACATTGCAATAGAAAATAGTACAGTTCAAGAATTCCCCAAGAAGCTTTTAAAACCTCGACAAGAAAAAAAAAAAAAAAACCCAAAATAACAAATTTAGCAGTTATATTATATATGACAAATATATGTGAACTGTAAGCTTGCCGGACACGAGACAATAACACACGAAAGGTAATGGTGAGGATGAAGTCATGGAGTGGATGTGGATAGAGATCATATCATAAGAGCTTACTGCTTTCTTCACAGTAGACAGGGCTGCCATTACACAAGCCGCAGAAACATTGGCAATTAAAGTACCAAATGGAACCCATTTCAACAAACCCGTCTTTCCTAATCCACGTCCATTAAGCCGGGCTAAGAACCACCGGATCCACACACCTAAAGGTCCAACTATGCAACCCAACCATAGTTGCGCCTCGCTGCTGCTACTGTTAAATTCCTCTCTCAACAGTATTCCACCTATACTCCACAGAGAACTTAGCATCAGCAACAACACTGCTAAAGCTACCAAGTGACGCTTGTAGCTGTTAACCCTCCACCTCTTTCTAGAGCTGGTAATACCACAGACCGAGTTCCTCTCAAGAATCTGCCTAAAACCCTTTGCTGTCTCTACCCCAAAAATAATGGAGTAGGCTGCTAGAAACAAACCTGACATCCGTCACATAAAAGAGGATCTCATATTAGTCCAGCGATTTGAGCTACATTGGGTTTGTGATTTACCAGCTAGATTGAAATGAAATTTAAATATCCTGCTTGCCAACGCGATCTACATGTCTACTGCAGCAATTCTTTAGAACATGACATCTTACCTATAAAAAAGCCGAGCAGAGCAAAAACCCAATGTCCTTCAACACTGAGTTCAAGCATTTTCTGGTTCCAACCACTGAAAGTTGTAAGGCTTCCCAAGTAACCAGTTGATAATCCGATGACCAAATAATCTGACACATAGGAGATATCTCCCTTGAAAACAACACCAAACCACCCCATCAAGAAAGAGCCAACCTACAAAAATGTATTAGGAACAAAAATTTGAGTTGGAACATCATCCAGCATTTTCGGCATCACAAAATATGACATAAAAAATTAAAAGATGATGGGAAAAAAGTATGGAAAGAAAGGTCTTAAGAAACTTGATAATTAATACTCATAAGTAACAGCTTTACGGAAAACATGTTTATTAACACAACAGTACCAAATAAAGGGTATAATACATTTGTGTGTGTGTGTTTGTGTGCATGAGAGAGAGAGAGAGAGGGAGAGAGACCATATTAGAAGGAAGATCAAGGTAGAGAATGGTTTTGTCGCTTGTTACACCAACAACTCCAGGCCCAAACAATTTTTGCAGAAGATATCTCGTTAAGACCTGCATACTGTAGCACGTCAAATAATCTATTTTACATCTAGGTTTCCAGATTTGAAGAAAGATCTAAGATGTATTACAGTGACATATTCAATTTTTTCAAGACAAACAGAAATATGAACATGCCAGTGCATGATCAAACATTTTCGTGAACAGAACTTTTATAATTTTAAAGTACAATAGACTCGATACAATTTGTCAGCATACCACTTGCACAGATTTTCATTTGCCAAACGAATGCAACAACAGCTATAAACCTAACACATATTAGGACTCAAACAAAATATACATCAGTATATAGTAAGAAACAGAGTTAACCGTGTTACCCCAAGAATGCCAAAAACTGCTAAATGAGTCATGCATGAACCATATTCCAAGAATTTTGGCAACCTTGTTGTATTTTCCTGCATATGAAAACAAAATAATTTAAGTTAATAGCATGATTCAACAAAAAGAAAAGAAAAAACTCTTAACATGTTATGATCAATGAAAAAGAAAACCAAATCTCCTGTCCATGTTCAAGAATCTCTAACAAAGATAATATACAATATGAAATGTATCAACCGAAAGCTCACTGGCTTTTTGTCCTCGGATATGATCACATCAGTGGAAAGAGGAGATATGATTTCCTCAGGCAAGGGAGTGACAGGGGAAATTGCTTTGGATGCAACAGGGTCACGACCCCAGAATCCATAGGTTTGCAGTTGAACATCCTCTGAAGGAAACAAGCAGACGCTGCCACTCTCACTGTGCCTGTTGCTGTGAAGAGCCCGATCGCCAATATCTCCTGCCTCCGACACACATTCACTTTCATTGTCATCATCTATTTGAGAAGGCTGAACATGTGATAAACTTAAAGACCGCCTCCTTAATGAAGAAGTGGCACTGCTTGTTCGATCATTGGATACGCCTCGTCTGGGTTCAGTGTCATTACTCCCACGGTACCCTTCCTCCATAACCACAGCGCTTGATTTCTCTTGAAGCGACTTCACAAATAATAACAATAAAATCCGAATGTTGATTATTCAGAGAGAGAGGAACAAATGCAGTAGAGAAAATAATGCAATTACTGTGCTACAAGCGTTGAAATGCTATAGTTTGTACTTTGGAAGGAGCCCTAACCACTCCGTGTGTCAAAATAATCAAAGATTTGCATATAAACAAACGACGACAACTCTTTCAGCTTTAATAAGAATAAGTTCAGATCTTAAAAACCAAAAAAAAATACAGATGAAGTATAATGACATAACTTCATACATACTCTAGCAGCCATGACAGGAGGAAAAAGAAAGTGACAAAACCGATTCGTCAAGATTTCCACAAAATTCAACAATAATACAACCTATAGCTCTAAATAAATCCATTCAGATAATATTTATTACATTACGTATTAAGATTATAGAATTATGAATGATGTCACTGATTCTTCTAACGGGAGACTGTACGCTTTATTTTTCTACTTGTCATCAAGTAAGAAGATACAATAACGCAATTAGACTTGGTTTTTCGTCAACGAAAGAGTACTGTTACACTGCGGAATTTTGTTTAACCACACAAAATAATTGCTCAACTTTTTCAATGACACCACACGATTTAACAACACCAGCAAAAAGCAAATGCAAGGGCCTGCCAACTAAGGTAATCATAAAATAAATTTCAGTGCCAAACAAATGACATAATGTTTCTCAAAAAAAAAAATAAATAAATAAATAAATCACAGAATGTCCTTCAAACCGATTTAAGTCCAGCAAACCCAATAATTATTTTGACAAATAATCAATGATTTCTCTTCAAACTTGTAATACCGAACCTTGTGAATTTCAGTTCATATACAGAATGCAATATGCTTTTGTCGTCTTTGTAAGACAAAATACAGAAGACAAATCATCACAAAATCCCAGCCCGGTCTAACATTGTCATGTATTTCAACTATCCCAAATAGCAGCACCTAATTAATTTGAGATACCGACACAATAACATCCGGTTATAGCTAAGGTCCAAAAGGGACTAAATCTTTTTGCTTTATGACTACTAGGTAGCAAATTGAACAAGTTGGGACCCAATAAAAAGTTGGTTCATAACATCAAATTAGAAGCAGTAACAAAGTCAATCTGTTTAATAAGCACTCAAATCTCATTTCTCTAAGGACGTCCTCCACTAAAGAACCCAAAGCATAAAAAACCAGAAAAGCAAAAAGATTACATTTTCATTGGTTGTGAACTGTTAAATTATGCACAAACTAATCAGAAGGTGAAACATTTCAGAACCCAGAATTATAAAGCAATCTCATATTCTAATAACACAAGTTTAAGGTGCAAGATAGACGCATTAAAGTAAAACTAATACGAGCTTAAAATAGAAACGAGAAGAAAAAGTCAAAACTCAGAGAACTTGGAAGATTAAAATATAGAGAAAAAGGGGAGTTTAAGGTACCATTGATTATTTGAACGCGGAAAGAGGTGCCCAGATTTCAAAACCGCGGAAAGGGTTCGCGAGTTTGGTCTTGAAGGGCGGCTGGAGAGGTTGAAGGCGGCCGCAATGGGAGGAAGACAAAATATAACAAATATGAGCAGAAAAAAAGATGATTGTGGGATTGAACAGTGGAAGTCGGAAGGTTCTGAGAGAGAGAGAGAGAGATGAATGGGGTTTTGGGAGGCACGGCACGGCACGGCTGCTGTTCACATGTTTTGGGTTGGCGTTTGCTACGTGAATAACAGATCGACTTTTGGCCTTTATTTTACTATTTCTTCTTTTTATAATTGGTTTGACTATTTAATTGTCTTGTTAAATAAGTTAATATAAAATATACAACTGAATTGCTCGGTTTTCTTCAATTCACTTCTTTACTTGTCTTCTCATTATGTAATTGTCTTTTATATAAATTTAAGTTACCTATTTGTGTACGTCTCTTGATTTTTTTTCAGCTAGCAACTGTTACATCCCGACCCGGGCTCCACCACATCCCGAACTCGACTTCGTCGTAGCACGATATTGTTCGCTAAATTTAAGTTACCTATTTGTGTACGTCTCTTGATTTTTTTTCAGCTAGCAACTGTTACATCCCGACCCGGGCTCCACCACATCCCGAACTCGACTTCGTCGTAGCACGATATTGTTCGCTTTGGACCCCGACCACGCCCTCACGGTTTTGTTTCTGGGAACTCACACGAGCAGAACTTCTCCGTGGGTCACCCATCCTGGGAATGCTCTGGCCCATTCTCGCTTAACTTCGGAGTTCTTACGAAACCCGAAACCAGTGAGCTCCCAAAAGCCTCGTGCTAAAGGAGGTGGGCATGTACATATAAGGAATAGACGATCCACTCCCCTTGACGATGTGGGATCTAACAATCCACCCCCCTTAAGGGCCCGACGTCCTCGTCGACACACTTCCAGCCAGAGATTGGCTTTGATACCAAACTGGCACATCCCGACCCGGATTGTCCACTAGGACTCCGAATCGAGTTGTACTGGCCGACACTTGGAAGGTGACGAAGTCATAAAGTGTAGTGATGTGGAAAATGTGAATCAATGTAAACCTAAGAGTTCCTAAATACAAGAGTGCGCTGTGAGTGGGAATGAACTCATTTCACACTTGACGTCAGAGCATAAGTAAAATACAGTAGAGTGGGTTGAGAATCATAGCATCGAAGGTAATCTCCAATACCAAGATTTTCCACGAATCCTCGTCGATAAGAAAGCTCAGCTATTAAAACCTGGTGGGGCGAAAAACAAGGATGGGTGGGCCTGAAAATAAAGTTTTAATAAAAACCTTTTGAAAACGTTATAACCCCTCGCTGTAAAACCTGTATAGTTTCTAGAAAATCATACTACGTACAAGTATGAAATCAAATGCAAATCAACAATAATTCCAACAATATTCCATATCACTACATATCAACAGCAGCATAATAAAATCAGGTGCTCATCAATCTATGCTGACACACGAATCGGTGTTACCTAATGCAACTTGTACGACTCATAAACAACCTGTACGACAGTATCGAAGTTGCCTATTATTGCAACCTGTACGATCCGCACCTCAGACTTCTGATCCGTAACTTCCAAATATCAACATTATGCTTAAAGATCAACATACTAAAATCTCATCGCGATCCGACGGTCAGATCTCCGCCAATCGAGTTACGTAGGGTTATAGATCCTACAATCGATCAAAGATCGATGGTTAACTTTTGGTCAATGGGTCTCAAATCATTCTAGAACGTCCTTGGGGATGTGTTTTATGTAAGTTACATGTTCTTTTGATAAGGATTCTGAGATGTGGTTTGATAATTGTTCTAGGCACCGATCGTTCGTGACGCCCCGATATTCGTGCTAGGGAGTTGTAGCATGGACTCCAGGTGAGTAGGCTTTTGTTTTCAATATATACTTATATATGCTTATGATTCCCAAAAACTGTTTTGAATGAACGTATGTTTTAAATGCCATGTCATGTGTGCATTGCGTTTTAGTATTGCATTAGTATAGTTATGCATGGTATTGGTTGATGATGCGGAGGCCAGGTAAGTTTCAGGTGAGTACACCCTGATGGTATTAGTTGCATTGTGTATGGTTATGCGTAGATGCATTTAGAGCTCATTATCCTGCACCCCGGTGTTAGTGCTCCCGCCTGTGGCCAGGGCACAATCCTTCACGTGATGATCACCTCCTGCACCACACGCTCACCTTGGATCCAAGTTTGGTAAACGGCCCTGTCGTACAGACCACAATAGGTGGTTTCGACTCGTAGGTGAACCACGATTATTCGCACAACCTTCACGTGATCGTAGCACTTAAGCGTACATATTTACACCTAGCTCTGTCATACAGACCACATCAAGTGGTTCCGACTCGTGTGCAAGCATAGGTTGATGAGCTATAAATTCAGCCGTACAGGTCATGTTAGATGACTCTGGCTGGCATATTATTTTACCTTTATCTTCACACCTGGCTTACATATTTCAGTGTTGAAACGTTATGACATGGCATACTTGGTTTTACTATCTTTATGCATTGTTATATATATATACGTAGTATTATTTTCTGGGAACTATACGGGTTTTACGGCGAGGGGTTATAACGTTTTCAAAAGGCCTACTCACCCTTGTTTTTCGCCCTTCCAGGTTTTAGCTGCTGAAAGTTCGTATCGACGAGGATTCTTGGCGAATCTCAGTATAGGTGGCTACCTCTGAGGGTATGATCCTTACCCACACTATTATACTTTACTTATGCTCTGACGACGCGTGTGAAATGGGTTCATTCCAGCTCACAGCGCACTCTTGTCTTTAGGTACTTTTTGGTTTAAATTTATTCACATTTTCCATATCACTATACTTTATGGTTTCGTCATCTTCCAGGTGTCGGCCAACACAGCTCGATTCGGAGTCCTAGTGGACTTACCAGGCCGGGGACGAAATTTTTTAAGGTGGGTGGATTGTGACGACCCGTCCTTAATTTTATGTTTTTACAAATTTTAAAAGTGTGATTTTACAAAAATGCCCTTAGATGTGAGGGTATTGACTTTCGTTGACCAACGTATAGTGAGATGTACGAAATATTCCTTTAGCGTATTCTTGAAGTACTCGACGATACAGACGCGTAGGCGCAATCATAAGCGAAATTGGAGCTACGGTTAAAGTTTTACGGGGCTACGAATCCGAAAGTATTTTGAAGGGATCATTATTTTAATTATATTATACTATTTTATATTACTAATTTATTATGCCACATGTGTGTGGCTGAAAGGGGAAAAGAAGGGAATCGTGGAAGAATGAGAAAATGGAATAGAGGGATTGGAGGGTTGCTGCCCAATTGGAGGAGAAAAAAAGAAAGGGTTTTTGCCCAACCAGGAAGAAGGAGGTGAGGAGTGACCAATCAAGAGGAGAAGAAAGGAAGGAAAGGAGGGAGGAGAGAATGAGAGGAACCCGATCCTCTTTGACTCGTGACCTGTTTCAAAACCCGATCACCCCGAGTGAATTTCGACGCATTTCCACCATTTTTTCCGGCGAATTAGGACCCCCATCACCTGCGAACATCATCACGCCTCTCCTCCTTAGTTGATCACCCAAAAATTAGAAGCAAATGAGGTCTTTTCATGGTGTAAGGCGGCGATTGTGCCGTGGGATTCTTGTTGGCAATCCGCTAATTCTGAATGAAATACACTCCATTTTCACCATGAAAGCACTCCTTTAGAGGTTAGGAACAAAGGCCAAACAAGTTTGGGGACAGCGAAGTTGCAAAATTGGCGAATCGAAGCACACCCTTTACAGGGTTTTCGGTGGGTTCGAGACGAATTGGAGCACTTCCCGGCTGAATTGGACCTCAGCCCAGGCGACGATCGTTCGTGAAGCCTTGATATTCGTGCTAGGGAGTTGTAGCACAGACTCCAGGTGAGTGGGTATTTTCCTTTTTATAGTATATATATATATATATATATATATATATATATATATATATATATATGATTGATAGTTCCACAAATGCTTTTAAATTGATTTATGCATTTTATGTCATGTTGTGTGTATATATATATATATACATATATATATATATATTTTAAATACTATGATATGGTTGAGTTTTAGATTGCATCATGGCATATCCATATGCATATTACCTGAATATAATTGTTGTGAATGCTTTGCAATGCTAAGGTGAACGTGGGATACGCAGGTAAGTTCAGGTGAGTTTATGGTGTTATTTGAAATTATTGAGTTATAGCATGACTATATTATGTTTTAAGCAACTCCTACATTGTCGTACATGTTGCAATAATAAGCAACTCCAACATTGTCGTACAAGTTGCAATAATAAGCAACTCCGACACTGTCATAGAGGTTGCAATAATAGGCAACTCCGACACGGTCGTACAAGTTGCAATAATAGGCAATTCCGACATTGTCGTACATGTTGCAATAATAGGCAACTCCACACTATCGTACAGGTTGCAATAATAGGCAACTTCGACACTGTCGTACAAGTTGTTTATGAGTCGTACAAGTTGCATTAGGCAACTCCGACTCGTGTGTCAGCATAGATCAAGGTTCTAAAAATCGCTAGGCGCTAGTCGGGCGGCGGGCAAGGGCTTAGCGCCTAGGTGGGTGGCTAGGCGGGGCCTAGGCGGATTTAAGTAAATTTATTATATATCTTGCAAATAAGTGAATATTTACACTTAAAAAAAAAAACTATACTTGTATGGATAATAAAATAATGATATTTCCATAGATATTGGATGAACTTGTAGTAAATCCAGCATTTGCAAATTAGGTATACCATTTCCATAAGTATACTACCATGAAACCAAAAAAGAAAAAACACACAATTAATAAAAAATATATATAAAAAAACCGCCTAGGGCCGCCTAGATTCCAGCCGATTTTTCCAAACGCCTAGCCCAAAATTGGGGCGGGGCACCACTGCCTAGCGCCTAGGCCGATTTTTAGAACAGTGGCATAGATTGATGAGCACCTGATTTTATTATGTTGCTGCTGATATGTAGTGATCTGGAATATTGTTGGAATTATTGTTGATTTGCATTTGATTTCATACTTGTATGTAGTATAATTTTCTAGAAACTATACAGGTTTTACAGCCATGGGTTAAACGTTTTCAAAAGGTTTTTATTAAAACTTTATTTTCAGGCTCACTCATCCTTGTTTTTCGCCCCACCAGGTTTTAATAGCTAAGCTTTCTTATTGACGAGGATTCGTGGCAAATCTTGGTATTGGAGATTACCTTCGATGGTATGATTCTCAATCCAGTCTACTGTACTTTACTTATGCTCTGACGTCACGTGTGAAATAAGTTCATTCCCGCTTATAGCGCACTCTTGCATTTAGGCACTTTTAGGTTTAAATTCATTCACATTTTCCACATCACTACACTTTATGGCTTCATCACCTTCCAGGTGTCGGCCAGCAAAACTCGATTCGGAATCCTAGTGTACAATCCGGGTCAGGATGTGTCAGTTTGGTCACCGACTAAATTTTTAAACCAAATTTTATAAATTAAACGAGTTGAATGTTGATGATTTGATTATTATTTAAGTGTTGATTAACGTGCTGATTTCGTATTAGTGAGACATTATTTGGTTTACAAATTTGATATAAAAATTTGATCTCCCAAACATTATCCCTTCTTTAATGTAAAAATTAAAAAAGATATACACCCAACAGAGGAAGGCATGTGGTGTAATGTGACACGCACAAAAATTCCTCAATTTAAATAAGATGAAGGAACACTTGGAAGAATAAGTAAAATGCATGCAACTGATGGATCTTTTAATAACTATTTCGTTACACTACTTCCAGTTTTTAAACAAATGAAAATTAAGAAGTGAAAACTATTTTTTCTTAGTTTTCAATTTTTTTTGTTCTAAAAAGACAATAGGCGCTAGTTAGGTGGCGGGCTGGGGCCTAGTAACTAGGCAGATTTAAGATAATTTATTATATCTCATATAAATAAGTGTTAAACATATGACATAAAAGTATTAGTTAAGTAATACATAATCCTTTTATTAATTAAAATACTAAGTCACACAACTTAATTGGACAACAATCGAAAAAAAATAAGCAAAATATAACATGTAAAATACATATTCTTTATCTACATTAAGAGGAGAGTGGGATGAGCTTAGCCTCACAATGAGCTAACAATAATATTGTTCAAATACCGTAGTACTAAGTGGCAACATGTAAAATACATATTAATGTAACGATAATAACTAATACTTTAAATCGTTGAAAATGGATAAACATATTTAACACCAGACTCGAGATTACACTGCTACAATAACTCATTGGTATAGATAACTAATAGTAAATTTAATATTATATTAATATTCAGTAAATAGATATTGAAAATGAAATGGTTCTTAAATAGGGGATAGGATCCTCTTCGGATCCTTTTTGTGAGAATTCGGAGAATCAATCAATCGTGTCCATTCATTACATCGTATAGTTAAAAATTATTTAAAATTTAAAATTTAAAATAAAATATAAATAGTATCTAATGAAAACTAACCTCACGATGTACGATGAACGAATACGATTAATTGATTCATGAATCCTCACAAAAGAATCCGAAGAGGATCCTTGTCCCTTAAATAGTCCTTAAAATAACCCTTTTTGAATTGTTTTATATATTTATTCTTCTTTTCTGTTTTCTCCATCTCTTTCACTTCATGCAAGTAGGTTGGAAATGTTTTGTTTAAGGGCATCAGCCTTTGAATCCGAGATACCCTTTCTGATAATTTAGATAAAATTTAGTATAAATTATCTTTTTTTTTTTGGTCAAAAGTACTTTTTATTATAAAAAAAACTTTACAACCTGACAAAGCCCAAAGCTAACATATTAACATCCAAAAAAGGGCCACAACAACACAACACATCCCAAAAGCTAATAGGCCCAAAACCCAAAACACGAACACCGAACCCAGAAACTTCTACCGTCTCCTTCACCGTCAGAGGTTGTTCCAAGCCGTCCAATTCCTCTTGCACAGTCAAGCAATACCTCACCAAATGCCACATCAAACTCCAATCTGCTACCCGAGCACATCCATACAGTAAGGATAGTCGACAACCAAACAAGAGAAGGCAATTGTCGAGATGAAGTCCGTGGAGATCCACGAACGACACTACCGAAAAAGGCAGATAACAAGGAGAAAGTGGTGGTGTTGGAAACACCCGAGCCAGTGAAGCCACTGGAACTCTACCCACAATCTCAGTAGGTTGTATGGCTGAAGATCAGAATATGGATGAACACATAGGATAAATACTGTCTGGGAAAGAGAAACCGGACATAACACCATAACAACCAAGGCTAAAAAACGGTAGAAGTAAGGAAAACATATAAGAAGGAAAAAGAAGGGAGGACGGCGACCGACCCCGGCCAAAGCTAGGGTCGACGCCACTAGTTTTGCTGAAATTTGGAGGCCTTACACGAAGGGGTGAGAAAAACTCTCAAAAAGAGAGAACGACTCTCACTAGAGAGAGAAAAACCCAGGTTTAAAAAAAAAAAGTCTCTAATTATCTGATTGTTTATATAAAATATAATGAAGTGCTGATTAGTTCTCTGAAATATCACCACAGTGAAAATTAGATCTCTGAATTATTTTTTCTGTAAAATAAGTCCCTAAATTCATTAAAAATTGTTAATTTCATCCATACTATTATGTTCAAAACTATTTTATCTAATTTCTCATCAACTTAAATCACTTGACACATTTTAGAATGTAATACAGTCATTTTCTCTCCTGTAAGCCCTTAACATTTTATATAGATTGCGAATCTAACGTCTAATTCCTCCAAAGTTAACTCCACATACTATTTCTTTATGCAAAATTTCTAATCTACCCTTCAATGTCTTTCACATGCAAGTAGCGTAACTTAAATTGATGAAAAATTGAATATAGTAGCTTCGAATCTAATATTAAGGCTGTAATTGGTAGATTTTTATAATTTATGGACTAATTTTTTTGAAAAAAATAATAATTTAGAAACTTAATTTTCATTCAAGTAATAATTCAAGAACTAAACTAATAGTTCATCGTATAAAATAATCTATCACTTCATTCTTTTTTGTTTTCTTTACCTTTAATTTTGAGGAAAAAAAAGGACCAACGAAATAAGAAACATCTTGATTTGTTCATCTTAGGTTGTACACGTTCATGTAAAGACACGTGGAAAGTTTTGATTTTGTCAGAGAGAGATTCTGTGAACAATGTCAATTTGTCATGACTCATGTCCTCTATGCGACTCAACCTGCGTCACAAGCGCCAGAACAGAAGCGCAAAGAAAAGGAGCCATCCATTTTTCTACTTTTCTCAAGAACCAATGAACCATCCATCCAACACACAACCGTTGATAATTGGACGGTATCCATGTTGATAACGACTAGAATCGTTTTTGGTGGTAAGGTTTTTAGGTTTCAAAAACACGTAGTCATTTTAATAAGAAACATTAGATATGTATTTTTTGCATGAAGTACTTTAAGTGTTTTTTCAAGGCCTATTTGCATCTTTACTAAGAAATTAATTTTAAAAATATTTTCACAAAAAACGGTTTCAACAACTTTAAAAACACTTTAGTTGTCATTCAAGTATACACGTTATTGGCAATTCAATTGAGGCATCGTCACCTTTGAACAAGAAATAAAAAGGGCGTCCTATCTGCTCCCTATGTGACAATATATGCATTTTTACACTAGGAACTAATAATTTCAAAACTTTAGTCCACGTTTGATGTCTATGATTAATAGATCAGTGTATGGATATGTCGAGGATAAGGGCTATATATCAAGAAAAGCAAAACTTTGTTCTTAGGCATTCGAGAATTATAACTAGAGTTCGGAAGCTAGGTAATATTAAGGGACAGTTCCCTGATGGTTCGAAAGCAAAACATGATTTGTTATGTTGCCAAAATTTTATGCTCGTTGCAGTGGCTTTTTCGTCAGAATATTGTACTATAGGGAGATGTTGTACTGAATCTCACCGGCTTTCTCATGATTTTCAGGTTGCAACGAGTCCGTCTTCCTTGTTGATAGGGTTTTTTCTTTTTCGAAGTTAATTTCTCCAATTCTTAGGATATGAGCTAAAGCATTCGTCTTATTTTTTTTATTTTTTTTTTTTTGTCAATGAGATTTTTTATAACAAAGTCCAAAAGAACTCAGTATAAAGATTTCATTGATGGAAGTGAGGAAATAAGCAACAGTCCCATAAATAGGTATGTATAAACAGGACGCCACTTATATATTCAATGTATAATTAAAAGTTCCCACCTATACCAAAAACAAAAAATTACATAGAATGTGTCTCTGCCCAAAAGCTACAGCCCACCCGAAGAGGCCAAAAGTGACCACACAGAAAAACCTAATAACCCTAAACAGGGATTCACCCGCCGCCTCCACCACCGCAAAATTGGTGGAGATAATTAGCGAACAGAAAATTCAAAAGAAACCTCCGTAGAAAACAAAACTCAAACCCATCTTTGTTTCAACGCCGGTGAAAAAGAGCCAAATCTTCAAATCAAGGAGAACCATACCTATTCCGGTCGCCATAGTTCCTGTCCTCAGCTTAAAACAAACACACGATAGGCATGTGAATGCCTAGAACCAAGCAGCAACATAAAAGGTCAGGTGGTGTAAACTGATGTGTATTTAAACTAACCTAAATAATAGATTAATCTAAACCAAATTAAACTCGCAAGCACACGAATCAATTGTAGAAATATATGCAAATACGAGGTCGATCCCACATGAATTGCTTTTAATACCAATTCAACCAGCTGATTACGTGAAACTTAACTCGACAAAGAAACAAATGATCAATTAATTGATTACGACAAATAATTAAAATTTCAACTTAAAATATGACTAACGAAAACTCGCAACGAATGAAAGTTTAAAAGAAATTAATGTGATGGAAGCCTAATGTCATGAATCCACCAATAACAATCCTATTTAAGGTTGTTCTTTATAAGGTATGAATTAATCCGTGGTCATGCATCAACTCGTGTGTCTATATGTGACAACTATATCCTATTGGTTAGGCATACAGTTATACACATAAAAAACCAATTAAGCACTGAAGAATTATGTCAACCAAGTAGGACTAGTTTGATATTGATCATCCTCACTAGTTTGTCTACTCCTCTTAATCTTAGTTCCAATAAACATAATTGAATGGTCATCCTCTTAGATTTATCTAATTATCTAGAAACAAGTTCAAAATGATGGCCAGTCACAAGAACATTCGAAACTAGAATAGATTAAGCACAAAGATTAAGAACTAAACATGGCATATAATCAAATAATAATCAACAAGATACTTCGGGAATAATCATGTCATGGCTTCATCATAAACCTTAGAAAAGTAATTTAGGGCTCGTTTGGATGTGCTTGACTGAAAGCGCTTTTAGAGAAAATATTTTTGGGTTTCAAAAGCACTTAAAGTGTGTGGATGCAAATTTCTTCATCCTTGATCTTGGACAATGTTGCACCTGCAAAACAATTAACACCTTTGGTCAAGGCCAAGAGCCTCACGCGCCCACGATGAATGGGAGGGGGGGGCTTTGGCCGAAGAACCTTCGATGCCAAAGTTAGAATTTAGAGAGAAAGAGTGTTTAGAGAATTTTGGGATTTTCTCCAAAGTGTTGGAATGAGTGTTTGGTGAAAATGAGAGTCTATTTATAAGGCTAGGCCGGTCCACTTTGGAGAAGAAGTGGCTGGCCATAATGTGATTTTGTGGTTGAATTTTTGGTTTAATTAGCCAATTTATTGGCTAATTAAACCTAAAAGAATGAATTGGTGGTTACAATATTGTTTAATTAGCATAATTGAGGTAATAAAGAGGGAAAATAAGAAAGGTAATGAGCAAAGAAAAGGTGGCCGGTTTTGACTAGCTTTTGTGATTAATTTGGGTGACTTAATTGGTATAATGGGTGATTAAATTGGTGATTAATGGATTAATTAGGAATTAATCTATTAATTAACCAATTAATATCCATTTATATGAAATAATTTGTAGGTTATGAAGTAATTACCTAAGATGAGGATGGATGAGATAACTTTGAATTTGTTACCTTTTTTGGGCACTTTTGACTTGGTTTAGGGATGATTACCTGCTGCTCGCGTGTAGGAATCCCATATGCCTCAAGGGTATTTTTGTCCTCTTTTACCCAAGAATCCACGTGTTGCCTTGTGATTATTTTTGGCTCCACAAATGCCCCCACACCTGTTGGGCTGCTCGCAGGAAAAGGCAGCAGGTGTAGAGATTTCCTTGTTTTTAGGAAACTTAGGATTACTTCCTATTTTGATGTAGATTCCCTCTTCAATAGGAAATTAGATCCTTCTAGGAAAGGGAAATAAATTTCTCTCAAAGCCTATTTAAGTTCACCTTAAGTGGGTTATTAAATCAACTTTGGAGAGCGATTTATTCTACCCTATAAGAGAGAGAGAGAGCTTAGAGGATATTTGTTCCCCCTCCTCTAGCAATCTTCTACATCTTGCCCGTGCAAAGGATCGTCTTTCGTTGATTTCTTTGTCTTCTCCGTGCTGCACCGATGTAAGAAAAATTTTCTTGTCTTCTTTTTGGATAGTGCTGTCGCGGGGCAGCAGTCGGGGTGGTGCAGCACGTCGGCTGGCAGGGGCCAGGAGTCGGCTCGGCACAGGCCGATGAGGTGTTGTGGCAGGGACCACTGCTTTAGGCTACTTGGCTTGGCTAGAGCCAAGGGCAGCTTGAGCGGCTGGGCCCGCAAACTAAGGCGTTGGGGCGCATTGCTAGGGTAGTCGCATGGCTTATATCCTTTAGGCCATTGGACCTGATGCGGGCCAAGCTGGCTATTGAGAGAAATGAGAAGGTTGCGGGCTTCATGGGCTGCTGGGATGCTGGGCATGCAGACCTCCTACCTGCTAAAATGCTGGGTTGAGCTCCTCTGCTGAGTACCGTGAATGGCGTTAGCTGCTTAGTCCTCTTTGTCGGGAGAAAAGTAGGCTGCTCCCAAGTGAGGAAGTAAAGAGGATCAAGGCGGATGCATTGGCTTGTCTGAATGATATTGTGTAGCCTATTATGAATGAAGGTGAAAATAAGAGATATTCCCGCCTGCTCAAGAGATGCCGGTTGGGAAAAATTGAAGGCTTCATCCGCTGCTTGTGAAGGTCCGTCTGCTGCCTAAAGGTCTGTGATTGACATGACTTCTTCCAATAGAAAGAGAAATGAGGCTGCTAGATCTGAGCATGTGGCGCTGGCTATGTCGAGAATGGCTTGTACGATTACTGATAGAATTGCTCAATGTAAAGGTCATTTCATGCCCCTAGTGCCGAAGTCTGTACCAAGACGTCCGTTGAGAGCCAAGTCTAGTTCACATTTAGAGAAGCTTGTTATTATAAAAAGCAATAAGATGGACTCTGTTGCTAAGGTGGCGCCAAGGCCCACTTCCTTTGCTACCGAGACTGATTCGCCTGCTGGGAGGGAAGAGACTGCTTGCGTGGGCAGCTATGAGAAATCCACTAAGCCTGTTCTAGGGAGGCTGATGAGATTTGTAGCTCTTAAAACCAGATCTGCTTGAAGACGTGGACGCTTGTGCCAAGTTTGTTGATGGCGTTAGAAAGGTTTGCTTGCCCAAGTTCCTTTGCGAAGCGTACGACACAATATAGAATGACTGATCTACTTGCTATGATGCAGATACATTAAGGCTGCCAAGGAAGTGGCGAAGACTATGGCAGCTGAAGCTTATTCTTCGACTGAGGAGATTAAGATGTTGGATTCTGAGCTCGTTGCTTTGAAGGGGTCTAATATCTTTGCCCCATTTCTCTGCAGCTTGAGACCGCTCACCAAGAGATTGTTAACTTGAAGACTAGGCTTGAAGCGGTCTAAGTTAAGTATGAAAGTGCAGAAAAGGAGATCGGATGTTACATACCTCAGATTCAAGATTTTGAGGGTGCCGTTTCTGAGCTTCGTTCCGCTGCTTATGCAAAGGATGAAGAGTTGATTGCTGCTTATAATTTAGTGATCCACTTCAAGAGAATCGTCGATAGGCTTGATCCCCAAGTGTTGAAACTTCAAGGTGTACTAAAGATCAACGAAAGTCTGAAGAAGGAAGTGGATGAGCTGCAGCGCGTCCGTGTTGGTCTGCCCGAGGAGAATGAGCAGCTGAAAGGAGAGAATGATGGGCTCGAGGTTTCAAGACCTTCTCTATTTCTCCAGAAGACTTGTTCACCTTTACTTTTGAGGCCTCCTGCCCAGGCTGGAGCAGCCGGGAGTGAAGCGCCGGATGGTGCCGCTGATGAGAATGTCGCGGCTGCTGAAGGTGTGGCGACCGAGTAGTCGTGGAGTGTCCAAGCTGCTGAGGAGTAGTATTCTAGGTAGTCTTTAGGATTTTCTTTGTTTTCCTTTTTGCTTTTTGCTTTGCTTGAACTCCTTCGGTCTTTGCTAGTTGTTTATCAATTTTGCTAGAAAATTTGATAAACTTGATTCCTTCGTTTTTCTCCATCTTCGCTTCTTTTGTTCATGCTCTAACCTTTAGACTTTATAGACCAGTGGCAGACGTGCTACTTTTTTTATAAGCAGACAGGTCGCGTAGCCTATGCAGTCGTAGATGTTGGTGTAGAACTTTGCAAAGTTGTTAGCCATAGGGTCGGCAGCCGGACGCTTTGCTTACAAAAGCAGACAAGTCCGCGTGACCACTAGGCTGTTAACCTTGGCTTTCTCCAATTCCGTAGGTTGCGTAACAAGTATCACAACACTTTAGGACTTGGTGTAAGTTGTTCCGCTCTTGGCAGAGGTGTAGCTTATCGACTACGTAGCATGTCGACAGTGGATAAAACTTCGTATATGCACGCTAGCTTGTTTAACGTTTCATAAGAATGTGCGGTTGTATAAGTTTAACGCGGTTTTACTGCTCGAAGGGCAAGCCGTAGGCAGTCTTCCGGAAACCGTAGGCTACCTTAGTGCACTCGGTAGCAGCTTTAGTGTTCCAGGGCAGTTGTCCATCGAATGTACTGCGTAATGTGCCCCCTCCATCTCTTGGGCCTGGTTCCCCGCGGATTAGGCCAAGAGACCCAAAATCCTTCAATTAGCTAAGCCTTGAAAAAGACTATTGTGGCTACTTCTAGGAATCCCGTCGCAAGCCATTGTGCATCTAGTTATACTAGGGCAGCCAGGCTCATCCACATCTGGATATTCCGAGTGTAGAGTTTATCCTCCCGCTTTAGAGAGTAGACCCATGTGGGTGTCAGGGAATTAGTTTACCCTCTCGCATTGGAGAGCATGGTTAGTCCCTCGGGGAGTGCAATTCCTGCGGTGAGTCCTTAAGAAGGGCGCGGTCTTCTTTTGAAGTGCAGGAGTGATCAGTTGTTGTAAACATGCAACCAAGCTAAGTTATGATTACTTCTGAATTCCTCATTGAAAAACAAGTGAAACGAACGAGAACTTAGCTGTGAGGTGGTGCCCATCGAGCTGCTTGAGTCTTTGGGCTTCTGATGTAGCGGGAGGTCACACATGGTACTTCCTCAGATTGTAGGCGTTCCACTGCTTTTTGATCTTTTTGTCGTTTCATGGTGGCGAGGGTGTAATTACTCTTGCCGCCTACTCTGCTGATCTTGTACGGACCTTCCCAGATATGATCAATCTTTTTGGAGCCTTCTCTGCGGGCAGTGATGAAGGCTTTTCTTAGGACTAGATCTGCGGGCTTTGGCTGAAGAACCTCCGATGCCAAAGTTAGAATTTAGAGAGAAAGAGTGTTTAGAGAATTTTGGGATTTTTGCCAAAGTGTTGGAATGAGTGTTTGGTGAAAATAGGAGTCTATTTATAGGGCTAGGCCGGTCCACTTTGGAGAAGAAGTGGCCGGCCATAATGTGATTTTGTGGTTGAATTTTTGGTTTAATTAGCCAATTTATTGGCTAATTAAACCTAAAAGAATGAATTGGTGATTACAAAATTGTTTAATTAGCATAATTGAGGTAATAAAGAGGGAAAATAAAAAAGGTAATGAGCAAAGAAAAGGTGGCCGTTTTGACTAGCTTTTGTGATTAATTTGGGTGACTTAATTGGTATAATGGGTGATTAAATTGGTGATTAATGGATTAATTAGGAATTAATCCATTAAATAACCAATTACTATCCATTTATATGAAATAATTTGTAGGTTATGAAGTAATTACCTAAGATGAGGATGGATGAGATAACTTTGAATTTGTTACCTTTTTTGGGCACTTTTGAATTGGTTCAGGGATGATTACCCGCTGCTCGCGTGTAGGAATCCCAGTATGCCTCAAGGGTATTTTTGTCCTCTTTTACCCAAGAATCCACGTGTCGCCTTGTGATTATTTTTGGCTCCACAAAGTGCTTTCTACAAGAAGCATCAGTTATGTGTTTCTTCCAGGAAGCACTTTAAGTGCTTTTCTAGGATTTACTAGCATTTTTACTAAGGATTGTTTCCTAAAATATTTTCACTAAAAGCGCTTTCAGTCATTTTAAAAGCACATACAAACGAGCTCTTAGTTACACATAGTCATAATAAAAATCACAAAAGAAGTCATGGAAGAAATAAACCTGGAAAAGAATGGTAAGAGCACGCTAAGCTTTTCTCCTTCACTTTCAAAGAATCCTCTGTATTTCCTTCTCCTATAAGATAGCCTAGGGCCCTCTATTTATTCTAATAAAACCCTCAAAATTCTGATACAAAACTCTCCTAAAAGAGAACAAAATCCTAAATAATCAAATAGGAAAGAATCCTTCTTGGCTTGGGAAACACATCATCTGATTCTATGCTAGATTTGGGGTCAATTTTCCATCTGGAAAAATCTGTAAAAATATGGGAAACGTAGATTTATCTCTTTTATTTTCAGGAATATATCGCACACCATTAGAAAAAATCGGGAAGGCCTCCAAATCTTCATTCTCCCACAGCTGCGCAGTTCTGACGGGAAAGTTACTTCTGCGGGATTGATTTGTAAATCTGGAACGTTTGGCTTCATGAAAAATTATGAAATTTGGATACAATGATCTTCTGCCTCTTAGCTTCCTTCTTCAATTAGCCTTGCACCAAAAATCCTCCGGAAAGTCAAATTATCGCCAAAAATGTCCTGCATGCGCAGATTGGCTAAAACAGAGAAAAAGAAAGTAATAAAGCTCTTTTAAGACCAATTCCTTAACAAAACATAGGAATAATTAACATGAAAATGTAGGAATAATTAACATGAAAATGTAATAAATAATGCACTTATCAAATACCCCCAAACTAAACTTTTGCTAGTCCTCGAGCAAAACAAAAATAAAAGACAAGAAAAACAATAGACCTTCCATAAATTAGCCTCAAAGCAATCTAGAGACGATCACCAAACTTAAGAGAATTAAGCATTTTTCAAAATCAAATTAACCAAACCTTACACAACATTCTGAAGCATAATGAGGGACATAACCAATATCAATACAACTTGCTCAACCAGTGGCGAAGCCAGGATTTCTCGGGGGGAGGGGCGAACTTAAAAGAGTGCAAGGTAAACGAAAAATGGCAACAACTAAATCTTTTTATATGGTAATATCTTCCATAATTAATCAATACAAACAAATTACAATTGTTGCCGGCGAGGTTTCATGTCATGAAAACGTCGCATAATAAGCTCATTATCAATAAAAGTAAATACATCTCTCTCAATGTAAACAACCATGCTATCACTCAACCATTGATCCCCCATTTTGTTACGCAATGGTGTTTTCACAATCTTCATAGCAGAAAAAGCTCTCTCCACCGAAGCGGTTGCAACCGGTAACACCAAAGCCAATGTTAGAAGTTTATACACTAACATATAGCTTTCACACCTCCCGGTCTTCACTAACTCTTTTGCAAGATCACTAATTCCTCTCAATGATGAAAACTCACTATGCATCTTCATATCATAAATGTAATTGTCAAGTTGAATTGGAAGATTCATGAGGTCCATACGATCAAAATCTTGAGGATAAAGTTGGGCCAAACGAACAATTTTTGTTTTGTCAAAAGATGCAAAATTATTCACCGGACTCAAACATGCCATACAAAGAAGCAACTCAGTGTTTACCTCATTGAAGCGATCATTCAATTCCTTTAGTTGCATATCAAGGACTTGAAAATAGAGGTCCACACGATAGTAATGGAAGTTTGTGATTTTTGGAGCTTTGCGCCTTGATTTTCCAGGTACGAAATGCAAATCCTCCATGTTAGGAACAATAATATCATGCTCCTCACAAAACTTTTCTACATCATGAAACAAGTCCCCAAAGTCATCATCTCTCAAGGATTGTAGTCTTTGCTTGCATACTTCCACTAACGCCATCGCATTCACAATATCTTGATCTTTCTTTTGCAATGCTTGTGATAACTCATTTGTAATTCCCAATATAAGTCTCATCAAGAAAAGATGAAACACAAAATCAAAAGTTTGTATGTCTTTGAATAACCTAGTTGCTTCACCGAGATTATCTTGGTTGCGATCACTTTTAATCCATTCAACCACCTCCACCACGGCTTCAAACATAACAATAATACTAACTATAGTACCATAATGCGAGTTCCACCGTGTATCACATGGACGCATGAGACTACTTTCTTGATTTAACCCTTTACCCTTTTCAAGATTACCAAGATCAAGAGCTTTCTGAATTTGTTCTTGTTGTTTCTCTCTAAATGCATCACGACGTTTACACGATGATCCAATAAGATTCACCAAACTACTAGCATTGATGAAGAAATTGGCAACATCCTCATTTTCCTTTGCCACAAATACAAGAGCTAGTTGGAGTTGGTGTGCAAAACAATGAATGTAAAATGCTTGAGGGTATTTGTTCAAAATCTTTGTTTTAAGACCATTTAACTCACCTCTCATATTACTAGCTCCATCATAGCCTTGTCCTCGTACCATGGACATGCTCAAATTTGTTCTAGCAAACAGTCTCTCAATGGCCTCTTCAAGTGAGCTACTAGTTGTAGAGGATACATGTTGAACACCCAAAAACTTTTCAATTGCTTCTCCTTTTTTGTTCACATAACGCAATACCACCGCCATTTGCTCTTTAGTCGAAACATCACGTGATCCATCAACCAAGAGAGAAAAAAATGTACCTTCCATATCTTTAGTGATTGCATTAATAGTTTCAATAGCACAAGCATGAACAAGATCCTTTTGAATATCGGAAGAAGTATACTTGAGATTCTTGGGAGCATTCTCAAACACAGCCTTCCTAACTTTCTCATTATGATCGGCAAGAAATTGCATAAGCTCCAAATAATTACCCCTATTACTTGAGTTGAACGATTCATCATGGCCACGAAAAGGCAAACCTTGTTGCAACAACCATCTTGTGCAATCAAGTGCGCCATGCAATAAAGTGTGATAATTAATGCGAGCTTCATCGGTTTGCTTAATCACAAATGTTTCAATATGTTGCTTTTGCATCATCAAATCTCTAGCTTGTTGTAAAGCTTTATTATGAAGACTTCCAACACCTCCCTCATGATCTCGAAAATTTTCGAGTCCTTTCCTCCAATTTGTAAACCCAATCTCAGTGAAGACATCACTTCTGGCATTTCCCTCTTTATCAAAATCACACTTGAATAGATAGCAATAACGGCAAAATGCGGCATCTTTTACTATACTATACTCCAACCACTTAAAATTATCAAACCAACGGGTGACAAAACATCGATTGTTGCTAACTTTTCTGGGCATGATGTGATCTTTAGGTTGACAAGGATTATTTTGGAGATAGTGTCGGCGAATTGCTTCACGATAATTAGGTGGATAATCAAGCATTCGACGATATGTCCAGGGTCTACAGGAAGATTAGCCAGTATTTCATCCAACTCAGTGACCTCACTTTGTTGGGAACTACCAGGAATACTCGAAGAAGGAATATTTGGAATACTCGAAGGAGGACTACTTGGAATATTCGAAGAAGGACTAGCCGGAATATTTGAAGGAGGATTTAAGCACTGTTTCTTAAAGTATCGTTCCATTGTTTAACTGTATATTGAAAAGAAAAGAAATGTCTTAGATTCTTAATTCTAGAGTAAGCTATACTTAGTCAATATGAGTACTAACTAATTAAACCAACAATTTAATTAACCAATGCCAATATTCATATAAATTATTTAATACTCAAAAATTCAATTAATAAATTTATATCAATAATCAAGAATTCAATTTTTACTCTAGAGTCTAGACAATAATTTCATTCATCAATAATCATTCATAGGATTCATATTTATACGCAAAAATCAATAATCAATAACTATATTAGTGTATTACTCTATGATTCTATATTAATTAACTAAAATTTTGTATTAATTAGGGTTAGGAATAATATAAATTAGAAAGTTAAAAAATTTACCTAAAATTGAGAGAGAAGTGGAAAACCAACCCAACAGGTTGGCTGCTGTGCTAGAGGCTGGCGGCTGGCTCAACTTGATGGAGAAACAAGAGACAACGGAACGGGACGGAGGGAAGAGGCGCTGAAAGGCTGAATATTGAAAGCTGCTGGGATTTGGGGGGCAGGGGTCTGATTGGTTAAAAGGGGATTGAATTTGAAAAAGTGAAGGTTTGCTTTGAAAAATGGAAGGCACGGGGGACAGTGGTCCCCTTTAAATTTTTTTTATTTTTTTAAGCAGTTAACAAAACGTTGTCGTTTGTTTAGGGGTTTTATTGTTTTGTCAATGCTAAATGAAACGGCATCATTTCATTTAAGGGATTTAAAAAAGAAAAATTACATAATTTCCGGCGAGACCAGAGGGGCGGAACCACCTTCATGGGCTTAATTTCCGGCGAGGGGAGGGGCGGACGCCCCTCCCAGTCCCTCTGTAGCTTCGCCTCTGTGCTCAACCCGGATAGGTATATGCAAACCAAAGCTTCCACTTCAAATCCTCCACCATGAATATCACTGAAGAAGAAATCACACATTAAAGGGTAGAGTGTTTTCAAATCATGATATGCAATATAAAACCCCATAAGCTTGCTCTTCATATCATCTCTCCACTAATGTAAATCAATGCAACACCAAAGATCAAAAGGTCTTTACAAGGGTTATAATAATAGGCTAGGGTATGGGCTATCAAAGAAAGGATATGGAAAAACTAAAACTTAAGAAATACCAAGATATCTTCATTATGTAATTTGGTTGGTCCTCTTTGAAACTTGGATCTTCTATTATTGGCATCCAAAACTCATGATGTAGGGATGGGACAATTTCAAACTTTTATTTCCTCATTTCTTTGATAGTTTTTTTTTTCTCCCCTTTTTTTTTTCTTTTCCGATTTTTTTTTCTTTCTTTTCAGAAATAAAGATAATACTACACATGGTACCTCGGTACACACCACATCTTTGATGTAGAACCCAACCTTTATCTTCCTTGATGTCCACTTGGTATTCCTTAAGCTATAGGGAATGGCTAATATCTCCCTAGTGGTGCATGACTTAGGATTTCGCCTCAAGAGATATTGAAGCAAGTTCTAGAGAATGATAATGCAATCATGAAACTCATAAGAAAGAATATGTAAGAGGCTCAAAATCTCACCAGGGTTCAATAAGTTTTCACTTGAAATCCACATATAATTCTCTAAGTAAGAGATAGTCATACTGACATTGGTTATTGGTATAAAATAAACTTGAGAATGATCATGTAAGAATCGGATTAACCATATCAAACAATTGAAATTTCACATAAAAAGAACAAATTCAAATAAGTTTGTGACCTAGAAGAAAGCAACTTATTATCATTGACTTATGGAAGGTCTAACTAAAAGAAAACGCTAAAAGAAAACGACTCAAGAAAAAGAAAATCTTTTTGAATTTTTGAAACTTTTTTTTTTATGGATTTTTTCTTTTTTGACATTAAGACTTAAATAGAACAACAAAACATAGAACAAATAAACAGAGGAAACGAACATATGCCAACAGAGGTTGCAAACAGCACGGTGCAAATATGATAATACCACAGGCAGTTCGACCTTTAGACAAAGATTTGATCATAACTTTTGAAAGAAAAATCCGATTTTCATGGTCTTTATATGGCTGGAAAGAGGACAAAAATGATCAAATTCCTTCCCAGTTAATACAATTTTACGCAAACATAGATAGCATGATCACTAAGCAAAAACAGAACACAGAAACAGAGATCGAAATCCTCCCCCAAACTTGAATCAAACATTGTCCTCAATGTGTAAAACAAAGAAAACAGAACAAATAACACAGTTAAAGGTAGGGTATGAAAACTTCCAGTATTTTTCATTGGAGCATGCATGAGCAATGTTGAACTTGAGACGTCATGCCTTGTAACGTACTCCCCCAAACTTGAATTGTTGCCGACCACCGTTACAAAAAAAAAACTACGAAAACAAAGGAAAAGTTTAGAAAGCTTGGGTTGCCTCCCAAGAAGCGCTTCTTTATAATATGAGCTAGACTATGTCGGACGTCTAAGGAGTGACAGATGTTGGGGCCTCAAAGTATGCAACTTCTTTGATTTCTGGTAAAGTCACATCCAAGTAGTGCTTGAGACGGTGCCCATTAACCTTGAACAACTCTCTATTTTGCAAATTCTTTATTTCAATGGCTCCATAAGGCATAACTTAAGTCATTTCAAAAGGACGAATCCATTTAGAACGCAGTTTGCTTGGAAAAAGACGAAGTCTGGAATTGTAGAGCAAGACCTTCTAACTAAGTTCAAACTCCTTTCAAATAATGGCTTTGTCATGAAACGTTTTGGCGTTCCTTGTAGATTATGGCATTTTCGTAGGCCTCGTTTCGCCATTCTTCAAGCTCATGCAACTGAAGCTTTCTCTTCTCTCCTGCAGGTTGGTAATCAAAGTTCAACCTTTTGATAGCCCAATAAGCTCTATGTTCCAATTCGACGGGAAGATGACAAGCCTTGCCATACACCAAACGGAAAGGAGACATTCTAATAGGCGTTTTATACGCTGTCCTATACGCCCACAATGCATTAGAGCTTGAGAGACCAGTATTTGCGCGATGCATTTACCGTCGTATCTAAAATCTTCTTGATCTCTCGATTTGAAATCTCAACTTGCCCACTTGTTTGTGGATGATACGGAGTAGCAACACGATGATTAATGTTGTATTTCACCATGAGGGCAGCAAAGGCTTTGTTGATAAAGTGTGGACCGCCATCACTAATAATTACTCGAGGTGTGCTAGGCATTTTCGTAGGCCTAGTTTAGCCATTCTTCAAGCTCATTCAATTGAAGCTTTCTCTTATCTCCTGCAGCTTAGTAATCAAAGTTCAACCTTTTGATTGCCCAATAAGCTCTATTTCCAAATCGACGAGAAGATGACAAGCCTTGCCATACACCAAACAAAAATGAGACATTTCAATAGGCGTTTTATACGCTGTCCTATATGCCGACAATGCATCAGTGAGCTTGAGAGACCAGTCTTTGCGCAATGCGTTTACCGTCGTCTCTAAAATCTTCTTGATCTCTCGATTTGAAATCTCAACTTGCCCACTTGTTTGTGGATGATACGGAGTAGCAACACGATGATTAATGTTGTATTTCACCATGAGGGCAGCAAAGGCTTTGTTGATAAAGTGTGGACCGCCATCACTAATAATTACTCGAGGTGTCCCAAAACCTGGGAAAAATGGTCCCTTGCAGAAAACGCAGCACCACTTTATGATCATTAGTTGGTGCAGCAATGGCTTTTACCCACTTGAATATGTAATCTACAGCGACAAGGATGTATTCGTTGTTGAAAGAAGAGGGAAAGGGACCCATAAAATCGATTCAACATACATCAAAGAGCTCATCAACCAATAAAACCTGTTGCGGCATCTCGCTTCTCTTCGATATGTTGCCTAACCGTTGACACCGATCACAAGTAGAGCAAAATAAATATGCATCCTTGAAGAGTGTAGGCCAGAATCCACTTTGTAGAACCTTGGCAGCTGTCCTGCTCGACCCAAAGTGTCCTCCACCTGCATAACTATGGCAAATTGTCATAATGCTTTCTTGTTCAATAACGGGCACACATCGTCTTATCACTTGATCTGAGCAGTATTTGTAGAGAGATGTGTGGATGCAAATTTTCTCCTCCTCGATGTTGGACGATTTTGCACCTACAAAACAATTAACACCTTAGGTCAAGGCCAAAAGCCTCACGCGGCCACGATGAATGGGGGGAGGGGGGCTTTGGCCGAAGAACCTCCGATGCCAAAGTTAGAATTTAGAGAGAAAGAGTGTTTAGAGTATTTTTGCAAGAGGAGTGGAATTGGCTTTTTGGTGAGAATG
The DNA here is from genome assembly GCA_036320875.1 of Cotoneaster glaucophyllus. Classification (NCBI taxonomy): domain Eukaryota; kingdom Viridiplantae; phylum Streptophyta; class Magnoliopsida; order Rosales; family Rosaceae; genus Cotoneaster; species Cotoneaster glaucophyllus. The sequence continues at coordinate 37,141,130 of CM070073.1, forward strand.
GGAATATATTTATAGGGATAGGAGGTGGCCGGCCTAGCTAGGGTTTTTGTGTTTAATTTAGGTTTAATTAGCCCATTTATTGGCTAATTAAACCAAAAGGGAATGTTTTTTGTATTTATGAAAAGGGTTATAATGAATAATTGAATAATTGACTTAAAAAGGGGAAGAAAGGGGTAAGGAAATATGGGAAAAAATAAGGAAGTGGCCGGCCCCATTTTGGAGAAAGGGGACCGGCCATTAGGGTAGTTTTTTTGGCTTAATGGCTAATTTAATTGACAAATTAATGAGTAATAATCCCATTAATTTGTCAATTGTCTCAATTTATGTGGGATAATTGGTAGGTTATGAAATAACTACCTAAAATGTGGATGGATGAAATAATTCGGAATTGTTTACCTTTTCTTGGCACCTTTGACTTGACTAAAGATAATTACCCGCTGCTCGCGCGTAGGAATCCTGATGCACCTCAAGGATATTTTTGTCTTCTTAATCCGAAAATCCACGTGTCGCCTTGTGATTGTTTTTGCCTCCACAAATGCCCCCACACCTGTTGGGCTGCTCATAGGAAAGGGCAGCAGGTGTAGAGATCTTCTTGCTTCAGGAAACATAGGATTGCTTCCTATTTTGATGTTGATTCTCTCTTTAATTGGAAATTAGGTCCTTCTAGGAAAGGGAAATAAACTTCTCTCAAAGCCTATTTAAGTCCACCTTAAGTGGGTTATTAAATCAACTTTGGAGAGCAATTTATTCTACCCTACAAGAGGGAGAAAAACTAGAGGATATTTGTTCCCCCTCCTCTAGCAATCTTCTATATCTTGCACGTGCAAAGGACCGTCTTTCGTTGATTTCTTCGTCTTCTTCGTGCCGCACCGATGTAAGAAAAATTTAATTTTTCTTGCCTTCTTCTTGGGTAGTGCTATTGCGGGGCAGCCGTCGGGGTGGTGTGGCACGTCGGTTGGCAGGGGCCAGGAGTTGGCTCGGCAGGGACCGAGGAGATGTCGTGGCAGGGACCACTGCCTAGGCAGCTCGACTTGCCTAGAGCCAAGGGCAGCTTGAGCGGCTGGGGCTGCGAACTGAGGCGCTGGGGTGCAGTGCTAGGGTAGTCGCATGGCTCATATCCTTTAGGCTCTTGGACCTGACGCGGATCAAGCTGGCGATTAAGAGAAATGAGAAGGTTGCGGGCTTCATGGGCTGCTGGAATGCTGGGCATGCAGACCTCCTACCTGCTAGAATGCTGGGTTGAGCTCCTCTGCTGAGTACCATGAATGGCATTAGCTGCTTAGTCCTCTTTGTCGGGAGAAAAGTAGGCTGCTCAATAGATGCCGGTTGGGAAAAACTGAAGACTTCATCCGCTGCTTGTGAGGGTCCGCCTGCTGCCGAGAGGTCTGTGATTGACATGACTTCTTCCAATGGGAAGAGAAATGAGGCCGCTAGATATGCCTACAGTGCCGAAGTATGTACCAAGACGTCCGTTAAGAGCCAAGTCTACTGGGAAGGAAGAGACTGCTTGCGTGGGCAACTGTGAGAAATCCACTAAGCCTGCTTCTGGGGAGGCTAATGAGATCTGTGTGCTCTTGAAACCAGACCTCAGATTTCAAGATTTTGAGGGTGCTATCTCTGAGCTTCGTTCTGCTGCTTATAATTAAGTGATCCACTTCAAGAGAATCGTCGATAGGCTTGATCCCCAAGTGTTCAAACTTCAAGGTGTACTGAAGATCAACGAAAGTTTTTACTTTTGAGGCCTCCATTAGTGAAGTAGTCAGAGATGTTAGTGCCTAGGCTGGTGTAGCCGGGGTGAAGCGCCGGATGGTGCCACTGCTGAGAATGTCACGGCTGCTGAAGGTGTGGCGACCGAGTAGTCGTGGAGTGTCCAAGCTGCTGAAGAGTAGTCTTCTAGGTAGTTTTTCAGATTTTCTTTGTTTCCCTCATTGCTTTTTGCGTTGCTTGAACTTCTTCGGTCTTTGCTAGTTGTTTATCAATTTTGCTAGAAAATTTAATAAACTTGCTTCCTTCGTTTTTCTCCATCTTCGCTTCTTTTTGTTCATGCCCTAACCTTTAGACCTTATAGACCAGTAGCAGGCGTGCTACTTTTTTATAAGCAGACAGGCCGCGTAGCCTATGCAGTTGTAGGTGTTGGTGTAGAACTTTGCAAAGTTGTTTAGCCATAGGGTCGGCAGCCGGACGCCTTACTTACAGAAGTAGACAAGTCTGCGTGACCACTAGGCTGTTAACCTTGGCTTTCTCCAATTTCGTAGGTTGCGTAGCAAGTATCACAACACTTTAGGACTTGGTGCAAGTCATTCCGCGCTTGGTAAAAGTGAAGCTTATCGACTACGTAGCATGTCGGCAGTGGATAAAATTTCGTATATACTCGTTAGCTTGTTTAACCTTTCACAAGAATGTGCGATTGTATAAGTCTAGCGTGGCTTTACTGTTTGAAGGGCAAGCCGTAGGCAGTCTTCCGGAAACCGTAGGCTACCTTAGTGCACTCGGCTGTACTGCGTAATGTGCCCCATCCGTCTCTAGGGCCCGGTTCCCCGCGGATTAGGCCAAGAGACCCAAAATATTTCAATTAGCTAAGCCTTGAAAATGACCATTGTGGCTACTTCTAGAAATCCCTGCGCAAGCCATCGTGCATCTAGTTATACTAGGGCAGCCAGGCTCATCCACGTCTGGATATTCGGAGTGTAGAGTTTATCCTCCCGCTTTGGAGAGTAGACCCATGTGGGTGTCGGGGAATTAGTTTATCCTCTTGCACTGGAGAGCATGGTTGGTCCCTCAGGGGGGTGCAATTCCTGCGGTGAGTCCCTAAGAAGGGCGCAATCTTCTTTTGAAGTGCATGAGTGATCAGTTGTTGTAAACATGCAGCCAAGCCAAGTTGTGATTACTTCTGAATTCCTCATTGAAAAACGAGTGAAACGAACGAGAACTTAGCTGTAAAGTAGGACCTGCATAACAACTGGATAGTTCTCGGCTTGTGAGGTGGTGCCCATCGAGCTGCTTGAGTCTTCGGGCTTTTGATGTAGCGGGAGGTAAACATGGTACTTCCTCAGATTGTAGGCATTCCACTGTTTTTTGATCTTTTTGTCGTTTCATAGTGGTGAGGGTGTAATTACTCTTGCCGCCTACTCTGCTGATCTTGTACGGACCTTCCCATATATGATCCATCTTTTGGAGCCTTCTCTGTGGGTAGTGATGAAGGTTTTTCTTAGGACTAGATCTTCAGGCCAGAATTGCCGGACCTTGGCCCTTTTGTTTTAGCTGGAGAGGAGCTGCTGCTGGTAGGCTGCGATGCGGGTGATGGTCTGCTCGAGCTTCTCCTCTGCCAGATCTAAGCTTGTGGCCATCTTTTTTCTGTTCCACTCAATGCTTGGTAGTAGAGTGCTGATACTTGGCAAGATGGCATTGGGATGAATGATTGCTTTTGAGCCAATTGCCAAAGAGAAAGGAGTTTCACCAGTTGCTCGTCTTTTAGTGGTGCGATATGCTCATAAACATCCGGGGAGTTCATCTGGCCATTTTCCCTTCTTATTGGTGAGGGATTTCTTGAGGCAGTCGAGGATCGTCTTGTTGGATGCTTCAACTTGCCCGTTGCCTTGAGGATATCTTGGCATGGACATGTGCTGCTTGATGTTATACTTTTGGAAGAACTTCGTCAAATCTTCGTTCGCGAATTGCAGGCCGTTGTTGGTGAAGATGAACTGAGGGATGCCAAATCGGCAAATGATGTTCCTCCATATGAAGCGCTCTATGTCCGTCTGAGTCGTGGTCGTCATGGGCTATACTTCTACCCATTTGGTGAGGTAGTCGGTTGTCATGATCATCATGCATCTGCCCCCAGTAGTAGGCGGCATAGGTCCTACTAGGTCGATTGTCCACTGCATGAACGGTCAAGGACTCGTCTGCAAGTGTAGCTCGCTAGCAGGCAGTGCTAGTATCGGCTTGTAGCGTTGGCAGCGGTCGCACTTTTGTATTAACTCCTTAGCATCTTGGTGCATGGTAGGCCGGTAGTAGCCTGTGTGTAAGAGCCTTCTATGTTAAGGATCGACCTCCGGAGTGGTTTCCACAAAATGCCTTCGTGGATTGAGCTTAAAAACCTTCAAGTCATCGGGAGACGTTGGGCAGCGAAGATGTGGTCCGGTGTAGGATCTTCGGATGCTAATGCCATTCCACATGTAGTACCGTGCTGCCCTTAATTGGAGCTTTCCAGAATCTAATCTTTCCATGGGGAATGTGTCATTGACCAGGTAGTCTATAGTGGAATTTTGCCAATTTGGAGTTGTGCTAACCTGTGACACTTTGACTGCTGGCTCCACTTCTATGCTCGGCTTGTCTAGATACTCTACTAGAATAGAGCGTTTGAGTTGATGGTCTAAGGCGGAGCCTAAGCCGGCTAGCACATTTGCGTAGGCGTTGTCTGCTTGCGGAACTTGAGTGAAAGTGTAAGTCTGAAATGCCTCAAGTTGCTTGCATACATTCTCTAGGTATTGTGTCATCCTTTGATGTTTTGTCGCATACTCCCCAGTAGTTTGGTTGAATTAGCTGGGAATCGGAATGAATTGCAAGCTTTTTCACCGCCAGGTCTTTTGTTATCTAGACGCCTGCTAGTAGGGCCTTGTACTTTGCTTCGATGTTGGATGGTTTGAAGCCTAAGGTGATCGCCTGCTCAAGCATTGGACCGTCTGGGGTGGCAAGGACCACCCCTACTCCCGAGCCTTTGTAGTTAGCTGCATCGTCAACATGCAAATGTCAGAAATCTTCATTGAGGGAGCAGGTGCGATTAAGGTGTGCTCAGCTGCCTTTGGGGCATCGTTGGGCCCCTTTGTTGCGTTGCCTAAGCTAGGCGTGAAGGTGCGGTAGGGAGCCGTATAACTGGTGCTATGTTACACGTAGCAGAAAATGTTCAAATGCAGGCATCGGGCCACTCTAGAGTTGTATTATGGAACAAAGGTTGGCTGGGGCCGTGTGACACATAGCAGGAGGTAGTGCTCAACTGCTGGTACATGCTGCTCATATACAGAACCTTTTGGGCCGACGAGGACAAAACTTGCTTCCGAGTGCATCATTTTAGTGTTCGTCTGCCCTTGGCGTGCCTTTTGGGCTGAGTTGTTGCGTTCATCAGAAAAATTTGCATCGCCAGTGTCTGCACCTTTATCGTCGTGCGTCTAGATTAGGCAGAATAGCGCGTCATGAAGATGACTGCGTGCATCTGAAGGTATAACTTGAGCTTCCATGTTGCAACAACTATCGCCAAAATTAGCTTTTGAATTTTTGGTAGCATCGAGGAGAGCTTTTGAACTGTGGAATACAGGTGGTCGGGCCCCCAGCTCTTCTCGTATGATGGTAGAGCTTATTGCTGCCTCAGATACCGTCAAACATGCGAATAAGTCCTCCGTTGCTTCCTGTTTGGATAGTTGGGAGGTGATGTCGGATACTCCTTTCGGTCCTTGAATCTGGATCAGCGAGCCTCGTCCCAAAGTGCATGCTTTTCTGCTAGAGCGAAAGAGTATGCCAGAGTCAGATATTATTTCATGATCAATTTTCCGAACAGCGGGTGGTCTGCTGGAAGTCCTTTTTGGAAGGCTGCTCTAGCTATCGAGTCATTGCATCCGACTATCTTTGTCTTCTCTGCTTTGAACCTCTTCACATAATCGCGGAGCGACTCCTTTGGGTTCTTCTTGACGTTCAACAAGTGGTCGGACTTCTTCTTGATTGAGCGATAGGATGAATATTCTTTGGTGAAAACAGAAGAAAGTTCATCAAAACTCCGGATAGATTGTGGCGGCTGGGTGTAGAACCAATCTTGCGCCTCGCCTTGTAGAGTAGTGGCGAATATCTTGCACATGAGATCGTCATTGTTTCGATAGAGGATCATTGTGCTTTGGTAGTGCTTTAAGTGTCTCTCCGGGTCTCCATCTCCTTTGAAGGATGTGAAATGTGGCATGCTAAACTTGTGTGGAGGCTCTGCCTGCTCGATCTCATCCGCGAATGGTGACCTGCTTATGTTGGTCACATCCTGTCGTAGTGCCTCGTCGGTGACCTCATTGCGTTGAAAATCGCGCAATCGCTTGTTCAAGATTCTCTCTACTTCTTCCTGAATTTGCCTTTGTTGGGGTAGTGGAGCTCTCGGCTGCCCCCAGTTTTGACCTGCTGGTCTAGGCTGCTCTTCTACGTGCTCGGCTCGTCTATGCGGCGGTAGCGGTGCATGTGGTGGATTCCTAGCAGGCGAGGGATTTCGCAAGCTGCTGGTTGAACTTGAGCCGGATTGAGTGACTGCTTCTCTCCGTCCGTCATGCTGCCTACTCCGATATGATGTGGATGATGCTCCTTGCAGACTTAGCCGCGAATGAACACTTAACTTGGAAGACTGCTTATGTTGATTATCGGAGTGTGGCCCTAACCGTGAGTGTATGCTTGTCCGTGGGCCTAGTCGAGAGTGCACGCTCCTCCGCGCGCTAAGACGGGAGTATACGCTCTCTCGGGGGCCCAATTGGGAGTGTGCTCTACCTGAACGCTTGGTTCGGGGCTAGTCGAGTGGCTGCTTGCCGGGACGCTGCTGGAGAGGATCTTCGTCTGCCCTTGTTCTTATTCGGGACACCTTGTTTGGGACACGTTGCATCTTGGTGGGCTGTAAGAGCTGGTTTACTAAGGTCGTCCATTGTGCTAGGGCGCTTGTCAACTCTATGACTTGTCGAGACAAGTGTTGTTCACCATTTGGATTGGAAGAGCTTGTAAGGAATGTGCCTCCTTGAGCAGTGGAAAGGTGGTAGACTTCGGGCGCGAGATTTGAGTTGGGAAATGTCAAATGCGCGGAGAAATATGGTGAAAATACCCCCGGCTCGATGGTAGGTCCGGATGGCTGAGATAGTCTTGGGCTGACTTGGGCTGCTTGGGGTAGGACGGGCCACAAGAGTGGGCTGAGCCATGGGAGTGGACTGCTGAGTGGGAACATGATGGACCATGGAAGTGGGCTGCTCGGCGGGAGTAGGCTGGACCACGAGGATGGGCTGCTCGGCGGGAGCAGGCTGGACCACGAGGGTGGACTGCTCGGCGGAAGCAGGCTGGACCACGAGGGTGGGCTGCTCGGCGGAAGCAGCCTGGACCACGAAGATGGACTTCTCGAGGGTGGACTGCTCGGCGAGAGCAGGCTGGACCACGAAGATGGACTGCTCGGCGGGAGTAGGCTGGGCCACGAAAGTGGGCTGCTTAGCGTGTGGCACACGTGGGTGCGAGGCTTGGGCTCGGCTAGGCAACGTATTGGGCTCACGTTGGGCTTGGAATAACATGGCTTGGGCCGGGTCCTTGGATGGCACGGCTCGGGCCGTGGTGATGGCGCCATGGACCTCGCCGTGGTGGGCTACCGTGGTAGCCACCGCGGTGGTTCCCGTGGCGGAAACTCGTGGTGGTGGTGCTGCTCCACTTAGGATCACATTTAATCTTGTGGATCGCCGTGGTCTCATTTCCTGAATATTTGAATTGTCACTCGTGGAATTTTCTAAATTTCTAGCCATTGTATATTTTTTTTTTTTATACGTTTTATCAAAGAATCTTTGCAAATAAAATTCTAATAATAAAAACGTATGAAAAATACAAATGGACTAGAAATTAGAGAAAAAACTTTTTTGTGCGAGAGTCTTTACGAGTGTAGATTTCTTCCTCTCAATGAAAGCACCAATTTGTGGATGCGAATTTTCTCCTCCTCGATCTTGGACGATTTTGCACCTACAAAACAATTAACACCTTAGGTCAAGGCCAAGAGCCTCACGCGCCCTCGATGAATGGGGGGGGCTTTGGCCGAAGAACCTCCGATGCCAAAGTTAGAATTTAGAGAGAAAGAGTGTTTAAAGTATTTTTGCAAGAGGAGTGGAATTGGCTTTTTGGTGAGAATGGGAATACATTTATAGGGATAGGAGGTGGCCGGCCTAGCTAGGGTTTTTGTGTTTAATTTAGGTTTAATTAGCCCATTTATTGGCTAATTAAACCAAAAGGGAATGTTTTTTGTATTTATGAAAAGGGTTATAATGAATAATTGAATAATTGGCTTAAAAAGAGGAAGAAAGGGGTAAGGAAATATGGGAAAAAATAGGGAAGGGGCCGGCCCTTTTTGGAGAAAGGAGACCGGCCATTAGGGTAGTTTTTTGGCTTAATGGCTAATTTAATTGACAAATTAATGAGTAATAATCCCATTAATTTGCCAATTGTCTGAATTTATGTGGGATAATTGGTAGGTTATGAAATAACTACCTAAAATGTGGATGGATGAAATAATTCGGAATTGTTTACCTTTTCTGGGCACCTTTGACTTGACTGAAGATAATTACCCACTGCTCGCGCATAGGAATCTTGATGCACCTCAAGGATATTTTTGTCTTCTTAATCCGAAAATCCACATGTCGCATTGTGATTATTTTTGGCTCCACAATATGGTTTGTCCCAAAAATAAAACTTCACTGTAGAGAGAAACTTCTTTCTTTGTTGAGTGCTCACATCAAGGGGCAGGACTCCACGAACAAGGTAATTAGCGATTTCTGCATACCAAGGGACAACGTCATTAATGGAAAAACGCTTTTCATCCGGAAAACTTTCGTTTAAGGGAAAAACGTCATTTTCTTCATCTTGGACATGTGGAAGGTGGGATAAGTGATCTGCTACTACATTCTCAGCTCTTTTCTTGTCTCGAATGTCCAAATCAAATTCTTGCAGGAGCAGCACCCACCGAATAAGTCGAGGTTTTGCATCTTTTTTCGCTAATAGGTACTTGAGTGCTCCATGTTTAGTGTATACAATCACTTTTGAGGCAATGAGATACGATCGGAACTTCTCCAAAGCAAAGACTACAATGAGCATCTCTTTCTCTGTGCTGGTGTAGTTCAATTGCGCATCATTCAAAGTTCGACTCACGTAGTAGATGACATGAGGAAGTTTCTCCTTTCTTTGTCCTAAAACAGCACCCACTGCATAATCGCTAGCATCACACATTAGTTCAAAAGGCAGGCTCCAATTCGGAGCTGTGATAATAGGTGTAGAAGTGAGAAGTTGTTTCAAAGAATTAAAAGCATGTAAACAATCAGTATTAAACTCAAAAGGAGTATCTTTGGCAAGAAGATTGCACAACAGATGACTAATCTTGGAAAAGTCTTTGATGAAGCGTCAATAAAATCTGGCATATCCAAGGAAAGACCTCACTCCCTTCACATATGTAGAGGTGGCAATTTAGCTATCAAATCGATCTTTGCCTTGTCAACTTCAATTCCCTTGCTAGATATTAAGTGCCCTAACATAATTCCTTGTTTAACCATAAATTGACATTTCTCCCAATTCAAAGCAAGGTTAGTTTCCTTACATCTTTCCAACACCAATTTCAAATTTGCCAAACAATGATCAAAAGAAGAACCATAAACAGAGAAATCATCCATAAAAACTTCAATAATTCTTTCAACCATATCAGAAAAAATACTTATCATGCACCGTTGAAATGTGGCTGGAGCATTGCATAAACCGAATGACATGCGTCTATATGCAAAGGTTCCATAGGGGCATGTGAAAGTCGTCTTCTCTTGGTCCTCTGGAGCAATTGAATTTGATTATAACCTGAGTAACCATCAAGAAAACAGTAATGTGAGTGACCTACTAACCTTTGAAGCATTTGATAAATAAAGGAAAGTGATCTTTGCGAGTGGAAGAATTCAATTTGCGAAATCAGTGCACATTCTCCACCCAGTTGTTTGCCTCGTTGGCACCAATTCATTGTCTTCCTTCATGACCATATTGATTCTGGATTTCTTTGGAACTACTTGAATCAGACTAACCCACTCGTTATCTGAAATTGGGTAGATCACACCAACGTCTAAGAGCTTCAAAATTTCTTTACGCACAACCTCCTTCATGTTGGGATTTAGTCTTCGCTGTGCTTCTATGGTTGGCTCGGAATTCTCCTCCAAAAATATTCGGTGCATATAAATGGTTGGGCTTATGCCTTTGATATCAGCAATAGTCCATCCGAAAACAGTTTTATACTCTTTTAACACATGTAACAGCTGCTCTTCTTCGTAATTACTTAGGTCAGCTGCAATGATTACTGGAAGCGTCATGGATTCACCAAGAAAAGCATACTTTAAGTGTTCAGGTAGTAACTTGAGTTCCAATGTAACGCTGGTCCTAGAGGCTCTCATGCTTGATGCCACTTTGGTGCATGAATATGAGACGAGTTTAGGATTACAATTACGTCCATGGCTGCCTCTCATTCCATAATTAACTCTGGATACTCAATGCATGTCTTCAACAAATCTGTAGAAACATTCTATAAAAAATTGGCGTTGACAATGGGAACAATAAGCTCGATGCTGCTGCACTCTTCTATGTCGACTGGTAACTTTAGTGCTTCAAACATCTTGAATTCTATGGATTTTCCTTGAACTCGCAACTTGAGAGTGCCTTCTTTGACATCAATTAAAGCTCCAACGGTTGCAAGGAAAGGACGACCGAGTACAATGAGGATGTTTTGGTCTTCCTTCATATCAAGCACAAGGAAATCTGCTTGCAAGATGAATTGCTTTACTTTGATCAAAACATCCAATATATCTAACATATGCTTGTCCTTTCTTTGCCTCTGAAATCTCTGTGGGAAAGGCATAGGAGGATCATAATTCTTCAACTTTGGAGCAAGAGTAGGAGCAGCGAGTAATGAAGAAGGTAATGGAGCTGCTTCATTGGCATTCTCTTCTTGGTTATTCAGAGCAATTTCTTCTCTTCTGTCATAAGGTTTACCACTCCTTAATGTTCTAATGGCAATAACTTGCTCCTTACCTCGTGGATTAGCTTCGGGTTGACTTGGGAAACGCCCCGGTTCTTTTTCACTCATTGCAGCGGTGATTTGACCGACTTGTGCTTCCAATTTGCCGATGGCTTGACTATTCACTTGCAGCCCTTGTTGGAAAGCTTGTTGTCCTTGTTGAAGAGCTTGCAAGACTTGAGAAGTGATTTGTTGATATTGCGTATTAGCTTGAACCATCTGAGCGAAAGCTTCCTCCCAAGAAGGTTTCTTGGTTTCTATAGGTGATGCTCCTTGTTGCCATGGCTTGGATCCTTGGTTAAAATTTTTCTTCCAAGCTAAATTTGGATCCTTTTTCCACCCTAAGAACGGGTCGTTTCTTTGACGGTTAAACGAATTGACTTGATTAGCCGCTTCAACTTCTGGATAAGTACCACTTTGAGGACAAAGATGAGTAGGATGTGTATGATCATCACAAATCCCACACGGTTCTGCATTCTTTGAAAACATATTCACCACAGCATCTAATTTCCTTGATAATGCGGCCACCTCATTAGATGAACTTACTTCATATGCAGAATTTCGAGTTAACTCTATACTATCCCATTGAGATGAATTTGCAACAACATTCTCAATGACAGTAGTAGCTTGCTCTGGTTCTTTACCCAATATATTTCCATCAGCTGCAACATCCAATCTATGTCAGCATTCACCACTCTCAAGTGCTGGTAAAAGTATAAAATTAGTTGCCATGATAAAAACTGATGGTGTGGACAACTAATTATCAAAGCTTTAAATCTTTGCCATGCTTGAAAAAGTGGTTATCCCTTGTTCTGCCTAAAGTGAAATATGTGATCCCTCAACCTCTGAGTTCTAGACTGAGTGTAAAATTTTTGAATGAACTTACTAGAAAGTTGAGTCTAAGAGGCAATTGATCTCGCTGGCAGAGTTTTGAACCAGGTTCTAGCATCACCCGTGAGAGAAAAAGGGAAAAGCTTTAGGTGAATGAACTCATCAGAGACACCTTTAATATTCTGTGTCCCTCAGATATCTAGAAAATTATCTACATGTTCACTAGCATCTTGATTCTCATCACCAGAAAACTTAGGCAACATGTTAATAACATAATCTTTGATCTCATAAGAAGAAGTAGCATCAAGTTCAAGATAAACTATGCATGATTGTCGAGAAGAAAATTGAGGCATAGAGAAATCTTGAATGGTTCTAGGCGCACCACTGTGATTGACGTTCTCAACCATCTCTTCCTGTTTGCTCTTCTCCTTAGCCTTCTTTTCTCTTTGTTCTCTTTGTTCCTTGCGAATTTGCCTAAGCTTTTGTTCAATTTTTGGTTCGAATTCGACAAGCTGACCTTCTGAGGAACGAGTATCGATCATTCACCTACAAGGAATCAAAGAATGATTTCAGTAATATGCTTGAAGATGTGTCATAGAGAACCTGGTGAGGATTAATACAAACAGCGATTGATGTGAACACAAAGAGAAAGTAAACCAGGGAAATCCAATTCCTAATAACTCACGGATGACAAACAAAAGACTCCAACTAGCTAAAGGAGAATGAAAAGACTCAGCCAAACTAGTGAGAAACTGATGTCGGTTAATGGTAGAAACAAAATTCCAATTGAAAGACTAGAAGACTCGGGGTGGTATAGGAAAACTAAAAGCCAAAAGAAGAAGGAATCTACTAGACAATGAAAACCGAACACTAATAGTCAGACAAGGAAAAGTCTAATTGACAATTAAAGATTTATGCAATCATCTATTATATATATATATACACTTTTTTTATTTTTTATTTTTTATAATATGAAAACAAAAACAAGATAAAGAACAGAAACAAAGGTAAAAATAAAATAAAATAAAATAAGTAAAGTGTAATCAACAAGCCGAGTTGGGATAAAGGGGCAATCCCAGGCAAATGTGCCAAAAACTTGATGTGTATTTAAACTAACCTATATAATAGATTAATCTAAGCCAAATTAAACTCGTAAGCGCACGAATCAATTGTAGAAATATATGCAAATACAAGGTCGATCCCACATGGATTGCTTTTAATACCAATTCAACCAGTTGATTACGTGGAACTTAACTCGACTAGGAAACAAATGATTGATTATTTGATTACGACAAATAATTAAAATTTCAACTTAAAATTAAACCAGGAATATGAATAACGAAAACACGCAACGAATGAAAGTTTAAAAGAAATTAATGTGATGGAAGCCTAAGGTCATGAATCCACCAATAACAATCCTATTCCCTTTTCTTCAAGCCGATTACTATTCAATTACCATGCCAATATTTAAGGTTGTTCTTTCTAAGGTATGAATTAATCTGTGGTTAGGCATCAACTCGTGTGTCTATATGTGACAACTATATCCTATTGGTTAGGCATACAGTTATACACATAAAAAACCCATTAAGCACTGAAGAATTATGTCAACCAAGTAGGACTAGTTTGATATTTGTCATCCTCACTAGTTTGTCTACTCTTCTTAATCTTAGTTCCAATAAACCTAATTGATTGGTCATCCTCTTAGATTTATCTAATTATCTAGAAACAAGTTCACAATGATGGCCAGTCACAAGAACATTCGAAACTAGAATAGATTAAGCACAAAGATTAAGAACTAAACAAGCACAAAGATTAAGAACTAAACATGGCATATAATCAAATAATAATCAACAAGATACTTCGGGAATAATCATGTCATGGCTTCATCATAAACCTTACAAAAGTAATTTAGTTACACATAGTCATAATAAAAATCACAAAAGAAGTCATGGAAGAAATAAACCCGAAAAAGAATGGTAAGAGCACGCTAAGCTTTTCTCCTTCACTTTTGAAGAATCCTCTGTATTCCCTTCTCCTTTAAGATAGCCTTGGGCCCTCTATTTATTCTAATAAAACCCTCAAAAGTCTGATAAAAAAGTATCCTAAAAGATAACAAAATCCTAAATAATCAATGAGAGAAAATAGGAAAGAATCCTTCTTGGCTTGGAAAACACATCATCTGACTTGCACGCCGAATTTGGGGTCGATTTCGCATCTGGAAAATTCTGTAAAAATATGGGAAACGTAGATTTATCTCTTATATTTCCAGGAATATTTCGCAAGAAAAATCGGGAAAGCCTCCAAATCTTCATTCTGCCACTGCTCCGCAGTTCTGACAGGAATGTTACTTCTGCGGGATTGATTTGTTAAACTGGAACGTTTGGCTTCATGAAAAATTATGAAATTTGGATACAATGACCTTACGCCTCTTAGCTTCCTTCTCCAATTTGCCTTGGACCAAAACTCCTCCGGAAAGTCGAATTATCGCCAAAAAGTCCTGCATGCGCAGATTGACTGAAACAGAGAAAATGAAAGTAATAAGGCTCTTTTAAGATCAATTCCTTAACAAAACTTAGGGATAATTAACATGAAAATATGATAAATAATGCACCTATTATAAACACCAATTCGAAGAGATACCAAACCTTTGTAGGGGTGACAACATATAGTTATCTTCGATAAAAGCACGGATAAAGCAACGAATAAGTCTTGAGATGAGATCCATCAAATATGGAGTGGATGGGTGTGAGGGGTTGGATGGTTGATTCGAAGTTTTGGAAGAGTTTGAGTGCAAAGCCCCAAATCAGAGGTATGATACCTTGAAACATGGGGAAAAAAACCCAGAGACAAATCTCCATCCGCACCACTCATAGATGGTGGGTTGCTCCACCATTCTATGACGGGAATCGGGGCCATCGCAGTTGCGCAAAAGGACAAAATGACTGAAGACAGAGCTCCATCCACAACACTCGTGGAAAGTGGGTTGCTCTACTGTTCCCTAACGCGAATTAGGGCCATCGCAGGTGCAGGGAGGTAAGAGGATGAGAGAAACATGAATGAGGAAGAGGATAAGAAAGGTTAAAAGGGTGCCTGTCACCATCCCTAAGCAGAAGCTAGAGGCCTGCTGCTGGAGAGAGGGTAAAGTTTGGGGTTTCTTCTAGGGTTTGAGAGTGACATAGAGAATAAGTATTTCTTGTGCACATACTTTCACTTGAGGAATAAGTTCGATTTTGGATAAATCAGAATCAACTGACTATATTATTTTCGATTTAAGTCAATCTAAATATGGGCAGACCCACTTAGGGGCAAGGGGGTGAATCTCTTAACGATTGATGTGGATCATAGCGTATGGTTTTTATTTAGAGGAATTGATATGTGTGTTTTACTATTTGTGTTGATAAAGTGATGAAAGTTTTTATTTGGACTGTTGAATGAGTTAAGTTTTGTGTTGTGATTGGTTTGTATGACTTTATCAAATTTGAGTAATCCGTAACAAAATTGGTGTAGACTTCAAATTATACAGTTATGTTACGATATTATAAGAAACAATGTACAAATACTACCATGGACAATCCGGGTAGTTCAAGTTCAAACGAAAGTGAGTTAGAAAAATTGTGGCTACTACTCTGGCGGATCTTGGAACTCAACCTTCGATGTCAGATTATGAGCCTAATATTTGAGATCAAGTCCGAAGAACTTATCTACAAAAAGAGTATTGTCGGCCTATACTATAGCCTTTCCACAAAGACTTTTTTCCGGAGTTCCTAATCTCTTTAATTCCGATTGGTACGATGAGTTTCATTGGCTAGAGTATAGTATCAAAAAGGATGCCATGTAAGCATGTGAGTGTCAATAAATATGATTTATTGATTTCTTGTTAATCAATTAACTTGGTTAACAAGTTAGTTGGTGTTGAGGAAATTATGGAATCTTGTTTTAAATAAGATTTGGAGTCCTTATTTTGTGCAACTAATCAAGAGGCCTTATTTGGTTAGACAAGATACCAATATCAATTAAGACTCTAATGTTATCCTATGATTTGGCAAATCCCCACTAATCAGTTAAAGGTCGGATTAGTGGGAGTCTTTTCACTATACATAGGCAGGCCTTGCTTTCACAAAATACATGTTCGATTTTTAGCAAACCCTATTATTGCTGGAGCACTTCTACTTGCTGAAAGTAGAAGACTCTTTTGAAACCCTGGCAATCATGGCTTCTTCTTCCTCATCGACATATAAGTTTATCTCCTTTTTATGTAAATTTGGTTTATCGTATTCGTGATCCTACTGTTTTGTTGTTCTTATGATTTCAGAAATATCTTAATATGGCATCAGAGCAACACAACAAGCTTAGGTCTGATTAATAGGTAATTTGTTAAATTGAAATTTTGTAGATAAATGATATTACAAAAGCATAATTTGTGTTTATCGTTCAGTTTGATATCTTTTCTAATCAGTCATTTGAGACTTCATAAACATGCTTCCACAATTCTGTATCAAAATTACATAATAATTAAGTTTCGACCACTGGCGTTAGTGATCATGGTTTGGATTCTTGGCCATAACGACTTTTCTTGCAAGATTAAATTTTCGATTTAATTATGCTTAAAGGTTAAATTCCCTTATTTATTTTTTTTTTCTTTTTGGATTGCATTACCGGTTTTGATCCATCTGTTTGGGAATGATTAATTCAAAGTCCGTAGTGTTATCAGTGTTTCCAGGGTTTGGCTGGATTCGTGGCAATCATTTTTATTAACAATTTTAAAAGTTTGGACAAGATTATATTTGAAGGTTGTGAAGTCCTAAGTATTTGTTCTTAAGGATTGTTTTGTCGATTCTTAAGTTGTTGACAAATATTTTATGGATGTTGATGAATTTGGATATCTCTTTGAATTTGGATTTGGATATTTTGTCGATTCCCAAGGTGATCTGGATTCAAAAATTGGTTCGAATAGGGTTTCGATTTGGGCAAAAAGATTCTCTACCATCAGTTATCTCTTTGAACTTTATGATATGATGATTTAGAAATTTTAATCCTTTTATGTGCCCAAATGAATGGAGCTTTGCTTTTAATTTTCAGGTGTGGTTTGAGGGATGCAATTGCATAGATGTCTAATACAAGGTGATCTGGATTCAAAAATTGGTTCGAATAGGGTTTCGATTTGGGCAAAAAGATTCTCTACTTACCATCAGTTATCTCTTTGAACTTTATGATATGATGATTTAGAAATTTTAATCCTTTTATGTGCCCAAATGAATGGAGCTTTGTTTTTAATTTTCAGGTGTGGTTTGAGGGATGCAATTGCATAGATGTCTAATATACGAGGGGTTAGGTATTGTATTTGGCTAATATTTTAAGGGAGCTTTAATGAAAAGGTTCCGGTACTGTTCACTTTTAACCAAAAACCACTTTTTTACCTTTACCTGACACTATTCATTATACCTTTAAAAAGGACTTTTCGTTAAAAAAGAAGTTTTTTTGGACTTTTCGTTAGTTTTCCTATATTTTAATGGTGATCTTGTTTGATTGCTCAAAGGTTGGATTTATACTCTTCTATTTTCGCGATAGAAATCTTTTCTTGTCTCCCTCAAATTTGCACTCTGATGTTTATTTCCACCCTTTCATTCAAAACTCGTGCTAAACTTTTTCCCTTATATTAACAGATAATTAAAAAGAACTAGAATTTTTTTTAATACCAAATCTTGCAATTTAGGCTTAATATGTTTTGCTCCACATAAGTATTCTCTGTTAATATATATTTTGGAGTGAGAAATAATAAAATGACACTACAATTTAAAAATATGATATGTGGAAAAGGGTAAGAAACTCACATAAAAAGGAAAACCATTCATGTCGTCACTAACCTAGCCTAATAGACATTCTATTTTTCACAGTATTCTTCTAACACTAATTTTATGAAACTCTGTCATGTTATAATATAGAATGGATTGTAAATGCTGGTATTATTTTTTATTTTTTATTTTCACCTTTTTTGGACCAGAAATAGATTTATGATAAAATTTTAAAAGGTGATGCTATGTTGTTGGAATTCTACAAGCTTCTGCAACATATGTGAGACTATTTTGATATACCTATGAAATTTCTAAATTCATGAAATTATAGTATGATATACATTGAGATGCCTATTTCAAATCTGAAAATTTTCATGAACGTTGACTACAAAATGAATTATTGGTGAACTTTTAATCTTGAAACTGTACTGCATAATTTCTGCAGTTTCTACAACACATTCCATTTCTATTTTATTTGTGGCCCACTTGTAAAATCTCAAAATTATGAAATTTTGGGCAATAGTAAATCTATATGTCTACTTCATTTCTGAAAATTTTCATGCACCTTTGATGAAAAATAAATATTTGGTGAATTTTTTAGTCTCAGGTATGGACTATAGAATTTCTGCCGTTTCTTCAGCACATCACATTTCGAATTTGCTTTTGGTACACTAATAAAATTTTAAAAATCAAGAATTTAAGTAGCCATATATGTCTAGTTCATACCTAAAAATTTTCATGAGAATCTAAAAAGAATTTTTAGTGAATTTTTCAAACTAAGGTGGTACATGTTGCTAAATATTGGGACTTCAAATAATTGGTTATGTTTTGAAATATTGTTTTCACTATTTTTTTGCACATTTAATGGTACCGATTATTTGGCAAATTTATTGTACCAATTTGTCGTTAGTTTATGCAAATTCTCAATACCAATGACTTTTATTAAGTAACATTGGTTAAATTTTGATTGATGATTTACTAATTTATTTTGCTTAAACCAATGTTTTGTTTGGTCATCAATTCTGATTATGATAATCATTGTCTTTTGAGACAAAATTGGAAAATGACCTCAGTCTACGAATTTATCATTTTGGTCCCTATCAAATAATTGAATAAACATTTTTTTGCATCTTTTGAGGACTCTATTGTTCTATGTCAATAACAGCATACTCTTGCGTCTAAGAATTCTAATTTATATGTTGTGAGTACTTTTGTCCCAAAGGGGATTTTAGGAACAACTGATCAACTATAAATTAGTATATATAGCTAACCATAAAATATTTCTAATATATTTTCATCTGGTGAAAGTTGTTGGAATTATATGTATTTTGCGTATTTTATGTTTTGACTATGGGGTGAAGGTATTTTCCTCGCATGATTATAGAATTATATGCTTTTGTTGCAATTAGAAAATATTTAGTTAAAGTTTTCTCTTTTTTTTAGATGAATAAAACTAACTACATGATTTTGTATAACTTTTCAGTCACCCACTTCCTTGCAATATCTATCATAGAGATGAAGTCAAAAAAATTAGTAGTTAATGTTGAATCCTCAAATTTCATAATCATAAATCCTTTTATTAATGTTTGATCAGTGTGAGTGTATTAGAGGTATATGCATTTATGAGATTTTCACTTTTATAATCAGTGGGAGTTTGAAATTGCCTTTTCTTTTATTATTGAATTAAAGAGTTAGTGGGTGATGGTTTAATAGTAAACTTTTTATTCATAAATCTTGATAAAAGACTAATTTTGTAACTGTATTTTGTATCTGCATTTTCTTTTATTCTTATGTTTTAATTAACATAAATCTATGAGCCATGATTTTTCATGAAGTTCAGTTTCCTGAAATTAGTTGATAGTTGGTTTCATCAATTTGAAATACATTAAAATATTATCTGCAACATAATGCTTGCAAATTAAGTGTTTGTGGTTATATAGTGCACGTGCAGAAGAAATTGCATCTTGTTTTCTGTAGTTCAACATTTAATTTAAAAGTGATAAATTGTTTAAAGGCAAAGTTGCAAATTTTGTAGGACTCAGCGATCACCTTTTCTGATTAAAACGAGTGCCATATTCTTTGACACTCAAGTAAGATTCAGCCAATTTGTTGGTCTCTCACTGCTCCAAAGTCCTGTTGAGGTTTGACCATCAATCAGTCTGAGAAGCATGTGAGTATCAATGAATATGATTTATTGATTTTTTGTCAATCAATTAACTTGGTTAACGAGTTAATTTGCGTTAAGGAAATTATGGAATCTCATTTTAATTAAGATTTGGAGTCCTTATCATGTGCAAATAATCAAGAGGCCTTATTTGGTTAGACAAGAAATCAATATCAATTAGGACTCTACTGTTATCCTATGATTTGGCAAATTTCATTTCAAATATTTAGTAATAGGCTGGATTAGTAGTCTTTTCACTATATATAGGTAGTCCCTGCTTTCACAAAATGCATATTCGATTTCGAGCAAACCTTAATATTACTAGAACACTTCTGCTTGCTGAAAGTAGAAAACTGATTCGAAACCTTGGCAATCATGATTTCTTCTTTCTCCTCAGTAGATAAGTTTATTTCATTTTCATGTCAATTTGATTTATAGTATTTGTAATCTTAATGTCTTTTTATTCTTATGATTTCAGAAATATCTTACATGTCGCATATTGTATCTGTTGCTATCTATTTAGCTACAATTTAAATAAGGAAGTAATGACCTCTTAGTTGGGAAAGAGTTTGAAAATTGAAAGAAAGGGTTAGAATTACCTTATGAATCAAAAGCAACATATCTAAATATTTTTGATCTAGCACTCCGACCATAGCCATATTGACTATCGCATTATGTTGAATGTGGTAATTGATTGCACTAGATTTTTGTTGTGACAAGGTCTTCCTTTTCATGGGCATGATGAAAATGAGCTTCGGATAATAGGGGAATTATACAGAGCTCTTGCAATTTCTCGCACGTCATGATGAGAAAATCAAGGCCGTTGCCTTAGAAAACGCTTCCAGTAATCTAAAGTTAATTACTTTTTCAATTCAAAAGGACCTTGTTAATGCGTGTGCCATTGAAACAAATGATGTTATCCTTCATGATATGAATGGTGCATTTATTTTTTTATAATGGTTGATGAATCACGTGATGTACTTCAACTAAGGAGCAAATGGTGGTGGTGTTTTGCTATGTAGATCAAAGAGGGAAGGTAATCAAAAGTTTTGTGGGAGTTCAACATGTTACCAAGACTACTTCAATTGAGTTAAAAAAATTCAATGACGAATTTATGAGGGAGCTAGTAACAAGAAATATAAGTTCAATGGTCTTAAGTCACGTATATTAAGAGAAAATCCTTGTGCCTTTTATGTTCATTATTTTGCACATCAACTTCAACAATGGCAAAGGGAAATGTTGATATGCCACTTTTTCACATTGACAAATAGTGTTGTTACTAGCGCCACGATGCACTTAAATACCAACTGCAAAAGGATCTTATGGAAACTGTTGAAAATGATTGTTTTAGAATGGGGTGGCATTTAAATCAAGAAACTAGTCTCAAGCGTCCCGGTGACACACGTTGGAACTCAAATTATGGTACCTTGATTAATATTATTTTCATGTTTGGTTCCGTGGTAAAAGTGCATTGTTGATGATGGTTCCATGGATAATGTAGGAGAAGCAAATAGGTTAGTGGGAGATATACAATCTTTTGAATTTGTGTTTAACCTATTCTTATTGAAATCTATATTGGAAGCTACGAATGATTTGTCACAAGCATTGCAAAAGAAATATCAAGAGATTGTGAACACTATGGCTTTAGTCAAGTTATGTACACTAGTAGAAAGAACAGCATGCACGACGAACAACAATTCGTTGCACAAGAGGCACTTGCACGACGGCAAAGCGTATTCGTCGTGCAAAATAGAAAACATATTGAAATAGCACGACGAATAATTTTGTCGTCGCGTAAAGTCAGCATGAAAACGCGGGGTAATTATTTTTGGCGCGAAAAACTTGCGCCACGAAAATGGCTTTTACGCGATGAATAATTGGTTGCGCAAGTTCCAGTCAGCTTTGACCATTTAATGCAGGTGAATCAGAGGACATTTAATACAGATGTTTGTTCGACAAAGCCTTCGTTGCACAAAGATCCTAACTTTGCTATAAATAGGCGCTTCATTTGTCCTTATTCTTCACAATTCTGTTCGTGCTTAGATGGCGGATAGAAAGAATGATAAGAGTGTGTGCGATGCCGACCCGTATGATTTGAGAGAGCATTTTGAGTTTACTCATGCTACTGCTGTAGCTATGGGGGAATAATTCCTCACTGCTGCGTGGCATTCTTGGAAAGATGTGCCCATGAATTTGAAGAAGGCTGTGATGGATATTGATGGATCAATAATGAAGTTTGTGAAATTTTTAGTTATATGTTAGAATTAATTATTTTTTATGATGAGTTGGAGGGAGGTTACAATCGGTGGCGTTATGAAGTCTTCCGCAATGGAGCAGGATCATCGAAATAGTAGTTTAAAATTTATGTTTTGTATGACAATATTTAAATTTCAGGTTTTTTTTTTATTTTTTTTATTTTTTTTTTATATTTATGTGTTTGGAGTTAATTAGGTTTCAATTCATGTTGGGTTTTTTTATTGAGACTTGATGTAAGCACCCTATCTATCCTCGGTTTATATGTGTTTTTAATCTTTAATGAATATCGTACTTATGTTGAAAATAATTGTATGGAGTAAGCCATTAATTATTTGTAGAATACATATTTAAGGTATTAAGTATTTATAGAATAACATTTTAGGTATTTAAAGTATTAATTAATTTTAGAATAAATATTTAAGGTATTAAATCGTTTGTGAATATTTGTTTGTAATTATAAAGTTTATGTAAACATAGATATCAATGTTTACGTAAATTTTGTAATTACAGTTATATTGTTCGTCACGCAATATATTGCACGACGATACTTCGTCGCATAAGATATTTTTGCGCGACGAATAAATGTTTTTGTCGCACAAAGCATGGTTAGAACCTACCAACTTATTGCGCATTTATGACGCATGTTGCGCTACCGACTTAGAGGTTTGCGCAATGAATATTTCTTCGCGCAAAGGGGCCCTACTCCTATATAATCACAATTTTAGAGTCGTAGTTTTCAAAATTTTTTTGTTTAAAAAAGAATGGCCGCTTCTGAAGAAGGTTCTGACAAAAAGAAAGTTGTTGTGCGATTAGAGAGGTATAGACGGAAGCAAGTGCCATACTTTGAAGGCAAAACTATAGCTGAGGCGTACGCCGAATTTAAGTATGACATAGGGAATTTGGTGCGGAGGGATTGTTCTGCCGAGTTTGAGTATTGGAAAAATGTAAGATCCCACATCGCCCAGGGGTATGGATCTTGTATGCCTTATATGTATATTCCTATCTCTACCTAGCACGAGGCCTTTTGGGAGCTCACTGGCTTTGGATTCCATCGGAACTCCGAAGTTAAGCAAGTTCGCGCGAGAGCAATCTCATGATGGGTGACCTACTGGGAAGTTCTCGTGTAAGTTCCCAGAAACAAAACCGTGAGGGCGTGGCCAGGGCCCAAAGCAGACAATATTGTGCTACGGTTGAGTCGAGCTAGGGATGTGGTGGGGGCTCGGGCCGGGATGTGACAAAGAAGGTTCCTGAGGAGTTGAAGAAGTCCATGCTGGGAGAGTTATCGGTAAGTTTGTGGTAAATAATTAACAATTATTTTTGTTAAAACGTAATATTTTTTAAATTACTAAGTTATTGTTATTGGCATTAATGTAGGTTCATTGGGTTGTTGATGAAACCGATGAGAATGTGTTGCGGGCGAGGGAGGATTGAAGTTGATGAGAGTTGTTTTTTATTTTTTATTTTAAATAAAATTTTGTGGACTTTATATTTAATTTAATGAATAAATATATGTTATGTGGATGAGTATTAATATTTGCATTAATTATAATTTGTATTTGGGATAGTAAATTAGTTTTGTTGATTAATTTAATGTTTAATTAGGTTTGAGTTTTTTATTTATAATAAAATAAAAATTTACAATACATATAAATAAAAAAGAAAAACATAAAAAAAAAAAAAATTGTGCGACGAATGTTCATTTTTCGTCGCTCAAATGCCATTTGTGCGGCGAATACCTTTTTCGTCGCACAAAGATATCTTACTCGACGAATTACATGTTTCGTCGCACAAAATCGTTCGTCCTTTTTAATCTAGATTCAACCATGTGCAGAGGCAAACTACAAAAAAAATTGCAGATTGTGCCTTTGCACTCATCCTTTCGGTTTTGCTCAATCTGGTACCCGTCATTTCTATATTCTCTCAATTTCATCATTTAATACTCCGTTCATCTTCTTCTTTAGGTTGATCGAGCTATCTTGGTGTGTCTGGTAAGCGTTTTTTGTCATTACGGTAAGAGTATTAATGTAAATTCATACTAACGCCATTAATTTTGTTGTCTATAGGGATATTGTGTGTGATTAGCGATTGGTGGAGAACGATTGAGCAGGTATTTTCTTCGTTTTATTTTTCAAACATATAAAATTAATTAAATTATGTTGAACTTAGTTTGTTATGTTTATATTGTGTTCTGAAATTATATTTATATTATGTTGTTAAATTTGTACTTGACGTACAAATATGTGTTGTGATGTACGAAGTTAATTGAAATTAACTTCGTACTTGTTTTTTATTTTTAGTAAAACTTAGTTTCCCGTTCGAGGATTAGTTGGATTTCGCGCATGGATGAGAAAGCATGACTGCGGTCCAATTAATTCTTGAATTGTCCCATTATTTGGACAGTTTGGGAATAGTTATGACGTGTAGTTTAGGGTTGAAGGATTAGGTTTCGGTTGTGGAGATTTGGGTGTCATCTCTGTACATTATGGGCTCGTACAACTGCAGAATTGTATCGAGATGCTGCCAAAATTCATCCACGTCGAAATCTAATCTGATGTAGCCGTAAATTACGTGAGATGACAATGCATTCCCGAATGGAATAGGGCCCTTACCGGAGGCATAAGGTGACATTATCATTTTGTATGAAGTTGTTGTGACTGTTGTATTGTTATTGTGGTTCTAGGAATTATGGATAGGACGTGGATATAGAACCCGAATAGATATGCGAACGAATACTTGGATGAAATCGAGGATTTTATTGATTTTGCACGTACACACAACACGGGTGCAACTAGAATCCGCTGTCCTTGTAGGAGGTGTAACAACACGTCAAGGGAGACAATTGAAAATGTTCGATTTCATTTAGTAAGAAATGGAATGATTGAGACATATAATACTTGGAACCATTATGGGGAAAAATTAGACAATGTTTTGTCTTCAAACTCCACAAGAGTGGATAATGTTGAACCTATTGTGGATCCTAATGAACAAGTCATGGATATTATAAATGATGCTTTTCCATTTGCATCGACAAACGCCAATTAGGAAGGGGTAGATGACATGCCTACACCAATGGACAGTATAGAGTTCGAACAATATGAAAAACTATTAAAAAATGCCAACCAAGAGTTATACCTTGGGTGCGAGAGCTTTTCTGTTCTCACGGCCATTGTGGAACTAATGCATGGAAAAATAAAGTATCGTATGTTGAACCAGTGTTTCGATTACTTTTTGGGAGTTTTCAAGAGAATGCTTCCGAAGGACAATTGTTTGTCGAAAGACCATAGACATGCACAAAAGGTGTTGAATGGTCTTGGATTGGGTTATGAAAAAATTCACGCATGCAAAAACAATTGTATTTTATTCTACAAAGAGAATAAAGCATTGGATAAATGCCCGGAATGCAATGAGTCAAGGTTCAAAATGACATCTTAGAATAGAATGACTAAGATCCCACAAAAAGTTATGCGTTATCTGCCCTTGAAACTTAGGTTGCAATGATTGTATATGTCGACGCATACTGCCACAGACATGAGATGGCATACGAAAAAATGGGTAGACGACAATGTGATGCGACATCCTGCAAATGGGGAGGCATGGAAAGAGTTCGATCGAATGTTCCCCAAGTTTGCTGCTGATTCTCGTAACGTTAGATTGAGACTTGCCACTGACGGATTTAATCTGTTTGGGGTTTTAAACCAACACCACAGTACTTGGCCGATTTTCATATTTTCGTATAATTTGTCGCCATGGAACTGTATGAAAAAAGAATACATGATGATGACTCTATTGATAACTGAGGATCTTGGTAGGTCAATCGATGTATACTTACGGTCGTTGGTGGATGAGCTAAAAGATTTATGGACACACGGTGTGTGCACATACGATAAATGCACTGGCATGATGTTCACTTTGCGAGCTACAGTAATATGGACTGTGAACGATTTCCCTGCATATGCAATGGTTTTCAGGTATAGTACTAGGGGTTATATGGCATGCCCTGTATGCAAGGAAGACGTAGCATCTAGTTGGCACGCCGGAAAAATTTGTTATCTTGGTCATCGAAGATGGTTACCTTGGGACCACGAGTGGCGAGAGAAGGATAAAGAGTTTGACGGGGAGAAAGAGCATCGCCTCAGACCCAGAGAATGGTCCGGTGCTCAGATTTTGGGATAGCTTAACCGTTTGGATTTTGCTCTTTTCAGGACCAATGTCAGTATGACAAGACCTTCTACATATATGAACTGGACGCACAAGTCTATGTTTTTTGAGCTTGCGTATTGGTCCAAACTAAAATTGAGACACAACCTCGATGTTATGCATCTTGAGAAAAATGTATTTGACACATTGGTCGGCACAATTCTAGATATTGAGGGCAAGACAAATGACACGATCAAAGCTCTTCTTGATTTGGAACAAATGGGAATACGACAAGGTTTATGGATGACTAGGGACAATGATAAAGCCAGAAGGGATCTTGCATTTTTTTCAATGAAACCGAATGACAAAAAAGAATTTTTAAAGTTTTTATCGTCTGTAAAGTTTCTCGATGGGTATGCTTCAAATATGGCGCGTTGTGTGAACTTTGATGGGGGTAAATTAGCTGGCCTAAAGAGTTATGACTGCCATGTGGTTCTGCAACACCTACTTCCTGTGAGTATTCGACATCTTTTGCCAGCCGATGTAGTGAAACCAATCATGTTGTTGTCCAGTTTTTTTCGCAATTGACGTCAAGAACGTTGCAAACAATGGACGTTAATCAGTTGTGCCATGACATTGTGCAAGTTCTATGCAAGTTTGAGATGATATTTCCTCCAACTTTCTTCGCAAGTATGATACACGTGATGGTTCACTTACCAGAGGAGGCATTACTTGCTGGACCAGTCAACTTTCAATGGATGTATCCAATAGAAAGGTATATATTCCTCGTCTTTTTTATTAATCAATATTAAATACATTACGATTAGTAATATGTGTATCATATCGTTTTCTTTTGGCAGGCTTCTCAGAGACTTGAAGAAAAGTGTACGAAACAAAGCGAAGCCCGAATGATCCATTATACAAGCTTGGGTGGCATATGAGGCACTTACATTTTGTGGAATGTATTTAAATGATGTTGAGACAACTTTCAATCGTCCTCCATGCAATAATGATGGGGGTGTGAGAAAGGAGAAACTTTCAGTTTTTGCCCAAATCGCTCGACCATTCGGAGATCCGATTTTTGGCGAGTCGTTTTCCAAGAAGAACATGGAGGTAGCACATTGGTTTGTACTCAACAATTGTGACGAGACACTGTCATACCTAGACGAGAATGAAAATATGATGAAGCAGGCACATCCTTCACATTTGTATGCCAATAAACACCGTGAATTGTTTTCGCAGTGGTTTCTCGAATATGTAAGTTTGAAGTGTTTTGTATTGGACATATATATTGTACCAATTAAGTTGCTCGAACTAACAAATTTAAATGTTTGTCTAATATTAGGTGAATCAACTGAAAGCATCGAATTCCCCTGCATACAGTGAAAAGTTATATAACTTGGCGTTCAGACCAATTCGCGTTGAATTATACTCGGGTTGCCATGTCAACGACGTCAAGTTCTTAGCTAGTGCACGAGATGACAAGTTGTGTACGCAAAATAGCGGTGTTCATGTCCCGAGAGGAGGCGAAAGTACAGACATTGAATTCTATGGTAAACTAACAAGTGTCGTGCAATTGCTTTACAAAGACCAGTGCCAAGTGATCCTATTTAAGTGTCGATGGTTTGATACAAACCCAAATAGGCATGGAAGTGTGAAAAGAGATCATGGATTACTATCAGTGAACATTACCAAAACTTGGTGTGATGGCGACCCTTACATCTTAGCAACCATGACAAAACAAATTGTGTATCTAGATGACCCTAAAGCTAGGAGGGGTTGGAAAGTTGTTCAGACGATGGATCATAGGAACATGTATGCTATACTAGAACAAGACCTTACTGACGACGACATCGACAATGTTGCTGACCAAGTTCTTGAATCTTTGATGAAAAGTGGTGCGGAAACACTCCAAGATGCTAATCTTATCCAAAAACCATTTCAGATAGAAGGAGTATCTTCAATCAAAATATCGATTTAGTCGATCATAATTGACCTTGGTAATATTCCACGATACGATGGTCCAGTGCGCACAAACGACGATGGTGACGTACATATCGATGATGAGGGATGGGACACTGAAAATAATGATAGCGACAAAAGTGAAAGTTATTGTAGTTGGGATGAAGATTAAGGCAATTCATTTGTAACTTTTTTTTGTAAAACACATGAAATGGTTAATGCATTAGATAGAGTGATGGAAAAAATAGTATGAATGATTCCCATTTTATATGTGAATTACTTTGTAAATAAATTTGGTATGTTTGTATTTTATAATAAATTGTAAACAAAAAAAAATTTAAAAAACCATTTTAAAACATAATTGCATGGCGCATAACAATTTTTGGTCGCCCAAGCTAGGCCTGACAATTCTTGATATAACCCGATAACTTGACACGACAAGCAAAATATTAATTTAATAATTTTATAACCCTAAAAAAAATTACTATAATAATTATATATATATATATATATTAATTTAACAATTTTATACCCCTATAAACTATAATTATATATATATATATATATATATTAAATTAATTTAAAAAATTGGTGACCATTGGATCGGCTTAAATATACATATCATTCAACTTCTTAAGGTGTTATATGTACAAAATAAATAAATTTAACTCCACTTATTAAATATATATATATACACACACACCATTGAACTTGATGGGATAATTTGAACGATCCAACCGTCAAACTTGTTCGTATATGGTTCGAGATCGCAAACGCCAAAAATCGCAAAAAACAAACATTCAGAGATCAAGTAACAAGACTAAACTTTTTGACGGTTAGAAACGAAAAATCACGATTTAACGGTTATTTTAAATTTACGCGGGAATATTGCCCGACGAATACATATATTTCGTCGCACAAAGTATATTTGATCGACGAAATATTGCATTCGTAGCGCAAGTGTCTGAAATTTCAATTAAGGCGCTTTTTTTTCGCGGAAATTTTAAAAAACTTGCGCGGCGATTTTTAGCCTTGTGAGACAAAGGCTCTGTCGCGCAAGATTCTATATTTTAACCCCAACTCTCCTTCTTCCCCTCACTTCCCTCTTCTTCCTTTTTCCCTGCGCGATACCCTGTCTCTCCTTCCTCTCTCCGGTCGTCGCAACTTCATCTCTCTGTCAGTCTCTTCGGCCGTCGTGACTTCGTCTCCAAGAGGTAATTTACTCTTCAGTTTTTCATTTTCAATTTTCTTTATTTACAAAATGGGGGTTAGAATTAGGGTTTTTTTGTTTTTTTTTCTTTTTCAAATTGGGGGTTAGAATTAGAGTTTTTAGGGTTCTTAATTGGGGTTAGATTTAGGTCTTAAATTAGGGGAACGATTTTGGGCAGTGAGGTTAGATTAGGTTTTATTAATTTTGGGGGGGGGGGGGGGGGTGTTAGATTTAGGGTGCTTCACTAGGGGTTAGATTAGGGTTCTTAAATTAGGGGTTTTTTAATTTCAAGTACAGGGTTCGAATTAGGGTTTTTTTTTAAAAATTTATTTATTTATTTTTATTTTTTAATTTAAGTACAGGGTTCTTAAATTAGGGATTTGTTAATATTTTCCTGTGTTCTATGCATCCACAACATTGCACTTACACTTTTCCATATGCAACAATCCTTTTATTTATTTATCTTTATATCATATCATTCACCTTTTTAATTCTCTTTTATTACGATTAGGTGAAATATGTTTATGTTTGTGGTTTTTATGTTGGAATTTAAGATATTGTAGGATGTGTTCTCTATTGTAGGTTTGAAAGAAAAAAATTGAATTACACTGTATGGAATAAGTTTTTTGAGATTTGCATTGTAGACTGCCACGATTTCTTGATATATAATGGGGTGTTAGCCTTTGTTGTTGCCTTATTAATATGATAGACTTGGTTGCGTTGCTTGTTGAATTCGGCCTCCCAATTTTGAAGTTACATTTTTAGGAATGTCATGAATGGATTCTCTCCTGGGTTTGGCTATACTTAATTCACCAAGAAGGACAAAAAATGGGAAGTTTATATGTAAAATATGTTTTCAGCCAGATAGGGCAATGTCATGGTGGTTAGGTATAACAAACCAATAGGAACACATTAAACTAAATGAAATATGTTTGTGAACTCCATTATTATTATTATTCAAAGATATGGGAACCCACATGATATAAGCAAATCTGGATTTTACTAGTAAATAATGATATGCTCTCTCTCACATTATTAGTTTGTTTTGAGGTCTTTATTTAAACATAAGGTAGTAAGGATATCCAAGGCACCTCACATTTGTTTGGTTTTACGTAGTAAACTTGTAAGGATGTCCTTTATGCTAGTTGCTTCTTATAAGTTATAATTGTTGGGTCTATATCCTATATGAATTGATTAGTTTGTGTATAGTTATCAGCTTAAAATTTTTTTTTTCTGCCAAACTTGAATTAGGTTTAGAATTAGGGTTTTTAAATTTCGTTTTAAATTTAAGTTCAAATTATTAGCATGTGTACGGTAAGTTAAATCTTTGTGTACAAAACAAATTGATTTCCAGTTTTGTAGATGTCACACCTCATTAAAACCCGGAGGGCGATGACTTCTACACCTAGTCCGACGGCTACACCTAGTCCGTCGACTACACCTACTGCCGCTATTGCTCCGGCAAAGATGGACCATAGCCCTGTCAATCCGGTTGACCTAGTTGGTCTTCCAGTCCCACAGGCGCTGGCATCGTCGACTTCTTCGGTGGCGTTGCCTGTTAGTGCCCGACGTACTCACTGGCGTCCCCACACTACAGACCAGATGTCGCCATTGGGATCCACAACCGATGCCTTGGGTACACGGCCATGTATACAATCCTAATTCACTCCCTCATTCCTATGTTAACTGAGTTTTATTATTTTAGGTTCAATTTGTTATGTCATGTCATGTAAGGATTAAAAAGTTACCATTGTTTTCTCTTTTTTTGTTCGCAATTTCTTCGCTTTCAGAAATGGATTTTGTCATGAAATTGAAATTGTGTGTATTTCGTAATTCACGTTTGTGTATACAAGCTCGAAAATTGGCCGTCTTGGATGGCAGTTGTCGCCATTTTTAGAAGTTTGTTGTGGTATTTGAAAACCCTCGAATTGGAAATCATATATACACTAAAACTCAGTTTTGGAGCACTGTAGATGACCAGTGGTCTTCTGTTTTTGCCCCTCTATTTTGCTTTGTTTGCCTTGCTGTTTTCTGTTTGCTGCAGTGAAAAGTCGGTTTTGCCCATTCACTCCACGAGTCCGTTATCCTTGATTTGTTCCCTTTGTTTGTGAAGTTTCTTTTCGTTTTAACCCTCTGCTTCTACTGCTCTATCTCTCTCTTTCTTTCTTTCATCCCTGCTTTATTCTAGCTGCTCATCTTCGATTGTTTGCTGTTCTTAAATATTGTGTTGATAGCCTCGGAAAATATTGAGGGGAAACTTCCTGATTTTCGTTTTTTAAGCTATCTTATTTCTGCTATCTGACTTGAGGAGGGTTTTAGACCTAGTATGTTCTAATTAGGAGAAAGGAAATAGTGTCCTCAAACAGAGAAGCAGCTGTGATACTCAATAAGTAACTTTCAGGAGAAATAGAGGAACAAAATGTATGTGAATGTTAACTGATCAGTTTTGTTATTTTAGGTTCAATTTGTTATGTCATGTAAGGATTAAAAAGTTGTCATCATTTCGAACCTTTTATTAAACAGTTGTGATCATTGTGTTGGATACGTATATTGTTTATGTTAGGGCTTTGGGAAATGTTTTAATTATAAGGGAGGTTATGCCAAAAATTTAGTAGGATTTGTTATTAGTTTTGGGTTAATGTTTTTTTTTTCATCTCTTTGCAGCGAAGAAAAACACTTAAGGACCTTGTTGGCAATTGAAGACATCGAAGGTCACTCGGGTGACAACGGTCGTATCCCAATCGAATATGATGAGCGACATCGGGCATCACCAACAACAGAGCAACATAGTGCATTGACCCATGACATTGGGCATGTCATGTGGACTTTTTGCCCTATGCAGTGGAAGTCTTGGAAGGCGATGCCGGAGGAGACGAAGAACACGGTGTGCAACCAATTGTCTGTAAGTAGCGTCGCCTTTTTAATGCTTTTCATGTAAAATTTATATATTTATATGTATTACTGTTTTTTTATTACTAATACTTTCAATATATATGTTACATTGCAGACAACCTACAATTTGGTGGACATTGACGAAGACATGTTTGCGTACCTCAATCGGCTCTTCTCCGAACGCTACAAGCAGTGGAAGAGTGACCTGCACCAATGTTTCCAGCAATTTGATGATCCGCAGGTCGCTCTCAAGGAGGGTTGTCCGAAGGAGTTGGAGGACCGACAAGATAGTTGGGTTTGGCTTTGCGGTCATTTTCAAGAGCCGGCCTATGTGGTGGGTTTTTAATTACGACTTCTTTCATTTTACTTTTTTTAATTTTTACTAATGTTTATTTTTTTAATTTTCTTTAAGTATTACAACTAATACGTTTATTTTTTGTATAACAAAAGAAGGCGAAGGCGAACAAGATCAATCGGGAGAAGAAGACTCTTCTCCACCATTCAGGTTCGAGGACCTTTCTCCAATAGGATGGAGGCGCGACGGAAGGTATATATTACATCTTTCATTTCCAATTTTAAAATGTCGCTAATAATTTTTTTTTTCTTACTAACATTTTCCTTATCTTTTTCAATTTCAGGAAAGTTCAAAATTTTTAGAGGGCGACGTCTTTGCTGACGTTTATGTTCGGCCTGGGAATGAGTTGACTGAGTCCCTTCATGTAATTAATTTCTTATGCATTCAACATTTATACTAATTATTTCAAATTGTTTTCTATTAATAATCTATGTTTTTTTTTTCACAGGCCACTATGGTGGAGAAGAGTCAGTTGGTGCTTCAAGAGTCTGCCTCCCAGCTTTCTTCGGACATGCCGATTAAGTCTGTGGATCCCCCTGAGGATGCGAGGTTTCACATCGTGACATAGACGTTGGACCAGACCTTCGGGCGGAGGCCAGGGACTTATTGTCGGGGGATAGGAAATGCCAGGCGGCGGGAAAGTAGAGCCTCGTCATCCTCGCAGTCAAAGGGCCAGGTTACGGCTTTGACGCAAGAGGTCGCTGGCCTGAGGAGTGAGCTGGCATTGTACAAGTCTCAAATGTCGATGCTTGTACAAGCCCTCAGTTCCTCCGGAATACGTCTCCCGGGTTTTTTTGCACCATCACCCTCACAACCCTTCTACATCGAGAAAGCATAGCTATCACGCCCATCGACCTCCGACCCCGTCCCCAACCAGCAGCAAGATCCTTTAAACAACATTCCTATAGATTTTTCCGCTTTATTTTTCATAGTTTTGTTCCTGTTTTTTTTTATAACTTTATATTTGTACATACATTTTTATTTATATTATAAATAAAAATTGTTTTTTTATTCATTAATTTGCTTTTTTTTTGTCATTAATTAGTATGAATATTATTATTATTTTTTAAAATTTTCCTTTTATTCTATTTATTTATTTTTAATAAAAATTACACTTGCGCGACACCGACCAGTCGTCGTGCAAAATTAAGCGTTCATCGCGCAAACTTTTCGAGACGAACTAGTCAAAAAGTGCACTTGTACCCTTTTATATCGTACGACGAAAACCTTCGTCCGTATAACTTTAGCGCAACGAATAGTAAAGCGTCGCACAATTTTTTTTTTCACAACGAGTTTGAAATTGTTCATCGCGCAATGTCTTTTTTCACGACCTTTGCGTGACAAAATCTCCCTCGTCGCACAAACTGTTTAATTTAGTAGTGGTAAGAAACAACTATAAAATATGAGAGATAGAGGAATTAATTTTTGCTTGATAAACTGACTTCATTTCGTGATAAGTGTGATATTGAGATTCTTAGCATGGATGATGGATATGTAGCTCGAGGGAGATTACAACTTGGAGCTCAAAGAATCACAAACTTTCATCATTATCATGTGGAGCTCTTTGTTGCTATAATTGGTAAGCAATTTGTGGAATTAAATAGTCGCTTTCATGATATAAATATGGAGTTGCTTCTTTATTTGGCATATTTGAGTCTGGATGCTTCATTCTCAACTTTAAACGAACAAAAGCTAATTCGTTTGCTCAATTTTATTTGAATAAATTTTTTTAGTTGTCAACTAAGATCAACTTGGGCATTATATTCTTGATATGCGTTCAAGTAGTGAATTTTCTTAATTGAAAGGAATTAGTAGTCTTGCAAAAAAAAAAAAAAAAAAAAAAAGTGGAGAAGGTGAGTTATAAAGTAAATAACCATATGTATTTGCTAATTACATTGGCTTTGGTCCTACCAGTTGCTAATGCTTCAGTGGCGAGAGTCTTTTCCACTATGAATATTGAGAAAAGTCCATTGCGTAACCGAATGGGAGATCAATGATTGAGTGATATCATGGTGGTTTATATTGAGAGAGATGTTTTTTTCTTCCATTGCTAATCAAACTATAATTCAACGTTTTCAAAATATGAAAATACATCGTGTTCTATAAACTATGAATGATAGAACTATAGTTTAATTTTTAATGTTATTATGTCTAACAAATATTTGTGAACTTTTACATGTGAGTCTCTGAATGATTTTTCCTAGATCTGCCACTAAATACAAACTCGGCATTGCAACTTGTATTGGGTCAAATTGGAACACCTTTTTTTTTTTTGGTAAAAAAATTGGAACTATTTAGAGCATGCAAAACCTGCTGGAGTATACTTAAAAAGGAATTGACATGGCAACACATAATTGGTTATTCCTGGCAACCCAATGCTGATCGTTGTCTTCTTGCTTCACCAATAGGAGATTCATTCGTGTAGATACTATAGTAGAGGGCGAACACTTAGGAGCATCAACGGAATTGAATTCGTCCGTTTATGAAATCTAAAGGTTGAAATTCTAAACTTAATATAAGTTTAAGCATGTGTTCTTAAAGTTATTTTTCTATGAACACAAGCACGTGGATTAAACCATGATCGCATGGATTAATTTAACATGATTAAACAGAATCCAATGCTCCGCTAACCATTTATATTAATTGAATTACTTATGTTTACGTCACCAGCCACCTGCCACACTTTCGCACATGTATACTAAAGTAGTTCACAATCCAACAAAACTCTCTCAGTATTGATTGATATAGTAATCATTAGTAGCTTGCTGTTTTCCAAACACAATATAAAATTTAGTTTTTCAATTCTCATTTGTTATAGAGGATAATAACAAAATGTTTATGAAGTTGTGAGGTGTCTTGTGTTTAATCTTGTATCGTTTTGCTCAAGGATTTTCTGTTATCAAAGTCTCCTCTTTGCCTTTGGAAACAGGTGAGGTTCTCAGGGGGAACATCATTCTTGATCTAGCATGTTTATAATATGGTCTACAACAACATTGTGAAGTGACCCTTTGATTTGTATATGTAACCTTGCTTGGAAATAAAAAATCAGAAACTTACCAAGCTAGCTACTGTTGTTTCCAATATATTCAAACATTTGTATGTCTGGTTCGTCATGTACTTTTCTAAACTCAATCAGATATTCGAAAGTAATCGTCACCTTACTTGTTTGTCTCTGGTTCCAATATATTCACTATTGACACTATATCTAGTATCACTAATACCGCAATCAAAATTAATTTTGCCTGAAGGAGTTAATAAAATTGTTGCCAAATCAATTAGTGTTTTCATATATTTTTCTCTTTTGTAAACCCACTGGTACAAAAAATTGTTTGCGCGACAAAGAAAATTCCCTCTCGCAATGTACCTTGCGCAACGATAAAGATATCTTCGTCGCGCAATAGTAGTGAATTATGAGCGACGGACAACTTTTTGCACAACGGAATAAAACTCATTCGTCGTGCAAATTTGTTTTTTTGGCAGGTACCCAAACGCGCGACGAAATTTTTCCCGCCTAATCTTTGCTCGACAAATCCTTTGTCGCGCAAACCCTGTTCATTTTCTTGGGCA
Source organism: Cotoneaster glaucophyllus (assembly GCA_036320875.1). Taxonomy (NCBI): domain Eukaryota; kingdom Viridiplantae; phylum Streptophyta; class Magnoliopsida; order Rosales; family Rosaceae; genus Cotoneaster; species Cotoneaster glaucophyllus. The sequence continues at coordinate 37,177,088 of CM070073.1, forward strand.
GATGATTCAACGCATTGGAGACCGGGGACAATTGAGCGACAAAGAGTTCGTCGCGCAAGTGTGAATGAACAGAATGGAAAGTATTTGGTGAGGCCTTTGCGCGACAAATGCTTTGTAGCGCAAAGGCCATATCTTTGCTATAAATATGCCCTTCTGCTCTTATGTTTCTTCACAAATTTTACTCTTCAAAAGTTTGTTTGTGGTGAGATGGAGAATAGAAAGGAGGATGATAATGTGACCGACGCCGACCCAAATAATGTAATGCATCATTTTCAGTTCGCGCATGCAATTGCTGTAGCTATAGCGAACAAATGTCCAACTGCTGAGTGGCGTTCTTGGAAAGATGTGCCGGAGAATGAGAAGAAGGTGGTGATGGATGAATTATTAGTACGTATACTATTGATGGATGAATAATTAAATTTGTAATGTTTTTTGTTATATGTTTTAATTAATTATTTCCATATATGTGTGACAGTGTAAGTATATTCTTGATGATGAACCGAAGGAACAGTTGATGAAGTTGATGGATGATGCGTTAGAGGGAGGTTACAATAGGTAGCGTTATGAAGTCCAGCATAATGGAGGATCATCAAAATAGTTGTTTTAATTTTATGTTTTGTATGACAATATTTAAATTTAAGGTACTTTTTATAAGTTATGTATTTGGACTTAATTATGTTTTAATTCATGTTTGGTTATTTAAATAATTGAATGGAGTATATTATCAATTTATTTAAGGTATTAATTGAATGGAATATAATACTAATTTATTTAAGGTATTAATGATTTATTGTATTAAGTGAATGGAGTACAATATCAATTTATTTAAGGTAGTAATTATGTAACGTCTTAATTGAATGGAATATAATATCAATTTATATAAAGTAGTAATTATTTTTAGAATACATATTATAACTGAAAATTTGTTGGTAATTACAAAATTTACGTAAACACTACCAACAAATTTTCAGTTATAATATGTATTAAAAAATAATTACTACATTAGGTTCGTCGCTCAAACGTTTGCGCGACAAAATATCGTTGTGCAAACTCTTGAGCGACAAATATTTCGTCGCGCAAGGACGATTAGCAATAGGTCAACGATTGGTGCATCTGAATCAGAGAAGTAAATGCCGTATTTAGTGTCGGGTTTGCGCGGCAAAGCCTTCATCGCGCAAAGTCGTCACGCAAAGTCCCTAAGTCTCCTATAATTATGCGCATCTGAATCAGAGAAGTAAATGCCGTATTTAGTACTGGGATTGCGCGACAAAGCCTTCGTCGCGCAAAGTCCCTAAGTCTCCTATAATTATGCGCATCTGCTCTTCTTATTTTTCATAGTACGTTTTAGAAAACGCTCTAAATCAACTTTGGGCGATTATATGATTTCCTTCTTTGAGTGTTAGTACGATGGCCGATGATGGTGCGCGTTCATCAAAGACAACGGATGACGAAGGTTCTGAAAAAAGTTTTGCGTTCAAATTTTTGCATTTTGTATAAAATTTGTATTTAGGTTTTAGTATTATGAAAATATTTTATGTTGATAGACAAGAAGAAAAGAGTTGAGGTACGGGTCCGAAAGTCTTATGGTAGGAGCCGTTACCAAATCACTGGTGACGAAATAGTAAGGGTAGTGAAGTCAGATAAGCGTGGCAGCTTCTTGGCAGACGTAGGAGCACTGGTGCATACCAAATGTACTATAGAATTGGAGTCTTGGAGTCCAGATGATTGATGAGTTAGCTGTATGTGTTAATTTCATTATTTAATTAATAATTATGTTTGTTAAATATACTGTAATAATGAGATTTTAATTTATTAATTTTCATGACAGTGGAATTGGGACATTGACAATGTGTTCAAGTCGAAATTTCAGCAATGAAAGTTTGATAATGAACGTGTTGCAGTACTACAGCAAGAACCAGAACTACATGTGGATGAGTAGAATAGGGTTTCTTATTTTAATTTTATTGCTTATGTAATAATTAGATAAGAATTAAGTTTTTTTAGTAAGAAAAATGAGGACATTAAATATGTACTTAATGTTTTTATTAAGCATGAATGAAATGAATGCATTTTAATAAATATGTATATTAATTAAATAGGCACAAATCCCAAAATTTATTAAATATGCATGTGGGTTGAAAAAATTTGAAGAAGGAATGGAAAAATGTTGTAATTATTAAAAAATAAATAAATAAAAAAGAAGCTCGACGAACATTTTTTCATCGCACAATGTCAAAAAAATAAATAAAAAATGCGCGATGATCTGCGGTTTGTCGCACAAAGGGTTAAAAACCCGCGAAAGGTACTCGTTTGGCGTCCAAAAAATCTGAAGTGAAAGGCGTCGCCTTTAAAGCACCTCACACCATTTGCAGGAAGGCAGAAGCTGCAAAACAATTGCAGCTGCTGCCTTCCATTGGTGCAATTTGCAACAGATTTGAGGTATAATATTTCTTAACTAACTTATTTATTTTCCATTCATTTAAATTGTGTTGTATGAAATTTATTGGTGTTGTGATTTTATGTATTTGTATGCAATCATTTTTGTATGGATGTACAAAACATGGTTTGCAATGTTCATATGAGCTTAGTTTCTCATTTGAGAATTAGTTGGATTTCGCAAATGGATGTGAAAGCATGACTGCGGTCCAATTAATTCTTGAATTGTCCCAAAATTTTGGACAGTTTGAGAATACACATTTACACGTTGTAGTTTGCGGTTCACGCATTAGAGTTTGAACGTGGGAAATGTGGTAGCATCTCTTTGCGTTCTTCGGGTGCTTCGTAGTTTTTTGTATCTATATGTCGTGCACTTGAAGAAGTGCAGGGAGATGCTGCCGAATTTTTCTCATGCTTGAACTCTAATGTGTTGGAACCGTAAATTACAGCACGTAACTGTGCATTCTCGAATGAGATAGGACCCATACCGGAGGCATAAGGTAGCATGTCATAATTGAAGTTGTTGCAACCCTTGTAATTTTTTTTTTGTTGCAGGTGAAATGGACAAACAATGGATACAAAATCCTAACAGATGTGCTGATGATTATTTGGATGGAATAAATCAATTCATAGATTTTGCAATTGCAAACAACCGGGGTGCAACTCAAATTCGGTGTCCTTGTAGAAAGTGTAACAACTTAATGATTGAATATTTTGAAACTGTTCGATACCATTTAGGGAGAAATGGGATGATGAAAACCTATACTACGTGGAATCATCATGGAGAAGAAATACAAAATGCTTCATCGTCCCACATTACCCGAGCAGTGGATACAGTTGACTCTGTTTTGGATCCAAATGATCAAATTACGGACATTATCAATGATTCTTTTCCAACCGCTAGTTCGAATATGAATGTGGAAGTATAAGATGGCGTCCCTCCCACCATGGACAGTGAAGCATTCGAAAAATACGAAAAACTATTAAAAAGTGCCAAGGAAGAATTATACCTCAGTTGCGAAGGATTTTCGATGCTCACGGCCATTGTTGAGTTGATGCATGGAAAAACAAAGTTTCGTATGTCGAACCAGTGTTTTGATTACTTTTTGGGGGTTTTCAAGAGGATGCTTCCAAAGGACAATTGTCTTCCTAAAGATCATAAAAGTGCAAAGAAGCTGCTGAGTGGTCTTGGATTGGGATATGAAAAAGTTCACGAGTGTAAAAATAATTGCATTTTGTTCTAGCAAGAGAATAAAGCGTTGGATAAATGCCCTATATGTAATGAGTCACGGTTTAAATTGACATCTCATAATAAAAGAACAAAGATTCCACAAAAATTTATGCGTTATCTCCCATTAAAGCCTAGGTTGCAGCGATTGTATATGTCGACGCACACTGCAAGCGACATGAGGTGGCATAAGGACAGACGAGTAGATGACGATGTTATGAGACATCCTGCAGATGGAGAGGCCTGGAAAGAGTTTGATCGGCTGTACCCTGAATTTGCACGTGAGCCCCGGAACGTTAGATTGGGACTTGCGACGGACGGGTTTAATCCGTTCGGGGTTCTAAATCAATACAACAACACTTGGCCAATCTTCGCAATTCCGTATAATTTGCCGCCTTGGAAGTGCTTGAAAAAAGAATTTATGATGATGACGTTGTTAATAACCGAAGATCCGGGCACATGTATTGATGTGTATTTACAACTGTTGGTTGATGAACTAAAAGAATTATGGGAAAACGGTGTTCCCACGTACGATAAATCTACCGGGAAGATGTTTACTTTGAGAGCAGCCATGATGTGGACTATAAACAATTTTCCAGCGTACGCTATGATGTCTGGTTGGTATGCCCAGTTTACAAAGAGGACACGACGTCCAGTTGGCACGCCGAAAAAGTTTGTTACCTAGGGCATCGTAGGTGGTTGTCGTGGGACCACGAGTGGCGTCAAAACGAGACATCATTCTTCAACGGCACAGAGTTTTGGCCAAGACCCAGAGAATGGTTCGGCGATGAAATTTTGGCTGAGGTGAATCGATTGGAATTTGCTCCATTGGGCAAGTTCGTAAATAGGACAAGACAAGACACACATTAAACTGGACACACAAGACGAGGTTGTTCGAGCTTCCGTACTGGTCGAAATTAAAATTGAGACACAACATCGATGTAATGCATGTTGAGAAAAATGCCTTTGATATGATGGTCGGAAATATACTGGACATCGAGGGAAAAACAAAGGACACAATAAAAGCTCGAATTGATCTGGAAAAAATGGGCATTCGGCCAGGTTTATGGATGGTGAGGGACGGAGACATAGCCAGAAAGAAGCTTGCATCATTTTCGGTGAAACCGGGCAAGAGGAAAGAGTTTTTGCAGTTTCTATCTTCTGTAAGGTTTCCAGATGGGTATGCTTCAAACATCGGCCGTTGTGCAAACGTGGATGGTGGTAAATTATCCGGCCTCAAGAGTTATGATTGTCATGTCATACTTCAACGGCTTCTCCAGTGGGAATTCGACACCTCTTGCCCGAAGACGTGGTGAAGCTGATTATGTTGTTGGCGAGATTTTTTTCTCAATTAACTGCAAAAACTTTGTGAAAGTCTGATGTTAAACAGTTGTGCGACGATATTATTGAAGTGCTATGCAAGTGTGAACAAATATTTCCTCTAACTTTCTTCACAAGCATGATCCACGTCATGATTCACTTGCGGGATGAGGCTCTTCTAGCCAGACCCGTCAACAACCGATGGATGTATCCGATTGAAAGGTATATAATCGCCATAAATACTTTAGTTCGTGATGTATGTATAATTACACTAATTTTATACGATATTTTTTTTATTAATGCAGACTACTGGGTGAATTAAAAAAGATTGTACGGAACAGGGCAAAGCCCAAATGATCAATCGTGGAGGCATGGGTCGGCTTTGAGTCCCTTACATTTTGTGCAATGTACCTACAAGATGTTGAGACTACATTCAACCGACAGCAACGCAATAATGACGGTGGTGTGAGAAGTGAAAAAATGTCTGTTTTTTCCTAAATCGCACAACCATTTGGCCAACCAATAAGAGGGGAGGTGTTTGACAAAAATGACATAGAGGTAGCACATTGGTTTGTACTTAATAATTGTGACGAGACAATTACGTACCTAGATGAGCAGAAGATGAAGCGGGAACATCCTTCACATTTATATGCCAAAAAGCATCGTGAATTGTTTCCTCAATGGTTTCGTGAAAACGTATGTTGTTCGTGTTTGGGTTTTGTGCATAATTGTAAATGTTAAACTAACACAACATCTTTTTCTCTTTTATTTAGGTGAAGAAAATGAAGGAAATTAATTCGCCTGCTTACAGTGAAGAATTGTACAGCTTGGCGATTGGTCCCCTAAGCACAGATTGTACTCTGGTTGTCATGTAAATGGCATCAAGTTTTTTGGAGCTGATCGTGACGACAAGCTTTGTACGCAAAATAGTGGGGTACATGTACCAGGTGCGGGCGACATTGCATACATTGATTTCTATGGAAAACTGACAAGTGTTGTACAATTACTTTACAAAAAAAGGTGTCAAGTTATCCTCTTTAAGTGTATCTGGTTTGATACAAACCCACATCGGGTTGGAGGTGTTAAGCGAGATGATGGTTTACTATCGGTCAACACTAACACATGTTGGTATAAGGACGACCCTTACATTTTGGCAACGATGGCTAAACAAGTTTTCTATATAGATAACCCTAAGGCTGGGAGGGGATGGAAAGTAGTTCAGAAGATTGAGCATAGAGGGGTGTATGATATTGCGGACCGAGATCCTGTTGCTGATGACGATCATAGTGATGTTGCTGACCAACAATTTAACACTTCAACGACACTTGGTGCAGATACACTGCGGGATATGACTATTGTACAAGAACCGTATCAGGTAGCTGGAGGTCCTGAAATTGAAATGCCAATCGATTCCATTACGATTGACCTCAGGGATCTGCTACGATACAATGCACCGGAGTGCGCGAACGACGATGTTGATGTGCCTACAGACGAGGAGGAATGGGAGTCTGAATCTGACGATAGTGATGATCATTATTCATCTAGTTCAGATGAAGAGTAATGAAAAATCGTGATGTATATTAATTATATGTATTGAATGGTATTTAAAAATGTTGTATACAAACACAAGTTTCCTTAAAATTTGTAACGTAATTAAAGTTTTAAAAAATTTAGTTATTTATTTAAACAAAAAAATAAATTAAATTTACAGTTATGCGTGACGACGCTTTTATACATGTTTGTCGCGCAAATATTAAAAATTAATATTTTTTTAATATAATTGGTTGCGCAACGTAAGTTTAACTTATTCGTAGCGCAAACATGTAAAAATTTGACTTTTTTTCCCCACATTTGGGCGCATTTGTATTTCTGCTCCTTCAATTCATTTCACTCACTCAAAATTTAACTCTTCTCAGACTCAAACTCCTCTTTCTCTGTCACTCTATCTCAAACTCAAACTCCTCTCTCTGTCACTCCGTCTCACATCCGTCTCTATCGATTCCGTCTCTCTTTATCTCCTCACTCTATCTCAGGCTCAATTTCAGTGTCTCCCTCTCTCCCTCTCTCGCACTCCCTCGGTTTCTCTGTCTCTCTATCACTCTCCGTCTCACTTTCAGCGCACTCCGACGCTACGCTTTCTCCTTGTCGTCGCACGAAACTTTACTAGGTAACCACCTAGTCTCCCTTAATTCATCTCCCTTAATTGAATTGTTTATAAGTACAATTTTATGACTTTTTTTCTTCAATTGTTTTAGTTACAACATTTAGGGATTTAGGGTTGGAATTGGGAATCTTAGGATTTAGGGTTCGAATTGGGAATCCTGGGTTAGGGATTTAGGGTTGGAATTGGGAATCGTAGTTGCTCACGATGTAGGGTTTTTGAATTAGGGTTCGAATTACAGATTTACAACTTCGGGAATTTTTTTTTTAATTAGGGTTTTGATTTTGATAAATTAGTAGGGAAGTGTTTTAATTTCGAGTTTTGTAGTTGTTTTCTCAGTTAAATGTTTATTTTCCAAATGTTACAATTATCGTTCATTTCTTTTCTCTTTCACTAATTCAACTCATTCTTCTATCCATCAATTCCCAAATTTTCCTTGCAGACAATAAGAAGCTTTCAACTTTGCGCAGGAATCAAGCTTCTTTTCTTTGGGAGGTTCGTTTTCTGTCTCCATCATGTATATATGTGTGTATATATCTATGCCTTGTATGTATGGATGAATGCATGTATGTGAGGTTGGTACTGGGAATTTTGTGATCTTTGATGATGAAATTGTATGATAATCTGTGAAATTACCATCTGGGTATTTGTGATTTGATTACTTTTTGAGGTTAGAAATATGATTGTAAGATGGGAAATTGTGCAAGGAGAAATGTTGTTTGTTGACCCCATTTCATTTCTCTTTCGTATTTGTACAAGTCAGAAAATAAAATTTACCTTCTATCACTCTTTGGATACATAAAGCATCTAGTGTGATGTTTGCGTGCTTGAAAGATCAAATAACTTATAATTAGTGGCTTCAAGCATTGAATAAATGATGGTTTGTGGTTTTTTCGGTGTTCTTGTGTTGTTTTCATTTACTTTATATATGTCAAATGAAATGCATATAATAAGATGATATCTAAACAGATTCATGCTTGTTTTTGTAGATGTCGAACTTAATATCAAACCGGCGGGCAGCTAGTAAGGGCAGTGAGACACCTTCTCCAGGAGGTAATGTTGCTGCCACCTCCACACCTGATATGCTCACGACGGGTGCCCCTCCGGTCGGGCCATTGGGGCCAACGATGTCTACGGGTGCTGCGTCATCGACTTCTTCGGTGATGCATCCTGTCCGAAGTGCCCGACGGACTCATCGACGGGCCCGGACTTCTAATGAGGCTCAGCTTTCTGGTGACGCTTCCTCTGTCCATGGAGAGGGGTCCCAGACAGGTAAGCTTCCTCCATCCCTCCCTCCCTCCCTCTCTCCCTTCCGCCTTCTCCTTTTCTGGTGTATATTAGTGCAGATACCTTATATGCAAACACATTTAACCAAAAAAAATAGGGACCATATAATTATGGACATGCTCATTCAAACTGATTCTACTGATTCTATATCCTTGAATGCATACACCAGCTTATGGTACTTCAAGCACAATAATCGTTTTCAGCTTCTTTTCAAAGACCATCATAATTAAATACTATTCTTGAATTTTGAAGAAACTTGTATGATTCATAAGAGCTAAGTACACCTCCCTAAAATGTGATATAAAAGGAAGCATATATTAGCTGCTGTAACTCAAATTATGTTCACTGAAACATTAACCACAAATCTCTCATTCTTTGTAGAATATGTTTATACAAAATGCCTCTTCTTTAGCAGCCGCCTTACACATATACAAATTTATATGTAAAGACCATATTATCATGTACATGTTAGAGAATGAACGTAGGTTGAAACTACCTAACTTAATGAAGCACTGGTCCTCCCATTGTGAAATTTCATAATCTGCACCGATAACTACCATAATATGCACAGTTAGGGCAGTGCAGATAGCTACCATAATGTGCACAGTCAAGGCAGTGAATAACATGCATGCTAGCTAGCTACTATTGTGACTATTTACTAATGAGATTGGATGAGCTTGACAAAAGAGTAAAGAAACTATATGATTTTGGAGGGAACAAAATCAGGGGTGGCATTGAAATTTGGGGATTTCGACTCAGTTTTGATCCAATATTTGGACTTTCATCCATTATAATTGAATACAACAACTGAGTAAAATTCTATAGGAAGATATTCTTATATATAATTTGGGGATATATCACAGCTTACGCTATATAGTTCCTCTCTTGCTGTTTTATACTAATACTGCATATGGTATCAAAATGTGATTTCGGCGCCTCCAATTCATTGTTAAGTAGCACTGAATCTTAGCAACATTATTTGATGTGATATTTATACTTGTCAAAAGAATACAACAATCACATAATCTTAGCAACTTAGCGAAAGATCTCACTAGCAGATGCTGTAGAAACCACATAAAAAAATATAACATGATATAAGTAAAAAGGACTTGTCTTTCTCAAATTGAATAATTGTTCAAAAATTGAAGCTAGAGATCTGAAAAATTAAACAATATACATGCTTATAGTACCAAAATGACGAGGAAAACCCTAAAATTCACTTGAGGAGTAAAATTGAAATCGCACCTGGAATCTGTAAGGCTTCTAGTCCAGGTAATTCTTCCAGTTTCAATCCTCTGACCCTCTTCCTAAGAGAAACAAGTTTTCACATAAATACAAGTAAAGGTGAAGACGTTGACATAAATAGTAACCAAGAAATGATGTCTTAAATCACAAAGAAATAGACACTGACAAAATTTAGAGCATCTAATGCAAACCAATAGGCTAGGTGGTCAGGCTCTAGATGTTTTATATTGTGGCGTTAAGGCTTTGAATACCCAATGTAGGATTTTATATTCTCAAAGATACCCTACAATAGTCTTCCATAAAAGAAAGGGGAAAACAAGAACTAAATACTAGAGGGAGGGTAAGAGATCACTAGAAGAAAAGTTGCAAATTTTGTTTTAACGTCCCCATTTGGTATAAACTGTTTGGATTGTTGGGTGGATGTGTTGTTTATGTTGTTACATTGTTTACAGGTTTTAGGAAATGTTACAGTTTTAGGGGAGGTTCTGCCGAATTTTCGATAGAAAATAGTAATCGTCTAATGTTTACTTTGTTTATTTGGTAGGTCCAAAAAAAAAACCAGGGGCCCCTGCAGACTCCAAAAGACTTCTCAGACCACTGGCACCACGACCCAGAAGATCACCATTACGTGGGATGGGATCCTTGACATCGTGCGGCTGCAACAAAGGAGCAGCACAGTGCGTTGGCCATCGACATTAGCTCTGTTATCCGGAACCATTGCCCCCTCAAGTGGGAGTCATGGAGAGCTGTGCCACAAGAAACCTAGGACGTCGTGCTTTATGAATTATCGGTAACTATTTTCAAACTCATAAACTAAATTTTTATTAAAGTATACAAAGATTATAAATTTTCACTACTGTTTATTTGTTGAGTTTTGCAGCATCACTATGAGGTCTCCAACCTCAATTCCAACCAAATGGAGTACATCAACGACCTTTGCTCTAGTAGGTTCACTCAATGGAAGAGCGACGTCCACAAGCATTATGAGCTATATGACGGTCCAGAGGTCGCTCTACAAATTGGGTGCCCTAAAGAGTTGTTGGATCGTCGAGATGAATGGGAGTGGCTCTGCGGCCATTTTCAGGACGAGAAATACTTGGTATGTATAATTTATATTTCAATAATATATTAATAAAAAAATTTACAATTTAAAAAAAAAATAAACATTTCATTTTTTTCATTCATTTGTTATAAATATCTAAAACTAATACGTTTTTTTTTTTACTCAACAGAAAAAAGTGAAGGCAAACTCGATCAATCGATCGAAGAAGAAACTTCTTCACCGATCCGGGTCGCTTCTCTTATAGGTTGGACGAGCGACGTAAGGTAACCGTATATTTATTTCAAGTTTTCAATCTTTTTTCTCTTTATTACACAATTGGTAATCTATGTTAACACTTTCTAATTT